>CM055883.1:13297500-13897500 GCA_029582165.1 Portulaca oleracea | reverse complement strand
TTCGTTGCATATAAAATTAAACACATAATTCATGCTAACATGCGAATTCTATGTAAACCTAAATCACATAGAAAGAAAATAAAATGAATTTACTATTTCAACACATGAAGAGCTACTACTAATTTACAGTTTAAGGTTAATCAAATCACATCAACCTTATAAAAAAATAAAATCATAGCTCAAAAAATAATCACAAAGATTAATAAATAGGGTTAGTATAAAAACGAATTATACCTGCACTCATTAATTCAGAATAGACAAATTATATCTGTATTAGTTAACACACAGTTAGTAATGTTCGTACCAAAAAGAACTGAGTGCATAAAAAAAATATGTTGTTCAATACAGTGAAAGGCATATGAAAAAAAACGTATGGTTGGGATTAAAACAAATAAAACCCCACCCTTAATCTTTCATACTGCAATTTTTCTTTTGGTCTACCTCTTCGGTCTCCTCTCTCTCTCTAACATTCCCCTCAACCCAAAAAGCTAGTCATCCCTATTTCTTCTTTGCTGCTTGCATGGTGGCCATGGAAACCAGCACCGAGCTCGGTTTCGCCACCCTGCATGCCGCCCCTTTTTCAGTCTTTTTCCGATTTTGGTGGCCCACGACCGCCGTCGGAAACCCAAAAAAAATACCCAGATGTTGCAAAACCGCTCCCCCAAACCCTAGGCCCTCGATCTGTTCCTTCGGCAAGGATTCGCGAGAAACGACCTATGCCATCACATATATCGGCAACTGACGAATGCAACGACGTCGGCTGTGAAGCCAACGCGCCACCTAGGCGCTGCGCGTGACCCATACGCGCCGCCGTGCCCTGTCTATTTCGCACATTTTCGGTTGGTTTCTCATGGATCGGGTCTTGATCAATCTAAAAGAGGAAGAAGGACACCCCCGGGCATCCGTTGGCGGCGCGTAACCCTCACACGCCACCCTTCCTCGGCGGTTTCTGATGGGTAAGGTTTCAAATCTACTCAAAATTTTAACCTTTTGATTATCTTTCAAAACTTTCGTCTCTTTCTTTTAAACTTCTGGGTGAAGGTTCGGGAAGGGATTGAGGTAAAAAAACAGAGAGAGACTTTGAGATTGGTCCAAAACGAGGTCTTTTTTTTTTTGGGAAAAACATAAACGAATTCATGCTTTAGGGTTTCATTCAATCTGCTTAAAAAAAAAAATTTAAGCCTTAAAGAATCAAGAACGAAACTTGTAGATTCGATTACGTATAATAGCGTGAACTCTTAAACGAAGAGCAAAACATGAAAAGCAATACACACAGGAACATGCTTATACAGATTTTTTTTTTGAACAAGAAAAAAAAACACACTTATTAACCTGGGTTCAATCTTGAAAACGTGAAGAAACATAATCTTGCAACAAGATTGTTATTCTTAAGTTTCAATATGAGGCGTGAGAACAAGAAATTGAGCAGAAACATAAAAGAGCACTTAGTCTATTATTTTGCCGCAAAAATCAGTCTAAACGAAATAGTTGATACAGATTCGAGAACAAGTCAGACAACTTAGGCTTTGATACCATTGTAGAGTGGAATCGAATAATACCTTAAGTGCGGAAGCGAGATCGAATTGCCGAATCTTGTTCCACGAACAGTACATCACAGTCCTCGATCAACCCCGGAATAATATTGATTTCCAACAACTACTAGGATAGAGTTGCTGGAATTAATCACACCCGAAACCCAAAACCTTGATGGTGGTTTACCCAGAGAAAAAGAGAGAATTAGAACTCTTGCTGTGAATTCTGTGTTTTATATCTCCCACGGAGGGATCTATTTATACATTAGCATATAGAGTTGTATTCCAATACAAATCAGATTAGGAGTCAGATTCCTTATCAAATAATAACTCCTAATTTGTCTAGAAACCAAATTCTAGGTAAATTAGGATTACTTTAATTAACGAATAATTAAGTAGCCGCTAATTACTAACAAAAACAAACGTAATAAACAACTTAATAAATCATGGTTCAGAAGAAGGAATTCATACTATGTTAAGAGTCTTAGTCTGGCAATTTACTGGACAAGATTTATCTGAAAACAAAAAATATAGTCAAGAAACTAAAAAAGAAGCTTTATGGAAATTATTAAACCTAAAAATTTGTAATCTATGTAACTTTCAAAATTTCTTCTGTGAATTTAATAAATACTATTATAAAATCAATGATACAAGAACAAACCAAGATTATTATATTCAACTTTTATTAAACAAATTTCCTTATCCTTGGAATGATTATTTTTCTGAAAAATTTGAAGAAACTTTAACAACCTCTTCTGGATATAAGATCAGTAACAGCCGTTCAAACTATAGTAACAAGAGAAATAAATCGTATGTGTCTACAAGAAAATAGGAAAAAACAAGTAAAACAAGTAACATTATGTTGTGAAGAAATAAAAGAACCAGGACAATATGAATGTGAAAATTATCCAAAATTTAAACCAAAAGAAAAGAAAAACCTTAAAAGAAATAAAAATAAATCATTTAATAATAAGTGTTCTAAAAAGAAAAGTAGAAAAATAAAAGATTCAAGGAACAACTCACAGAAAAATAGTAAGCATATTAGATATGAAAATTCTCACAAAATAAGGTAAAACCTGAAAACAGATATTATAAAAGAAATAAAAAACCCACCTCCTGTCAATGTTGGAATTGTGGAGAAGTAGGACATAAGTCTATAGATTGTAATAAGAGAAGAGCGAACATAGTTAAATTATTCAATGAAGAATTTGAAGAAATTAAAGATGAACTCTACCTAATTCAGATTGAAGAAGGTGAAGAACTTACTAGTTGCTATGAATCAATAAAAGAAGAGATTAATACTTCTAGTGAAATTGAAGAAAGTACAGAATCTGAAGATGAGTACTGAAGAAAATATAACCCATCAAGAAGAACAGGAAAATAATGAAAATACTGGAATAATTACTTTTAATCAACATTTATATGAAAGAATTATAACTAAAGAACTATCTTTTAAAGATCCTAGAACACTTATGAAAAAGATGGATGATTTTCTTCATAGAAAGGTAGTTCGCCATTATAAATTATATACAACAGAACAACCTGTATATGTTCAACATCTACAAGGAAATATAAGACTACGATTAATGAACCAAAATATAATCGAAATTTTTTTAAGTGAAATACCATCAAAAGATAGGGACTTAATCAAATATGTATATTTACATGGAATCCAAATAGCTGTGAATGCACGTTTTAAAGAAGGTATTGATTCACCTATAATATTATCCCTTCATGATCAACGATTTCATAACATTCAGTCATTTATGAACTTTACAAGGAAATTTAGTTTATAAAAAACTTATTTTCGAATGTTACCCTAATTATTCTGTTACTCTTCGTAGTAAAGATCTTGAAGATACTTTGAATTTACAATTTAAACTCCTTACAGACATAGGACTTAAGCCAGGAAATGATGCACTAGCATTTTATTATAGGGGTTTATATATACTTTCAAATACAAATTTCCCCATAAAAGATAAAAATCAAAGAGAAAAAATTAAAATAGATCCTTTATTTTCTACAATAAGCTCAGCAATATCACCTCAAGCACAAGAAGCACGAATGCCTGCATTAACAGAATTTAAATTGGTAAATGAAGAAGAAACTACGACTAGCCAATTATCTCCAAGATTATCTTTTACTGAAAAAGGATTAAGGATAGATAGTCGACCAACAACGTCAAGAACTTTTAGTATGAATTATTCTCGAAACTTAAACCTAAGATCTCTTAATACTGATAATAGAAAATATAGAGTTAATTTAGAATATTTTGATGGACAAAATGGATAAAAGATAAAGTAATTATAGATACAGGAGCATCACAATGTCATTGTATAACCTTACCAATTTCAGTATATATGGCATCTGAATACAATTGCACCACTTATGATGGAAAAAGAAATATTTTAACTCAAAACTCAAAAATAATGATGAGAACACCTAAATCATTTTTATTAGAACAAGATTGTTATGTAGACTTAACAATTAACAACGAATATTATCATATATTATTAGGTATGACATTTTTAGATAAGTTTACCTCTTACGAAATCAAGCCCACTTATAGATGGAGAATCTAGACTTACTCTTTTTAGATTATGAAACAAATTGCAATTCCAATCCTTATGTACATTGAAATAACAGTAAAAGATTTAGATATCACAACAGCTGCACTAGTGGATACTGGATTAGTAGCAACATTATTTAATCAATTACTTTTACCACAATGGGAAACACTTCCCTCGAACAAGAAAATTAGAATTAAAGGAGTAAATTTTCCAGGAACTTATATCGAGCATTATCAAACTAATGTAACAATTATATTAGGGAATAAAATTTTAAATATACCTATTGTTCTACAATATAATTCGGGATATGATATTCTACTTGGAAATGATTTTTTGAAACAATTTTCAAAATTTACGCAAACTGCTTTCACAATTTCACTAACAACAAAATGTGGTCATATATTAAAAATACCTACACTAAAATACCCATACAGAGTGCGCACGAAGCGTGGTGGACAAGGTTATAAAAAAATCTCTTTGAACACACAAATTGAAAATAAAACTCCTAAATATAAAATCAACATAATTACCAAAGAAAAAAAATTAGATAAACTTAAACAGCTTTATTATAAAAATCCATTACAGTTTTGGAAACCAGAACATCCTAGAGCCAAAATAGAATTAACCCAAGAAATATATATTAAGGAAAATCCGATGTTATATACAGAGGGAGATATTAAAGAATTTTCAGTCCAAATTAATGAACTTTTAGAAAAAGGATTAATAAGACCATCTAAAGGAGCTTACTCCTCTCCAGCTTTTATGGTAATGAACGAAGCAGAACGCAGAAGAGGAAACGCGAGAATGGTAATAAATTATAAAAAAAATGAAATATTGACTGACAATCAAGCAGCAACGACTTTTGTAAAACAGAATTTAGATAATGGATCATATATGAGAAAACTACATAGATGACAACTTTATTTATCTCAATTTAATGCTACTTATGAGCATGTTGCAGGTAAAATAATTTCATTGCAGGTTACCTCACTCGTGAAAATGAGTACAAGTGAAAAAGGGAAGACCAGTACTAGTGACGAAGGCCCATTCATTCGAGATTTTGAAAATATCATGATTGACTACAATGAATATCTCGAAGCAGTTGAGGAAAACATTGAACATATAGAAATTGTAGTTAAAGACCTCAGAGCTGATCTTGAAAAGGCCAGAGATCTTACTACAATGTTCTACAGAACTATTGATGAACTGAAATTGAGCAATGGGAAAGAAAATCCCAAAGAAATCAAAGTCGAACAAGCAGAAAACTCATTTCGACCATCAACCAGCCAGGAAAATGCTTCAAACCCCCTCTCCCAAGAGGAGAAAGAGAAGCAACAATTAAAAGCTAGACTGCTAGCAACAAGACCAGTTATTCGAAATACTGGCATTCGAACTCTGAACATTGCTACTGACGAATTCTATAAGAATTACCATCAAGCAACTATAGTTGCTTATGAAAAGATTGGAGAAATCTCTGAACTATTTTACAACCCTAAGCGCTCTTTGTTCCCAAGAATCATAGCTTTCAACAAAGCAAATCCCGAAGTCGTATACCAGCTTTTTGCACATGGATATCTAAACCTCCTATATCCTAGCTTGAGCCTTATTGAACTCAAGAATTTCCCTGAGAAAAAAATAGAAACCATCAAAAATCACAGTAAAAACAAGAGCTTTGTGATCCTTAGAATATTTTCAATTGCCCCTGAAAAGGATGAACAGACTAATAGCATCGATCCTGTTATTAATATGATCATCTTGAACAAACTCCCTTTAACAAACATCCATGTCCAAGCAACGAAAGAAAAACTTTTTGAAATTCCTTCATTTGACAAGTCCTGGACAAATTATCGAAGATCAACAGGAGCATTAGCCGTGAGTTGTCAACTCGATAGACTCTGGAGAGAACGTTATAGAAATCTTTATCAAGAAGAAAATTTTATAATTGTCATCAATGATGATGATTATCTTGAAAAACCAGATGATAGAATTTTTGACTTCAGATTCCACAAACTGATGCCAAAGAACTTTCAAGGAAGCCCAACTGTAAAGAAAAAATTTGATGAATTATACCAGAGAGAGGAGAGCAAAAATCAACAAGACATACTGATGTAGACACGTGAAGAGCTAAGATTTTGCCGACAGAAATGGATGAACAAGATGAAGCCAACAATTGAAATCATAATCTTAATAATTGCACTCTTACGTAAGTGCTTATGTAGTAGGCTAGTTTACTCTTCCTATAAATAACTGCTTGTAAACATGGAGGAGGGCAGAGTTTCTCATCCTCCTTTAGTTTGTTTCAACTTTTGAGAGTTTGCATATTCCCCTTTGTAAGTTTATATGTCTGTATCTTACGAAATGTTTTAAGAATTACCTTTTAGGGAAAGGAAAGTATCCTTAATGAAATGATATAATCTCTGTTTCAACAAAACATGAGTTCTTCATATTTTTTCAAACTCAAACAAAGTGAGTATACAAGGAGAGAAGATAAAGTCTGAAAGAGTAGGTAAATCGCGCAGAGTGGAGTGTAAGACGCGTACGAACAAGTAAGACTGATTCAACTCTCAAAGGTATAATCTCTCTTTCGTTTTAGTTTGTTTACTTATGTTGAATCTCTAAGTTGTTGATTTAAGATTATAGAAGTTTATTGGAATTATTTATCCGAGTACCTAAACTGATAAAATTGTGTGAGACACTTAAAAAATCACTTTTGGTTTTACCGCTTTTTCCACTAAAAAACCACTTGTTAGACCCCCCCTTAATATTGGTATCAGAGCAAGAAGATCTTAAAATGAATAAAGAACATGATAATTTTGTGTACAGAAGAACTTTAAATATGGTTTTAGAGAAATTCATAATAGAAAAAATATCTAGGATGTACGCTGAAGATGGACTGTTGAAACTAATTAATTACTTATGTCAAAATAAATTTAGATGTGTTAATTTTCATGTAAAAATTATATATTTGGCAGAAAGAATTTCCAAAATACATTACTCTAGTTTAAAAGAATAATTTAATATGTTTAAAAATAGATTTCAATCGAATTCTAGGTTAACTAAAGAAGGAGATTATGTCGCAGGATAAACCTTTAATTTACCTGAACTTAAAGTATATAATACTCAAGAAGCCTGGAATTTTTTAAGATCATTAAATCAAAAATCTAGAAATTATATATAAAGTCTCCTTGAAAATCAGAAATCAAGATATTTATATTTAGTTACTTTACCATCAAGTGTTCATAAGCATACTCTAAATTTAATTAAAGATCAAATTGTTTTATTAGAAAAAACTTTTGAACATACAATCTGGTGTGAACCTAACAAAAGTATAAATGAATCTGCAATATATTATTATACAGACGAAGAATTATAAAAATTAACAAAATATTGACAAAAATAGAAGTTAAGTTAGATACGTAAAATTCAATCAAAATCGGTAGATATAAGACGAATTAAATTCAAATAGTAAAAGTATTTAATACAAATAGTAAAATTACTATGCAAACAGTAAATAAATTGTAAAAAGAACGCAAATAGTAAACGTATTTATTGCAAATAGTGAATGTCGCTATCACCAATCCGTTTTAAACCCGAAACCGAAAATGATCCGAAATAATGAAATGACCAAAATGTCCAACCCGAAATGACCCGCTCAAACTCGATTACCTCTAAACTCATCATATGCTTGCGGAATTATAATGCAGGAGTTTATACATTCTTGGTACCAACCACTTTTCGAACGAATGGTGACGACATCAAACTCGTGGTTTCCATATCGATCGTTGCATAAGCGGTTGGTATCAATAATGTATCAACACCCGCAATATAATTTCGCAAGCACATGACGAGCCGAACGTAGAACTTTTGCACTTTATTCATAAGAAGAACGATGAATTTTCTTCTAGGCAGTTTTGTTTATTTAAGTTATCTAATTTAATAACTGTCTACATAACCTTACATCATATAATAACTTAACGGTGTACTAATTCAAAAGAGAGAATAAATTTCAAACATTTATAATTGTTGTAGGCTTTATGTTTTAGGGTTCAGGGTTTAGTGTTTAGGGATTAGGGTTTTAGGGTTTAGGGTTTTATAATTTGAAGGAGATTATTATTTTTATCCTTATCATTATTATGTTGTCATCGACACTAAACTTAAACTTTCAATTAAGAGGTATGGGTGGCAAGCAGAAGAGGAAGACGACCCGTATAGGTGCGGAACGAAGTCATCTGCTTGTCTTGGTGAAGCGACTTCTCGCGAGGTTGCGCAACCCGAGCAGCCATTGCTAGCGGCATCATCACAAGCGTTTCATCGCTCCAAGATGCGCGAGATGCAGCAACAGGAGTCGTCCAACACACAAACGATGGAGGATTTTGCTAACCAGCAAGATAGCTTCTTGGGTACGGGTAGTCATCAGGAAAAAGAGCAAACAGAGGAGGCCGAGGAGGACGATGATGTTCAGATTGTTGACTACGTCCAACTTATAGGCCGGGGTTGTAACAGCCCAAAATTTTAATAATTTCTTAATTACAATTATTTTATTAAATAAGCTCTGGTTTTACTTTAGAACTAATTAATTTTCTTCCAACTGAATTATTTCTAGAAGACCATTAAGAAATAGTTTTAGTTCTACGAAAGCTGGAATTTTAGGAATTTCGGAACTATTTTTATTATTTTCGTAACACCTTAGCATATATATGTATGTATTTAATTTCTTATGACCAAATTCCTTTTTACTAAACAAACTAGCTCCTTAACATTTCCTTAAACTATTTTTTTTTTCATGATAGTAATACCTTACTCCACTATTTCACAGCTAATCTCCCATGACTTCTTATTCCTCAATGGAAAACAAAGAAAATAAGTATAACCCCTAGTTTCACTTTTTGGTACAACAAATGAAAAAGGTAGGCAGTAGTTCTTTTCAACTCTTAGCCAGCCCTTCATTGTTTCTTCATCTTCTTTCCACCGACAGTAGCTTCAAGATGATCAATTCCCTAGCAAGT
The DNA here is from genome assembly GCA_029582165.1 of Portulaca oleracea. NCBI lineage: Eukaryota > Viridiplantae > Streptophyta > Magnoliopsida > Caryophyllales > Portulacaceae > Portulaca > Portulaca oleracea. The sequence continues at coordinate 13,888,392 of CM055883.1, read as the reverse complement.
TGAATTACTCCACCTCCTTCATTCACCACTGAATTTTGCCGCCCAAACAACAAAGCCAGCTACTTCCTTTCATTTTCTTCATTCCCTCCACCTCCCATGGCATCTAAGTCAATGTAATAGCAAAGAAAAATACTCAATCCACCTCCAATGGACAACAAGGATTTTTCATAATTCATCAAAATCTCCCAAACACTATAAATTGATATCAAAGATCAATTTGAACCACATCAAAACCTCACTCCTTCTTCTTCCTTCGTTCAGCACCACCATTCCACTATCTTCATCTCCTTCTCCTTGCTTGTTCGGCCACCACACCTCGTCGCTGCAACCACCAAAAGCAAAAGCACCACCTCCAGCCACCATTTCCACCACCCACCAACATCAAGAAAACCCAAAATTTATTCATATCCATCTCTCTCATCCACCTCAAAACCGTCCCAAAAATCAAACCCAAACTCAATATCACAACTCTAATTCATCAATTGGGGATTATACACTACAACAGGGTGACAAAAATAGGACCGTTCTGAACGGTCTCAAATCACCTTGAACGGTCGCTCGACAGGGCGGGTGACCGCTCATTTGCGACCGTTGGGGACGGTCGCATCTCAATGGTCGTTTCTGGAGGCGGGCGGCCGTTAATAAACGGCCGCAAAGGCAGGCGACCGTTCATGAACGGTCGCTAACTAGCGACCGTTCAATGATCGGTCCTCCGCCTTTGTGACCGTTTATTAACGGTCGGCAGTATTTGTGACCGTTCATTAATGGTCGTTAATTAACGACCGTTCAAATGAACAGTCGCCCATTTCACTTTTTTTTTTTAAAAAAAAATTTGTTGAGGGTTTCCCTATTATAATTTTTAAAGAATATATTTGAAGTATAAGTGTCAAACGGTCACAAAATGAACGGTCGCAAACAGTAATATATATATAAAAATGAACGGTCGCAAACAGTAGTATATATATATATAAAGTCAACGATCGCAAGCAGTAATATATATATATATATATATAAAGTCAACAGTCGCAAAATATATTACATATCCTACAGTTAGTTTTTAAAGTTGTCCTCACAAACACTACGAAGAAGGGTCATTAATGAAGTTGGAGGGAGAGAATTGACCACTGGATGGCGTCCCCTGCTGCTGTTGATTTTGTTCCACTTGGGACCATCTTCCTTCAAGTTGGCTGAATATCTGCTGGTATTGAGAGAGTTGACTCCTCAAAGACTGTGTTCCAGCCACCATGGAAGCATAAGCAGATGGGGCAGCGGTGGTGGATGAGGAAGAAGATCCCTGACCATTGTGGCGTGCACAGCGGGGCGGCCTTTCATAGAACATGCCCTTCGAGAATCCCAGGTCGTAGACAGACTGATTCTTGACAGAGAACCCACCAATGACATTGTAGAACACCGTGTTGGCTTCCTTAGAATTGGGCTCCATGCCCGCTGCATCTACTTGCTTAAGATATTCATTCTGCAAATGATCAACATTAATGATAATGAGTAACCACAACTAAAGGTAAAGCAAAGTGGTCATGTTGTTTGTCATCAAAACACATTATCAATAGATGCCCCAACTAAGGTAATATAGGGAGAGTTACATAGAAATTTCGGCAGAGTTTCCTCTGTAATATGGACTATCCCAAATTCATAATACGAAACATTAACCTGCAAATGACAATATAAACTCAACTTGTAGAATAACGGGTCACATGCCCACTTTACCATATACGACCACACGCCGATTAATCCTATTGAGCCAAACGCTCGTTTCTAAACACAAGTTACACATTCAATTTTCAACAACATTTCCAACATATAATCAAGTAACTAACTTTAGAAGAAAATGACTTACATAAACGTTGGCCGTCTTCGGGTCGCCCCATTGCTTGTTACCGTGGGCGTCTTGCTCTTCAATGATAATGCTCTATGACGTCCGCAGGGGATGGATGGATCCCGTCACTAGCCTAGGAATATATTTAGAAACATTACAGATATAACCTTAGAATTTGTATTGATGAAAATCGTCAAAGTAAAATATCATTGGATACTTACCAGTTTACGCAAGTATTTACCAGCGGACATCGCGCCACCGTAGTGCAAATTCTGTGTCGGGGCTTTGTTCCGATTCGCCGTGTATGCCTCGACCCGACGCTTATCGTCCTCTGCCTCTCGTAAAGCCCACATCCTCGCCCGAATTTCCATCAAATGGGGGATTTCTTTGTTCCTTGGGGTCTTTTTCTCCCGATAGACCAAGCCCTTAAGGAGGTCGCTGAATTTGATGTGCCACATATTGAAGACTTCCTGAGCCAGGTCCATTTTATACTCGAACCGTTGCTATACAATAACAAATAAAACAAAAAAACATATAATTACTGTGTCATATATACTAATGAAGTCCAAATAAAATAATTAGGTTTTGAAGGATTGTATTCTTACATAGAAATATGACCAATAAACCATTTTATCTCCATCTTCCATTGAACCGACGCAAATAGCCTCCCCTTGGTAATGGGATCTTAAACTCTCCGACATGACCTTCGTAACCTCAGGCATGGAGAACCTACAAGAAACGAGCAACAAGTGACAGTGTCGCAATATTTATTAATTATTATGTATTGACCAAAATAAGAGTTGACATACCAGTTTTCACCCCTAATGAGAGAGGTCCTCGGGTCGGATGGGTCAGGAGGTATACCGGGCTGGATCTTCCATAACGGGGATGGTGGGGACATGGCGTATTGTTAAACTGCACTATAATAACCAATAATTGACCGCACAAATAATGAATTTAAAATTATTTTACATTTGATGCATGCAGTGAGTAATCAAATAACAATCACGAAAACAAATTCATTTATAACCAAACAAAATAAAAAAATTATTTCTAAATTGTTACATCGCACAACGTAATAAAAACAAATGACAGTTCAAACATAACAACCTACACGTGCGACCTACTCATCATCATTATCACTAAGCAACTCAACAAATGCTGCGTTTTCCAATGCATCATTTCCTTCTATTTCATCGTCCTCCACACCCTCAAGTATACCCTGATCTTGTCCTTCTTCATCATCACTAAACAGTTCGTCTCCCGAGCCATCTCGATCATCAAGTAGGTCAAACTCAGCAAGTGATGGGGGGTCCACATTGTTGTCTTCCTGAAATGCTCCATCATCGAGTCCATCTATTGTTTGCCTTGGCTTAATTGTCAGTGTAGCAGTCCATGATGATCTATCCTTCTTGGTTGTTGGGTAATGGATGTACACCACTTGTGTAGCCTGAGATGCCAATACAAAAGGCTCATACACCCTATACCTCTTTGCTTGGTTGACATCAACAAGCTTGTAATGATCATGCACGACTACGCCTCGTTGACCCGGGTCGAACCATTCAACCTTGAACAAGTGGACTTTGTATTCCCTACTAGGCCCAGTATAAACTAATTCAATAACCTCTTTCAAAATCCCGTAGAAGTCAGTTCCATTCACCCCTTTGACACACACCCCATAATTTGCATTCGTTGGTTTATTATCGGCACGGCAAGCATGGAAGTTAAAGTTGTTAATGTAGAAATGAGCCAAGATAAAACATCCTTCCTAGGGCCATTAGCTAAAGCTGTAACAACTTCGTCTCCTTCACCGGATGAAAAAACCTACAAAGTTGTTTAATATTTACGAAGTTAATCTCATGTAACCTATGTTAACCAATAATTTAAAACCAAACAACTCCAATTAAATGTTAACCTTTCTTCTCAACCAACGGGGGAATTCTTTGCGATGTTTGTTCCACAATTCACCATGCGGTGAACGTGGATGCAAACAGGCCACCTCTTCTTCAAATTGACTGAAATAAGTCAACGTAGGTGAAGATTCTATTGGATAAATAAGTTATTAATAACTGAATTGCTGATCTAATTAATTTATGTTGTATACCTTTCATATTCAGTCATTAAATCAGAGTTTGAAAGGACATATTCATGCGCAGCCTCATATTCTTGTTGGTCAAGGAATCTTTTCTTCCCTGCAGCTGAAGAGTACCCAATATTCGATGAAAACAACTCAGGTATTTCTCCATTACTGTCGAATGCATCACCCAACTCGGGGCATGCGTTCCTTGGAAGGTCCCTTGACTTTGTGTGCACTTCCGGTGCAAAGTATGCAGCACAAAAGTTGAAAATCTCCTCCGTTAAGAACGCATTACATATGGAGCTTTCAACGCGTGCCTTGTTGCCTACCTTCTTCTTCAAATGATGCAAAATCTACAACATTTGACAACCAACACGCGTTGAGGAATGCGTTACAAATAAAGAGGCGGGTCCTACATGTTTAATCAAATACACTACAAATATCTAATTACCTTTCGAAATGGTACATCCACCTATACTGCACCGGTCCACCTTTAGTTGCTTCATATGGAAGGTGTATTGGAAGATGCTCCATCACATTGAAGAATGCGGGAGGGAAAATCATCTGCAGTTTGCATATGATTTCTGGTATGTTCCTCTCCAACCGGACCATATCATCAACACTCACCTTAGAGGCACACAAGTCTCTAAAAAATTAGCTTAATTCCTCAGGGCTTTCCAAACATTCTGAGGAAGCAACTCCCTAACGACAATTGGTAACAACCTCTCCATGAAAACAAGACAATCATGACTCTTCATACCATGTAATCTTGATGTGTTAACATCTACACATCTACCTAGGTTGCTTGCATATCCGTCGGGAAGTTTGAGGTCTTTAAGCCACTGACATAATGCCTTACGCTCCTCTTTATCCATGACATATGCAGCTCCGCCAGTCCTTTCTTTATCAACCCGGCGACGCTTACAATGAGCGGCTAGGTCCTTCTTAGAGTTGTCATCATTTTTTGTCTTTCCTTTGATGTCCATGATGGTGTTCAGCACCTGCTCAAACACATTTTTCTCAACATGCATGACATCTAAGTTGTGTCTAATTAGCAGGTCTTTCCAATACGGTAGCTCCCAAAAGATGCTCTTTTTATGCCAATTGTGACATTGAAGATAGCCGTCAACGTTGCCTTGTTGTTGAGTAGATGTTGGCAACCTTGACACTTGTTCCCAAACTTCACTCCCATTAAGGCGAGGGGGTGGAGGTGAATGTTCTTCTCGATTTTTTGAAAAAGCACTCTTGTTAGTATGATAAGGATTGTCCATTAGGAGAAACTGTCGATGACAATCAAACCATGACTGTTTCCTCCCATGTTTCAGCCACTGTGATTTTGTTTTGTCCATGCAATATGGACAAGGTAGCTTACCTGCGGTGGTCCACCTAGAAAACATACCGTACGCTGGAAAATCACTTATTGTCCACAACACGGACACTTTCATTTTAAACGTTTCCTTCAAAGACACATCATACGTGTCTACACCCTCCTCCCACAACTATTTCAACTCGTCTATTAATGGCTGCAGGTATACGTCCTAGTTTCCCTTTGGACTTTTCGGACCAGGAATCAAGAGCGTGAGGAACATGTAAGGATTCTTCATGCAAAGCCACGGAGGCAAATTGTAGGGGGTAGCTATAACAAACCATGTAGAATAAGTTTTCCCGAAACTACCGAAAGGGGCGAAACCATCCGTGCATATATCCGACCGCACATTACGTGGTTCTGATGTGAACTCTTTGTGAGTGGCATCAAAATGTTTCTAAGCTTCACCATCGCACGGATGAACCATGTCACCGTCCCCTCGAACATTTGTTGAGTGCCACCTCATTTGCTTTGCTGATGTCTTAGTCAAGTATAATCTTTGCAACCGCGGATCGATTGGAAAGTATATGAGCACCTTGTGGGCGATCTTTTTACCCTTAGCCGTTGTCCGTACATATCGATCAGCATCGCAAAAGTTGCAACTATCAAGCATGAAGTTCTCCTTCCAAAACAACATACACCCCTTTTGACAAGCGTCGATCTTCTCATGCGGAAGTTCTAAAGCTTTGAGTAACTTTTTCGACGAGTGGTACGTGTCTGTCATTTCATTAATAGGGGGACAAATGTCTTTCATGAGGGCTAGCAGACTGTCTACAGCTTTGTTAGGGAGATTATACTCACATTTTATGTTTACAAGCCGAGACACTACTGACAATTGTGACATTTCGCAAACCCTCATACAAAGGTCGTTTGGACGCTTCTAACATATCTAGAAATTTTTGCCCTCCATCTGACGGCTCATCCTCTATTGTGTCAAACACGTAAGACGATAAATCTCCAATGGCATCCGTGAGCATTTCTTGCATTGGGTCTAACACATCAGTCCTCGACGACCCTTCAATTTGGTTCGACGTTTGGATGGGGACCGTGGCCACGGGAGGCACGTACACCTCACCGTGACTCGTCCACACAAAATAACGTGGTATGAACCCATTTTTGTACAAGTGCACCTTAACATTGTCCTCACTTTGGTGTTTCATGTTTTTACACTTTGAACATGGACACCTAAGTACTTTATCCGATTGGAAGCTAATGGTTTGTTTAGCAACTGGCAAAAATTCTTCTTTCACCCCTCTAACAAACTCTTTGCTAAGATACCCCTCCTCATCAATTCTCTCGTACATTCATTTCCTAGTATTTTCCATATTGTTCAAATATGCAAAGTTAACCGAATTAGATTTCGACATTGACATTTGTGCATGTCAACACATTAATTTGCAAGGTGAGCTCACTTACTAATAACTACCAAAAGCATCCAAACTCAACACTTTTTGTTCACTCGCAATATAGTGCGGGTTGTTGTATCGTATCCACAGGGAGCAAGGTCTTTTTGTCAAAACTTTCACTACTGAAGCTTAGTTTAAGGTAACCAAAAACAATTATGAGGGCGAACAAGAACAAGGATCGATAATCAATCAAAAACAGAGAAAAGGAGGATTCAAGGGTCGGTTTTCACCACCTAATGATTTCCCTCAACAAAGGAATCCCGGAAAAAACACTTAACTAAGCTAGAAGATAGGATATTGCAAGAACAAGGCCACTTCGGGGCCTCTCTCGAGGTATACCCGAATTTAACCCTCGAGGTTTGTCCAATAATTTCTTATGGACGCACCTAAAGAGTTTGAAATGCAATTCTCCTTATCCAAACCCTTCCACTTTTCTCATGTGGAAAAGTTCAAATACCCATTCGAATACCCTAGGGACTATGTTTGGATAGATTTAGTGGGTTTTCACCACACTAAACCCCATAATCAAAAGTGTCATCGAATGAGAACTTCATAAACAAGGCCTAATGTTCTATCTAGGACTAACTCTAAACAAGGGGACTCATTAGGGGCTAAACCTCCCCCCAAACCCAAGGGAACTAGCCACTAATCATGGTATTACCTATGATAACCACATCCAAACCAACCCTAAACATGAGTTCTAACAACCAACAATCAAGAACAAGCAAAACAATGAAAATAACAAGCGATGCAATTAAAGAGCAATGAAAGCAATTAGCAAAGTAACTAATGAAAGAGTTAAGGGGAGAGAATACTTATCAAAATGGTGTAAATGAACAAGAGAAGGCAATAAAAGATGATCCAACAATCTCTCAATTGCTTGAATACCCAAATCTTCAATAATAAACACAAATCTCCAAAACCCTAGATTAATCTCTCACTAATCTCTCTCTAAAACTCCTAATTACAAAGCTAGAAATTGTCTAAGTCTATCCCTAGATGCCCCCTAAGAAATCGTCAACAAGGAGTATATAAACAAGGCAAAACTGTTAGCCAAAACGCAGCACTTCAAGCCAAAAACACGCGAAGGACATAGGGAGACCGTGGCCACGGTCAAGGAGACCGTGGTCACGATCTCGTTCTGTCCAGCGAAATATGTATGGCGATTTAGGGCAGACAACTTTTCGCTCCTTCGCACCGTCGTGGCTACGGTCTCCCAAGACCATGGCCACGGTCTTGCTCAGCCACTTGTTCCCTTAGACAAGTCATGAACCCACCGTGCCTACCGTCAACTTGACCGTGGCCACAGTCTAGCTCGGCTCCCATTACTTCTGGGCGTAGCGGGTGCTACGCCAATCGTGGCGGGGGCTACGCCTGGGCGTGTGTCGATCAGCTAAGGGGCTTGGGAGGGTAGCACCCGCTACCACAGGCGTGGCGGGGGCTACGCTTCGGCTTTCTTTCCCTTTGTTCTTCCTTCTTTCCGAAGCATGTAACGCTCGATCCGAGGGTCGTAGCATGCGTTACTTCACTAATTGGCACCAAAGGTTGGGAGTGTGGTCCCGGGTCGACTCCGCCTCGGTTTCCGGTCCGGTCCGGCTCGGCTCGGGAAAACACCGAAAAAGCTATAAAAAGGTCCGTTTTGCAACGTTTTCGGGTGAAAACTCCAAAATCTACAAAAATAACCAAAAACACATTAAAAGATATTAAAATAACCACGAAACGAGTTAAAAGCCTAAGGATTTAGGCAGTATTTAGACACAAAATTGGGTCTAAACACTTTTCTATGACATCTACAACTAAGCTATATATGTCAACAGTCAAGAGGATAATGTTATTATTCGATGAGAGTTTGTTTGTTCCTGATAATTTATGGCTGAAAAAAGACTTTCATGAGTCGCACCGACTCTCCTTTTATTTGTCTGGTTCCCAAAATGTAGCGCAATCTCAGCGGTGAAATTGCGCAAGGTCTATAGTGCTTTGGGAGTTAGAAGCGTCTCAGATTCGGTACATTCCATTGTGCAACCTAGTGGGCAGCAAGGCAAGGCGGGAATGAGAGAGAAACTTATAGTAAAAGGTCTAATAGAAATTGTGTTAGGCTTTGATGCATGCAAGAAAGCCTACCACGATTTCTATTAGACCTTTCACTACAAGCTTCTCTCTCATTCCTGCCTTGTCTTGTTGCTCACCAGGTTGCACAATGGAAACACTGCATTGTACCGAATCTGAGATGCTTCTAACTCCCAAAACACTATAGACCTCGCGCAAATTTCACTGCCAAGATTGCGCTACTTTAAGGGAACCAGACGAATAAATTGGAGAGTCGGTACGACTCATGAAAGTATTTTTCAGCCATAAATTATCAGGAACAAATACACTCTCATGGACACTAACAGAACCCACACTCAACCTCTTCTTATGACATTTACAACTAAGATACTAGAACTATAAATTACCCTACTTTATACTCTAAACTACCATGACAACTAACCTATTTACTAACGCTAAACTGGTTGTTAAGTACTTAAGCTAGCAAAGGGATGTGACATTGTTATTTATAATTCATGTCTTCATTTGGGGTTATGAGTAGTTAAGTTAGCAATTAGGTTGGATACGGAACAAAACGCTAACAACTTCAGAGATTAACTTAATTAAAGGCAAGTCTCTAAATGTTAATTCACCCTTGTTGTGATGAACAAGTTGTCGGAGTTATATGTACGAGAAATCCACCGCTTGTAACAAATGTCGATCGTTGTGCATTTAGCATCCCAACCACCTATAAAACGAACACCCAAGAAATCAAGATTGAGTTCCTGGGTGTTCATTTTATTAGTGATTGGGATGCTAAAAAACTCAACGATCGACATTTGTTTTGTCACAAACAGTGGATTTCTCATACGTATAACTCCGACGTATTGTTCATCACAACAAGGGTGAATTGGCATTTAGAGACTTGCCTTTAATTAAGTTATCCAACAAAGTTATTAGTCGCGTAAATTCATTCCTATTAAACATAATAACTAACTCATTTACTAATAACTACCAAAATCATCCCAACTCAACACTTTTTTCTAATCATGGTGGATTTCCATGTCGTAGTTTCAAATGAATTTAAAGCGTGCTAAAACAACATTTCAAAGAATGAGGATGATATTCTCCCACTTTTCAATATGCTGTTTAGCGACGAACAACAATGAATTTCATAGAAAAAGGTAACTAAGCATTTTTTACCAAACCTACCATACACAAAAAAAATTATACACAACATATTAATATTATTACTATTTATTCTATTTATACAATCAGATTTATTTAAAGTCAAAAGGGGACAATTTATTCCTTTTATCCGCCAACTCAGGTATATTTCGATGACTGTAACCTTCGAAACTGTTTAAATATAAAAACATAAGTTACTAATATTTAAGTGGAGTAACTATTGTTTTATTGTTTTTCAAAGCCTATTTTATGACTAATATATGTGGACTCACCCATTGTCGTTTTCGAAAATCCAACGTTTAACGTTTATTGTTTAATGTTCCGTTTAATAATCGGGTTGATCGGCCCGAGTGCATGCATCTTCATGGTCCATTGTTCACCTAATCGAGGGTTGACCGTCATCGAGTGCATGTGCCGTAGGGAATCAGTGCCGGAAGGGGGTTCTGGCTTCCAAGATCCATTGTTAAACCCCTATCGCAATGTTCATTGTATATTGTTTACTATCTATCGATTATTGTTTATGTGTAACTTTATTGTGTTATCTTATTTATGTGTTATGCAATGCTTGCTACTTGTCGTATAAGTGTTCTAACCAATGTTGTGTTATTTGAATAATATTGTTACTATTTTTATTTACAGGGGCAGAGTTCCACACTTAGATAATAACCTACAACTGTTTGAGCATATTCTCTTCTCCCTCATTTCAAAATGAATTTAAAAATGGCATGCCCCAATAAAATTATTTGTTTTAAAATGTTTTTACATTACAATGTCGAATATATTGAGCTCTGTCTCATTTTTCTCCATTGTTTTCAAATGTTTTGTTTTTAGGTATTAGCGAGACATTTTGGGCATATTTGTGACAAGGATATATCATATAGCATATCAGGCCGCCACCTAGTTATTTAGGTTCAATAATAGTTGGCTCACCTAAATAGTTTGATACATATGTTTTAATATTTTCATTGTAATTAAAACGGTTCACACTTTTTCTTTAGTTTCTATATGTAAAACCCTGAAAAATTTGATTATGTTACCATTAAATTATCTGACGTGCGTTTTCTTTTTGTTAAATATATATCTGTTTTCACATGGAGCTTTTAGGACCGCGAGTGGGTTACTTATTTTTAGTGACTGAAAAATATCACTTATGAAATTTTGGTTATCGGGTAATTTTATTAGGATCAATTTGTAAGATCCGTTTTAGAAAAAGTGTTGTTTTTAGGAGAGAGTTTTTATGAGATGTGTTAAAATAAGTCTAGGTTTTACTAACTCTCTAACATAATTTCCCCCCAAATTGGTTTGAAAACTAGTTTTATTCGATTCCCTCCCCCCCCCCCCCCACGTTTCCCTCTTTTCCCCATTTTTTCTACTTAATTGTGCACTGTAGCCTGCAGCCCTACTCTCTCTCCCGTCTCTTCATCACCATCACAATCACATCTTCTCACCTCAGCTCCCTCCTCCTCCTTTTCGTTCGACCACCTTGCACCACCACCACCAACCACTCACCTTCCTCCCTCCCATTGCCGCCAACCACCGCAACGCCACCGCACCATTTTTCCGGTCGTCACCGCCACAAACCCCACCAAAAATTCACCCCGAACCTCCCTGTTTGTGTTGCCCAGAAAGCCAACCAGTCGCGCCACCCCTCACCACTACATCGACGGCCACCGCGACACCTCCAGCGTCGTCCCATCAACTTCGACGACACCCTGTAGACCCCGAAAAATTGATGACCTTTTTCGCGGCGCTACTTAAAGAATGATTGGGAGCCGACTAGGATTGCTTAACCTTAAATAAGGTTGAACTTTTAAGAATAACTTTGCTGACAGATTAAAACGATTTATGCGCCACGAGCCTGAGATTCGCCTTTTAAGAAAGAAGAAAGAAAGAGACAAAAAAAGAAGGGGAAAAACACAAGGAACCCGTCTGAGTTCATTGCTTGAACCGAGACGGGTTCGTAACTGCAGACCCCACGAGAAAGGAACAGAAAGAAAAAAAGAAAAAAAGAAAAGAAGGTGATAAACCCGTTTGGGTTCATGAATTGAACCAAGCCGGGTAACTCCTTGCGCTAATCACAAATTAGGTCATAGAAACCATAAAAAGGAAAATACCAAAGTATGAAAATAGAGTCGCCAGTTGAATTTTAGGAGACAAACAACAAACCATTTTGATAAACAACTCCGGCCTACGAACCCAAAGACGAATTCGGGGGTAAGGTTACGAATTTGACAATTAAAATTGTCAAATTCGCCTATTCAAACGAATAGACTCTACTAGAATTAAATCAAAGCAGAAAAAGTTAAAGGGAGGAATTAGATATAAATTTCACAAATTCATCATTAAAATCATGCAAAACATTGAAAATAAAGAAACATGAATTCGATAGATTATGCTACATGGTTTACATCAACTATGCTAACCTTTAGTGAAGCAGCATGCAAAGGGAGAGAAGAGGTGGAGAGAATATGCTAGTGTCAATACTCTAGCATACCACGGTGTGTATGGAAGGGAAAAAAGGGTTTAATTTATAGTGGAATAGGAGGAGTAGGGGGTGCGTTTAGGGTTTAGGTTTAGCCGCGACGACGAAACTCAGCCGGGTTTAGTTTTGGGGCGGTTTGTGTTTGGCCAAAGACCTGCAGGTTGCACCGTAATGCTGGGCTATTTTGCTTGCTTTCGGGCTAGAAAAGAAATGGGCTTGCATGCTACTAAACTACTCGGCTAGCTTATTTTTTACAAATTACTAAAACTAATACCGGTACAAAATCCGGCGTCTACAGATAGCCCCCACTTAGAGTTTGAGCAAAACGATGATCAAAGTAGTCTTGATGACCTTGGATATGAATCAGAAGCCTGTTCTGAAGCTGGTTGACGCTTGGAAGCTTGGTCCTGCGCCGATGTTGGTTTGCCTGCTTAGTTTCTTCCGTAAAGCTGACCGAATTGATCCGCCTCATTTCGCCGTGAGGTAGATCAAGGTCATGCACTTCATTTCGCCGTGAGGTGCAAGACCTGTGTCTGTGTGGGTTGACCTGCTTAGTTTCTTCCGTAAAGCCGGTCGGAGTCGATCCGCTTCATTTCGCCGTGAGGCGGATCTAGGAGGCATGCTTCATTTCGCCGTGAAGCATGCCAGGATGATGAGGTGATCCACTTCATTTCGCCGTGAGGTGGATCGAGGTGACGTGCTTCATTTCGCTGTGAAGCATGCCGGGATGATGGGGTGGTCCACTTCATTTCGCCGTGAGGTGGACCGAGGTGACGCACTTCATTTCGCCGTGAAGCGTGCCGTGATGATGAGGTGATCCACTTCATTTCTCCGTGAGGTGGATCGAGGTGACGTGCTTCATTTCGCCGTGAAGCATGCCAGGATGATGGGGTGGTCCACTTCATTTCGCCGTGAGGTGGACCGAGGTGACGCACTTCATTTCGCCGTGAAGCGTGCCGTGATGATGAGGTGATCCACTTCATTTCGCCGTGAGGTAGATCAAGGTCACCCACTTCATTTCGCCGTGAAGCGCGGACTGTGTCTCGCGGAAAAAGGGTGTCATCGCATTGTAAGGGTCCGGCGACGGCCCGAATATGAGTTCGCTCTTTTGAATCACCGACGACCGACGTATTTCGTGCATTGTTCTGCAAAACAGAGGAGGGCATCAGTTTATCTGAAAATCAGAGCGAGTCAGAGAATTTACCTGTCAGTTGTGCTTTAGCTCTCGGAAATGGGCCATTGCTTCATGGGAAATGCTTGAATTGCATTGGCCGACGCTCGAATTGCTTTGGGCTCGAATTGGAGCGACGAATTTGGGCCCATTTTGGCTCTGAAACCCGTCTGGGTTCCTGCATTGGGCCTGCAATGAGTTTGGGCCGGCATTTTGGCTCTGGAATGGCCTGCGAACCCGTCTGGGTTCCTGCATTGGGCCTGCAATTGCAAGGCCCATTTTGGCTGCGGCGAGTTTGAGCCGGCATTTTGGGCCTAGCTGCAACCCGTCTGGCGTCTTCTTCTTTTCTCTTCTTTTTTTTTCGGCCAATGCATGTGATTTTAGGATAGATTTTAGGATAGATTTTCGGCCAATGCATGCCTTCCATGATCCTATTGCTGGGACCCGCCGGTTGGCCACTTATGTGGTGTGCATGCATCCACTCTCCTTATAAAAGGGGCCTCTTCACACCCTCAATCACACATCTCATTTTTCCACTTCCTTTTCTTGCTCAAAAAATCCTTCATTCACTAGTTAGGAAGCAATGGTTAGAAAGGTTAGAGATCCGCCCGTTCAACCCCATGCAACAAACTGGGCACATGAAATGTCCTCTCGGCGAGCATGGACTCCTAGGCCGGGTTAGGAACCGTCGATACTGGTGCCTGAACTGTGGAACCACGTATGGCACAAGCATTCACATGTCTGGGTAATGTCTTCTTCCTGACTCTGCTCTTTAATTATAGCATAAATTTGCAAGTAGAAATGTTTAATTCCAGCTTGTTGATTTAGCTACAAATAATGAAGTAATTTGTGTCGATTACCCGTATTGTTCAAATCGAGCTTTAGAGAACCGAGGATGATAGGCCGAACACATAATGAAACCAAACCCGTCTCAGTTGGGCTGCAACTGAAACGCACGCGTGAAAAGCCCAAACCCGTCCCTTAATCGGCCCAACTTTTTCGACGCAATGAACCCGTCTGGGTCGGCTGAAAAATGGGCGGCCCAACTTTTATCGAACCCGTCTGAGTTGGGCTGATGCGGCCCAATTTTTCGTGAATTCGTCTGAGTTATGCTGATGCGGCCCAATTTATTTTGCGAACCCGTCTGAGTTGGGCTGATGCGGCCCAACTTGTTTTGCGAGAGGCCATCTGAGTTGGGCTGATGCGGCCCAATTTTTCGTGAATTATTTGCGAACCCGTTTGAGTTGAGCTGATGCGGCCCAACTTATTTTGCAAGAGCCCGTCTGAGTTGTGCTGATGCGGCCCAACTTGTTTTGCGAACCCGTTTGAGTTGGGCTGATGCAGCCCAACTTATTTTGCAAGAGCCCGTCTGAGTTGGGCTGATGAGGCCCAACTTCCATTTTTGCGAGAACCCGTCTGGGTGGGCCGAAAAAGAGAGGCCCAAACCCCTTTTTTTCTTGTGTGAACCCGTCTGGGTAGACCGAAAAAAAGAGAGGCCCAAACCCCCCTTTTCTCTTGTGTGAACTCGTGTGGGTAGCCCGAAAAAGAGAGAGGCCCAAACCCCCTTTTTTTCTTGTGTGAACTCGTGTGGGTTGAACTTCGGGCCGAGAGCAGAGAAGGCCTCAATTCGTCTTGGGTTGGGCCGAATGATTTTTTTAGCCCCCTAATTTAGTGGAAGTTCGATTTAGCTTTTGCTAAACTAGGGATCATTTTTTTTGAATTTTTATGGTGGATCCTCAGGAGGATTCCCTCAGAACTGGTGGCAATATGCGGAAACCGATCAAGGTGATGGAGCATTTTGCAGAAGATAATTGGGCGCTTGCACTTTTAGAAGAGTCGGAATTCGACCTCTTCTGGAAATGTGTCAAGGCCTGGGAACCTTGTACACCACGGGTGATGGGGCGTGCGCTTGCAGAGAGATTCTGGGATTCCACCAACACCTTCCACCTCCCTGTAGGAGAGATGGCCATATCCCCTGTCGACTTTGTGATGATTACCGGGCTGCGCTGGGGTGGTCAAGATGTCGAATTCGACCCTGTTGTGCCGAATCAGGTGATGGAATTATTAGAGCCTGTGCTCGAACGGCGCCGATTTGGTCGAAAGATGAAGCTTTCTTATGGTTCACTCGAGGATGTCATCACTTCTGTCGACTTCACTCATATGGATGAGTTTCAGCGTCGTTTCACTTTCTTGGCATATTTTATCTCTGCCACGATGTTTGCCAATCGGGGGGACGACGTTTATTTGACCTGGACGAAGAATCTCCTTGATCTAGAGCAAGTCATTCATCGGAACTGGGCAAAGGCTGCTTATGCTAACTTCATTCGTTGGCTTCGCATTGGTGTTCGGCCTGGCACTGATGTGGACCCATTCTTTGCACCGGAGAGTCCGCTGGAGATGAGCGGTCCGAGCATGTGGAAGGTGCTCGAGGTAATCTTCGAGACGCTTCTCTTTTACATGCATTTCTCTTTTTTTATTTATATCGCGAGTCTCGGTATTGACATATTTGCAGGTATGGGGGTATGAGTATATTAAGGGATTCACTATCCCTACCCGACATGTCCAGACAGTGCCGGCAGCAGAACGGTAGCACAAAAACTACCTCGAGCACAAGAAGAAACCATTTGGGAGCTTAGATGAGTTGCGCCGCATCTTGGATCACCTTGAAGAGGTACATCTTTCATGTAATCTCTCTTGCATTTCTTTGGTGCTTATGTTTCCTTTACTTGTGCAGGATGATGTCAATTGGAATGCCTGGGTTGGCTTCGAGATTCCGCAAGACTTTATTCCCTCACGAAATGCGGCGCATAGGGATAGTACCCTGCGCTTGGTGATGGAGAGTCCGTCCGGTTGGGTCTGGAGTCTTGGTGAGAGACTTACGAGGCAAACCCTGGGCCATGAAATGTGGATAATACCATCAGACCCTCCTGAGATCATGAATGATCCGCGAGCCTTGCATGCTGAGGCGTTTGCAGCAGCTAACAGAGGTTCCTGGTATACTAATCATGCATCGATGGCATCGCCCGACCAATTCTGGGAGGAATGGGAACAATATCGGGACCGCCTGGCCTTTAGAAAGGTGGGGAAGAAGACCTCCATTTACTCTTTTCATGTTCCTTCTATTATCGCCTAATATGACCAATTCTTTGCTTGTTGTAGTTGGGGCCCTATTGCGAGGATGACGAGAAGAGTCAGAGCAATTCTGGGGACACGGTTTGCGGCTACCCGAGGGCGACCAGTGAGGACATCAAACTGGAACTAGAGAAGATCCTGGGAAAGCCGGTAGGTGATTCCCTTTTTTCTTTGCTTACTTGTAACTTGCTCAAACCTTGACCAATTTTCCTCATTCTGTGCAGTGGCGATGGAAACAAGCAAAAGGCTTCCTCAAAAATTACTTCACACTCAAGTGGGCTCGTGAGAAAGACCTTGCGGGCTCTGTGGTTGGGGATGCGAACGTGGATGATGATGCACAGTCTCGTCCTGTGGATCCTCCTCGCCATTCAGATGCGCACGTGCCTCGTGGCCGGTCAGCGCAGATGGACCTTCCTCGACATTCTTCTTTTATGGCCGACGCGAGGCGGTCTTATGGGGGTGAGGCTGCTCTCCGAAGGCACGGGGAGAGGAGTAGGCGGAGCACGGGCATGCCGGCTCACGATGACCGTGGGAAAGGTATTTTACTCGAAGATAGTCATTCAACCAGTTCCCACTACGGAGACACGGGTTTTGGCCACGACTTTCAGCGTTCTGTGGAGAACAGCATATCCTCCATGTCTTTAGGAGAGCATGGGCATCAGGTGAGTTCTCATGATCATGGGAATTCTCGCCGGAGCCGCGGTTCTCGGCGTGGCACCCCCAGCTTCGTGGTGGAGACAGGCTCCGAGTGTAGCGCTGTTGGTGGAGCTGTGTACGGCGGGCAAGAAGGCATTTCACTGCATTTAGGTACTCCTTCAGAATCTCATCATTCGGGGTCTAGGCGTCAGTCCTCTCATCCTTTGCCTCAGTACCCTTATGGAATGCCTGGGTATGTTCCTGCGTCTCCTGCACCGACTGTGGATTTAGGTTATGGCACTTCCTTTGCGGCGGTCGATCCTACCGTGGTGCTTTGCAGTGATTCGGGTGCATCTCGGGGTATAACCGCTTCTCGCAGATGACGCCTCATCGCTTCCGCCCCAACCTGTCGCATCTGCATTACTTCGCAAGGAGGTTCGAGCCGCCGAAGGTCTGGATGGGGAACACAAACTCAGGAATGGTCGGGATGGTCTGTCCCAGAGCCCGCAGTAAGATCTTCTTGGCCTGCTCCACAAGGGTGGCCTGGAGGTAACCAAGAGTGGCAGGTTCCAGAACACTCTTGGCTTAATGCAGGCAGTACCGAAGTGTTGCACCTATCTGGCTCAGGTGGCGATACAGAGGTGGTAGACTCCTCCTACTACCAGTGGGACACTTACTTTGGAGCTGGTGGAAGGGGAGCCCATGGGGCTAATAGCGCCAGTGGTGGTGGCGATACGGAGGTCTGGCATGATGAGGATTAAGAACGATGCACATGCAGGGTCTTTATGTAATGAACTTATGTAATGCTATGTATGACTCTTTATTATGCACTTAGGACGATGCAATAACGTTTTTTTTTGCTTTTTCTTCTTTTTTTTTTCTTTTTTTTTTTTGTACTAGTGCGAACTACTGATGTGACGCTTATGCAGTAACGATGCTACGTAACGCATTTCTTTTATTTTCATGTACCCTTATGCACAATAATGCAATGCGATATGCAATCTACATGGTGGGATTACTCCCACTTCCCCAAACGAAAAAAAAGAAAAAAAAAATAAAAACAAACGAGAATTAAACGCTACAAGTAAGTTCGAACTACAGTTTCGGGGCCGGCAAAGACATATAATCATCTTGTGGGCCCGCATTATGACCCAAAATAGAGTTGAAGAGGCTTCGTGATCGAATCCAAAAGCTGGCCAAACCCGTCTGACGTTCAAGCCCAATTGGAGTTCCACCCACAAAAACTGGGTCGAGAGGCGGGGCAATGGAGGCCCATAAACCCGTCTGGGTTTTTGCTACTTGGGCTTGGGCAATTGATGTTTTGTTTCCTACTTGGGCTTGGGCAAGCAAACCCGTCTGGGTTTTTGCTACCATCAAACCCGTCTGGGTTCTCTGCCATCACAAACTCAACATCATACTCGTCTAGGTTATGCTGTCTTTTCACCTCGCCATAAACTCAGCAACAAACTCGTCTGGGTTCGATATAACAAAGCCCGTCTTTTCGACCTCATGGCTTTTGAAAAGAAGTTAGCCACTTGGATAAGCACTCTGTCCAAGGAGGAAAAGAGAGGGTTGGGGAGGTATAAGTTGACTTCTCTGCTAAGTTTGAGGCAAGTGAAAATAGATTGGGATTTTCTACGTGCTGCTGAAACATTCTGGGATAAGGAATTTTCGATCGAAACAAAATCAATTCAACAAGTGAGCACAAAGATTAATCTGGACAAAATCAAAACTCGGTTCGAAAGAGATAGGAAGAAATTTTCGAATCCCAAAGGAGAGAACAAGTACTTCAGAGGCATAAATCCGCCAACAGTTCTAAGAATAATGCAAATGTGCGCGGTTAGTTATGGACGTAGGTCAGTCAAAAAGAACAAACCTCACATAGGAAAGAACAAACACTCAAACACTCAATTTTGAATATGTATGTGTGTTTTCTCATACTCAAACCAATAGAAACAAACTACCATGAGCTTGGTAAGAACCTCGCTCTCCACTACTGGTATGCAATGCACAAGTGACAATCAAAAAGACTTTTTCAGGCTGTAACGGGGCTTAGGTTAGGGTAAGGAGCGGTAAAATTTGGGAATGAGGAGTTAAGAGCCATGCTTGGATTGATTTTCAACGAATAAAACACTCTGAACTCTCCTTCTTGCTTAATGTATGCAAGGCATTTCACCTTTCACCCTGAAACATCTCAACTGAATACAACCAGGTCAAAGTTTTCTGAACTTTAAATTGAATCTCCCTAATCACCCTTTTATTTTTTAAACTCTTTTCCCTTTTTTTTACTTTTTTTTTATTCTTTCTTTTTTTTGCGGTTGATCGGGGAGAAGAATATCTATGGAATCTTCGACTTTGATATAATATATGAACAACATAACCAAATACCAATCGCTCAAGATATGGGACTTTCAGATTCTCCCAAACTTCCAAAAAAAGACAAACTCTCATCCAACCAAGCAAGGCAAAGGGATACTGCATCGAGGCCAAGGCTCGTATTGTCAGGGTTCAATCATGAAAAAAGGATAAACAAAGGCTAGGCGGGGCAAAAAGAACGGTAAATATAATGTAAGGAAGGCTATTTAGCTATGTAGCTTATCAAAATAAAATCGGATGCCTTAATCATGTTGTCACAGCGTGCAATGCAAATGTGTAGTCTCAAGCAAGATGCAAAACAAGTTCTAGAGATGCAACTAATGGGTGAGTCACTCAAGGGATCATGGAATTGATAAAAGTGATCAATTCAAAATTTAGGCAATGTGGACTCACGGGATGGGGCTCAATCAACTAAACTTAGCCCAAAGATTTGCGGCACGCACATTTATACTTTCTAAGATAGTCAAAGCAGTCAGATACAACTTTCATAACTTGTCTCAAAATCAGAAGGTTTGAAGGAAAAGGTTTCAAAAACTTTCGAGATCTCGTCCAGATTTTTCTAAGTGAAGCAAATTAAACTGAAAGTAAGAAAGGTTTACGGCCTCCGTTGGATGGAATTAGTCTCAACAGTTTTCTGAGGGGGGCTAGGCACGCTAGTGGCCCTCCTGTTGGAGCTAGATCCAGAATGTTATGTGCTCTTCTCGTTGTAAGCAGCTTCAATTTGCACACTCAAGTCCTTCAAAGTCTCAAAGTCTTTGATAGATTGAAAGCCAAAATGCCGGGTGATGCGAGGGTGGATGCTTTGCTTGAAAGTGCTCAATTGCATCCTAAAGGGGACTGCTTCGTCGATCTTTAACAGCATTGAGTGCCATCGTTCATAATAAGAGAGGAATGACTCATCATCTCCTTGCTTCATGGAAGTGAGGTCATCTGATGACCTCCTTTTGTTGGAGACGACTAAAATGGCTGATGAAGGTCTTGAACAACTCGTCTGCGTCAGTTTTGATGTGAGGGGGTAGATTTTGGTACCACACCTTGGCCTTACCTTCTAGAGTGGAAGAGAAGACTGTGGTGTAAAGACTTTCATCTACTTTGTGAAGAGGGGCCAGCCTCAGGAACTCCTCTAGATGATGAGATGGGTTCTCAGATGGCTTGAACCTGATGTCCAGTACTTCAACTTTGTCCCTTACCCTTGATACATGGTGTTTGGGGATGGCCAAATCCATGCAAGCGTCTGTAAAGGTTGGATCAACTTTCATCATCCTTCTGGTGAGCATATCGACCTTCTCTACAAGTTTTTTTTTGACGTAGGGGTCCTCCGAAGTTTTAGATTTATTCAGTACAAGTTTGGACTTGACTTCACCAAATGACTTAGGTTTTGGGCCTTCATTTTTGGATTTGGGGTGACCCTCTCCAACCCATCATCAGCCTCGGCCTCAGACTCGGAACCATAATAGTTTTCCTCTTCCTCAAGTTCGATGCCCAGCTTTTTGTTGATCTGCTTAATGGCTTCCAGCACGCCATTCATGGTTTGTTGATTTTCACTGAATTTCTTTTCTAGCTTCTCATTGGTTCTGTCCTCCCGTACATGCAAATGGTAATTGCTTCCTGCCGCTCGTCTGACCCATCAAGTTGCTTGTCACGTAACTCTCCCCAAAAAGGTTGTTGGCGAGGGATCCTGACATGGTGGATTCACTGGATTGGGCCGGTGGCCTGTAGTTGGGATTGCGAATAAGTCTGCCGGTTTGTGGGTCACGGATGCGGGCTCGGAGATGGTCTGCTATCTTGCCTTTGGAAATTGATTAGTGCTCGAAAGAACCTTTATGCCCCCGCCCAATGCATGCATGACTTAATGGACCTATATGAACCTAGGACATGGACATGACGCCTACATGTTGACACAAGGGTGACTCACCCACTTTTATGGGAGTGCATGTCATAACTCTATATGGACCTAGCATGATGACAGACAGGACTGACACTCATTGAGTATCTGACTCAAGGGGCGTCATAAAGGGCCGAATAGGATCAATAGTAAGTGGATTGGGCTGACTGCGGTATCGAACAGTTTGGCCCGATGTGGAAGGAGAAGAAAAACAGGCTAGAATAACGTCCCACTCATGATCGGGCTAGACATTTGGACTCATCTTTTTACAGGATTAATTTACATGACATACAGATGCGGGATGAGCCTAGCCATGGCTTTAGATCCAGGGTTTTTCTAGGTTTAGGGAGATGAATAGGGTACCACATGTTCTCGCCCCGGTGCATTTTCCTTATATGGAATTCAAGGAAAAATGTGTGGGGTGTTGCTCTTTGGGTTTCAAGGAAACCTTTAGAGTGTAACACGGGTGAGAGGAGAGATCAAATGCTTGGCGATGTAAGTGCATCCCACAAGTAGTGACCTCCCGCTCTCGGGATTGATTCCTAGTTTTAAAACCTAAACCAACGCTTTTGTGAGAGTAGCCTGGTATGCAATATGCCTAAAAATGATAAAAAGTGAAATAAATTAATTCTTCCCCTTTTTTACAAAATTCACTAAAATTTAATTCTTTCAAGTTTTACCCTCTTTTTAAGTTTAAGTCCCCAGTGGAGTCGCCAATCTGTAGACCCCGAAAAATTGATGACCTTTTTCGCGGCGCTACTTAAAGAATGATTGGGAGCCGACTAGGATTGCTTAACCTTAAATAAGGTTGAACTTTTAAGAATAACTTTGCTGACAGATTAAAACGATTTATGCGCCACGAGCCTGAGATTCGCCTTTTAAGAAAGAAGAAAGAAAGAGACAAAAAAAGAAGGGGAAAAACACAAGGAACCCGTCTGAGTTCATTGCTTGAACCGAGACGGGTTCGTAACTGCAGACCCCACGAGAAAGGAACAAAAAGAAAAAAAGAAAAGAAGAAAAGAAGGTGATAAACCCTTCTAGGTTCATGAATTGAACCAAGCCGGGTAACTCCTTGCGCTAATCACAAATTAGGTCATAGAAACCATAAAAAGGAAAATACCAAAGTATGAAAATAGAGTCGCCAGTTGAATTTTAGGAGAAAAACAACAAACCATTTTGATAAACAACTCCGGCCTACGAACCCAAAGACGGATTCGGGGGTAAGGTTACGAATTTGACAATTAAAATTGTCAAATTCGCCTATTCAAACGAATAGACTCTACTAGAATTAAATCAAAGCAGAAAAAGTTCAAGGGAGGAATTAGATATAAATTTCACAAATGCATCATTAAAATCATGCAAAACATTGAAAATAAAGAAACATGAATTCGATAGATTATGCTACATGGTTTACATCAACTATGCTAACCTTTAGTGAAGCAGCATGCAAAGGGAGAGAAAAGGTGGAGAGAATATGCTAGTGTCAATACTCTAGCATACCACGGTGTGTATGGAAGGGAAAAAAGGGTTTAATTTATAGTGGAATAGGAGGAGTAGGGGGTGCGTTTAGGGTTTAGGTTTAGCCGCGACGACGAAACTCAGCCGGGTTTAGTTTTGGGGCGAGCTGTGTTTGGCCCACCGAAGAACTCAGACGGCCAGGTTTGCAATGCTCGGGCTATTTTGCTTGCTTTCGGGCTAGAAAAGAAATTGGCTTGCATGCTACTAAACTACTCGGCTAGCTTATTTTTACAAATAACTAAAACTAATACCGTAAAATCCAAATGGCCCTACACACCCCAACACCGACGGCCCGCCTCCAAATACAGACGCGTCCTCGGCCAGTTGACCAAACTCACCCCTATTTTTCACATTTGGTTCTGCCCTACAACTGCCGCCATTGCCGCCGACGTTCGACCACGAGGGACCCGAGTCTCCACCCACACCCTAGTATTCACCTATTATAGTATGCTCCTTCTAACCCCTCTGACCCTTGTAAAGTATTTTCATGTGTTCTTATTTTGGATGGTTGAGTATTTTTGCTTAGTACTAATCTAATGGTGTGTTCATGAGGTAATCTTGCTTAATAGCTCAAATGGCTGCTTAGCATAGTATTAGTTGGAAGACTATTATTAAGACTATCTTTATTGGTGTCCCTGGGACCAAGGGACACATGAGAGAGAGAAGAAAAAAAAAGGAAAAATAGAAAAAAAGGGTTGAGGGACAGTTGAGCGTCCCTGGGACGAAAAGGGGGAAAAAGGGGGAAGACAGGCGCGAGTGGGGGGCGTGCACCCCTCCCTTTTCTGTCAGGCGCGCGTGCCATACACGCGTCTGGGCGCGTATGGGCGGGTTCCCGATGGGGCCCGCATGCAGATTCTTTTTTATTTTTTTTCCTTTTCTTTTCTTTCTCTTTTCCATTGTTTTTTTTGTTTCAAACAGTTGCTTTTTTTTTTGAATTTGTAATTACAATTTTGTAATTTAAATAATTTATTTAATTATAAATATTATAACTCAAATTGTTTTAATGTTTTAATTATGTTTCCTTTTAATGATAATTTAAATAGTTTATTTAAGTATGTGTTAGATTTTTATTTTTGTCTTATTTTTATAGTTAATTAACATGTGATGTTTATGTTTAAATTGGAGCTAAAACTTATCAACTTAGATATATACGTGAAAATGTAATATTATATTTTATTGTCAAATTAATTGTAATATGAAACGATTTTGGTAATTAAAAATCCTTTAAAAAATTATATGGAATTTGACATGGCTATATTTAATATGTATGAGTTTGTTTTTTCTTAAAAGTTATTATATAAAATGACATGTAAAATGTTGTAAACTGATTTCAAAATTATATTTGTAAAGGATACGAAAAAACGGCTATATTCCAACGGCTACTTTTTCCAACAGCTATATTCCAACGGTTATATTCCAACGGCTATATTCTAACGGCTAGTTTTTGAAATAACATTGTCTATATATACAGCTTCATGTTTGTTGGCCATTCATCCCCCAATTCTCAACAATTCTCTCCTTCTACTCAATTCATCTTATCATCTGTTAAACAATTTACCCTTGAGCAGCAAAATGGATAGAAGATCTGGAAATAGCCAACAAAATTCTCCTACTTCAAACCCACAATATCCACAATATGATAGCTATTACGATTATGATTTAAATGTGAATTACTACCATAATCTCTCCCAAACTTCAAACCCACAATATTTGTCTCAACCAAACCACCCCACATTTGTCCCTCCTTCGTCAGGGTCGTTCATTGGGATGCTGAACAACGATGGAAATGATGTGGTTCGGCTTGGATCTCAGAGCCAACCATTCGTTGTTGAAGACGGAGGCAACGAACTTAACAGAAGCGCTTCCATTCCAGCACGGCCTAGGAGAGCTAGAAAAGGTGTAGCGGAATGGACTGACTTGGAGGATGAAATTGTCATTAGCGCATGGTTAAATGTTAGCAAGGATCCAATAGTTGGTACTGGTCAGAAGAAAGATACATTCGAGAATAGGCTGTATCAATACTTTTGTGAAGCGAAAGCAAATCGCTCAGATGTTCAGTGGCCAGAAGGGAGAACTCCATCAACCATGAAGGCCCGCTGGAAGAGGATTAGGGTGCCTATGACAGACTTCTGCTGCGCATATGCAAGTGTCGTACGCCACAACCCGAGTGGCTGCAGTGAGGCTGACTACACAACCAAGCCAAGGAGACATACAAAACGGTGCATGAGGGAAAAGCATTCACGCTTGAGAAATGTTGGCAACTACTACGCAATGAGGAAAAGTGGAAGATGCACGTAATTGAAGAAGAGCAAAAGACGCAACACTTCACGAAAAGAACGAAGAACACAGCCAGCGGGGCGTACACAAGTTCGGGTTCTAATTCTCATTGTGTATGTATTGATGAGGACGAGGAAGAGCAACATCCAGACCAAACCCCAACCAGCCGCCCACCTGGAAGGGATGCTTCAAAAAGGAAGGCGAAGGGCAAAGGGAAGACTTCATCTTCTGAAAGTTTTGCTCCACCGAATGTTGTTTTTGAGCAGCTGAGTTCAATGTCAACACATGATGACAAAAGGGTGGACACACTTGCAAGGCTTGCAGGGTTGAGGGCGCAACAGTTGGAAGAGCAGAGGAATTATGCGAAGATTAAGAAGCAAGAGTTGGAAGAGCAGAGAAATTACAATAAGGTTAAGTAGAGAGAGTTGGATATGCAAACCATTAATATGGATCTCTCACAGTTTCAGGACGAGGAACAAAGAGAAAAATATGCGAAACTGCAAAAAATGGCCTGGGAGCGCCTATTCAGTAACGACTATTAACTTTAATTATGCATTATGCTTGTAACATTTTAGTTTCATTTGATTTTAAATATGTCGTTGCTCTTATTTTTTTTTAATTAATTACGAGGTTTATATTTTGTGTATTTAATTATCTGGCATTTTGGTTTTATGTTAATTTACGAATACATCTTATAACACAACTTTCAAGCACAATTTGTATAATGCATTATTGTGTGGTCAAATCTGTCATGAAACTTGACAAATCCAACAAATATCTTCACATGTAGTCAAATTTGAAATAATGCAGCATTGTGTTATCCAATCAGTGTATTGTCAAATTTTTCTGAAAAGTTGACAATCCACCACACACTTGACATAATGGAGCATTGTATAGTCAATTTATTCTGAAAAAGCAAGTAATTATGTGGATTTCTGTCAAATATCTTCATGTATAGTCAATCCAACACAAGACATCACAATAATTCAATCTTTGAAATAATTTCACATGCAGTTGCTTCCATTTGTGTATATATACTACTGCCAAAGGAAACATATTGCACCAACAACAAACACTTTATTAAAAACACATATCTGCAAACTAGGTTCAAAGTAGTTATCCAAAAATGTCTTTCAATCCATTCGATAAGAAAAATATGTCTTACAATCCATTTGATAATGGTCAAGTTTGTGAGCTTGATGCGGCTATTGACGAGGCCATTGAAGAGGAGGCCGCCTCTGGTTCGACTTTCCAGAGGGCATTACTTTTAGTGCAGGCGTATTATCAAAACTGGAGGCCAAGTAGTCCTCAAGCGTCCCCTCCTACTCGTCGTAGGAGACACATCCGCCGTGACCATGAAGAAGCGAATAACCGCTTGTACATGGACTACTTCTCCGAAAATCCAGTGTATACCGATGAAATGTTTCGGCGACGGTTCAAAATGGGCCGACACTTGTTCCTTCGCATTGTGAACGCCTTGAGGGAACATTACCGGTACTTCACCCAAAGGAAAGATGCAACGGGGAAACTGGGGCCATCCCCCCTTGCAAAATGCACCGTTGCTATGCGGGCATTAGCTTACGGAGCATGCGCGGACTCGTTGGACGAGTACTTTCGTATGGGGGAGGCAACAATCTTTCAGTGCATCAACAATTTCTGTGACGGTGTCCAACAATGTTTTGGGCCGGAATACTTGCGGAAACCAACTAAACAAGATATGACCCGTCTTCTACAGGTGGCAGAGCAACGTGGTTTCCCAGGAATGCTGGGAAGTGTTGATTGCATGCATTGGAAGTGGGACAGATGTCCCGTTGCGTGGCAAGGTCAATACCAAGGTGGACACCAAGGGACAACAACAAGCAGTTAGAAGTAGTTGCGTCATACGACACTTGGATATGGCATGCGTTCTCGGCGCTTTGGTCGAACAATGACATAACTATGCTTGAGCAACTGCTTGATGATCTACTCAAGGCCGCCACCTAAGTTCAATTTACTACAGGAGGTGAACATTTTAATTATGGATATTACTCATCGATGGTATTTATCCGTATAGACCCACCCTAGTCAAATCTATATCAAGACCTCAGCTGCCCAAACACAAGCTATTTGCAACTCATCAAGAAGCAAATAGAAAAGATGTCGAACGAGCATTTGGAATCTTGAAGGCTCGATTTGCTATAGTTCGTCGCCCAGCTCGGTTTTGGGATGTCCCAACCATGAAGAAGGTTATGAGGACATGCGTCATACTGCATAATATGATAGCCGAGGATGAGAGGGACACGTTCACCTATAGCTTTGGTACACCACAATATGATATACCGTTAGACGAAACAGAACTTACAGCACCAACCATTGGTCGACCCCCAGTTTTCGAAGAATGGTTGAAAAAGAAACTGGAGAATCGTGATAAATAGGAAGGTATGCGCCTTCAAAATGCGTTGGTTAATCATATATGGATGAAATATGGAGCTACGTACAATCATAACTGATCCATCCATTCCGCTATCCATAATTAAGTTGTATTAATTAGTTATGTTGTACCTAGTGTTTAATTGTGTACTTCTTTTTAAGTATTTTCATTTCTTGTTCTGTTAGTTTAATCTTTGTTTTTATGTTGCATTTATATTTTGTTCAGGGTTGTACTTTGACGACATTTATTAATGTAATCTTTAACATGTAATCTTTAACGTAATTATATTTCTGTTTGTTGTATTTTATATTACTCATTAGGTTTATTGTTTAAATACTAGCTATTGCATTAATCAACATATTTATTTTTAAAAATTTTAAACATAATCATTTTTTAAACAAAAAAAATTATAATAAAATAAAAATATATTAGTACAGTATTTTCACATTTCTAATTAATTTTTAATATTTTAATTATTAATTATAACTATACAATTTCATCATTGTAGAAAACAATTATAGTCCAATACAAAAAAAAAGAAAACAATTATACTCTACATGTGGGTCCCATAATCCAATAAAATATTACTCCCTACCCACTTATCCCTCATCTCATTCCCCAACTCCAAGGACACCATTAACAATACCATACTCCAACACCCATTCAAACAATACTATTTCCACTATTCATACCCCACTCATCCCCCAATCCCAGGGACACCAATGTGGATAGCCTAAAGTGTGGGTTTGGGAGTTATGATGTGTAGTTTATTGTATCTATTTGAGTTACTAAAAGTTTGAGTCTTTTGTTGCATTTATTGGTTTTCACTACTGAATTTTCAATCTTTTAATATTTCGTGTCTTCATTGTTTCTTATTATTAAGTATTATGATTATTATGGGTGTAGTGGTGTTTCAAAGTATTAAACTTATTTAACTTAGTTACTGTAATTTATAGTATTGTTAGTATCATGTGTATGTTTAAAAGATGTGATTTTTTTTTATGGCATGATAAATATATGAAATATGAGTCTTGAATGTGTTGAAATTCTAGGGTTTAATATGTTTAAGTGATGTTTAAAGTGCTTAATGTCTTGGATATTTCATGTTTTTATTAAGTTTTCATATTATTACTACTAGTAAGTTTCATATTATGAATATTAAGTTTCAAATTATTATTATTAAGTTTTCATAAGTTTCGTATTATTATTTTTAAGTTATTATTAAAGTTCATATTATTATATATTACTGAGTTCTAAGTTATTATTAAGTTTCATATTATTATTTTTAAGTTCCTAGTGTTATTAAGTTTCTAGGACATTATTAGGTTTCCATATTATTTGAAAGTTTCATGTTATTATTATTATTATTAGTTTCATGTTATTATTTTAAAGGTTCATGTTATTATTATAGAGTTTCATGTGATTATTTTAAAGTTCATGTTATTGGTATTATTAAAGTTTCATATTTCTTAGTATTAAAGTTTCATATTTTAGTATTAAAGTTTCATATTTTAATTTTTAAAGCTCATTTATTATTATTTTGGAAGTTTCATGTTATTAGTATTAAGGTTTCATGTTATTAGTATTAAAGTTCATGTTATTATTATAAAGTTCATGCTATTAGTTTCGTGTTATTAGTATTAAAGTTTCATGTTATTATTATTATAAAGTTTCATATTATTAGTGTTAAGTTTCATGTTGTTATTAAGTTTTTCCTTGGTGTCATAAAGTTTTCATGTTATTATGTTGTAATATGAATATTATGTTCAAAACCCTACATTAATATTATTATTAAAGTATTAGCATGAAGTAATGGTTTTAAATGTGTTGTTTCGATTTTATTATTTTACCTTTAGAAAAGGTGCATTGCGATGTTCGTGATTTCATGATAGTTATATATGCTCGTTACATGGCTTTCTAACTAATGAGAGAGTGATAATGTTGGGAGTATGATAGGATTCATGCGTAACTAGTTATCGTAGAAAGTATTAATTTTAGAAGTTTATATTCGAATTCTAGGTCCGAGCGAGACGACGCGATAGTTAGCTCCAATGTATAAGTGTTACAGTAAAGAGAAGTTGTTCAGGTAATTTCTATGTCCTAATCCCCATTGGGATGCTCTTTTATCTGTTTTGTGATTTTAATCTGTTTTATGAAGCGTGCATCCCATAGGGGATTTTCTGTAAAGTTGGACTGTCTGATTTGGATGTTTGTGAGTTCTTTTCTGAGTTGAGTAAAATGTGACAGTCTTTTAAACTCTAAGTTTTATTCTGTCGGTTTTGGAAACTGGGTTGGGTTTTGTTTGATGTCTGACGCCTGATAATTTATAAGATACTAATAATCAAAGTGAAACCATAAGCGGATTGCGGGTAACAACCCATAGACCATGATCTGTTCCTGCAGGGGAGTAATCAAGAGATCGGGGAATCCCGATATATTTTCTGAGATTGTACACACATCTGATTATGTTTCTGGGACTGGCCATCCATTTTGATTATGATGGATCTCAGATCCTGTTCTGATTCTGAGTTCTGATATTCTGGGGATAGGCAAATCCCACCCGCATAATAAAATTCTAACTGTTTTCTGAGGAAAGGATTACCCTGTTTCTGATTTCTGCAGATTTTTGATGTCTGGTTTCTAATTTCTGATTTCTAATGTTTGATTCCAAGTCAGTTGAGGTATTTGGAATGTTGTGTTTTTTCTGAGTTGAAAGCTTGTACTTTTTCAAGGTTCTATCATTTCTGAACTCTGTTTTTCCGGTTAAGATTTAAAGGAGTTGAGAAAATGTTTGACTTGTTCCCCTCCCCTAAATGAATTGAAATTATCTTCAAACTGTTTTGACAGTTAGGGGTAGACATTATTGAGGTTTTCCCCTCATGTTGTGAATGTTTTGTTTTCAGGTGAAGATCAGTTATGTGATGGGAACGGGCTCTAGAAGTGAGGACGTTGTAGTTGGACGTTTTGACAATAAAGTTTAGTTTATGTTTAGACTTGAAGTTTAGTTAATGTTTAGTTAATGTTGTTCTAGGATTTCGAAGTTCGTTTCGTTTGATTAAATTGAAGTTCTTAGTTCATTTTGTAAGTCTTTGTTCTCGCCTTGTATCTCCTTGGAGGGACGGCAGTAACGCCCAAGTTATTAAAAGAAAAAAAAAATGAGACTTCCGCTGTTAATGTTAGTCAACGTTTGACTTTGACCATTAAGTTTAGAATTGAATTTCCGGGACGTTACACTCTATGAAGTATATTTTACTTAAATTATTTACATAGCAAAAGCCTTGTTTTTCCTCTCTTGGGAAAGCGGCGTAACACTCTCGGCTTCTAGATGCTTCCGCTAAATTAAGATTAAATGGATTAAAATATTGCTAAGTAATACCCCAAAAGGCGGGACTGTTACAGATGGTATCAGAGCAGGTTGAGCCATAGGGTTTAATAAAGAATAAATTTGACGAATAAAATTTGTAGGCATAGGTGAGAGATCGTGGGCCTTGGGGTAGCATTCTATTATGCATGATTAAGTTCGCTAACCTCTTATGTTTATGTGATTTACGAGGTTGAATATTATATGAATTACTACATGGTAATATTTGTTAAATGAATATGCATGTGTGACCTTTGTTATATGTGGTAAAATTCTCATATTATGATGCTAAGAGTCTAATTATGCTCATGTGAATACGTAATAAAATTCATGAAATTATTGAGTTTGCAACATGATGTGTGAAATAATTTTCGAAAATTAAGTTATTAAATTCATACTTATGTTTTCCTATTTTTAGCATATGTATATCTATTAGTTTTGAAATAACTAATTATAAAATTTTCTAGCGATTTTGTGAAATTTTCATGTCTACATGTTACTGTAAACATTTGTTGTGACTTGTATTTAATGGTTATATATGGCATGAAGTAAGCAAGTTCTAGTTACGTATTACTAATTTATTTTGGATTTAGTTACATGAAATTATAATTAATTACTTACATGTAGATTTCTTTTAGGGATTTTCATTATGTGTACTATATGCATGAAAATTATGTTGCTCGTGATTTATGACATGCTTTTTTTTACGAAATTAAAATCGTTCAAATACTTTTCATATTTATTTATTGAATAATACTTGATTATACATGACATGATTAGTTTTCTTAATCGTAAATATATATTCATATGAGTTGGCCTTGTTTACATGTGAAAGTAGGATTTAGAATGGTATTGCTTTGCTTCACTCATCATATGATATTTCATGATACCTATTGAAATCTTATTTGCAAAAGTTATGTGGAAGCATCCCTATATTATTTTATGACTTGTTGATAGATACAATGCATGCTTAAATAATTGGTGTTACATTTTATGTGTGTATATTTGCTTGATTCCCATGAGTATTAACATATTCATAAGCATGACGTGAATTATTGCAACTGTTTACATACATGCTACTTGAGATTTATAAACCAATGATTGATTGACCAAATTAGTTGGCAATATTTGATTTATAATTTATTGCATTGCAAAACATTTTTCAAAGCATATTGTTGGGGCATATTTTCAAAACCATGCATAATTGGATTTCAAAGCTACGTGGAACCTCTTTCATTGCGATTTTTTTTTCTTTTAACCATCCATTGAAACACACATAGTTCGTGCATAGAGCATGTTGGTATTAATAGTCCAACGTATCTAATCCAACCTGATTGAGCCTTTTTAATTGTCAGAATGTCGGAGCAAGGGAGTGAAGCTAATGGTGACAACCATATTGCCTATTACCCCCAACCCAATGACAAAATCCCACATGGTTCACGAGAAAGCCCAGTAAACATCCCACCAGCTCAAAATGTCAACCCTATGGGATTAGATTCTAATATTTTGGGTCAGTTACTTGTGGAGTTACTTCAGAAAGTGGGAGACCAAAATGGAGTTCAGGAGGGAAACGGTAGCAAACTCATTGAGAGGGTAGCCAAACAAAACCCGCGAACCTATGATAGTAAGGTTGACCCTGTTAAATTGGAGGATT
Organism: Portulaca oleracea; assembly: GCA_029582165.1. Lineage (NCBI taxonomy): Eukaryota > Viridiplantae > Streptophyta > Magnoliopsida > Caryophyllales > Portulacaceae > Portulaca > Portulaca oleracea. The sequence goes on along the minus strand of CM055883.1, from coordinate 13,855,594 downwards.
GGATTAGATCCATGGAAAATATTTTTGAGGTCGTCCAAGTTCCCGAGAGTAAAAAAGTCAGTATTGGAGCATTTTATCTGGAAGGTCAAGCGGATATTTGGTGGAATACAGTCCGTGAGAGACAAAATGAGTTCGGATTTAATTGGGAGAAATTCGTAAAAATGTTAAGGCAACAATTTTACCCTATTGCCCTTCAACGTATAAAAGAAAATGAGTTTATGAATATAAAGCAAGGGGAGAATATGTCTGTTTTGGAGTATGCTGAGAAATTTACGAAATTATCACGATTTGCTCCTGACTTTGTGGTTAATGAAAGACTTAAAATGACTAGATTTGATGGAGGACTTGCGGATTATATACGTTATCACTTAGCAGGTCAATACATTAGTACATATCAGGATCTATATGACAAAGTTGCAGATGTGGAGAGAGTATTCACTGAGCTTAGAGGTAAAGAGTTAAGGGGCGAACAAACCAAAAATGGAGGAAGACAGAAATACTAGCTCCTTTAAGAGGTATATCTATGAGAACATGGGAAGAAATGCTCGACCTACTAAGCCTTATCAAAAGTGTGGTCTTAGAAACCATATTACAGATGAGTGTAGAAAAGGGAGCAATATATGTTTTTGGTGTGCTAGTCCCGAGCATAAGATAGGAAATTGTCCTAAACGAACGGAAGCTGCTCAGCAAGGAAAGGTCAAACCAATTCTTGCACCTCACACCTAGGAAGTGATCACCACATGAAGTTTACCATGTGGTAAGAGTAAGTTACTATCTTATCATTAATAGCAGTTACATGAGAACATTCAATACATGCATGCTTACAAATTGATTTTGATTCATACGTGTTTATCCATTGTCAATTTTGTTCATTGTGTATATATGTTTACTTACTGATTATATTGTGAATTGTCAATTACAGTCATTGTTTTATTGTGAAAAATGCTTAACTTAAGTCCACCAATATTTCAACGATACTGTATTTATATTTACCTTAGCCAGGTGAATCGAGTTATGTAGCTTGGGAAAATTTTTATGGTTGGCCAACATGAGAACTAACCAAGTTGCGTGCTCCCTTCCCTGGTGTCAAACCCTTTTCAGTACTATTTTCCGAACCGTTTTATTCAAGTTTCGAGGACAAAACTTTTTTTAAGGGGGGAAGGATGTAACATCCCGAAATTTTAATAATTTCTTAATTACGATTATTTTATTAAATAAGCTCTACTTTTACTTTAGAACTAATTAATTTTCTTCCAACTGAATTATTTCTAGAAGACCATTAAGAAATAGTTTTAGTTCTACGAAAGTTGGAATTTTAGGAATTTTGGAATTATTTTTATTATTTTCGTAACACCTTAGCATATATATGTATGTATGTATTCAATTTCTTATGACCAAATTCCTTTTTACTAAACAAACTAGCTCCTTAACATTTCCTTAAACTATGTTTTTTTCATGATAGTAATACCTTACTCCACTATTTCACAGTTAATCTCCCATGACTTCTTATTCCTCAATGAAAAACAAAGAAAATAAGTATTCCCCCTAGTTTCACTTTTTGGTACAACAAATGAAAAAGGTAGGCAATAGTTCTTTTCAACTCTTAGCCAACCTTTCATTGTTTCTTCTTCTTCTTTTCACTGACGGTAACTTCAAGATGATCAATTCCCTAGCAAGTTGAATTACTCCACCTCTTTCATTCACCACTGAATTTTGCCGCCCAAACAACAAAGCCATCTACTTCCTTTGATTTTCTTCATTCCCTCCACCTCCCATGGCATCTAAGTCAAGGTAATAGCAAAGTAAAATACTCAATCCACCTCCAATTGACAGCAAGGATTTTTCATGATTCATCAAAATCTCCCAAACACTAAATTGATATCAAAGATCAATTTGAACCACATCAAAACCTCACTCCTTCTTCTTCTTCTTCCTTCGTTCAGCACCACCATTCCACTATCTTCATCTCCTTCTCCTTGCTTGTTCGGCCACCACACCTCGTCGCTGCAACCACCAAAAGCAAAAGCACCACCTCCACCACCATTTCCGCCACCCACTAACATCAAGAAAACCCAAAATTCATTCATATCCATCTCTCTCATCCACCTCAAAACCGTCCCAAAAATCAAACTCAAACTCATTATCACAACTCTAATTCATCAATTGGGGATTATACTTACCAATCTCTGTTGACAAACCCGTCCGTGAAGCATCGGAAATCGCCCAGAAAAAGCGCTCCTCTGCCGTCGTCCCCTGTTCACGAGCCCCACCACCACCATCTCTGGTAGTTCTGGTCGTCTTCCCTGAAGTCGCCGGTGATAACTTCGGCCATCGCCACCCTCTTCGCTGCCCAGCCCCGTTGTCCGTCGTTGCCCAGCCGCCACCCCTCTTCTCTGCTCCTCTTTGTGGTGCGTTATAACAGGGGAAGAGTGAGACAAAACCCTTCCTCCATTCATCCAACTCAAATCAATATTATTCTCATTTGGGCCTATTTAATTTCAGTAACCCAACTTCCCAATTTGGATAATTACTAAACCTGATTCTCATATCCTAATTTTGCTAATTATTCCACCTATTAATTTTCTAATATTAATATTATTACTATTAGAGCGTTACCGTACACGTGGGTGGGTGAAGATTAGCTTGAGTTGATGAATGGGTTCAACAATAGACAAGAAGCTTGAACACCCGAAGGAAGGATATGACCCGGAGCAAGGTATTCCACAACCCAAGGCCTAACACCCCACCAAGATTACCATAAAGGATAAACAACCAAATAATCAATAAAGGAATGACTTGAAACACCACCAAATTACTTGGATAATGTAAACAAGAATTTTGAGAAAGATTGGGAAAAACCCTACAATGCCAAGCATTACATTCAAATATCAAAACTGTCCCAAAATATTGGAAGGGACGGGGTATATATAAGAATGGGGAAAAAAATAATCAAACGCAACATTTAACAGCAAAATTACGCAGTCCGGTAAGGCCGTCGCGGGCGAGACGGGATGGGTCGCGGGTGCGACGACCATCTGTCAGGAGCGTGACAGAAGCTGACTCGGGCGCAGCACCCTTTTGGACGCAGCAGTGTCATCTGGGCAGAAGAGGTCGCGGGCGCGACACTAGGATTCGCGGGCGCGACGTCCCTAGGCAGCAGGGTGTCGCGGCGCGACATCCTTCAGGATAACTTTTCTCTGCCGACTTTGAACGCGCATAACTTCTTCATCCGGACTCCATTTTAGGCCCATAAGATATCGATGGAAAGCTCTCGATCGAAGTTATATTGAAGGCGTTATGACTCAAATGGTGAAGGCGCGTCCGATCTGACAACCTACGTTGACCCTTTTCCGCTTATTCTTTCCGAATGACTCTGAACCCTTTTAAAGGCCCGAAGTAGGTCCCGATGAGGACCCGTAGCTCCATTCCTATGGTCTGGGGTCCCATTTGAAGTGGATGCCACACCCGGGGATGACCCGAATACGCTTTCAAGGTCCCGGGTCTGCCTTAAAATGCACGTCGCACCAGACCTTGAAGTCGTTTTCCTCTTGTTTTTTGAAGGGGGTGCGGGAAGGCTTCGAGACCATTGATTTCGAGGCTTGGGCCCCATCTCGATACGCTCCATACTCCCCTTCTTGAGAAAGAGTTGCCCTCAACTCTTGGGAGTTAAAAAGAATGCGCGTTCAATGATTCGGCCAACCGTTGCATGAACCTTCCAACAAGCCGATCATGACCATGCTATGAACTCCACCCTGCTTGAAGACATAGGAATTCTTGAAGAGGCTTGGGGGTGAAGGAAAAAGGACGGAAGGAGGAAACGTTTGTGGAGTTGGGGAACACTCAACCTCACTAAGCTTGCTACTCGGTAAAGGCAAAGCTAGAGATCGCTTGCCCTCACCAAGAGCACACTCATCCCGTGTTTCGGTCGATAGGAGGTTCCTCAACTCATTTCCCACCCAGGTTTTGTTTTTAGGGGTTAACGGTGGTTTCAAAGGCATAGGAAGGACACGGTGTTGGAAACACCAATTGAGGGGCATAAGAGCATCAATATAGCTCCGGAATAGGGAAAGTAGCAAGGGTGTGATAGATAATGACCCAACCAACATCTGAATGGAATTCTGGAACAACCAATGACGACCAAACAATGTGTACGACCCATTCAAAGAGCTCGTATCGCAACACCCAACATTCACATAAGACGCACCATACAACTTATTATGCCAACAATCACTCTCAAACAACCAATAGCTTCCAAATAACATACGTGATTTAATCAAAGACTCCAAAGTATATCCATCATTGATTTTAGTCAAAGAGTCTTGGATTACCTCATCGCTCTTATTGAGAAAATCATAAGTTACCAAGGCGTGAGAGGTGTTGGTGCCCACTTCATTGATTTTGGAGCTTCTTATTGGGATTCTTTAATAAGGACGAGAGGAAGGGCAAGATCGATGTTCTCCTCCTCCTCTTGGCATGAAGCTTCAACAATATCGGCAAGGGGTTCACATGGATAAAGAGAAGCTCCCTCGTTGGGCATGAGATTGACCTTTGTTTGCTTGATTCTTCTTTGCCCATCAAGTGATGACTTGGTCTCATGAATAACCTCACGCTTGCAAGTGTTAGGCAAGAATTGTCGATCCATCAATCGATTTAGCCTTGTCCATGAGGTGATTTCCGATCGACCCTCTATAGTCCTTTGCATTCTGACGGTTGCAAACCAAAGAGATACAGAATGAGTGAGTTTCGATCTCGCAATTTTGAAGGCTCGTTCATCACTATACTCCTTAGTTGCAATGATTCTCTCCAAGTCTTGGGCCCATTCACGATAATCATCGGGGCCGGTATAGCCATTGAATTCTGGGAGTTTGGTCTCGATATCAAGGAATTCATCTCGTGGGGGCTTCTCAACCGCTTCTCGTCGATGACGACGTCGAAAGGAGACTCTATCATCGTTACTCGACTCGTAGGAGGGAGGAGGATGGATAAGACTTCGTGCGGGTCTATGACGTTTATCTCGGGGTTGCCTTTGATACTCTTGGGCTAGGTTGTTCACTTTGACCTTAAGGTTATCAAGAGTTCGCTCGATGGTGGAGAATCGATTGTCAAGAGTGGTGGTGAGTCGGTCCCCGAGAGCTTGAAATTGAGAACTACGGTGTCGACTTGATTCCTTTCGATCGGAACTATGTTCATCATCCATATCGAAGGAAGGGTGAAGGACAGATTGTGTTTGGGATAATTTGTGGAGTTTGAGGGCTCTTTTGTAGTTGGCAAGTGTTCGGCTAAAGGTTCTTTGTGTTTTTTTCACTCAAACATTTCATCGAACACCTTGCGTGCACTATTTTCCAACTTCTTCTCAATGCTCCAATTGACTTCAAAACCAACAAATACACCCACAATACAATATATTCTAAACCAATTTGATAGCAATGGGGTTGGGGGACACCAATATTTGCATACAACTCACAAAACCCAATACTGGAGAACACACTAGCAAGAACAATGAAAAACGCAAGCTAAATGAAAAACCTTGAGCTCTGATACCAAATGGAGCGTTACCGTACGCGTGGGTGGGTGAAGATTAGCTTGAGTTGATGAATGGGTTCAACAATCGACAAGAGGCTTGAACACCCGAAGGAAGGATATGACCCGGAGCAAGGTATTCAACAACCCAAGGCCTAACACCCCACCAAGATTACCATAAAGGATAAACCACAAAATAATCTATAAAGGAATGACTTGAAACACCACCAAGTTACCTGGATAAAGTAAACAAGATTTTTGAGAAAGATTGGGAAGAACCCTACAATGCCAAGCATTACATTCAAATATCAAAAACTGTCCCAAACTATTGGAAGGGAGGGGGTATATATAAGAATGGGGGAAAAAATAAAAATAAAAAAAGCAACATTTAACAGCAAAATTACGCAGTCCGTCGCGGGTGCGACGGGATGGGTCGCAGGTGCGACGACCATCTGTCACGGGCGTGACAGAAGCTGACTCGGGCGCAACACCCTTTTGGACGTAGCAGCGTCATCTGGGCAGAAGAGGTCGCGGGCGCGAACCTAGGAGTCGCGGGCGCGAAGTCCCTAGGCAGCAAGGTGTCGCGGGTGCGACATCCTTCTGGACAACTTTTCTCTGGCGACTTCGAACGTGCATAACTTCTTCATCCGGAATCCATTTTAGTCCCATAAGATATCGATGGAAAGCTCTCGGTGTGTACTTTAAGATCCCAAAGTTTGAGAGCCATCAGAGTTATATTGATTGAGTTATGATCCATATGGTGAAGGCGCGTCCAATTTGACAACCCACGTTGACCCTTTTCCGCTTATTCTTTCCGAATGACTCCAAACCCTTTTAAAGGCCCGAAGTAGGTCCCGATGAGGGCCCGTAGCTCCACTCCTATGGTCTGGGGTCCCATTTGAAGTAGATGCCACACCCGGGGATGACCCGAATATGCTTCCAAGGTCCCGGGTCCGCCTTAAAATGCACGCCACTTTGACCTTGAAGTCGTTTTCCTCTTGCTTTATGAAGGGGGTGCGTGAAGGCTTGGAAACCATTGATTTCGAGGCTCAGGCCCTATCCGGATACGCTCTAACTATTTATTATATTTATACAATCAGATTTATTCAAAGTCAAAAGGGGACAATTTATTCGTTTTATCCGTCAACTCAGGTATATTTCGATGACTGTAACCTTCGAAACTGTTTAAATGTAAAAACATAATGTACTAATATTTAAGTGGAATAATTATTGTTTAATTGTTTTTCAAAGCCGATTTTATGACTAATATATGTGGACTCACCGATTGTCGTTTTCGAAAATCCAACGTTTAATGTTTATTGTTTAATGTTTCGTTTAATAATCGGGTTGATCGGCCCGGGTGCATGCATCTTCATGGTCCATTGTTCACCTAATCAAGGGTTGACCGTCCTCGAGTGCATGTGCCGTAGGGAAACAGTGCCGGAAGGGGGAGCTGGCTTTCAAGATCCATTGTTAAACCCCAATCGTAATGTTCATTGTATATTGTTTACTGTCCATCGATTATTGTTTATGTGTAACTTTATTGTGTTATCTTATTTTTGTGTTATCCAATGCTTGCTACTTGTCATATAAGTCTTCTAACCAATGTCGTGTAGTTTGAATAATATTGTTACTATTTTTATTTACATGGGCAGAGTTCCACATTCAGATAATAACCTGCAACTGTTTGAGCATATTCTCTTTTCCTTCATTTCAAAATGAATTTAAAAATGGCATGCCCCAATAAAATTATTTGTTTTTAAATGTTTTTACATTACAATGTCGAATATATTGAGCTCCGTCTCATTTTTCTCCATTATTTTCAAATGTTTTGTTTTTAGGTATCAGCGGGACATTTTGGGCAGATTCGTGGCAAGGATATCTTATATAGCGTATCAGGCAGCCACCTAGTTATTTAGGTTCAATAATAGTTGGCTCACCTAAATAGTTTGATACATATGTTTTAATATTTTCATTGTAATTAAAACGGTTCACACTTTTTCTTTAGTTTCTATATGAATTATATTTTACTTAAATTATTTACGTAGCAAGAGCCTTGCTTTTCCTTTCTTGGGAAAGCGGCGTAACACTCTAGGCTTCTAGATGCTTCCACTAAATCAAGAATAAATGGATTAAAATATTTCTAAGTCATACCCCAAAAGCCGGGCTTCTGAGGTTGTAAATTTGCCCAGGAAGAAGAGCACGAGTTAGGGTAGATCGGGGATCGAGTTCGACGTGAAGAAGAGGCGACTCGTGGCGTGGCGGAAGATTAAGGGGAAGGTGCCTGGCGGTCCTACGTCTGATGCGGTGATACCGAGCTTCAGAGGACATATTGCTCGGGTTATTTGGGATGGTGAGGAGCGTGATCCTGAGGTCATCGAGTGCCTGACGAGGAAGTCGACACTCAGTCAGCTGAGTGACGTGGTGCAACGAATGCATCCGACGACCGGGATGCGATCAAGCGTGGCGATGTCCAACAGGTGCTCGATGTTTGAGTTCATCAATCATCCACTAATAGTTGCATGTATGAAGAGGTGGCAGCCGGATACCAACACATTATTTCACCTTCCTTTTGATGAGATTACCATCTTGCTCTACGATGTGGTTCTCATTCGGTCTCCCAATTGAGGGGACTTTGCCTAAATCCCCGGACCGAGAGTTAGTCAACACCTATATCACTTCCCTGTTTCCCATGGGTATTGATGAGATCTGGGCCCGCAAAATTTATGAAAAGGAGGCCCTTCTTGATAGTGAAGTTAGAAACATCTGTACTGCCTCCGACCGTCCAAGGCCTATCCAGATACGAGCATGGTATTTGAGTTTGTTGGGAAACACACTGCTAGTTGACTAGTCTCGGGATAGGGTGCGTCCACATGCATATGGTAGCTCCCTCCTCCTCCTTTTCGTCCGACCACCTTGCACCACCACCACCAACCAATCACCTTCCTCCCTCCCATTGCCGCCAACCACCGCAACGCCACCGCACCATTTTTCCGGTCGTCACCGCCACAAACCCCACCAAAAATTCACCCCGAACCTCCCAGTTTGTGTTGCCCAGAAAGCCAACCAGTCGCGCCACCCCTCACCACTACATCGACGGCCACCGCGACACCTCCAGCGTCGTCCCATCAACCTCGACGACACCCTGTAGACCCCGAAAAATTGATGACCTTTTTCGCGGCGCTACTTAAAGAATGATTGGGAGCCGACTAGGATTGCTTAACCTTAAATAAGGTTGAACTTTTAAGAATAACTTTGCTGACAGATTAAAACGATTTATGCGCCACGAGCCTGAGATTCGCCTTTTAAGAAAGAAGAAAGAAAGAGACAAAAAAAGAAGGGGAAAAACACAAGGAACCCGTCTGAGTTCATTGCTTGAACCGAGACGGGTTCGTAACTGCATACCCCACGAGAAAGGAACAAAAAGAAAAAAAGAAAAAAAGAAAAGAAGGTGATAAACCCGTTTGGGTTCATGAATTGAACCAAGCCGGGTAACTCCTTGCGCTAATCACAAATTAGGTCATAGAAACCATAAAAAGGAAAATACCAAAGTATGAAAATAGAGTCGCCAGTTGAATTTTAGGAGAAAAACAACAAACCATTTTGATAAACAACTCGACCTCTGAACCCAAAGACAGATTCGGGGGTAAGGTTACGAATTTGACAATTAAAATTGTCAAATTCGCCTATTCAAACGAATAGACTCTACTAGAATTAAATCAAAGCAGAAAAAGTTCAAGGGAGGAATTAGATATAAATTTCACAAATTCATCATTAAAATCATGCAAAACATTGCAAATAAAGAAACATGAATTCGATAGATTATGCTACATGGTTTACATCAACTATGATAACCTTTAGTGAAGCAGCATGCAAAGGGAGAGAAGAGGTGGAGAGAATATGCTAGTGTCAATACTCTAGCATACCACGGTGTGTATGGAAGGGAAAAAAGGGTTTAATTTATAGTGGAATAGGAGGAGTAGGGGGTGCGTTTAGGGTTTAGGTTTAGCCGCGACGACGAAACTCAGCCGGGTTTAGTTTTGGGGCGAGCTGTGTTTGGCCCAGCAACCCAGACGGGTTGCACCGTAATGCTGGGCTATTTTGCTTGCTTTCGGGCTAGAAAAGAAATGGGCTTGCATGCTACTAAACTACTCGGCTAGCTTATTTTTTACAAATAACTAAAACTAATACCGGTACAAAATCTGGCGTCTACAGATAGCCCCCACTTTGATCGAGTTTGAGCAAAACGATGATCAAAGTAGTCTTGATGACCCTGGATATGAATCAGAAGCCTGTTCTGAAGCTGGTTGACGCTTGGAAGCTTGGTCCTGCGCCGATGTTGGTTGGCCTGCTTAGTTTCTTCCGTAAAGCTGATCGAATTGATCCGCCTCATTTCGCCGTGAGGTAGATCAAGGTCATGCACTTCATTTCGCCGTGAGGTGCAAGACCTGTGTCTGTGTGGGTTGACCTGCTTAGTTTCTTTCGTAAAGCCGGTCGGAGTCGATCCGCTTCATTTCGCCGTGAGGCGGATCTAGGAGGCATGCTTCATTTCGTCGTGAAGCATGCCAGGATGATGAGGTGATCCACTTCATTTCGCCGTGAGGTGGATCGAGGTGACGTGCTTCATTTCGCTGTGAAGCATGCCGGGATGATGGGGTGGTCCACTTCATTTCGCCGTGAGGTGGACCGAGGTGACGCACTTCATTTCGCCGTGAAGCGTGCCGTGATGATGAGGTGATCCACTTCATTTCGCCGTGAGGTGGATCGAGGTGACGTGCTTCATTTCGCCGTGAAGCATGCCAGGATGATGGGGTGGTCCACTTCATTTCGCCGTGAGGTGGACCGAGGTGACGCACTTCATTTCGCCGTGAAGCGTGCCGTGATGATGAGGTGATCCACTTCATTTCGCCGTGAGGTAGATCAAGGTCACCCACTTCATTTCGCCGTGAAGTGCGGGACCTGTGTCTCTGTGCTGAAAAGGGTGTCATCGCATTGTAAGGGTCCGATGACGGCCGCTGAATATGAGTTCGTCTTTTTGTAACCGCCTGACGACCGACGTATCTCGTGCATTGTTCTGCAAAACAGAGAAGGAGGGCATCAGTTTATCTGAAAATCAGAGCGAGTCAGAGAATTTACCTGTCAGTTGTGCTTTAGCTCTCGGAAATGGGCCATTGCTTCATGGGAAATGCTTGAATTGCATTGGGCCTGATCTTTGGGCCTGTTTCAGACAGAAAACCCGTCTGGGTTGACGCTCGAATTGCTTTGGGCTCGAATTGGAGCGACGAATTTGGGCCCATTTTGGCTCTAAAACCCGTCTGGGTTCCTGCATTGGGCCTGCAATGAGTTTGGGCCGGCATTTTGGCTCTGGAATGGCCTGCGAACCCGTCTGGGTTCCTGCATTGGGCCTGCAATTGCAAGGCCCATTTTGGCTGCGGCGAGTTTGAGCCGGCATTTTGGGCCTAGCTGCAACCCGTCTGGCGTCTTCTTCTTTTCTCTTCTTTTTTTTTCGGCCAATGCATGTGATTTTAGGATAGATTTTAGGATAGATTTTCGGCCAATGCATGCCTTCCATGATCCTATTGCTGGGACCCGGTTGCTACTTGTGTGGTGTGCATCCACTCTCCTTATAAAAGGGGCCTCTTCACACCCTCAATCACACATCTCATTTTTCCACTTCCTTTTCTTGCTCAAAAAATCCTTCATTCACTAGTTAGGAAGCAATGGTTAGAAAGGTTAGAGATCCGCCCGTTCAACCCCATGCAACAAACTGGGCACATGAAATGTCCTCTCGGCGAGCATGGACTCCTAGGCCGGGTTAGGAACCGTCGATACTGGTGCCTGAACTGTGGAACCACGTATGGCACAAGCATTCACATGTCCGGGTAATGTCTTCTTCCTGACTCTGCTCTTTAATTATAGCATAAATTTGCAAGTAGAAATGTTTAATTCCAGCTTGTTGATTTAGCTACAAAGAATGAAGTAATTTGTGTCGATTACCCGTATTGTTCAAATCGAGCTTTAGAGAACCGAGGATGATAGGCCGAACACATAATGAAACCAAACCCGTCTCAGTTGGGCTGCAACTGAAACGCACGCGTGAAAAGCCCAAACCCGTCCCTTAATCGGCCCAACTTTTTCGACGCAATGAACCCGTCTGGGTCGGCTGAAAAATGGGCGGCCCAACTTTTATCGAACCCGTCTGAGTTGGGCTGATGCGGCCCAATTTTTCGTGAATTCGTCTGAGTTATGCTGATGCGGCCCAATTTATTTTGCGAACCCGTCTGAGTTGGGCTGATGCGGCCCAACTTGTTTTGCGAGAGGCCATCTGAGTTGGGCTGATGCGGCCCAATTTTTCGTGAATTATTTGCGAACCCGTTTGAGTTGAGCTGATGCGGCCCAACTTATTTTGCAAGAGCCCGTCTGAGTTGTGCTGATGCGGCCCAATTTTTCGTGAACTCGTCTGAGTTGGGCTGATGCGGCCCAACTTGTTTTGCGAACCCGTTTGAGTTGGGCTGATGCAGCCCAACTTATTTTGCAAGAGCCCGTCTGAGTTGGGCTGATGAGGCCCAACTTCCATTTTTGCGAGAACCCGTCTGGGTGGGCCGAAAAAGAGAGGCCCAAACCCCTTTTTTTCTTGTGTGAACCCGTCTGGGTAGACCGAAAAAAAGAGAGGCCCAAACCCCCCTTTTCTCTTGTGTGAACTCGTGTGGGTAGCCCGAAAAAGAGAGAGGCCCAAACCCCCTTTTTTTCTTGTGTGAACTCGTGTGGGTTGAACTTCGGGCCGAGAGCAGAGAAGGCCTCAATTCGTCTTGGGTTGGGCCGAATGATTTTTTTAGCCCCCTAATTTAGTGGAAGTTCGATTTAGCTTTTGCTAAACTAGGGATCATTTTTTTTGAATTTTTATGGTGGATCCTCAGGAGGATTCCCTCAGAACTGGTGGCAATATGCGGAAACCGATCAAGGTGGTGGAGCATTTTGCAGAAGATAATTGGGCGCTTGCACTTTTAGAAGAGTCGGGATTCGACCTCTTCTGGAAATGTGTCAAGGCTTGGGAACCTTGTACACCACGGGTGATGGGGCGTGCGCTTGCAGAGAGATTCTGGGATTCCACCAACACCTTCCACCTCCCTGTAGGAGAGATGGCCATATCCCCTGTCGACTTTGTGATGATTACCGGGCTGCGCTGGGGTGGTCAAGATGTCGAATTCGACCCTGTTGTGCCGGATCAGGTGATGGAATTATTAGAGCCTGTGCTCGAACGGCGCCGATTTGGTCGAAAGATGAAGCTTTCTTATGGTTCATTCGAGGATGTCATCATCACGACTTCACTCATATGGATGAGTTTCAGTCGTTTCACTTTCTTGGCATATTTTATCTACGCCACGATGTTTGCCAATCGGGGACGGCGTTTATTTGACACAGACGAAGAATCTCCTTGATCTAGAGCAAGTCATTCATCGAAGCGGGCAAAGGCGCTATGCTAACTTCATTCGTTGGCTTCGCATTGGTGTTCGACCTGGCACTGATGTGGACCCATTCTTTGCACCGGAGAGTCCGCGGGAGATGAGCGGTCCGAGCATGTGGAAGGTGCTCGAGGTAATCTTCGAGACGCTTCTCTTTTACATGCATTTCTCTTTTTTTATTTATATCGCGAGTCTCGGTATTGACATATTTGCAGGTATGGGGGTATGAGTATATTAAGGGATTCACTATCCCTACCCGACATGTCCAGACAGTGCCGGCAGCAGAACGGTAGCACAAAAACTACCTCGAGCACAAGAAGAAACCATTTGGGAGCTTAGATGAGTTGCGCCGCATCTTGGATCACCTTGAAGAGGTACATCTTTCATGTAATCTCTCTTGCATTTCTTTGGTGCTTATGTTTCCTTTACTTGTGCAGGATGATGTCAATTGGAATGCCTGGGTTGGCTTTGAGATTCCGCAAGACTTTATTCCCTCACGAAATGCGGCGCATAGGGATAGTACCCTGCGCTTGGTGATGGAGAGTCCGTCCGGTTGGGTCTGGAGTCTTGGTGAGAGACTTACGAGGCAAACCCTGGGCCATGAAATGTGGATAATACCATCAGACCCTCCTGAGATCATGAATGATCCGCGAGCCTTGCATGCTGAGGCGTTTGCAGCAGCTAACAGAGGTTCCTGGTATACTAATCATGCATCGATGGCATCGCCCGACCAATTCTGGGAGGAATGGGAACAATATCGGGACCTTTGGCCTTTAGAAAGGTGGGAAGAAGACCTCCATTTACTCTTTTCATGTTCCTTCTATTATCGCCTAATATGACCAATTCTTTGCTTGTTGTAGTTGGGGCCTATTGCGAGGATGGCGAGAAGAGTCGAGCAGTGCAGGGGACGGTTTGCGGCTACAGAGGCGACGGTGAGGACATCAAGCGGTACTAGAGAAGATCCTGGGAAAGCCGGTAGGTGATTCCCTTTTTTCTTTGCTTACTTGTAACTTGCTCAAACCTTGACCAATTTTCCTCATTCTGTGCAGTGGCGATGGAAACAAGCAAAAGGCTTCCTCAAAAATTACTTCACACTCAAGTGGGCTCGTGAGAAAGACCTTGCGGGCTCTGTGGTTGGGGATGCGAACGTGGATGATGATGCACAGTCTCGTCCTGTGGATCCTCCTCGCCATTCAGATGCGCACGTGCCTCGTGGCCGGTCAGCGCAGATGGACCTTCCTCGACATTCTTCTTTTATGGCCGACGCGAGGCGGTCTTATGGGGGTGAGGCTGCTCTCCGAAGGCACGGGGATAGGAGTAGGCGGAGCGCGGGCATGCCGGCTCACGATGACCGTGGGAAAGGTATTTTACTCGAAGATAGTCATTCAACCAGTTCTCACTACGGAGACACGGGTTTTGGCCACGACTTTCAGCGTTCAGTGGAGAACAGCATATCCTCCATGTCTTTAGGAGAGCATGGGCATCAGGTGAGGTCTCATGATCATGGGAATTCTCGTCGGAGCCGCGGTTCTCGTCGTGGCACTCCCAGTTTTGTGGTGGAGACAGGCTCCGAGTCTAGCGCTGTTGGTGGAGCTGTGTGCGGCGAGCAAGAAGGCATTTCACTGCATTTGGGTACCCCTCCAGAATCTCATCATTCGGGGTCTATTCGTCAATCCTCTCATCCTTTGCCTCAGTACCCTTATGGAATGCCTGAGTACGTTCCTGCGTCTCCTGCACCGACTGTGGATTTAGGTTATGGCACTTCCTTTGCGGCGGTCGATCCTACCGTGGTGCTTTGCAGCGATTCGGGTGCATCTGTGGGGTATAACCGTGCCCTCGCAGATGACGCCTCATCAGTGCTTCCGTCCCAACCTGTCGTGCAGTTACTCCTTCGCGAGGAGGTTTGGAGCTGCCTCGAAGGTGCGGATGGGAACACAAACTCGGGAATGGTCGGGATGGTGCGTCCCGAGCCGCATGATAAGATCTTCTTGGCCTACTCCACAGGGGTGGCCTGGAGGTAATCAAGAGTGGCGGGTTCCAGAACACTCTTGGCTTAATGCAGGCAGTACCGAAGTGTTGCACCTATCTGGCTCAGGTGGCGATACAGAGGTGGTAGACTCCTCCTACTACCAGTGGGACACTTACTTTGGAGCTGGTGGAAGCGGAGCCCATGGGGCTATTAGCGCCCGATGGTGGTGGCGTCTGGTCTGGCATGATGAGGATTAAGAACGATGCACATGCAGGGTCTTTATGTAATGAACTTATGTAATGCTATGTATGACTCTTTATTATGCACTTAGGACGATGCAATAACGTTTTTTTTTTGCTTTTTCTTCTTTTTTTTTCTTTTTTTTTTTGTACTAGTGCGAACTACTGATGTGACGCTTATGCAGTAACGATGCTACGTAACGCACTTCTTTTATTTTCATGTACCCTTATGCACAATAATGCAATGCGATATGCAATCTACATGGTGGGATTACTCCCACTTCCCCAAACGAAAAAAAAGAAAAAAAAATAAAAACAAACGAGAATTAAACGCTACAAGTAAGTTCGAACTACAGTTTCGGGGCCGGCAAAGACATATAATCATCTTGTGGGCCCACATTATGACCCAAAATAGAGTTGAAGAGGCTTCGTGATCGAATCCAAAGTGGCCAAACCGTCGGCGTTCAAGCCCAATTGGAGTTCCACCCACAAAAACTGGGTCGAGAGGCGGGGCAATGGAGGCCCATAAACCCGTCTGGGTTTTTGCTACTTGGGCTTGGGCAATTGATGTTTTGTTTCCTACTTGGGCTTGGGCAAGCAAACCCGTCTGGGTTCTCTGCCATCACAAACTCAACATCATACTCGTCTAGGTTATGCTGTCTTTTCACCTCGCCATAAACTCAGCAACAAACTCGTCTGGGTTCGATATAACAAAGCCCGTCTTTTCGACCTCATGGCTTTTGAAAAGAAGTTAGCCACTTGGATAAGCACTCTGTCCAAGGAGGAAAAGAGAGGGTTGGGGAGGTATAAGTTGACTTCTCTGCTAAGTTTGAGGCAAGTGAAAATAGATTGGGATTTTCTACGTGCTGCTGAAACATTCTGGGATAAGGAATTTTCGATCGAAACAAAATCAATTCAACAAGTGAGCACAAAGATTAATCTGGACAAAATCAAAACTCGGTTCGAAAGAGATAGGAAGAAATTTTCGAATCCCAAAGGAGAGAACAAGTACTTCAGAGGCATAAATCCGCCAACAGTTCTAAGAATAATGCAAATGTGCGCGGTTAGTTATGGACGTAGGTCAGTCAAAAAGAACAAACCTCACATAGGAAAGAACAAACACTCAAACACTCAATTTTGAATATGTATGTGTGTTTTCTCATACTCAAACCAATAGAAACAAACTACCATGAGCTTGGTAAGAACCTCGCTCTCCACTCTTTGGTATCTGATGCACAAGTGACAATCAAAAAGACTTTTTCGGTACATGTGGGGCTTAGGTTAGGGTAAGGAGCGGTAAAATTTGGGAATGAGGAGTTAAGAGCCATGCTTGGATTGATTTTCAACGAATAAAACACTCTGAACTCTCCTTCTTGCTTAATGTATGCAAGGCATTTCACCTTTCACCCTGAAACATCTCAACTGAATACAACCAGGTCAAAGTTTTCTGAACTTTAAATTGAATCTCCCTAATCACCCTTTTATTTTTGAAACTCTTTTCCCTTTTTTTCCCTTTTTTTTATTCTTTCTTTTTTTTGCGGGTGATCGGGGAGAAGAATATCTATGGAATCTTCGACTTTGATATAATATATGAACAACATAACCAAATACCAATCGCTCAAGATATGGGACTTTCAGATTCTCCCAAACTTCCAAAAAAAGACAAACTCTCATCCAACCAAGCAAGGCAAAGGGATACTGGGTATCAGAGGCCAAGGCTCGTATTGTCAGGGTTCAATCATGAAAAAAGGATAACCAAAGGCTAGGCGGGGCAAAAAGAACGGTAAATATAATGTAAGGAAGGCTATTTAGCTATGTAGCTTATCAAAATAAAATCGGATGCCTTAATCATGTTGTCACAGCGTGCAATGCAAATGTGTAGTCTCAAGCAAGATGCAAAACAAGTTCTAGAGATGCAACTAATAGGTGAGTCACTCAAGGGATCATGGAATTGATAAAAGTGATCAATTCAAAATTTAGGCAATGTGGACTCACGGGATGGGGCTCAATCAACTAAACTTAGCCCAAAGATTTGCGGCACGCACATTTATACTTTCTAAGATAGTCAAAGCGATCGGATACAACTTTCATAACTTGTCTCAAAATCGGAAGGTTTGAAGGAAAGGTTTCAAAACTTTGAGATCTCGTCGATTTTTCTAAGTGAAGCAAATTAAACTAAAAGTAAGAAAGGTTTACGGCCTCAGTTGGATGGAATTAGTCTCAGCGGTTTTACGAGGGGGCTAGGCACGCTAGTGGCCCTCTGTTGGAGCTAGATCGAGAATGTTATGTGCTCTTCGTTGTAAGCGGCTTGATTTGCACTCAAGTCCTTGAAAGTCTCAAAGTCTTTGATAGATTGAAAGCCAAAATGCCGGGTGATGCGAGGTGGATGCTTTGCTTGAAAGTGCTCAATTGCATCCTAAAGGGGCGCCGTCGATCTTTAACAGCATTGAGTGCCATCGTTCATAATAAGAGAGGAATGACTCATCATCTCCTTGCTTCATGGAAGTGAGGTCATCTACAGTGACCTCCTTTTGTTGGAGACGACTAAAATGGCTGATGAAGGTCTTGAACAACTCGTCTGCGTCAGTTTTGATGTGAGGGGGTAGATTTTGGTACCACACCTTGGCCTTACCTTCTAGAGTGGAAGAGAAGACTGTGGTGTAAAGACTTTCATCTACTTTGTGAAGAGGGGCCAGCCTCAGGAACTCCTCTAGATGATGAGGTGGGTTCTCAGATGGCTTGAACCTGATGTCCGGTACTTCAACTTTGTCCCTTACCCTTGATACATGGTGTTTGGGGATGGCCAAATCCATGCAAGCGTCTGTAAAGGTTGGATCAACTTTCATCATCCTTCTGGTGAGCATATCGACCTTCTCTACAAGTTTTTTTTTGACGTAGGGGTCCTCCGAAGTTTTAGAGTTATTCAGTACAAGTTTGGACTTGACTTCACCAAATGACTTAGGTTTTGGGCCTTCATTTTTGGATTTGGGGTGACCCTCTCCAACCCATCATCAGCCTCGGCCTCAGACTCGGAACCATAATAGTTTTCCTCTTCCTCAAGTTCGATGCCCAGCTTTTTGTTGATCTGCTTAATGGCTTCCAGCACGCCATTCATGGTTTGTTGATTTTCACTGAATTTCTTTTCTAGCTTCTCATTGGTTCTGTCCTCTGATGCGCCATGCAAATGGTAATTGCTTCTGTACCGCTCGTCTGACCCATCAAGTTGCTTGTCACCAGAACTCTCCCCAAAAAGGTTATTGGCGAGGGATCCTGACATGGTGGATTCACTGGATTGGGCCGGTGGCCTGTAGTTGGGATTGCGAATAAGTCTGCCGGTTTGTGGGTCACGGATGCGGGCTCGGAGATGGTCTGCTATCTTGCCTTTGGAAATTGATTAGTGCTCGAAAGAACCTTTATGCCCCCGCCCAATGCATGCATGACTTAATGGACCTATATGAACCTAGGACATGGACATGACGCCTACATGTTGACACAAGGGTGACTCACCCACTTTTATGGGAGTGCATGTCATAACTCTATATGGACCTAGCATGATGACAGACAGGACTGACACTCATTGAGTATCTGACTCAAGGGGCGTCATAAAGGGCCGAATAGGATCAATAGTAAGTGGATTGGGCTGACTGCGGTATCGAACAGTTTGGCCCGATGTGGAAGGAGAAGAAAAACAGGCTAGAATAACGTCCCACTCATGATTGGGCTAGACATTTGGACTCATCTTTTTACAGGATTAATTTACATGACATACAGATGCGGGATGAGCCTAGCCATGGCTTTAGATCCAGGGTTTTTCTAGGTTTAGGGAGATGAATAGGGTACCACATGTTCTCGCCTCGGTGCATTTTCCTTATATGGAATTCAAGGAAAAATGTGTGGGGTGTTGCTCTTTGGGTTTCAAGGAAACCTTTAGAGTGTAACACGGGTGAGAGGAGAGATCAAATGCTTGGCGATGTAAGTGCATCCCACAAGTAGTGACCTCCCGCTCTCGGGATTGATTCCTAGTTTTAAAACCTAAACCAACGCTTTTGTGCTCCCCAGCCATAAAGGCCCAAGAGCAGCCTGGTATGCAATATGCCTAAAAATGATAAAAAGTGAAATAAATTAATTCTTCCCCTTTTTTACAAAATTCACTAAAATTTAATTCTTTCAAGTTTTACCCTCTTTTTAAGTTTAAGTCCCCAGTGGAGTCGCCAATCTGTAGACCCCGAAAAATTGATGACCTTTTTTGCGGCGCTACTTAAAGAATGATTGGGAGCCGACTAGGATTGCTTAACCTTAAATAAGGTTGAACTTTTAAGAATAACTTTGCTGACAGATTAAAACGATTTATGCGCCACAAGCCTGAGATTCGCCTTTTAAGAAAGAAGAAAGAAAGAGACAAAAAAAGAAGGGGAAAAACACAAGGAACCCGTCTGAGTTCATTGCTTGAACCGAGACGGGTTCGTAACTCTGAACCACGAGAAAGGAACAAAAGAAAAAAGAAAAAAGAAAGAAGGTGATAAACCCGTGCAGGTTCATGAATTGAACCAAGCGGGTAACTCCTTGCGCTAATCACAAATTAGGTCATAGAAACCATAAAAGGAAAATACCAAAGTATGAAAATAGAGTCGTGATTGAATTTTAGAAAAACAACAAACCATTTTGATAAACAACTCACCTCTGAACCCAAAGACAGATTCGGGGGTAAGGTTACGAATTTGACAATTAAAATTGTCAAATTCGCCTATTCAAACGAATAGACTCTACTAGAATTAAATCAAAGCAGAAAAAGTTCAAGGGAGGAATTAGATATAAATTTCACAAATTCATCATTAAAATCATGCAAAACATTGAAAATAAAGAAACATGAATTCGATAGATTATGCTACATGGTTTACATCAACTATGCTAACCTTTAGTGAAGCAGCATGCAAAGGGAGAGAAGAGGTGGAGAGAATATGCTAGTGTCAATACTCTAGCATACCACGGTGTGTATGGAAGGGAAAAAAGGGTTTAATTTATAGTGGAATAGGAGGAGTAGGGGGTGCGTTTAGGGTTTAGGTTTAGCCACGACGACGAAACTCAGCCGGGTTTAGTTTTGGGGCGAGCTGTGTTTGGCCCAGCAACCCAGACGGGTTTCGCCAAGCTGAACCAAGCTTTGGCCCACCGAACTCAGCCGGGTTGCACCGTAATGCTGGGCTATTTTGCTTGCTTTCGGGCTAGAAAAGAAATTGGCTTGCATGCTACTAAACTACTCGGCTAGCTTATTTTTTACAAATAACTAAAACTAATACCGGTACAAAATCCGGCGTCTACACACCCCAACACTGACGGCCACCGTCCCAGCTCCAGCCCCGTTGACCAAACTCACCCCTATTTTTCACATTTGGTTCTGCCCTACAACTGCCGCCATTGCCGCCGACGTTCGACCACGAGGGACCCGAGTCTCCACCCACACCCTAGTATTCACCTATTATAGTATGCTTCTTCTAACCCCTCTGACCCTTGTAAAGTATTTTCATGTGTTCTTATTTTGGATGGTTGAGTATTTTTGCTTAGTACTAATCTAATGGTGTGTTCATGAGGTAATCTTGCTTAATAGCTCAAATGGCTGCTTAGCATAGTATTAGTTGGAAGACTATTATTAAGACTATCTTTATTGGTGTCCCTGGGACCAAGGGACACATGAGAGAGAGAAGAAAAAAAAAGTAAAAATAAAAAAAAAGGGTTGAGGGACAGTTGAGCGTCCCTGGGACGAAAAGGGGGAAAAAGGGGGAAGACAGGCGCGAGTGGGGGGCGTGCGCTGCACCCCCCCCTCCCTTTTCTGTCAGGCGCGCGTGCCATACACGCGTCTGGGCGCGTATGGGCGAGTTCCCGATGGGGCCCGCATGCAGATTCTTTTTTATTTTTTTCCTTTTCTTTTCTTTCTCTTTTCCATTGTTTTTTTTGTTTCAAACGATTGCTTTTTTTTTTTGAATTTGTAATTACAATTTTGTAATTTAAATAATTTATTTAATTATAAATATTATAACTCAAATTGTTTTAATGTTTTAATTATGTTTCCTTTTAATGATAATTTAAATAGTTTATTTAAGTATGTGTTAGATTTTTATTTTTGTCTTATTTTTATAGTTAATTAACATGTGATGTTTATGTTTAAATTGGAGCTAAAACTTATCAACTTAGATATATATGTGAAAATGTAATATTATATTTTATTGTCAAATTAATTGTAATATGAAACGATTTTGGTAATTAAAAATCCTTTAAAAAATTATATGGAATTTGACATGGCTATATTTAATATGTATGAGTTTGTTTTTTTCTTAAAAGTTATTATATAAAATGACATGTAAAATGTTGTAAACTGATTTCAAAATTATATTTGTAAAGGATACGAAAAAACGGCTATATTCCAACGGCTACTTTTTCCAACAGCTATATTCCAACGGTTATATTCCAACGGCTATATTCTAACGGCTAGTTTTTGAAATAACATTGTCTATATATACTGACTTCATGTTTGTTGGCCATTCATCCCCAATTCTCAACAATTCTCTCCTTCTACTCAATTCATCTTATCATCACATTAAACAATTTACCCTTGAGGCAGCAAATGGATAGAAGATCTGGAAATAGCCAACAAAATTCTCCTACTTCAAACCCACAATATCCACAATATGATAGCTATTACGATTATGATTTAAATGTGAATTACTACCATAATCTCTCCCAAACTTCAAACCCACAATATTTGTCTCAACCAAACCACCCCACATTTGTCCCTCCTTCGTCAGGGTCGTTCATTGGGATGCTGAACAACGATGGAAATGATGTGGTTCGGCTTGGATCTCAGAGCCAACCATTCGTTGTTGAAGACGGAGGCAACGAACTTAACGAGCGCTTCCATTCCAAAGACGCCCGGAGAGCTAGAAAGGTGTAGCGGAATGGGTGACTTGGAGGATGAAATTGTCATTAGCGCATGGTTAAATGTTAGCAAGGATCCAATAGTTAGTGATCGGGTCGGAAGAAAGATACATTCGAGAATAGGTTGTATCAATACTTTTGTGAAGCGAAAGCAAATCGCGGATGTTCGGTGGCGGAAGGAGAACTCCATCAACCATGAAGGCATTTGGAAGAGGATTAGGGTGCCTATGGCGGACCTGCTGCGCATATGCAAGTGTAAATGTCGACGCCACAACCCGAGTGGGCTGCGGTGACTACACAACCAAGCCAAGGAGACATACAAAGCGGTGCATGAGGAAAAGCATTCACGCTTGAGAAATGTTGGCAACTACTACGCAATGAGGAAAAGTGGAAGATGCGCGTGGTGAAGAAGAGCAAAAACGCAACACTTCACGAAAAGAGCGAAGAACACGGCCCGGTAGGCGTACACAAGTTCGGGTTCTAATTCTCATTGTGTATGTATTGATGAGGACGAGGAAGAGCAACATCCAGACCAAACCCCAACCAGCCGCCCACCTGGAAGGGATGCTTCAAAAAGGAAGGCGAAGGGCAAAGGGAAGACTTCATCTTACAAAGTTTTGCTCCACCGAATGTTGTTTTTGAGCAGCTGAGTTCAATGTCAACACATGATGACAAAAGGGTGGACACACTTGCAAGGCTTGCAGGGTTGAGGGCGCAACAGTTGGAAGAGCAGAGGAATTATGCGAAGATTAAGAAGCAAGAGTTGGAAGAGCAGAGAAATTACAATAAGGTTAAGTAGAGAGAGTTGGATATGCAAACCATTAATATGGATCTCTCACAGTTTCAGGACGAGGAACAAAGAGAAAAATATGCGAAAGCGCAAAAATGGCACAGGAGCGCCTATTCAGTAACGAATGATGAAGCAGGGACGACTATTAACTTTAATTATGCATTATGCTTGTAACATTTTAGTTTCATTTGATTTTAAATATGTCGTTGCTCTTATTGTTTTTTTAATTAATTACGAGGTTTATATTTTGTGTATTTAATTATCTGGCATTTTGGTTTTATGTTAATTTACGAATACATCTTATAACACAACTTTCAAGCACAATTTGTATAATGCATTATTGTGTGGTCAAATCTGTCATGAAACTTGACAAATCCAACAAATATCTTCACATGTAGTCAAATTTGAAATAATGCAGCATTGTGTTATCCAATCAGTGTATTGTCAAATTTTTCTGAAAAGTTGACAATCCACCACACACTTGACATAATGGAGCATTGTATAGTCAATTTATTCTGAAAAAGCAAGTAATTATGTGGATTTCTGTCAAATATCTTCATGTATAGTCAATCCAACACAAGACATCACAATAATTCAATCTTTGAAATAATTTCACATGCAGTTGCTTCCATTTGTGTATATATACTACTGCCAAAGGAAACATATTGCACCAACAACAAACACTTTATTAAAAACACATATCTGCAAACTAGGTTCAAAGTAGTTATCCAAAAATGTCTTTCAATCCATTCGATAAGAAAAATATGTCTTACAATCCATTTGATAATGATCAAGTTTGTGAGCTTGATGCGGCTATTGACGAGGCCATTGAAGAGGAGGCCGCCTCTGGTTCGACTTTCCAGAGGGCATTACTTTTAGTGCAGGCGTATTATCAAAACTGGAGGCCAAGTAGTCCTCAAGCGTCCCCTCCTACTCGTCGTAGGAGACACATCCGCCGTGACCATGAAGAAGCGAATAACCGCTTGTACATGGACTACTTCTCCGAAAATCCAGTGTATACCGATGAAATGTTTCGGCGACGGTTCAAAATGGGCCGACACTTGTTCCTTCGCATTGTGAACGCCTTGAGGGAACATGCGGTACTTCACCCAAAGGAAAGATGCAGCGGGAAACTGGGCCATCCCCCCTTGCAAAATGCACCGTTGCTATGCGGGCATTAGCTTACGGAGCATGCGCGGACTCGTTGGACGAGTACTTTCGTATGGGGGAGGCAACAATCTTTCAGTGCATCAACAATTTCTGTGACGGTGTCCAACAATGTTTTGGGCCGGAATACTTGCGGAAACCAACTGAACAAGATATGACCCGTCTTCTACAGGTGGCAGAGCAACGTGGTTTCCCAGGAATGCTGGGAAGTGTTGATTGCATGCATTGGAAGTGGGACAGATGTCCCGTTGCGTGGCAAGGTCAATACCAAGGTGGACACCAAGGGACAGCAACTGTTGTGCTAGAAGCAGTTGCGTCGTACGACACTTGGATATGGCATGCGTTCTTTGGCGCTGCTGGGTCGAACAATGACATAACTGTGCTTGAGCAGTCGCCGCTGTTTGATGATCTACTCGAAGGCCGCTCACCGGAAGTTCAATTTACTGCTGGAGGTGAGCATTTTAATTATGGATATTACCTTACTGATGGTATTTATCCGTATAGACCCACCCTAGTCAAATCTATATCAAGACCTCAGCTGCCCAAACACAAGCTATTTGCAACTCATCAAGAAGCAAATAGAAAAGATGTCGAACGAGCATTTGGAATCTTGAAGGCTCGATTTGCTATAGTTCGTCGCCCAGCTCGGTTTTGGGATGTCCCAACCATGAAGAAGGTTATGAGGACATGCGTCATACTGCATAATATGATAGTCGAGGATGAGAGGGACACGTTCACCTATAGCTTTGGTACACCACAATATGATATACCGTTAGACGAAACAGAACTTACAGCACCAACCATTGGTCGACCCCCAGTTTTCGAAGAATGGTTGAAAAAGAAACTGGAGAATCGTGATAAATAGGAAGGTATGCGCCTTCAAAATGCGTTGGTTAATCATATATGGATGAAATATGGAGCTACGTACAATCATAACTGATCCATCCATTCCGCTATCCATAATTAAGTTGTATTAATTAGTTATGTTGTACCTAGTGTTTAATTGTGTACTTCTTTTTAAGTATTTTCATTTCTTGTTCTGTTAGTTTAATCTTTGTTTTTATGTTGCATTTATATTTTGTTCAGGGTTGTACTTTGTGACATTTATTAATGTAATCTTTAACATGTAATCTTTAACGTAATTATATTTCTGTTTGTTGTATTTTATATTACTCATTAGGTTTATTGTTTAAATACTAGCTATTGCATTAATCAACATATTTATTTTTAAAAATTTTAAACATAATCATTTTTTAAACAAAAAAAATTATAATAAAATAAAAATATATTAGTACAGTATTTTCACATTTCTAATTAATTTTTAATATTTTAATTATTAATTATAACTATACAATTTCATCATTGTAGAAAACAATTATAGTCCAATACAAAAAAAAAAACAATTATACTCTACATGTGGGTCCCATAATCCAATAAAATATTACTCCCTACCCACGTATCCCTCATCTCATTCCCCAACTCCAAGGACACCATTAACAATACCATACTCCAACACCCATTCAAACAATACTATTTCCACTATTCATACTCACTCATCCCCAATCCCAATGTGTGGATAGCCTAAAGTGTGGGTTTGGGAGTTATGATGTGTAGTTTATTGTATCTATTTGAGTTACTAAAAGTTTGAGTCTTTTGTTGCATTTATTGGTTTTCACTACTGAATTTTCAATCTTTTAATATTTCGTGTCTTCATTGTTTCTTATTATTAAGTATTATGATTATTATGGGTGTAGTGGTGTTTCAAAGTATTAAACTTATTTAACTTAGTTACTGTAATTTATAGTATTGTTAGTATCATGTGTATGTTTAAAAGATGTGATTTTTTTTTATGGCATGATAAATATATGAAATATGAGTCTTGAATGTGTTGAAATTCTAGGGTTTAATATGTTTAAGTGATGTTTAAAGTGCTTAATGTCTTGGATATTTCATGTTTTTATTAAGTTTTCATATTATTACTACTAGTAAGTTTCATATTATGAATATTAAGTTTCAAATTATTATTATTAAGTTTTCATAAGTTTCGTATTATTATTTTTAAGTTATTATTAAAGTTCATATTATTATATATTACTGAGTTCTAAGTTATTATTAAGTTTCATATTATTATTTTTAAGTTCCTAGTGTTATTAAGTTTCTAGGACATTATTAGGTTTCCATATTATTTGAAAGTTTCATGTTATTATTATTATTATTATTAGTTTCATGTTATTATTTTAAAGGTTCATGTTATTATTATAGAGTTTCATGTGATTATTTTAAAGTTCATGTTATTGGTATTATTAAAGTTTCATATTTCTTAGTATTAAAGTTTCATATTTTAGTATTAAAGTTTCATATTTTAATTTTTAAAGCTTATTTATTATTATTTTGGAAGTTTCATGTTATTAGTATTAAGGTTTCATGTTATTAGTATTAAAGTTCATGTTATTATTATAAAGTTCGTGCTATTAGTTTCGTGTTATTAGTATTAAAGTTTCATGTTATTATTATTATAAAGTTTCATATTATTAGTGTTAAGTTTCATGTTGTTATTAAGTTTTTCCTTGGTGTCATAAAGTTTTCATGTTATTATGTTGTAATATGAATATTATGTTCAAAACCCTACATTAATATTATTATTAAAGTATTAGCATCAAGTAATGGTTTTAAATGTGTTGTTTCGATTTTATTATTTTACCTTTAGAAAAGGTGCATTGCGATGTTCGTGATTTCATGATAGTTATATATGCTCGTTACATGGCTTTCTAACTAATGAGAGAGTGATAATGTTGGGAGTATGATAGGATTCATGCGTAACTAGTTATCGTAGAAAGTATTAGTTTTAGAAGTTTATATTCGAATTCTAGGTCCGAGCGAGACGACGCGATAGTTAGCTCCAATGTATAAGTGTTACAGTAAAGAGAAGTTGTTCAGGTAATTTCTATGTCCTAATCCCCATTGGGATGCTCTTTTATCTGTTTTGTGATTTTAATCTGTTTTATGAAGCGTGCATCCCATAGGGGATTTTCTGTAAAGTTGGACTGTCTGATTTGGATGTTTGTGAGTTCTTTTCTGAGTTGAGTAAAATGTGACAGTCTTTTAAACTCTAAGTTTTATTCTGTCGGTTTTGGAAACTGGGTTGGGTTTTGTTTGATGTCTGACGCCTGATAATTTATAAGATACTAATAATCAAAGTGAAACCATAAGCGGATTGCGGGTAACAACCCATAGACCATGATCTGTTCCTGCAGGGGAGTAATCAAGAGATCGGGGAATCCCGATATATTTTCTGAGATTGTACACACATCTGATTATGTTTCTGGGACTGGCCATCCATTTTGATTATGATGGATCTCAAATCCTGTTCTGATTCTGAGTTCTGATATTCTGGGGATAGGCAAATCCCACCCGCATAATAAAATTCTAACTGTTTTCTGAGGAAAGGATTACCCTGTTTCTGATTTCTGCAGATTTTTGATGTCTGGTTTCTAATTTCTGATTTCTAATGTTTGATTCCAAGTCAGTTGAGGTATTTGGAATGTTGTGTTTTTTCTGAGTTGAAAGCTTGTACTTTTTCAAGGTTCTATCATTTCTGAACTCTGTTTTTTCTGGGTTAAGATTTAAAGGAGTTGAGAAAATGTTTGACTTGTTCCCCTCCCCTAAATGAATTGAAATTATCTTCAAACTGTTTTGACAGTTAGGGGTAGACATTATTGAGGTTTTCCCCTCATGTTGTGAATGTTTTGTTTTCAGGTGAAGATCAGTTATGTGATGGGAACGGGCTCTAGAAGTGAGGACGTTGTAGTTGGACGTTTTGACAATAAAGTTTAGTTTATGTTTAGACTTGAAGTTTAGTTAATGTTTAGTTAATGTTGTTCTAGGATTTCGAAGTTCGTTTCGTTTGATTAAATTGAAGTTCTTAGTTCATTTTGTAAGTCTTTGTTCTCGCCTTGTATCTCCTTGGAGGGACGGCAGTAACGCCCAAGTTATTAAAAGAAAAAAAAAATGAGACTTCCGCTGTTAATGTTAGTCAACGTTTGACTTTGACCATTAAGTTTAGAATTGAATTTCCGGGACGTTACACTCTATGAAGTATATTTTACTTAAATTATTTACATAGCAAAAGCCTTGTTTTTCCTCTCTTGGGAAAGCGGCGTAACACTCTCGGCTTCTAGACGCTTCCGCTAAATTAAGATTAAATGGATTAAAATATTGCTAAGTAATACCCCAAAAGGCGGATCATACGGATGGTATCGAGGCGAGTTGAGCCATAGGGTTTAATAAAGAATAAATTTGACGAATAAAATTTGTAGGCATAGGTGAGAGATCGTGGGCCTTGGGGTAGCATTCTATTATGCATGATTAAGTTCGCTAACCTCTTATGTTTATGTGATTTACGAGGTTGAATATTATATGAATTACTACATGGTAATATTTGTTAAATGAATATGCATGTGTGACCTTTGTTATATGTGGTAAAATTCTCATATTATGATGCTAAGAGTCTAATTATGCTCATGTGAATACGTAATAAAATTCATGAAATTATTGAGTTTGCAACATGATGTGTGAAATAATTTTCGAAAATTAAGTTATTAAATTCATACTTATGTTTTCCTATTTTTAGCATATGTATATCTATTAGTTTTGAAATAACTAATTATAAAATTTTCTAGCGATTTTGTGAAATTTTCATGTCTACATGTTACTGTAAACATTTGTTGTGACTTGTATTTAATGGTTATATATGGCATGAAGTAAGCAAGTTCTAGTTACGTATTACTAATTTATTTTGGATTTAGTTACATGAAATTATAATTAATTACTTACATGTAGATTTCTTTTAGGGATTTTCATTATGTGTACTATATGCATGAAAATTATGTTGCTCGTGATTTATGACATGCTTTTTTTTACGAAATTAAAATCGTTCAAATACTTTTCATATTTATTTATTGAATAATACTTGATTATACATGACATGATTAGTTTTCTTAATCGTAAATATATATTCATATGAGTTGGCCTTGTTTACATGTGAAAGTAGGATTTAGAATGGTATTGCTTTGCTTCACTCATCATATGATATTTCATGATACCTATTGAAATCTTATTTGCAAAAGTTATGTGGAAGCATCCCTATATTATTTTATGACTTGTTGATAGATACAATGCATGCTTAAATAATTGGTGTTACATTTTATGTGTGTATATTTGCTTGATTCCCATGAGTATTAACATATTCATAAGCATGACGTGAATTATTGCAACTGTTTACATACATGCTACTTGAGATTTATAAACCAATGATTGATTGACCAAATTAGTTGGCAATATTTGATTTATAATTTATTGCATTGCAAAACATTTTTCAAAGCATATTGTTGGGGCATATTTTCAAAACCATGCATAATTGGATTTCAAAGCTACGTGGAACCTCTTTCATTGCGATTTTTTTTTCTTTTAACCATCCATTGAAACACACATAGTTCATGCATAGAGCATGTTGGTATTAATAGTCCAACGTATCTAATCCAACCTGATTGAGCCTTTTTAATTGTCAGAATGTCGGAGCAAGGGAGTGAAGCTAATGGTGACAACCATATTGCCTATTACCCCCAACCCAATGACAAAATCCCACATGGTTCACGAGAAAGCCCAGTAAACATCCCACCAGCTCAAAATGTCAACCCTATGGGATTAGATTCTAATATTTTGGGTCAGTTACTTGTGGAGTTACTTCAGAAAGTGGGAGACCAAAATGGAGTTCAGGAGGGAAACGGTAGCAAACTCATTGAGAGGGTAGCCAAACAAAACCCGCGAACCTATGATAGTAAGGTTGACCCTGTTAAATTGGAGGATTGGATTAGATCCATGGAAAATATTTTTGAGGTCGTCCAAGTTCCCGAGAGTAAAAAAGTCAGTATTGGAGCATTTTATCTGGAAGGTCAAGCGGATATTTGGTGGAATACAGTCCGTGAGAGACAAAATGAGTTCGGATTTAATTGGGAGAAATTCGTAAAAATGTTAAGGCAACAATTTTACCCTATTGCCCTTCAACGTATAAAAGAAAATGAGTTTATGAATATAAAGCAAGGGGAGAATATGTCTGTTTTGGAGTATGCTGAGAAATTTACGAAATTATCACGATTTGCTCCTGACTTTGTGGTTAATGAAAGACTTAAAATGACTAGATTTGATGGAGGACTTGCGGATTATATACGTTATCACTTAGCAGGTCAATACATTAGTACATATCAGGATCTATATGACAAAGTTGCAGATGTGGAGAGAGTATTCACTGAGCTTAGAGGTAAAGAGTTAAGGGGCGAACAAACCAAAAATGGAGGAAGACAGAAATACTAGCTCCTTTAAGAGGTATATCTATGAGAACATGGGAAGAAATGCTCGACCTACTAAGCCTTATCAAAAGTGTGGTCTTAGAAACCATATTACAGATGAGTGTAGAAAAGGGAGCAATATATGTTTTTGGTGTGCTAGTCCCGAGCATAAGATAGGAAATTGTCCTAAGCGGCGGAAGTGCTCGTGAAGGAAAGGTCAAACCAATTCTTGCACCTCACACCTAGGAAGTGATCACCACATGAAGTTTACCATGTGGTAAGAGTAAGTTACTATCTTATCATTAATAGCAGTTACATGAGAACATTCAATACATGCATGCTTACAAATTGATTTTGATTCATACGTGTTTATCCATTGTCAATTTTGTTCATTGTGTATATATGTTTACTTACTGATTATATTGTGAATTGTCAATTACAGTCATTGTTTTATTGTGAAAAATGCTTAACTTAAGTCCACCAATATTTCAACGATACTGTATTTATATTTACCTTAGCCAGGTGAATCGAGTTATGTAGCTTGGGAAAATTTTTATGGTTGGCCAACATGAGAACTAACCAAGTTGCGTGCTCCCTTCCCTGGTGTCAAACCCTTTTCAGTACTATTTTCCGAACCGTTTTATTCAAGTTTCGAGGACAAAACTTTTTTTAAGGGGGGAAGGATGTAACATCCCGAAATTTTAATAATTTCTTAATTACGATTATTTTATTAAATAAGCTCTACTTTTACTTTAGAACTAATTAATTTTCTTCCAACTGAATTATTTCTAGAAGACCATTAAGAAATAGTTTTAGTTCTACGAAAGTTGGAATTTTAGGAATTTCGGAATTATTTTTATTATTTTCGTAACACCTTAGCATATATATGTATGTATGTATTCAATTTCTTATGACCAAATTCCTTTTTACTAAACAAACTAGCTCCTTAACATTTCCTTAAACTATGTTTTTTTCATGATAGTAATACCTTACTCCACTATTTCACAGTTAATCTCCCATGACTTCTTATTCCTCAATGAAAAACAAAGAAAATAAGTATTCCCCCTAGTTTCACTTTTTGGTACAACAAATGAAAAAGGTAGGCAATAGTTCTTTTCAACTCTTAGCCAACCTTTCATTGTTTCTTCTTCTTCTTTTCACTGACGGTAACTTCAAGATGATCAATTCCCTAGCAAGTTGAATTACTCCACCTCTTTCATTCACCACTGAATTTTGCCGCCCAAACAACAAAGCCATCTACTTCCTTTGATTTTCTTCATTCCCTCCACCTCCCATGGCATCTAAGTCAAGGTAATAGCAAAGTAAAATACTCAATCCACCTCCAATTGACAGCAAGGATTTTTCATGATTCATCAAAATCTCCCAAACACTAAATTGATATCAAAGATCAATTTGAACCACATCAAAACCTCACTCCTTCTTCTTCTTCTTCCTTCGTTCAGCACCACCATTCCACTATCTTCATCTCCTTCTCCTTGCTTGTTCGGCCACCACACCTCGTCGCTGCAACCACCAAAAGCAAAAGCACCACCTCCAGCCACCATTTCCGCCACCCACTAACATCAAGAAAACCCAAAATTCATTCATATCCATCTCTCTCATCCACCTCAAAACCGTCCCAAAAATCAAACTCAAACTCATTATCACAACTCTAATTCATCAATTGGGGATTATACTTACCAATCTCTGTTGACAAACCCGTCCGTGAAGCACCGGAAATCGCCCAGAAAAAGCGCTCCTCTGCCGTCGTCCCCTGTTCACGAGCCCCACCACCACCATCTCTGGTAGTTCTGGTCGTCTTCCCTGAAGTCGCCGGTGATAACTTCGGCCATCGCCACCCTCTTCGCTGCCCAGCCCCGTTGTCCGTCGTTGCCCAGCCGCCACCCCTCTTCTCTGCTCCTCTTTGTGGTGCGTTATAACAGGGGAAGAGTGAGACAAAACCCTTCCTCCATTCATCCAACTCAAATCAATATTATTCTCATTTGGGCCTATTTAATTTCAGTAACCCAACTTCCCAATTTGGATAATTACTAAACCTGATTCTCATATCCTAATTTTGCTAATTATTCCACCTATTAATTTTCTAATATTAATATTATTACTATTAGAGCGTTACCGTACACGTGGGTGGGTGAAGATTAGCTTGAGTTGATGAATGGGTTCAACAATAGACAAGAAGCTTGAACACCCGAAGGAAGGATATGACCCGGAGCAAGGTATTCCACAACCCAAGGCCTAACACCCCACCAAGATTACCATAAAGGATAAACAACCAAATAATCAATAAAGGAATGACTTGAAACACCACCAAATTACTTGGATAATGTAAACAAGAATTTTGAGAAAGATTGGGAAAAACCCTACAATGCCAAGCATTACATTCAAATATCAAAATTGTCCCAAAATATTGGAAGGGACGGGGTATATATAAGAATGGGGAAAAAAATAATCAAACGCAACATTTAACAGCAAAATTACGCAGTCCGGTAAGGCCGTCGCGGGCGAGACGGGATGGGTCGCGGGTGCGACGACCATCTGTCAGGAGCGTGTGTGAGCCGACTTCGCGCAGCACCCTTTTGACGCAGCGGCGGTGTCATGCGGCGTAAGAGGTCGCGGGCGCGACACTAGGATTCGCGGGCGCGACGTCCTAGCGGCCAGTGTCGTGCGCGCGACATCCTTCAGGATAACTTTTCTCTGCCGACTTTGAACGCGCATAACTTCTTCATCCGGACTCCATTTTAGGCCCATAAGATATTGATGGAAAGCTCTCGATCGAAGTTATATTGAAGGCGTTATGACTCAAATGGTGAAGGCGCGTCCGATCTGACAACCTACGTTGACCCTTTTCCGCTTATTCTTTCCGAATGACTCTGAACCCTTTTAAAGGCCCGAAGTAGGTCCCGATGAGGACCCGTAGCTCCATTCCTATGGTCTGGGGTCCCATTTGAAGTGGATGCCACACCCGGGGATGACCCGAATACGCTTTCAAGGTCCCGGGTCTGCCTTAAAATGCACGTCGCACCAGACCTTGAAGTCGTTTTCCTCTTGTTTTTTGAAGGGGGTGCGGGAAGGCTTCGAGACCATTGATTTCGAGGCTTGGGCCCCATCTCGATACGCTCCATACTCCCCTTCTTGAGAAAGAGTTGCCCTAAACTCTTGGGAGTTAAAAAGAATGCGCGTTCAATGATTCGGCCAACCGTTGCATGAACCTTCCAACAAGCCGATCATGACCATGCTATGAACTCCACCCTGCTTGAAGACATAGGAATTCTTGAAGAGGCTTGGGGGTGAAGGACAAAGGACGGAAGGAGGAAACGTTTGTGGAGTTGGGGAACACTCAACCTCACTAAGCTTGTTACTCGGTAAAGGCAAAGCTAGAGATCGCTTGCCCTCACCAAGAGCACACTCATCCCGTGTTTCGGTCGATAGGAGGTTCCTCAACTCATTTCCCACCCAGGTTTTGTTTTTAGGGGTTAACGGTGGTTTCAAAGGCATAGGAAGGACACGGTGTTGGAAACACCAATTGAGGGGCATAAGAGCATCAATATAGCTCCGGAATAGGGAAAGTAGCAAGGGTGTGATAGATAATGACCCAACCAACATCTGAATGGAATTCTGGAACAACCAATGACGACCAAACAATGTGTACGACCCATTCAAAGAGCTCGTATCGCAACACCCAACATTCACATAAGACGCACCATACAACTTATTATGCCAACAATCACTCTCAAACAACCAATAGCTTCCAAATAACATACGTGATTTAATCAAAGACTCCAAAGTATATCCATCATTGATTTTAGTCAAAGAGTCTTGGATTATCTCATCGCTCTTATTGAGAAAATCATAAGTTACCAAGGCGTGAGAGGTGTTGGTGCCCACTTCATTGATTTTGGAGCTTCTTATTGGGATTCTTCAATAAGGACGAGAGGAAGGGCAAGATCGATGCTCTCCTCCTCCTCTTGGCATGAAGCTTCAACAATATCGGCAAGGGGTTCACATGGATAAAGAGAAGCTCCCTCGTTGGGCATGAGATTGACCTTTGTTTGCTTGATTCTTCTTTGCCCATCAAGTGATGACTTGGTCTCATGAATAACCTCACGCTTGCAAGTGTTAGGCAAGAATTGTCGATCCATCAATCGATTTAGCCTTGTCTATGAGGTGATTTCCGATCGACCCTCTATAGTCCTTTGCATTCTGACGGTTGCAAACCAAAGAGATACAGAATGAGTGAGTTTCGATCTCGCAATTTTGAAGGCCCGTTCATCACTATACTCCTTAGTTGCAATGATTCTCTCCAAGTCTTGGGCCCATTCACGATAATCATCGGGGCCGGTATAGCCATTGAATTCTGGGAGTTTGGTCTCGATATCAAGGAATTCATCTCGTGGGGGCTTCTCAACCGCTTCTCGTCGATGACGACGTCGAAAGGAGACTCTATCATCGTTACTCGACTCGTAGGAGGGAGGAGGATGGATAAGACTTCGTGCGGGTCTATGACGTTTATCTCGGGGTTGCCTTTGATACTCTTGGGCTAGGTTGTTCACTTTGACTTAAGGTTATCAAGAGTTCGCTCGATGGTGGAGAATCGATTGTCAAGAGTGGTGGTGAGTCGGTCCCCGAGAGCTTGAAATTGAGAACTACGGTGTCGACTTGATTCCTTTCGATCGGAACTATGTTCATCATCCATATCGAAGGAAGGGTGAAGGACAGATTGTGTTTGGGATAATTTGTGGAGTTTGAGGGCTCCTTTGTAGTTGGCAAGTGTTCGGCTAAAGGTTCTTTGTGTTTTTTTCACTCAAACATTTCATCGAACACCTTGCGTGCACTATTTTCCAACTTCTTCTCAATGCTCCAATTGACTTCAAAACCAACAAATACACCCACAATACAATATATTCTAAACCAATTTGATAGCAATGGGGTTGGGGGACACCAATATTTGCATACAACTCACAAAACCCAATACTGGAGAACACACTAGCAAGAACAATGAAAAACGCAAGCTAAATGAAAAACCTTGAGCTCTGATACCAAATGGAGCGTTACCGTACGCGTGGGTGGGTGAAGATTAGCTTGAGTTGATGAATGGGTTCAACAATCGACAAGAGGCTTGAACACCCGAAGGAAGGATATGACCCGGAGCAAGGTATTCAACAACCCAAGGCCTAACACCCCACCAAGATTACCATAAAGGATAAACCACAAAATAATCTATAAAGGAATGACTTGAAACACCACCAAGTTACCTGGATAAAGTAAACAAGATTTTTGAGAAAGATTGGGAAGAACCCTACAATGCCAAGCATTACATTCAAATATCAAAAACTGTCCCAAACCATTGGAAGGGAGGGGGTATATATAAGAATGGGGGAAAAAATAAAAATAAAAAAAGCAACATTTAACAAAGAAATTACGCGATCGCGGGTGCGACGGGATGGTTCGCAGGTGCGACGACCATCTGTCACGGGCGTGACAGAAGCTGACTCGGGCGCAACACCCTTTTGGACGTAGCAGCGTCATCTGGGCAGAAGAGGTCGCGAGCGCGAACCTAGGAGTCGCGGGCGCGAAGTCCCTAGCGGCGCAGGTACGCGGGTGCGACATCCTTCTGGACAACTTTTCTCTGGCGACTTCGAACGTGCATAACTTCTTCATCCGGAATCCATTTTAGTCCCATAAGATATCGATGGAAAGCTCTCGGTGTGTACTTTAAGATCCCAAAGTTTGAGAGCCATCAGAATTATATTGATTGAGTTATGATCCATATGGTGAAGGCG
The DNA here is from genome assembly GCA_029582165.1 of Portulaca oleracea. Taxonomy (NCBI): domain Eukaryota; kingdom Viridiplantae; phylum Streptophyta; class Magnoliopsida; order Caryophyllales; family Portulacaceae; genus Portulaca; species Portulaca oleracea. Next base: position 13,819,374 of record CM055883.1, on the reverse strand, counting down.
CGTCCAATTTGACAACCCACGTTGACCCTTTTCCGCTTATTCTTTCCGAATGACTCCAAACCCTTTTAAAGGCCCGAAGTAGGTCCCGATGAGGGCCCGTAGCTCCACTCCTATGGTCTGGGGTCCCATTTGAAGTAGATGCCACACCCGGGGATGACCCGAATATGCTTCCAAGGTCCCGGGTCCGCCTTAAAATGCACGCCGCACCTGACCTTGAAGTCGTTTTCCTCTTGCTTTATGAAGGGGGTGCGTGAAGGCTTGGAAACCATTGATTTCGAGGCTCAGGCCCTATCCGGATACGCTCTAACTATTTATTATATTTATACAATCAGATTTATTCAAAGTCAAAAGGGGACAATTTATTCGTTTTATCCGTCAACTCAGGTATATTTCGATGACTGTAACCTTCGAAACTGTTTAAATGTAAAAACATAATTTACTAATATTTAAGTGGAATAATTATTGTTTAATTGTTTTTCAAAGCCGATTTTATGACTAATATATGTGGACTCACCCATTGTCGTTTTCGAAAATCCAACGTTTAATGTTTATTGTTTAATGTTTCGTTTAATAATCGGGTTGATCGGCCCGGGTGCATGCATCTTCATGGTCCATTGTTCACCTAATCAAGGGTTGACCGTCCTCGAGTGCATGTGCCGTAGGGAAACAGTGCCGGAAGGGGGAGCTGGCTTTCAAGATCCATTGTTAAACCCCAATCGTAATGTTTATTGTATATTGTTTACTGTCCATCGATTATTGTTTATGTGTAACTTTATTGTGTTATCTTATTTTTGTGTTATCCAATGCTTGCTACTTGTCATATAAGTGTTCTAACCAATGTCGTGTAGTTTGAATAATATTGTTACTATTTTTATTTACATGGGCAGAGTTCCACATTCAGATAATAACCTGCAACTGTTTGAGCATATTCTCTTTTCCTTCATTTCAAAATGAATTTAAAAATGGCATGCCCCAATAAAATTATTTGTTTTTAAATGTTTTTACATTACAATGTCGAATATATTGAGCTCCGTCTCATTTTTCTCCATTATTTTCAAATGTTTTGTTTTTAGGTATCAGCGGGACATTTTGGGCAGATTCGTGGCAAGGATATCTTATATAGCGTATCAGGCAGCCACCTAGTTATTTAGGTTCAATAATAGTTGGCTCACCTAAATAGTTTGATACATATGTTTTAATATTTTCATTGTAATTAAAACGGTTCACACTTTTTCTTTAGTTTCTATATGAATTATATTTTACTTAAATTATTTACGTAGCAAGAGCCTTGCTTTTCCTTTCTTGGGAAAGCGGCGTAACACTCTCGGCTTCTAGATGCTTCCACTAAATCAAGAATAAATGGATTAAAATATTTCTAAGTCATACCCCAAAAGCCGGGGCTGTTACAGGGGTTGTAAATTTGCCCCAGGGAAGAAGAGCACCCAGAGTTCTGGGGTAGATCAGGGGGGATCGAGTTCAGCACAGAAGCCGAAGAGGCAGCTCAGTGACGTAGACTGGAAGATTAAGGGGAAGGTGCCTGGCGGTCCTACGTCTGATGCGGTGATACCGAGCTTCAGAGGACATATTGCTCGGGTTATTTGGGATGGTGAGGAGCGTGATCCTGAGGTCATCGAGTGCCTGACGAGGAAGTCGACACTCAGTCAGCTGAGTGACGTGGTGCAACGAATGCATCCGACAGCCCAGGATGCGATCAAGCGTGGCCCGATGTCCAACCTGGGTGCTCTGATGTTTGAGTTCATCAATCATCCACTAATAGTTGCATGTATGAAGAGGTGGCAGCCGGATACCAACACATTATTTCACCTTCCTTTTGATGAGATTACCATCTTGCTCTACGATGTGGTTCTCATTCGGTCTCCCAATTGAGGGGACTTTGCCTAAATCCCCGGACCGAGAGTTAGTCAACACATATATCACTTCCCTGTTTCCCATGGGTATTGATGAGATCTGGGCCCGCAAAATTTATGAAAAGGAGGCCCTTCTTGATAGTGAAGTTAGAAACATCTGCACTGCCTCCGACCGTCCAAGGCCTATCCAGATACGAGCATGGTATTTGAGTTTGTTGGGAAACACACTGCTAGTTGACTAGTCTCAGGATAGGGTGCGTCCACATGCATATGGTAGCACTGAACGGGTCGACTTAGTGGCATGGAGCACAGTTTCTCTGGCGTACCTTTACAGGAAGTTGGGCGCAACCACTAGGGTCAGGATCGATAAGATTGGTGTATGTTTGACTATACTGCAGACGTGGATCTATGAGCATTTCCCAATTTTTAGGCCTAACTCCCCATTACGTGTAGACGGTCCACGGGTTAGGAGGTGGAAAGTGAGATGTGAGTCGCGTTCGCTGGACCTTCTACACACGTTTAGGCGCATGATAGATATGATGGCCTATCGGAGCAGCAGGTCGTATGGTGCCCATACGGTCCAACACTTACCACTTCCTGTCGTCGGACGACCTACCATGGTTTCATTCGGGCTTATGATGTGACTGAGCCCTACATGCCTTATCGTACTGTTCGATGGCTTGGTCTTGTGCAGCAGATCCCTTGAGCCCCAGACCCACCTTAAATAGAGCCGACCAGCAAATGGTACATATGTGTTGACTTTTGATGAATCATTGGTTGATTTAGGGTGGGGCCAATTTCCTATGACTAACGCCATGTCACTTGATACATGGTAATGGTGCCGGAACCCATGGGATGCAGTATATGTAACGACCCGGCCCCTCCTGGGTAGCAGACATTACCGATAACTACTTCAAGGATCACTAACTGGTCCCACAAATCACCACGAGTCTTTCCAGTGTGCTCGTCCTCGCTCACACGCTGCCTGAGAAAACTTCCCAGGAGGTCACCCATCCTGAGATTACTCCCAACCAAGCATTCTTAACAGAGGAGTTCCCAACGGATGAGCTATCATAAAAGAAGGTGCACCTTGGTGATATAACTAGTCATTTCAATCCTTTTAAGCCACACTTAACCATATACCTAGGGTGTTACAGTATCTGAGTACAACACTTGGTTCTGCAACGTGTCACACTCGTACCTAATTAATGAGGATAACCCTGGCCCGACCAGCGAAGATGATCCATCATCTATGGAACATGTAAGTTTTTTTTTTACTGAATGTTTTATGGAATATTTATTTGTCTTATCTATTTAACTAAATGTTTGTTTCATGTTGCACTAGGCTTATGAGTGGCCAAGGCGTGCATTACCTTTGTACGAGATGTCATTGGGCAGTAGTATACCATTGGAGGCTCACAACGACATCCTCGATCTGTATGAACAGCGGTGTTAGCAAATGCATATTGTACCCGCCTCCCCCTTGTTCGACACCGGAACCCAAAGACTGAATGTCTTTCCTGTTTGTTATGCTTTTTTTTTTTTTGGACAATTGTAATGTGTGTTGTACTTGTTGCACTTTTTATTTTATTTGGGTTGTTTGACTATGTTTTTAAAGTTTAGGGTTTATGTATTGTAACCAACCTTTTACTTATGTTTATGTTTAGATTATGTTTTTCCTCAATATAGCATAATTAGAAGATAAAAAAGACAAATTAAAATGAATCATTCAAGCGAACAGTTGTGGACGCTCACATATCCCGTAAAAATGTCAAATACAATTGGAAATAAATCATAAGTTATCTCTATGAATTTGCCTAAGTCTAGCCAACAACTGAAAACGAGGAAGAAGAGGAACATCAAATCCTTCAACAGAGTTGTCGCTCTCACGTCTCCATCTAACATCCAACGGGGGTAGAGAACATCCATCTTGCAAGTGCACGAGAACATAGTGGATTTTTTCGATATGTGCTAGGGCGACAACGCGTTCGGGAGCAACGATGTTTGTCGCAACAGTAAGTGACAAAACAGTCATGCATGACTCAGTTGTGTGTTGGGCGCGTCCAGGAACAGTTGCGAGGCTAACAAACACGTAGTTCAGGAAGGTGACAGCGGGAAACATATCAGAAGGTGTTTCCAACCAATGGTCTAGGCCGCACGATCCATGCAAATGACCTCCAATCCTTACCATGGGTCTGTTCATCGCGTTATCGTACCCGTATGTTGCGTCGTACCATTCCGGATTGGCTTTAATTTCATTATTCAGGGTCTTTCTTACTACAAGCTACTTGTGTTGGCCCCCAAAACCTGCCTCGCCAATAAATCTAAACCCACAATTGTCATTAGCTACAATATTCGTCCAACCAATGATGTTTGGAATAATGAAATCAGGAACGTCATTTGGCCAAGGAAATGCACCTGTACTCATATGTTGGGTCCCTGCCCGTAAAAATAAAACGTTAGAAACAAATTAAATTTTTTGTATGCTAAATATTGCAGACAATTCATAATATGGCTGATAAGTGTTTTTTATAACTATATTTTTAGGGGATTTTGATAGTGAATCAGGGATAGCTTTGATTGTAAATCTTAATTTATATCCCAATTTCCCTATTACACTTGGTGTTGTTATTTTTGATGTAAGTTTGTAGGATTGGAGGCAAAAACACCAACAATTCCTCTACATTTGGCAAGAACGAAGACACCAAGGGCCTCCAGTAGTCAAGGTCTGACCGTGGGGCTCGCCGGGTCACGCCGTTCTGTTTTCGCGAATAGAAAAGATAGGCGGCGACAGTTTTTTTTTTCCATTCATCTATAATTCTTCCTTCGTTCTAGAGTCGTCAAGAGAGAAAAAAAAACCCCAATTTCCGCACCTACTCCTCATTTCTCCATCAAGATTCAAGATCAACTCATCTCAAGAGAAGCAAAGATCAAGATTCGAGAAGAAATCATCAACGCTCGTGATTCGATAGTTGTATTCTTCGTAGTTTATCTTTCTTTTCGATTTGCTTCTTTGTTTTGAGATTCGAATATAATGTTTGGAACTTGTTTTATGTTTTCTTTGACAATGAGTGAGTAGTTTTCTTGAATTCTAGGGTTTTGCAACTCGAAACAATGTAGTTTGATTGAACGTTTCTAGTTTGTATATGAATTCTAGCTTGAATCAATAGTAGGTTGTGTTTTCCATATGCATGTGCGTTCTTTGAGCGCTCGAATACTCATGATTTGAGATTAACCTGAGAAGTATTGAGAGGTGAATTAGGATAATCTAACTACAAACCTTTCTACCTAGTTTTGTGAAATTTGAGAAAACAATAGCAGACTAGGGAACCGTTTTGATAACTAGAATATTTGAAACCTTCAACTTTGATTAACTTGAAAAGCTTATGAAAGTTGTAATTTAGGTTTTTTGAAGTAATTCTATTAGCATCGAAAGAGCAGTAGAGTTCTTATAGTTATCGTTCTTGATTCATTCTTGAATGTATAATTGTGCAAGCTAGGTTTTAATAATCGAACTCATTGTTAGGAAAGCAATTCCCTAGAAATCTTTCTCCCTTGATTGAACCCTAGATTATTTCCCGCTTTATTAGTTTAATTAGTGTCTAAAAACCTTTCAAAACCCAAAACATGTTAGCTTAACAATCACATAGAAAGCTAGTTAAGTGCGTTGCTAGATTGAGTCCTTGTGGGATTGACCTTGACGTGATACACCACACACCGTGCGCTTGCGGCCCTGTCAATCGCTCACCATCTGTGCCGCCCATTCCAACTGAAGAAGAGCTCGACATTTTCTTGCTATCGTGTGTGATGGATTTGCTGCTATGGCTCTTTGAACGACCATACTCAAACGCACTAGGGAGACGTTTAGTTGACTCTTCTATACTGGGTCTCCCTCTGCAATGTTCGCTTCTCTCAGGATCCGGTATGTAGTTATCCTCGGGATGCAACACATTGGTCATTACTCGCGCCATTCGGCGTATCACCCCCTTACATTCTTCACAAGAGAGTCAAAATAATACATGTCCTAGGATGATGGATCAGGCATTATGTCTGGTTGATCAACATCGCCAATTACTTCAAGTTGCCTCCAGTAGCTGTGAATATTTTGGGCGTACAAATCAGCATCCTGCTCCAGGAGGCTTTTCAACGTACATGCACTTGGAAGGCGATGTGTTTTCCACAAAATGTGTTCACACAATTTATCTGAACCTTCTTTCAATTTCCTCGATTTACTGCACTCATCATTTATCAGGTCCATCGCATAATGAGAAACACGACCATGTAGATGCATGAAAAATTAGGATTTCATCAATGCTGCGTGTCCACTTCTAGACTGCTCTAGTGCCCTCCTAATCTCGGTATATTGGTTTTCTATCTGCTGATGAGCCCTTTTCCACAACCGATCAAATGAACCACAGCCGCTACCGAGATAGTACTTGAAAGTCGAACGTTGACTCTCAACTCATCCAAGTACTGTTCAAATATTCGACAGCCCGTCCGTTTCTCCCAACTCAATGTGACATCAAACACGACTATCTGTAATCGAATTCTTCAAGTATGCTCAAATAAACGATGCGGTTCCACCATGTCCTCCTTAAAAACAACCCATGTCCATTCTTCTTCCCTCCAGTCAACTCATTCACTTTGTTCTCAATGGCGTTCCCTATATGTCATACGCATAATGGGTTTGGACCTTGGTCCAGACGCCTAGTTAGGGTGTTTGGACCATGGCCCAGACACCTATCTGGGGCGTTTTGGCCATGGTCCAGACGTTATTTCGGGGCGTTTTGGTTTTCGGAAAAAAAAAATCAATACGAACCACAATTCGACAATTAAACACATAAAATTACCTCTTCTTCTTCAAATGATGATCCATTACTTATTTTCAATAGATTAGTGTTTCAAATTTGGATAATTTAGATGGAAAGGGAGAGAAATTTAGAGAGAGAAAGAGTGAAGTGAGTTGAGAGAAATGTTTGAGGGGTAAGGGCAACACGGGAATTGTTTGGTCAATTAAGGGCGACAACAATGAAATTAGGGGCGACCAAAGGTAATTTCCAATTGTCTTGGAAACTAAGAAACGTTTAATTGTGGAATTAATGCGTACGTTAAAGGTGGTAAGTAATAACAAAGATAAATTATTTTAAAGGATGATCATTGGTTTTCCCCAAAATCAATTACACATAATATTCGCATATTATCATGTCTTGGCTACACACACATTCGCCCCGTGACATTGGCTTGTGTGACCCTGTGAGACCAAATAATACGGTTGTGATTACATTATTTAACCATTGACTATAGAGGTCTCTAACAAGACCAAGATTATCAAAATTGGGATCCTAACTCGGATCCATAGGGTAGTTAGGATCGGAATTAGCCCACGTAAGATTGTGGATCAGAATGTAGATAGTAGAATCGCATCAAAGATTTTGAATCATAAAATTGGAGGATCGTAGTTGGATAATTTTTTTTCTAATTTTATGATCTTGGATCATAAAACTCTAGAAAGGATCGTAGTTGGGTCATAAATCTACATTTTCACAATGTCTTGCTCGTAGATCAGGATCGGGATTTTAATAACTATGAGCAAGACATATAATCACCATATTAGTTTGGCTTATGCACTCTGATAACTTCAACATAGTTGGGATATTCCCAACAATAATATCTCGATTTGTATGATATATATGTTTCGATAGATAACGACTATTATAAATTAGAAAGATAAAGTATAAAAATACACAGATGTATGATAAATGAACATGAGAACTGTATAAAGCTGCTATTTTAGTTTCTTGAGCCCAATGATCCGATGGTTTCGGGTTCCAACTAAACCCTCTAATTTGTGATATTTTTTTATTTTTTTATTTGTAAAAATTTTGTTAATTTTGGGCTTGAGTTGAAAAATTGTGTGCAAAACCCAAAAATTTCAAGCAGGTGCATATGGGGAGGTCTTGATGCTAGTATATATAATAATAGTGGTAGGTTAATACTGTAAAGGCAAAAAAGATAATGATGATTATTACCTAGATATGAAAAATGAATAATAGAACTGTCTCCATGGCATAACATTTACAGTGAAAATTGAAGCAAAAACAGAAACAGAACAGTGGTGAAGCTAGTGGTACATGAAATAGCTAGAAACAAAACCCATGATACGTACATTGATCCAATACTAAATCAAACAATGGTGGTATGTACATAAAAAGAGCACAAAGACGTACACATGCAAGCACCCCAAGGGAAAACTTTGAAAAAAACCCATGACCACGATGTTGTGTGCCTCACTTAGACCAAGGGTGTAAAGAAAGGACAATGACAAGAATAATGATGAGGAGCAAAATGATAGCAAAACAGGTCCATTTTCTGGTGTTCTTCTGGTGCTTCCTAGCAGTAGTCAACTGTTGTGCACCTCGGACGACATAAGAATTGGCCCTTGCAACATTTGCCTCGATGTCGTCTAATTGTTCGCCTTGCTGATTAACCAGCACTGCCATGTCAAGGAACACTTGGTGTAGTTCATTCAAGCTCCTTTCAATGTTTTTCACCGCGTCATGCCTCTCTTGGATCTCAGCTATCGTGTCGATGATTTCTCCCCTCCCCTGCATTTTCATATCAGAACATTAGTTAAGTTTATTAAGTTTATGAATTATGTATGAGGGCCAGCTAACGAGTTAACTCTTCAAGAGACTATATCTACATGCCAATCCTATGTCATGTTCTTATATGCAAACTTACATCTGAAATTATACAACCCCTGTATGGTAATCCTGTACACTCTGAATCATTTGTTGAAGAATATCAGTGTTTATTTTTGTGATCATTAGTGTGTAAAATTGTGAACATTAGGGCGTATTTGTGAACTATATGCCTCTTTTTTTTTAATGAAATATTAAGTTCATTTGTGATATTTATTTTATGAACCATAGACAAAAGTTTTAATAGGCTAGTTTTAATTAAGTATTAGGGTACATAAATTTGATCAAAAATTACTCGGAGGTACTCCAATATTTGGGAAAACTATTTTTCGGTACCCCAACTTTTCAAAACTCATTTTGAGGTACTCTTACTTTTTGGGTTAGTAATTATTTGGTACCTTTACGGCCATCAATTTTATTAAGTAACCGAAATACCCTTATTCTTCTTCTTTAAGGGTATTTCTTAAAAAATGGAAGAACAAGGGTATTTTGGTCACTTAACCAAATATATGACCGAAAAAGCACCTAATAATTTCTAACCCAAAAAGTAAGGGTACCCCAAAATGAATTTTGAAAAGTCGGGGTACTTGAAAAGCATTTCACCAAAAGTTAGGGTACCTCCGAGTAATTTGCTTACATGGGTATCTACTTGGCATTTGATCCACTAGTATTCGTATTATGATCGCATTGTTCATATAAACATGCTTACACGAACATCTAATCAGAATTTGATCCATTAGCGTTACTGGATCATGATAACCATCTTGACTCAAGATGGTTCTTAACCATCTTGAATTGGTTATATTTTACATTTTTGTAACTTTTATTAATAGTTTCTTTAATAATTATATATATTTATCAATTATAATAATATAATACTTATTAGCTAGGTCAAAAAATATAATAATAGCATAATTTTATAAATCATAGTAGAAAATGCACATTTTATACATAGTTTTACATTTATGAAATAAATATAAGAAAATAATTATTTTTAAATTGTTTATAAGTTTTAGTAACCTTGAAAATAATGAAACATACATTTAGAATGATTTAAATACGCTTACATTTAATTTTATTGGTGATTTAGAAAAAATGCAAGATGGTTAAGAACTATCTTATGTCAAGATGTTTATCATTTCCGTTACTCTATGATCGCATGCATCAATATATATTACATGTACCTGGAGCATGTACTCCAGATATTTGCGAGTAAACAACCTAATATATGTTGGTGAACAACTATAGTATCTTGAGCACATACTTCGGGTGCACCTAATAAACTGCACTATTTAGACTCTGTTCTTTTATATGGTAGGTTGGGTGCGATACCACACAGCACCGCATTCTTTAATTTTTATCACAATTTACCACACCACACCATAATCATTACCAATATATCTCATCACTTTTCTCCTCTTCTTTTATATTCTCTCTCCTCACATATCTCAATTACCACAACTCACAACACTTCACCACACTATTTTCAAATTCCACCGCATCGCACCGTTACCACCCTACACCAACAGTATAAAACAACGGAGCCTCAATTTAGCATTCCATCCATTGATTCTTGGCTAATTTAAATATGTTTTCAAATTTAATATTGGACATTCAGTATGTAAAGTCATTTTCGGTTGATAACTTGGGAATTATTTATAAAAGTGCTTATTGAATTCCTCAAAGTCAAAGTAAGAGGGTACTAACAAATCAGAGTTGTATTTGCTTGAGTTTGACTGTTACTTAAGAAATAAGTAATAAAGCATTCAATATCTCTCTCAACTCAATTTATGACCAAGTATACCAACACCACAAGCGACCTTTTCCACGCTAACTGCCTTTGTTACCAATTTCCACCTTCCCCGGTCATGTGAACTCCCTCGGATAATACTATAAACATTTAGCAATTATTCGTGATTAATATGTACTATTACCTTAAAAATACTAATAAAGAATTAAAGATTGTGGATTAGTCTCTGTCATTGAAATTATTGCAGTATGTTGGAAATATTTCAAGAGTATAAGAAGATTATATAGCATAAGGAATCGTGTAGAACAAGTATAAGGATCATATATAAGATAAACACCAAGAATATGATCAACACGGATGAGTTTGAGACCAACACGGATCGTGTAGGTCTCCAGAGAGTAAGGAAAAGCATTCTGGGCTCAACACGGACCGTGTTGATACAACACGGATCGTGTTGAATGCCAGAATGTGTTTTTAATGCTAACGGCTATATAATCTTGAGTATTAAGTTTATAATATCAATATTAAGCTCGGTATTAAGATCCAACAGCTATATTATCATGACCAAGTCAAAGGTCTTGATTCTCCATTAAGGACCTTAATTATGCCTTTGACTAAGGGGTGTAATCAGGGTTGGATTAGGTGTGGAAGTCCCCTATAAATAGGAGACATTCCCAAGCCATTTGAGATAATCACAAGCATCTATTCTATTCTATAATCACATCCTCTCAAATATAGACTGCAGCTATACTTGAGAGAATCAAGAAAGAAACCTATGTCTTGAGTGCAACAAGAGCTAAGTTTTATCCCTCGGAATATTTACGGTATAGTAAATAGTTCTTAAGGAAAATGAAATTCGAAGCCATGACTCTTAGCGTTATCCAAACAAGTCAAGTTAACCTTTTGGTTATTAAGTTCAATCTCTGTCTTGTCACATGTACCGCTAGAAGATCAAGATACCAAGAGAAGATGATGAAGATTCAAGCCGTTGTCAAACATCATTTTCCAACAATCTTAAGAACTATTTTACGAGACAAGATTGGAGGTGGCTAAGAGTTGGACATCCAAGGTTCAAGAGGGATTACAAAGATAAGTAATTTATATTCTACAAGTTTATTAGTATCAATTTTCATATAAGTTTATTAAGTTTTATTGAGTAAGTTTAATGGTTAAAAGTTTATTAATCATTTGTTTATCTATATGTGTTTTGTATAGATGAGAAATTGATACATAAGAGTGGAAATACAAGTACAAGATCTTGATATTCATGATGGGAATTGTTGCTCGATTATGCAATGATGTTTACATGGATTAAGGGCAAGGTAACAACAAAGTCATTTACAAGGAGGTCAAAGGTAATTAAGTTGTTGTTTATTTGGGGGTTATATGCATGTGCATTGACCATGTTTAAGTTGCCTCTTAATATTATCAAGTTAATACCAATGAATATGTTTTATTACCTTTGACATGTTTAATTGGTTTATAAGAATTGCTATTAAGGATAAGTGTATTGAAATTCCATGATAAAGTAGTAGTTGTAGGATGGTGCAAAGAAAAAGTCAAAATAAATATTTATTTATTTATGTTATTAAGTGCACCATTGAACACCTACATAAGTTACAAGTTTATTTAGCCATATGTTTTAAGTTGGCTCTGATATTAAGTTACATGGAAGTTTCATACTAGTAATAAGGATGAGAGTATTGTCATTAAAAAGATTCTTTGGTTGAATGTTTTAAGTTACAAGTTTTTAAGGTGTTTAATGTGGAAATTCATTGTGGCAAGATTATAATTTGCTTCTTATAATATGAATTTTTCCATGTTTATTCACATGTTCAAAGTATAACCAAGTTTATTCCGCCTATTGTTTTTGATATTAATATGAAGGATGAGTACAAGTTGATTAGACCTTTTATTAATATCATGTTTGGAAATCTTGTTCCATGTTTATAAGTGATAGGTATGAGTGATTTCATGCTTATTGTTTTGCCTATTGTTATTCAAGTATTGTTTAATAGCATGATTAACAAGTTAATTTTATGATTAAGTTTGAAGCATGAAAATAGAATATAAGTATTGGAAAAAGTATTATGTTTTTAATTTATAAGTTGCCATGAAATTCTATTTGGTTATTTCAAGTTTATGATTCTATTCTTTATGATTGAAATAAGTGTATGCAATTGAAAGTCAAATATGAATTTGCTATTAAGATAGGCTTTGCATATAAGTGTAATTTTTTTGAGAATTATTTGAATGCATACAAGTGGCTTGTTTATTGATTTAAGTTTTTAAGAAATCCACTATAAGTTATGTGTGCATCAAGGTTCAAATTTTTATTATTATCATGAGTATATTTTTATTATGCTTATAAGTATTGTAATAAGAAAAACATAATAAGTTATTATTATCAATATTTTACAAGTACATATATATGTGATTATATATGTGGATAAGTTATTAGCAACATTATGTGGTTATTAAAATGAAATAGCAAGTTTGTGTACAAGAAGCCATATAAGAAATTATATATGAGCAATCATATGTAATTTAGTTTGTACAAGTTTATAAATGGCTAATATAATTTCCTAGATATTGGAAATATAAGAGTACACAAGTTAATAAGAAAGACAAATGATTAATCATGTTTATATGATTAATGGTATGTATAAATATAAGGTACATATATACAAGTTGTCTAGGTTATTTCAAAATATTATTAAGTATACATAATATGGATTCAAGTATGTGAATTCATGATATGTATAAATTTGATAAGAAAGCTTTCTATGCTTATAAGATGTTGTATAAGTATAAGATGTTGCATAAATAAAGACCCATAATTATTTCTAACAAGTTGAACCTACAAGATTATTTGGCTAATTTTCTTAGCTAATTATGCAAAGGAAATTTCATATGTTTTGTTAAGTCTTTGTACTAAGTTTAAGTCAAGTATGAAATTTATTTAAGTATTGACTTTCATGCATATTTACAAGTATCTTGTCATATGATTCATGTTTATGAATGTTTATAGAGTTTTATGATTTATTCAAGCATGCCAAGAGGACCTAAGTTTTGGTTTTTTGATTAAAATAAGTAATAGACTCTATGTTGTTTATGACATGACAAGTTTAAGAATAATCACTTGATCCTATAAGTGTTTAAGGCAATTTTGCTTGTTTTCCTAAGTGCAAAATTGATTCATGTGATTATATGAGTATGTAGAATCATAAGTTGTTTATTTCCTTTTATTAATGGAAATATAAGTAGACAAGAACATGCTTTATTCTTGACATGAAAATATGAGTAAAGTTTTATTCACCTAATATTGTGTCTACAAGTTTGATCATGCTAGTAAACTTAAGTATGACCTATTTTACTACATGTTAATTTAAGTAGTTGTAAGTCATGTACTTGCAACTATGTTCTTAGGCAATGCAAGTTATTCATAAGTGACATGGACATAAGTTTATCTACATGTTTGATTGATGTTTGTTTCTCATGTTATTCAATCATATTTTAGTATGATAAGAGTTTATTAAGATTTTATGCAAGTTCACTATAAGATAATTATCTTTATGAAATAAGTGAATTGATTGCATAAGATATATGAGAAGATTTCATACTTTTGTATGGTTTATGTGTCAATATGTATATGTTTACATATTTGTATTCATTGAGTAATGGCATATGAAACATCAAACATGATTAGATAAGTATAAGATTGAACATGATTATTTATGTGTTTTAATGTATTCATAAATATAAGTTGAATACATGTTTGTCCTTGTTAATTTTTCAAGTTTATAAGAGCATGTAGTAGGATATAAGGAAGTATTTTTATACATAAGGATTCATGCATACTTGCGATAGACTATAGTTCATGATTATGGAAATGGTTATTCTTGAGGTTTTACAAGTTCATAAAGTTTAATTTATGAAGTTTCCGGATAATCATCATTGAGAATGGTCTATGTCGTTTAAGTTGAGTATGCATATATCAAGTTTATTTGCTACATAAGAATTGAAGTGTATAATTTTTTGTACATTTGATTATTCTAAATTCATGATGATATATCTTTATCAATGGATTTAGTAATGATAAAGTTTAAGTATTATGTTTAAATCTTCATAGCTATATGCTTTGAAGGGTGGACTTAAACATAAAAGGAGAGCATACGACCATGGTAATATGATGGTTTAATCATACACTTGGTAGTATACTCTACAACTCTACAAGATAATCATTCATGATTATGAACCATTGTTGATCCAATTAGTTAAAGTTATAAGTTCAAGTATGTAGCAAAGGATTGAGATGTAATGATTTAATTACATATAAGTTGGAAATTCAATTTCCATATAAATCAAAGGTTAAGTGATTTATCAAGTACAAGGTTATTTTATTCACAAGTTTGTATCCATGGTTCTTTGGATGATAAGCATATAAGAGGATCCATATCAAGTTTACACACGGTATAGTGTGATTGTATCCGAAAAATAATACGATGGTTTGTTCATATTATGGTGAGAATATTCTTATTAAGGCCATGGTAAAGATATATTTATATATCTAGTGGACCTTGTTTTTAGAGATGGGTTAAGTAGCCTAAATATCTACTACTTCACAACAATGACTCAACTTTACGAATTGGAATACCACCGATTTCTAAAGTTCAAATGAGTACGGAGTTGTCTAAAGTAGTAGGAAGCATCGATTTTATACATCTTAAGTTAAGTGATGCTTAATATCTGTAATGTCAAGAGGTTGAGTAGTAATACTCTTAATGGAATTTGTGGAAGACCTAATTACAGGGGTGGTATAATTACAAAGTCTTCCTATGTAAGTGTAATGTGTGGCCGCATAAAGGAACTATATATGGGCTAAAGTTCCGAGACACTTACTAAGGATAAGGACACAAGGTCAGATAATAGTGTCAAAGTTTTAGCACTTAAGATTTAAAAACAAATGTATGTGTATTACGAGTATAGTTGATCAATATAAATCCAAAGTTCAAAGACATGTTTGTGATTTGGATTCAATTTTGGCTTGTATATACTAAGTGAAAAGTTCAAAGAGCAATCTACTTTTCATTATGCGTATGTTTGTGGGTTTCTCGTGTGATTACAAGTTAAGGTATATCTCAAATGGCGAGGGTGTTAACTCCTTAAGTAAAAGTTATTTCAAGGGTTTTACATACTCTTGAAATAGCGGGGGATTGTTGGAAATATTTCAAGAGTATAAGAAGATTATATAGCATAAGGAATCGTGTGAAACAAGTATAAGGATCATATATAAGATAAACATCAAAAATATGATCAACACGGATGAGTTTGAGACCAACACGGATCGTGTAGGTCTCCAGAGAGTAAGGAAAAACATTCTGGGCTCAACACGGATCGTGTTGAGGCAACACGGACCGTGTTGAGGCAACACGGACCGTGTTGAATGCCAAAATGTGTTTTTAATGCTAACGGCTATATAATCTTGAGTATTAAGTTTATAATATCAATATTAAGCTCAGTATTAAGATCCAACAGCTATATTATCATGACCAAGTCAAAGGTCTTGATTCTCCATTAAGGACCTTAATTATGCCTTTGACTAAGGGGTGTAATTAGGGTTGGATTAGGTGTGGAAGTCCCCGGCCTATAAATAGGAGACATTCCCAAGCCATTTGAGATAATCACAAGCATCTATTCTATTCTATAATCACATCCTCTCAAATATAGACTGCAGCTATACTTGAGAGAATCAAGAAAGAAACCTATGTCTTGAGTGCAACAAGAGCTAAGTTTTATCCTTCGAAACATTTACGGTATAGTAAATAGTTCTTAAGGAAAATGAAGTTCGAAGCCATGACTCTTAGCGTTATCCAAACAAGTCAAGTTAACCTTTTGGTTATTAAGTTCAATCTCCGTCTTGTCACATGTACCGCTAGAAGATCAAGATACCAAGAGAAGATGATGAAGATTCAAGCCGTTGTCAAACATCATTTTCCAACACAGTATACGCTTTATAAATTTTTATAATGCAAATATAGCTTTCCTCGTCTCAAATATATCCTTCAAAGTCTAAATTGACTGTGGTCAGCTTCCCTAGCTTGATAGAACATCAACTTTTACTTTTTCATGATTCTATATATATAATTCAATCTATAGGAATTAATGTAAAATGTGAAATTGTATTTATTTAAGCTATATTGAATATATATTACACTTTTTTAGCATGGCCATAGAACGATGTTAATCAAAAGGACTATACATAAACATGTTTAACACTTATAAAAAGAGCATATATCATGCAAGTATTATATCGTAGTCTTTGAAACACTTATAAAAAGAGCATATATCATGCAAGTATTATATCGTAGTCTTTGAAATACCTAGTTATGAACTCTAATGTGTTTATTTCTTTAAAAAAAATTATCAATAGTTTATTACAAACTTTATAGTAAATTTATTACTATTGTCAACAAATTCATCAATATTTTAAATATACTACGTATTAATTTGTTATACAAATTCACCACTTAAAAAAATTGACCTATTTTAACAATAAATGAATGATTTAGGTATATTTTAACTATATACGATATAATTCCAATATATTATTTTGATCTCTTATAAGTTGCAATATGGGTTAATTATTTTCAAATATATGTTCCTGTTATTTGGATTGGTAACTCTTTCGAATTCAATCCAATCCAATTCAAACCTTACACAATTCCCAAAAAAAAATCTTTCTAAAAAACATAATTCCCCAAAAAAGTATAATAACTTATCTAATTCAATCCAATCAAATTCAATCCCCATTTTATCCAATCCAAAGAAAAGGGCTGAAAGGTTTAAACTTTGAATCAGCGATTTTGTCATGCTCATACATGCATAATAATTGGATCAAGAGATGGAATAGAAAGGAGGTAACAAACTAACCTGTTGTTGAATAGCCTTCTGCAAGAAAGACTCACTCTCACCCGTGCTTATCAACAAATCAACCGTGTCCTCATCAGGATTCTCCCCAGTGACTGTAAAATACCTCCTCTGAACAGTCTCCCTATACTCCCCATTTATCAACTCCCTCAGCTGCTGGAACTCCACCATCTTCTCCTTCAACTTCTTCCTCAGCCCGTCCACCACCGATGTCCGTGTCCTGTCAGCCGAGCTGCCCGGCCCGCACCCGGGCACCTTCCGGTCGGCTTCGTTGGCCCTTTCGAGTGCCTCGAGGCGGGCCTTGATGAGCTTGGCCGTCTTCAGGGCCCGGTTCACGTCACCCTCCATGCGGGCACGCAGCTCCTTCACGGCTTTCGCGCTGTGGGCCGTCTTGCTCTCCTCGTGGGCCGCCCTCAGGCTCCCCAGAAGCCCATCCAGGCCCTTCTGCTCTTCTTTTATGATCTCCACGTCCTCGAAGAACTTCGCCAGGTTGACCCCCGGGCCCGGGCCGGGACCCATCTCTATGTCGGCCACGCTGCTCGGGTTCTCCCCCCGGTACTTGGAGAACGAGCTCGAGAGGAGGTTGTTCATGTTTAGTTGAATGAAGTAATTTGATAGTTTTGGAAATGTAGGGTTGTGGTGGTGTTATATGATGAGATGGGGTTTGAATGAGGCAAGAAAGACTGAAGAGGGAATTAGTCAAAAGGGGGATGCAGATTGTTCAACTTCTACTACCTCTTCCAGATGAAACAGAGTGAGGAATGGTCAAGAATATTATTGCCTACTATTTGGGTGGAAGACTTTGAATTAATATAATGGAAGAAGTTGGGAAAAATTGAGAAGAGAAGAGGAAATATCCAGGGAAAATTATTTATATTTGTATATTTGATGGTTGAAGTTAGGCTTGGTTCTCTGGGTTAGGGAAGAAAAAATGGTGGTGTAAATTTGTTTGCTTAATTAATAAATAAGAAATTCAATTGCATGGGGAGGTTTCGTGTTGAAGTTGAAATGTAATAATAAGAAATTGTATTGGAAACTAAGAAATGTTTAATTATGGAATTAACGCGTACGTTGAAGGTGGTAAGTAATGAATTGAAGTGGATGAAAAAGTATCCACACGTTTAGGTGTGGAACCATCACCATGCACATCATTGAATTTTGATCGATTACTGCGGTGTTTTTTCACACCTCGGATTATAATCAGGTGCTTTTCCACATATCTTATGATATTACTTTATTTTCAGAATTATTTTTGTAAGATTTCAAGTTTCCAACTGCATAGATAGGAGTTGGGTCATCTAATTTGGAACCTCGCCAATCACTTCGATTCAAAATATTTGGACACATTTAAGATAGAGTAATTATACATGATTCTAGTTTTTGGATCTATCAAGGGATTATATCATCCTAGTAATTGTTTTAAACAGAAAATCAAGTTGGTGGCAGACATTTTTAGACAATCAAGTAAGTTTTTCTACTAAGCTGTTTAGTTCAATCGTTGGTAGCCTTTCATGACTTCATGTTGAAAGTCGCAGGATCAATTTTCATGACTTGCGAATCTCTTTATGTGGAGATGAGTAAGGTCATAAAGTCCAAGCCTTTAAATTTGAGTTTATATTTTCCCCTTCCTTTAAATTATCAAGTCCAAATGATATATCTTTAAAATAGATACCCAATTTAAATAATTCCAATTTATCCTTGTAAAGAGGAAAAAAAAAGTTGAGTCACACTTTTATCCCAATCAACAAACCAATTTAAATAAATGACAAGTGGAAGAAGAAAAACATAATACACACTTTCGAATGCCAAGTAACAGAGAACCAATTATTTTTAGTAAATTTACAAACTTTGTTCCAAATTTTTTCAATTATTTTTCTACTTTTTATTATTTCTCCATTTTATTCTTTAAAAAGAATCATAATAATTGTTTGGGTTCTTAGGAAAAAAAAACTTTTTTTTTTGTAACTACACTTCTTAACCTTTCTAGAGAAAGGAATGCAAAAAAATTAGAAAAATCTGAAATTGTAGAAAACCCAAAGTAAAAATATAGAGGTGAATTTGGTACCCAAAAGAATTACAATTTTACTGGGGTACAAAAAATAGAGATTATTATCATCTAATTGCCCAAAGTAAGGATTGTTAGAATCTAATTTCCTATTGTTAAATCTGTTTTGACCTGTGTTTATTTTCGCAGGCATGAATCGTTGCAGCATTTTTAACATTCAATTCATCATTCGTTACGTCTTGTTTAGCAGTCCCTGTCCTAGGCTAAGTACTTGATGTGAGCTGGAAGTTTGGATCAATGTCTAATGAGCAACTAACAATCCAACAGTAAAATCCTTGCTCAATCAATTGCAGGTCGATTCATTAACTGTGGCTCCCAGTCATACCTAAGAAACAGAAGACCACAGCTGAAATTTCGAAATTAAATCCTCTTCGCACTTCAATGTGACTCTCACCAAATCCTTAATTAATCCTGAATTATAGAAAACATTCTCCTCCAAATCCTTAATTAAGAATCCTTAAACATACATCTCACATAAACAAATTAACGGGTAGCTTAAACAGGAATACCTAGCGAACAAGAATGAAGGGAAATGTACAATTCTGAAACAATTTTGGAGTTTGAAACCAATTCCTAATGTTACATTACCTATCAGTGTAAATGTCTACATCATCCTTCATCTAAATGTCATACAAAAGAATATCACACGTCTCACTGCTCAGAGGCAAGTGGGGAAAAAATCAAATTGATATTGCAAAAGCTGTCTACCCAAAAACTTCCCTGTGTTATTCGGTGCATATGAAAGAATTAGGTATCTACTCTCGGGATAAAATCCTTTCACATTCCTATCTCCCAAAACAAAATCAACGAGCCAGACCCAACAATTTACAAAACAAAGACAACTTACATCACCGGTGCACCAACCTCTTCAGGTCCAAACAGAAACACTTGTCATAATAACCCCATGACCCGGCTTTCTCAGTTGACACAGATTCGAAGCACACATATGCTAAAGCTGTGTATCTAAGTCATTCGTTTGATTAAGCAATCTGAGAGGTATTCCTAATAATTAGGTTTCAAAAGTGATTCAAGTAGATTGCAAAACAGTGAGATAAAAGGACTGCCCTTGATATGTTCCAGAAGACGGTCTGGTGTCCACAGCTTCGCCCTCGGGTTGCAGCAACTCCCAGTGGAGCTGATAGTTGCAAATGTCGTAAGTTCCAGGAGTGAATACACTTATCTGGACAGGAACTTGTGTTGTTGACAATGGTGCCAGCTGGAGCTTTGTAGAGCTTGAACCACACCAAACATATGGGGCTACACTACAGGCTGGTGATGGTTTGGCAGATCGGGTGAGCCCCAAAGGGTCCGATGTGATCTTTAGTTCATTGGTTATGGAGATATCGTGCCATCCTGATTGATTCTCAGATGCAGCTCCACTAGGCTGACTTGATTGGCTCGTGCTGGGGCTAGAATCACTTGTGTTGATGCGCACAGAGACCGGAGCATTCAGAGAGTTGTGGATGTGTAAACTCATATTTATTTCACAGAAAGAGGAAGAAAAATCGTGGTGAATTGTTTGGGGACCATCCATGAGCCAATAGAGTGGACCATCACTTGCAACGCTGCAACAAGGAAAAAGTGTCACTACTAGCTATGTCTGACATGCCACAAAATCTTCATAACCTGATCCAGTACAACTGTACAAGTCTTACCTGCAACGACATGCGTGATGAGAAAAAAGGCGAGAATGATCTGTGGATTCCATGCTTGGGCCATTTCTTTGTGGATGAGAAATTAAGATGAAATCCACTGTTTCAGAGTGATACTGTTGACCAAATTTCAAGTCAAACACAGCACAAAATAGCATACGTTGCAATCTACAGCAAACAGAATCTCTCCAGTCTAATACACTTCCATTGCTTCAGATCATCCAAGAAAACAAGTAAACGGATCAAAAGTAGTTTTCACAAGTTCTTGAATGTATCCCTTGCCCAACTGTTGAGATGACAATATACCAGCCCCCCCCCCCCCCAATCCAAACAAAACCTAAAAAACACACACAAGCAATTGAATGAAGCATACAAGCAATAACGTAGACAGATGAATAAATGAAGCATAAGAATAGATTTTGATGATGCTCAGGAAACAGTCATACAAGCAATTAAATGAAGCATCAAGGTCCGGCAATCAATCACAGATGACAGATGACTGATGACTTTGCATATCCACTATTCCCTATTTTCATATGCACTCAATAAAGTAGCAGACAACAATGAATGACAAGCAGCAACCAGATAGACCCTTTCAGGAAGAGGCCACTACAACAAGGTAAGTGGGGTTGCGAAGTAAGGTTCACATCGGCCAATTTTAAATCACAACATATTTGCCAAAGAGGATAGCTTTTAACCTGATCAGATGTTCCTTCTTGCAATCTCTCGTAATAGTGAAAATCAGCCACGGGTGACCTAGATACATCGAACAGATCTTCATTAACAGCCTGAGCATCTAATCTCACATCACTTGCTCTGCTGTTTCGGCTATCCTCATCAGAAATTGTTGCTTTTCGGCCATCCTAAATAAGGGAAAACCACAGTTAGACGAATAGAAAATAGAAAAATCACATGCTCTCCATTACCTATGTCCTGCTTCTTCAGGATATCAGGCATTGGAGTGGAGACAGAATTTCTCATAAATACTGATTCGTGATGGCAATGCTCATGTTTTCTAAGAAACCAAGAATGAAAAATCATGAACGAGCCAAGTTTCCTGTATTCGACATGTTAGCCAAAGCCCTCCAACTCTGGTTTTTTTTTTTTTTTTTTTTTTTTTACATAGGTAATAGTCCAACCCATCGGGCCCCTATCTCAAGGGTATAACCCAACCGGCCTTTGTAACAGACCGGGACGGGGGATGCCAATGACCCAAAGATGGACCCCACTCCAACCCACAGCACTCTCCGAAATGGTAAGAGAGAGATGTCGTCCCCAGGATTCGAACCCTGGACACCTGGGGTAGAAGGCGGACCTCTTGCCACTCAGGCAAGAGGTGATTGGCCCTCCAGTTTTGGTGATCCTAAAAAATTTCACTATAATTTATTACATATACCCAGAAACCAAAGAAAAAGTTGACACATTTTACATTACTCCGGGTTTTAAGGAAAAAAAAAGGTACTAATGACCAGAGAATTGATTTGATTGCAGAACTCGTGAATGCAATTATGAATAGAAGAGATCTAGATTACCGCTCCCTCCATCCCATGCCTAAAGTCCTTCCCAGGAAATGAAAATTTTTAGGAGAGCATTATTTAATGCAATGTTTTATGTAGGTTTTACAAGAGAGAGAACTTTAATATTTATTAGTTAAATGGACTAAAGTTTTGGAACTAACATAAAAAGAAAGATGGACTATAGATATGGGATAGTGGGAGTATATTAAGAGAATTGGAGAGAGAGAGGTTCAAATATATAGGAACAAAGGTAAGATGGGAAGAACTGGGGTGATGTCCATAGTTATGGACAAAAATTGATACTCATAAAGAAGTTAAAGTTTGTCTGATCACTTGGGAAGACGTCAAGACGGGAATCAAGAGTGTTATGGGGAAAAAACACTGGAGACATAACACTATCATGAAGAGAACGTAATGACATCAAGAATGAAAGAGGAAAGATGAAGGCTCAATAAGTGGATAAAAGAGAGCAACAGCAAGATCTCAGCTTGGCGGGACCCACAATGTCACAGTAATTGTAATACCTCAAAGTTAGAAGCAATTGCGTTTTTCAGGCTCTAAGGGGAGGGAGAGCAGGGGAGCAATCCCTACTATGCATCACATGAAACGGGAAAGGTTAGTTTCCCAGTGGTGAAAATCCAGCATTATAAACTAACCTGGAGCTTGAAAAAGCAAGATAATGCTTGGCCGGCCAATATAGGTGATGGGATGTGAATGGGTTGAAGCATGCTAATCAACCAGCTGTGTCCCACACATGATAACTGATGAACGTCGAAACTCTGTGAGCTAGTTTTATTGATAAGATCCATGCGTACAAGGAATTCTCGCAATCTTGATGAACATCGGCTGATTTGAAATGATACATCCAGTGATGGCATGACCTATTGCAAAAAGATTCCTTGTGTAGTCAGTTTGTATGCAGATGCAAAATAATTCACATGCACTCACGAAACACTTACAGTAATGTCAGTTTAATTTCATAGATTCCCAACACATAACACAACCGTCACGGTGTCACCCAAGTTGGATCATGCAGGTATGGGGACATCTAGATGTATACATTTAATCCTAACAAGTAGAGAGGCTAATTTAGAGAGACTCAAACAGAATCTCAAATTAATAAGACAAAGTAAATAAGATACACCAAGAGTCTTGTTTAGTGGTACGGTGGATTGGCGACTATCCTCCTCACCAAGGTTAGAATCTTGGTGGCTGCAATTTCCTAGGTGAAGATTGGGTTACTCTTGGAGGCTCCTTGTGGGCCTACTAATAGGGCTAGTTCTCCATTGGTCCTAGTCCACTACTTATGTAGTCATGTTAACCCCCCATCCCTTCCAGTTAGCCCAGTGGGTTTACAACCTGTAAAGGGGCCTAGTGGGTGGGCCACTTACCATTGTAAACAAAAATAATAAGAATACAATGTTATAAATGGAAGCGACTGTCAAACCCCAATTCATACATTGATATTGATATAATTGACCTTGAAGAATTCAGATGTCTGGAGAAAATAGCATGGAAGAAACACAGGGATCCTGTACCTCAAAATTGTAACTCAAGCGAAGGGTACGGTATCTCATGATAGATGATGCATCTCCCACCTCATAATATATTGTTATATATAATGAGATAGATCCTGGAAGAGCAGCTCTAAACCAAAGTGGCCATAAAACTGGTTCTTTCCCTTGAACAACCAAATCCTGGCAAACAACCACTTGATCAACAAATCAGAACAAGAAAACGATCTAATCCAAAATTACTAGTAAAGTAGCATTGCCAAAAAAAAGATTCAGACCTCAGGAAACTCAAAAAAGGAAGGTTTTTCTTGGCAGTGAGTAGCATCGCCATATTTCTCGGAGTTTTCCTTACTAAGACAAGCAGGAAATTCCGAGTTTAAAGCTTCCAGGTTCCCAAAAGTCAGGAATCTTGGATGACTGATCTTCATTTTGAGATTCTGCAAGGATTTACCAAATCGAGTCACAAATAGGCAAACAAATATGGTAAAGTCACATGTGTCCTGGTGCAATCTGAATCTCATTCTAATTTTTAAAATAGATTGCTATTCTGATCAATAATCCCTCCTAATTGTGATAAGGGTGCCACCTCCAAAAGTTTGAACAACTCCCAATAAAGGTCCCACTAATGTCAGCTCTAGGGAGATCTAGATGTAGGCAGCTTTACCTCCGCACACAGCCTGGTGATAAAAGTTTAAACAACAATACAATATATAATACTCCCTCCATCCCATATTATAAGTCACTTTTGAGAAAATCACAAAAACCAACAAAAGATAGTTGGGTAGTTGGGATGTTTTGGGAAGTGGTGCTAGAGAGAGAATAGTGGTGTAATAATGAAAAAGGAAAGACAAAGTTGGGTAGATAATAAATAAAATAAATGGGAATATGTCATTGGGACTCTAAAATGACAAATATGGGAAGGAAAAGGTTAGTTAAAAGACAAATAATAAGGGATGTAGGGAGTATTTTAAAAAACTCAAGACAACAAAGGATAGTAACTAATTGATTTCATCCAATAATGCAGATAACCCATTTCTAATATGTTATTCTTTCAATAATATATCCTAAAAACCTAGTGAAGAGTTATGAGGGCATAGCATGTGTTGATTTCATCCAATAATGCAGAAAATAGTTGGGAGTAGGGTAACCTTAAGTTAAATAGTAGAATCCAGTTGTTAAGAAAGTCCAATAGAACGGACTTGGGAACAAGGAATGCAAACGCAACATGGGACGGAATAGCATAATGCATAGGAGAGCAGGAGTAGGGTCCCAGGATAACCGTGAGAGGTGGTAGAACAAAGAACAGAGCATAGTGATGAAATTACTAAGGGGAAAAAAGTCAAGGCAAAACAAGAAGCATTCTTTAGCAGATAGCAAATAAGGCGAAGGAACTGGGCTACTACAAGAGGATAGAACAAAACTGTGAAACAGAAGAAAGAAAGCAGTCATGATATAAAAAAAATAATAAAATAAAAAAAGCATATGAAGGGCTATATCAAAGGATGTGGAAGAAAGATGTTCAACTTAATTAGAGCTTGGGCAAGAAGAACAACGGGACTTGAAAATGTATGATGTAGAAACGATGCGGGAGATAGGGTTCAGATCTATAAAGTTCATATAAAGATAGATGCCAAATTAATTTTTACAAGCTTTTTAACGATGAGAAAATTGATAACTCCTGACTTTGCAAACGGCAGGTTGAGGAACATCAAGCTATCACATTTGGTTGTACCTCCAGAGATGAGATGGAAGAATGGAAAGGTAATCGGTCCGTATTTTCTTTCAGTGAAAATATGAAGATGGTTTGGACAAGGGCACAATGAGTTCAACAGGTCATATGACATCCTTAGGGGTTTGAAGATCGAGAATGGCAGAAATAGTGTATATCCCATTCCCATATTGTAGAAACAAGGTAGCATGCAGCGCTACAACTATAGAGCTCTAAGCTATTTAGTCAGACAATGACACTTTAGGGAAATGAAATAAAGTGGGACAGAGCTATTTCTTAGGAACAGATTGGTTTAATGCAAGGAAGATCAAGTACAAAAGCAAGTCATTTGAGGCATACAGAATACTACAGGGCAGGAGATAGAGCTCTGCACATGCCTACATGGCGTTCATGAACCAAGAGAAGCGCATATAACAGAGTACCTAGTCTAAACCATTGAGGTTAAGTATAAGGACGTAGGTAGCACACATCACTTGCTTATCAATATTGGGTTACACCAAGGATTGACATTATTCACTTTTGCATCGTAAGCATATCCAGTCATTCCAGCTTTCAGAATTTGTGGTTACCGGTTACCAATGACTTACCAGCATTTATTAGTGATTGGAACATCAGTCAGCAGTTTTTGGAGTAGATACGTTCATAAATAGCATAGTAGATACATTCAAATGGAATATCGGTTGGCCCGCAATTATAATTAGTAACTAATGGTTGCTAGTGTTTGGGAGCATTTATGAGCAGCTAATGGCTACCGAACGGTTTCTAAACATTAAAACGGTCACTTCTTTTCTGATGATGCTATGCTAATTGATGAGTCTCAAAATAGAGTCAATAAAACATTGCACCAGCAGAAAGCATTCCAGTGACTTCTGGGTCCAATGGCTATGGACTAATCAAAGACAGAATACTTAGAAAGACAGTTTTAAAAATTTTAAAAATAATAAAAAGAAAGAAAGCCATTGCAAAATAACTCGAAATCAGAACATGTCTAACTCTTGAATGTTTCAAGCCATATACGAGGCAGATTCTATAGTCACCTTATTAATCACATCAAATATCATTGGCAACACTACAAATCTCAAAAAGTTGAGTGAAAGAGTACCTAAACCAAAATGTACCGATGAACTCAATAAAAGGCCAGACATCTACATTCTTAATTGTCTCACAAATCCAAAAGCTACCAATGAAATCAGTAAATCCCAAAACTAATCAGTCAATAATATGATGCAGACAACCACCAACTGATAGTTCATACCTTCACAGGAAAATCAGATGGGTTTTTCAACTCCAAAACAAGACGGTGCAGCTCGCCAAGATAAGATTGTTTAGGCAGATGATGAATGCAACCTTCAAGCCTTGGTAAAGACTAAAACCAGGGGAAAAAAACAGCAGTTAGACAGCACACGATTAAAAGGGAAGGCTAGCAAGAGGGAGACGTGAATGTAGGCACCTTTATAACCAAGAACTTTAGTTCATTTCCATAAGATTGCTTCGGCTTTCTCCGTTTTGAATTCTTCTTCTTTGCTTGATTAGACTCAAAAATCTGAAATCCAACCACCGAACCAGACAATTTCCATCTAACCCCAACCAATTTGAGCATCCCCTCCACTCTAGGGGTGACAGTTAATTGTACCTGTTAAACATTACAACAGACAAATTGAGAAAATAATATCCAGAATAATTTGGAGAATGCCCAATGTAGAGGCCAGAAAATTTATATAATCCTGAATGCTTCAGTGACGGTGTATTTTAATTTTTGGTGAAACTTCAGTTGTGAGTAAGCGATGTACCGCAGAATAGCTGAAAGGAAGTCACATCTATACCAAAACTTTACCGAACAGATTGGTTTGGGAACATTAATTTATTCCCAACTACAAAGCGACAGGATTTTTTGTTCCTACAACTCTTCGGTCAAAACTTTGACTAATGGAACTTACCACAAGTGTTTCACCACCATTAAGAGAAAAATCACCCTCAGATAACATAAATGGAGAAACATCTGCATTCACTTCTCTGCAGCCAGAAGCAACAACAGCCAAAGGAAAATAAAAAGTGAATTGATGCTAAGAGTTCTCAGAGCAGAATAACTAGCAGATCATCTCATTCTCAATGTACAAGCTTACCCCCCAGCAATTAATTTCCTTAAATGTTCATCATTGTGTAAGTTGGTGGAAGCCCCAAATTCATCTGCCAGAACAACAATTTACTAAGTTCAGCAATTAGTGAAAAGAAAGAAAAGGGGGTGAAAAAGGATTGCCCAATATCAGAAGTGTAAGCTGTCTGCATACCACTTTCCATTTCTTCACTCTTCACAAAGTGCTTACATATAAGAGAGACATTGGAGATTGAAATTGGGATCTGAAGTGGATTTCTGAATCCTATATCAACCTTTATTGCCTCTGCAGATTACATACACAATTAAATTCTCCTCACGGATAAAATTTACCAAAGTCATCAACTTTAAACACAGATGAAAGCAGCAGAGACTTAGTGTTTTCCACTTTTCCATAGCACTTTTCAGACAAGAAATCCCACTAGAAACTGGTATTTGTATATCACAAGACAAAGGATTGTCTATCTAATTAAAAAGAAGAATACACCAATCATAATGTAAACACCCAAGGCGAATTCCAGGGAGCCCTGCAGAAACATCTTTTAAAAAAATAAAAAATAAATAAAAGAAGAATACAACTCTTTCCACAGGAAACTGCAATCACAAAACGGATTACGAATACTCTCATTCTTCTCCATGCATGTAAATTCAAAAAGGCTAACGATTACAGTTTTCCTCGGCAAATATCAGGCAATGACAACAAAGTCAATCTGCAAGTTGTACCAAGTAGGATAGATCTTTCCCATTGTTAAATCCTCGCACTCACATTCGTTTCAATGAGTGATAGGGAACAGGAACGGTAATGGGGGATGCTACACAAAAGGATTAGTTTTGTGTCCATTTGTTGCTTGGCACGTGGCACGGTTGGGAAACAATATATTCTTTTCTCATATAAATTGAGCATGTTTTTCTACATACATTAAACTTCATCAACTAGTTTCCCAATTATAATATTCTAATCTGTCTTACATTTTCTGTAAAATAGCATAATAATGAAAACTAAGGACTAACTATTGTACCATAGTATTTCCAAAATGTCCCATAAGCTACGTTACTCCAATTACTCATGTTACCCTGCCATATCTCCATCAGACCATCGACAATTGGACAAGGATACGACACTCAACATTTCCAAAACAATGAAAAATGCAAAGTTTCTTCAAAATAGCGAAGGCTTACACCAAGAATGCCCGTTTGTATATCAGACACCCATACCCATATCCGGGAAACATATAGCCTATATGTTCTGCTCACCAGTAGCCTATATGTTCTGCTCACCAGTAAGTTGATATTTTGAAATCTTGGAGTAAAGGAACCTCAGAAACATAAAAAATAAACTTTTGTCCCTCCCCCCCCCCCCCCAGGTTCTATAGCTTGTCCATTTTACTTCTATTTGAACATTATTTCATTGCATCTCCTATAAGAAAACTCCACTAGCATTGGCTTCAACTCAAGTGTATCAATATGTGTATGAATCTCCTTGCCATCTTAATTGGGGAACATAATTTTATCTAGTCCCCAATCCACAGTTGGTCGTCACTCGTCAGTGTCGATCCCTGTTATAACCTTCAAACAAATTTCTTTCATTACACAAAGTAAAAAAAGTATTCTTAATATTAACTTCCAGTAAGAATCACAAATGGTCAAAAGACCTTTCTTTGGGATTCAGGCATCAACATAAAATCACATGCTGCACAAAGTGAGATCTCTTCCTTCTCATCGCCGATTTCCCACAATTGTTGCAAATACTGAAGCCACCACTTCTGCTATGAAGAGGTCAACTCCTCACCAAAGCAGTTTCACAATGGCAACATTCAAAGCCCTTAGTGTTTCTTTACAATTTCACGAAGGACCAGAAAAGAAAGAACTAAAAATGGGTCCACTCGCAAGGCAGCAGAAATAAAGGTTGTCTTCCTAGCTAGGGTTGGATTGGATTTAGAAAAAGTAAATAATAACAGCAGTTCAATCCTGCCTTACACGATCATACCTCCAGCAACACAGATGTTTGATTCCTTGTACTTCTTTGACGCAAGTTTAGTATGCAATTCCAGCCAGTTAGTCTTGCCAGTTGACGATGATGGAATAATCTCTTCCTCCAAAGACCTCCACATGCTTTCTTTCACAGAAACCTAAGATAAAGAAAAAGAAAAAATGTGAGACCTTTGATTTTGATGGGAATAATTCAGAACCAGGTCCAAACAACAAATAAGCAAAATGTTGATGACTACTCACTGCAACAGGTGAAGCGTACGTACGGTGGTCTTCAAAAACAACTCTCAGAGAAGGGAGCTTAACAACAGGTAAACGAAGTCTACACACCTCAAATGTTTTCCCTGTTTTCTGAATAGATTAAAAGGGAATGTTAAAATGAGCTATAAATTCAAATTACTGCAACCATGACGCAGTCAATTTTCATCAGGAGCCTTTCAAACTAAATATATTATCTACTCAACTTCTAATCAAATAACAAAGCAATATCAGCTTAGTTACTACAATACATAATGCTTGCGCTCTCATTCAAATTATAAATTCAACAATCAGGATGTATTTAGAGAAGTATCACTCCAAATACGCTAATTACCTGAACAAGTTCAAGAAAATCCCCTAAGAATAGCTCCTGTGCTGCCTTGGACTGATGGGTACACGCCAAAATTTCTAGCATATGTTCGATAGCCACATCAAACATTCCAAGGAAAGCAAACCACCTGATAATCATAAAATACAAGGAGACTGCTTCACTTATTTACAATGGGTGACAAGCAGTTCACATACTGAAGTAAACTTACTTTCCCAGCTGGAAATGTATATGATCTCGGATTAGGCCCCAAGAAGTCCCCTTGAATACAGACAGAGCAGTTCTATACGTCCGGATTGCATGTTTCGTCTGCATGTGCAAGAGAGAAAATTTGAGAATTTGAAGGCTCTACAAAGATCAGAATGTTGATCTGAATCAGATGTACCTGATCACATCTTTTATAGGAATCGCCAGAGAGAATGAGGTGAAATCCATACTTGCGCAACATTGGTGGTACCGAGAATAAATAGCAGGAAGATGCTTGCTCAAGCAGTACTGCTGACAGCAATGGTTCCTGGAGAAGTTGGTACATGTAAGGCACCTTAAAGCCATAGGCACAATTAAACTAGGTCGAAGATAGTGGCACTACCTCACCAGGAACTCGAAAATAAACATTGGCTGCCTCCTTGTGCTCCTCCCTTGCCTTCAACATTTCAGCCCACCAAAGTGCACAACGAATGGCATTTTGTTGACCTCTCAACCCAAGTTTCTGCAGTACAAAAAGTCATGTCACAAACCAAAAGAAAGGCCAACACAGCAATTAGTCACTATGAGTGATCACTCACAAAATCACCCTTGAAAGTTCAAACAATAAACTTTCATATTGCACAGTAAATAGAACCAGTCCATCCCAGTTAATAATAGCCAAAACAGACAAGATAGAGAAGTATGCGTACTATGTATGTACTAAATGCAGTTTCCATGCAATACTCTGCATCCTTCCGCGATTGGTCTAACATGAAGTATGCCAAAGCCATCATTTCCTGCAACCAACAAACATTTATGTTATGATTTCTGGCTAAAAAAGAGACAATGGATATCAACCTACCCATCATAAAAATGAAATTTGAAAAGGAAGGACAAAACTATTCTACAGAATCAGGCCAAAGCAGTCCAAACTTTTAAATGAAAACACCTAGCAGTTAAAACTTCTGGGAAAGAAAGAAATGTACACTAACAACAGAATGTTTCCACAATTATATCCCATACAGTGGCGACAATAACTATTCAGAAGTTCCCTAGATATCATAATTCACCCACGATTTCTGGGAGGGAGCGGCTTCCTCAATGAATCAATCAACAAAAATGTTTCAATAGATGAAATGCCATCGGTACCTACTGGTATGCTACAGATACCATTAGAAGGAGTGGCATTAACAGCAAGCATATGGTTACCTGTACACCAGCATAGCGTTTCCAGGCCTTATCGAGCTTATAATCTGTGGAGATCAGTCGATAGTTTGACAAAGCTAGCTCATAATCCCGCAGCATGAAGGCATAGTCACCCAACACTCTGATTTGTGATTCAATGGAGCTAAAGGTATAACTTGAATAAAAAGAGTAGAACTATATCAGTCATTTGGTCCAACTTGAAGAAATATTGATAGGCACAATACAAGCACATCATTCGATTATACATACGCTGGACCATCTGGAGTATCAGGTGTATCATCCTTCCCCTTTCTCCACCACAAATTTTTTATCTGATTCCTGAAACCTTTCCTTGTAGCAGAAACCTGCAGCCTCAGACCATACCCAATATGAGAATACAATGAAATCTTAGGCAAAAAAAAAGGGAAAAGACGGTTAAAGATTACTATGATCCAAAGGACTAAACACCTGCTGATTTAGCACGCGTATTTTTTGCTCCATGTGTGGAATTATGTGCTTGGTGGTTAAATCTTGCATAAGGACCTTCATCTGCTCAAGTTAAAGATTGACGAAGGGCCTATCAGATTAGCCAAAAGGAAGATAATGGCAAACAGAAAAGATTGTAAGGTACATAACCTCAGCAATATCTTCAGTACTCAAGAAGGAACCAAGATGCTTCTCTGGAGAAGTAGCTAATCCCTGCAATAAGGAAGCAGATAAAGTAAAAAAGGGGGATGACGGAGAAAGAATGACGGTCTGTGTGGGTGTGGGTGTGGGTGTGGGTGTGGGTGTGTGGGTGTGTGTGTGTGTGTGAGAGAGAGAGAGAGAGAGAGAGAGCACATAAGAAATTCTTCTTCATTTTAAACCAAACCACATGTTTGGCCCCCACTAACAAA
Organism: Portulaca oleracea; assembly: GCA_029582165.1. Classification (NCBI taxonomy): domain Eukaryota; kingdom Viridiplantae; phylum Streptophyta; class Magnoliopsida; order Caryophyllales; family Portulacaceae; genus Portulaca; species Portulaca oleracea. Next base: position 13,786,693 of record CM055883.1, on the reverse strand, counting down.
ATGGATAGAAATACTCTCAGCTCCAATAAATGTCTCAATTCTCAACAATATTCAAGAGCTTTACTTAAGTGGATGCTTGACTGAATGAGAGCCAACAGAGAACATTGCCAAAGTGAAGAATTACCTTGGCTATTCCAAGGCATCAGATATAAGTATATTACTTCGCATTTGAATTTGACAATAACACGCTACTACCTATACTACAACACCTAGTGAATCAACCTGATATGCATTATAAGAATTTTGTTCCCTTGCAAAATTCAGTGACTTTCAGGATAACTACTAAGCAATCAAGAGTCAGTAGATCATTGTTGTACAAAGTGTAGGAATCGATAGACTTCATCATGATTGAACGTAAGCTTACCCAAGAAGCCCACGGGTTTTCTTGGCTTTCCACTGACCCGTCCTGCAAGGAGTTGATACATATCAATTGACAATCATTTGAGCCAAATGTGTTCTTCATCTCCAGCAAAATCTTTGATGCTCTGGCATGCGAGAAAGGAGGAAACCATTAATATTTAAGGTTGCACCACAGAAAACGATGGTATGCACTCATGATCAACCATAGAAAATATAAACCTCAACTTTCAGAAAACATTAAATACAGAGCAGCCCACAGCCGACACAAGGATAAAGCATACATCCCGCAAGAGGCGACATTTAAGAAGACAGGATTTATAAGGGAAACAAGAAATTTGAGGGAACACCAATAAGTATTGACACGAGTATGAAGTATCAGTACAGGCACAAGTATATGCTGGATATATGCAGAAAGAGAGATTCATTTTTTATCAGTAATAAAAAATATGTATCATAAGACACCAACAGGGTGTCACCCATTTACAAACAGAGGAGAACATGAGATAACCTTAAGATCTCTACAACAATCAACTCAACAGAAATCAAAACAATCATCATTGGACCATAGGTCCATAACCAAGCACTTGAAGCCATCTATACCAAGTTCTCAAAAAATAAAGGTTGAAATCTTGAAAGGATCTAGATTAGCCCTTTAAAAGTCGGATAATTCATGTCCATCCTAGTTCACCACCAAATTGCCAAGACGTCAACTTTCAAACACCTAAGACCCTGCCCTTTTCAACCTTCATCGCCACCAAAACATCTCTTAAAGCTTTGAGTACCCATAGATTAAAAAGCCCAAGGTGCAAAAAGGCACAAAGGGGTCCTGGATCCAAGGCATGGGCTCCTAGGCAAAAGCATGCACCTTTTGAAAGCGAGGCGCATCTCGTAGTTGTGAGTGTTTCTAGAGGTGTTTTAGGGTTGAGGGATTTGAATTTAGAAGGAAACGCAACAAAAAGAAAAAGGGGGAAAACTTTTTTTTTTTTTTGTTAGGATCCAAAACGCGCAAGAAAACTGCTCAAAAAGGACACCTTTCTGTAGGCTTTTTGGATGAGCCTCATCTCGCCTCACCCTGTGTGAGACGCCATGGTCTACATATCACCCTGTCTGAGACGCCAAGGTCTACACATTACCCTGTTTGGGCGCGTCTTAAACGCATGTTTTTAAACTAAGGTCCCAACTCACCCCGGCAACCCATCAAAGAAAATAACAAATGCCATAAAGTACTTCAATTCTAGCTCTTTCCATCCTAGGTACCCTCATCAATGCATTATACACAAGATGAATAATGGATGCACATAGTAATTGTAAACTAAGAAGGTTAAGGATCGACATCAATGCTAGTTCTCTGGTGGTGGTTTAACTTTCATCCAGGGTTCATATCCTAATCTTTTGGTGATTTTTGTGTTCCTTGATCGTGTGATTTTCGATCTCACTCTGGGTTGATTTTTACAAGTAGTAGATAGCCATTTTGGTTGGAAGAACTTTTGTTTTGGAGTTTTCAAGAGTATTTTGCTGTTTTGATGATCAATATCATCTGGGCAATTATCAATCGATCTTCACCTTCAACTCAAGCAAACCATTCCCCACTGCGCCACGCTCCAAAAACTCACAGTGATACTGAACTGATGGATATTTACGCTAAAATTACAGAGTCAAACTCAATCTTAGTCCATAACAATCCAACTGTTAAAAATTAATTCAGCAATGTGAGGGTATGTATGTGTGAAACGCTACTACCACAAGAAGGAAACTAACCTAATATATGAACATAACCAAAACAATACTATCCTAATCCATATATTTTTTATGTTCTAAAATATTATCTCTTCAAATAACCCTGAAAATTAAATTCAAAGAATATTAGAAAAAGGAAAAATATGATGATTTTGTAAACTAAGAAATCTATACCATAAACCAGGAATATTTTTGTTTCCTTTTATACTTAAACCCCATCACTCATTTTAAAGTAGCAAAACTCATGCACATATCTTCTTTATGTTTGATCGTATTAGATTCAGTCCTCTCCATTATGATCGCCAATAGATTAATTATTTGTGACATTACATGGTTTACTCCTCCTTACCCCTATTCCAATGCAATGGATTTCATATAATGTGTTTGCCAAAGACCACCGCTTTAACTTACCATCAATCATTTAAAGAACAATTTTTTATTCATCTTACTAGCATGCACATTTCTTCGGGACAAAATCACACAACCATCCATGCCCAAAGAGACTCAAGAAAAATGAAACACATACTCACTTTTCTGGAGGGCCATCTTGATTATCATGTAATATGACATAGTGCTTCAGAATTTTTGGATCCATTATGCCATCATTCAGAAGGGAAGGCAGTTTGTTGGTATTAAATAGGTCAACAAATTTATTGATTGGCTCTTCATCCCTTGATGATACAACCAAAAGACCTGCATACAGATTCTTACAAGTAGTTAAAGCATGAAGTACCAGCTGCCAGAAGGGTTTCTTTTTTCCAATTTTTCAATTTTTTCTTGCCCAGATCGATCCATCCAATTACATGAAAACTAATTCAGCAATGTTTCAGATATAATGCCAAAAGACAAATGCCATAGAATAAAAGATCAAGCAGAGCTCACAAGCAACCGGGTGATCAAAAGCTTCATGATCAGAAAATGATGACAAATGAATGAGCTCCTCATTGAAAATCTGGAACCATGATGGTAGTGACTCTGATTTAGAGTCTGCAAAATCGTACAGACAATTATTAGCTTTGAAGGGTCTAATCACTTTCACAAGATGTAAGTTTTTGGAGATATTACTAAACATAAACAATACAGATTACCACAATACAGATTACCACCTATCCTGCTATATGTAGATTTCAAAGTGTAAGAAAATGTGACATGCTTTAGAAGTAGAATCGAGTGCCTATGATATAGTATGGCTCACTTGTATGGTTAACAAAAACCAGAGTAGAGCTGAACTCACTTGAGAGCACGTCTTCACTACTATGTAGATAACGGTCAGCATCATCCTTTTCCCCAGCTTCAGTAACCACTTTTTTCAACCGTGCTTTTGCCGCCTAGTATAATGCCATTAGATGAGAACAATATTAAAACAATCCCAAAAGAAAGTGAAAGATCCAACTGAATTGAAAGTACAATGGCAATCGAGTAACACGAGCTTCTCAGAGACCTACAAAACTAAGTTAAATGAGGTGCCAAAACCAGAACACCAGAGGAAGGCTTGCTCTGACAACAAAAAGAAGAAAAGCATTTGAAGAGTCTGTGGCTGCTGCCGCCAGGCTTATGTAATTTTTATTAGCCGCCATCAAGGTTATGCTCCTAGAGAGCTACGTTCATTACTACTCACTTCAAAAAGCTTCTTCCTTTCCAGGACAAAAAGACCATGGAAACAGCATAAAACCAAGCTCAGGTAAGACACACCATATGAATCAGCAGAAGAAATGACAAGTGTTTCAAAGTTTAGTTTTTATTTTTTTTTTTTTTTTTTTTTTTTTGCATTCTACATGGTTTTTTGGGGTCATTATAAGAATAATAAAACAAGACAGCAAAAAGGTACCAAAATTTGCTCCTTCAGTATCTGGACTCCCCCATCAGGTACTAAATTTCACCCAAACCAAAGGGAGACAATTTCTTTCACCCTCATCAAGTCCTTTCCATTAGGGAATTACTAGCTAAAAAGAAAATGTACCTCAAACTCTGGCTTTCGTATATCAGAGCCATAGAACAACCGTAGCTTGAACTTCTGAAGCCTGTAAGGTTGATCACTTGCTGTCCGCACAGGCACTGTAACAAATCAGACAACCCAGATTATCATTCCTTGTTTTTTTTTTTTTTTTTTTCCTTTCCACATATTGATATTCTTTTTTAATATCTAAGCTTACAGAGATCTTTGAAACAAAGGGTTCCATACTTAAGAAAGAAGAAAAAAACAAGATTATATCAGCATTATAATATTTCAATGCAATACCATAGTTATCTTAAAACATTTTCCAGTAGTTTGGTACTAAAGTCAAACACAAAGCAGTCCTAAGGCTATAATAAGTCCATTGCTTCAAACATCCTTACAATCTAGATAGTTTTACAAAATGACATGGCATTTCATAGCAGTGGAGATCTGTGAAAGAAGCAAAAATAAAGTCAGAAGGAAAACCCGTGTTCTCCACAAACACAAAGACACCTAAAATAACTTAATGATGCTCCCTCCCCTGGCCCCAGTTTCAATGCGGTCAGCGAAAAGCCGTGTCCCGACTGAAGCAACAACCATATCATAAAATCATGCAATCGTACAAACTCCTATATTGCTTTGCCAAGTAGGTAACCTATACATGCCAAGTCATGCCAACAAAGATAACCATTAACAGTTTTTTTTTTTTTTTTGACAGTAACCAAAAGATGTCGTGCAAGACTGCAAGGACATCTAGGGGATGTGGCCCATTTACAAAAGGGGCAAGTACAAGACACTTATGCAGTCATGCCCTCAAGCACTCATCAACAATATTATCAGCAAACCCCAAAAATTCATAGTTCTTTCTCCCTTAAACATCAAACTCCGACTATACATCATGAGGCAAAGCTTTGCCCTTCAAAATCCATCAATCTGTTTCCTTCCGAGTGGTCCACCAAATAGCTAAAGGAACCAAATTCCACGCACCACGAAACCAACCACACTTCACCTTGCTCCTCCAAGCCACCAACACATCTTTCATACTACTCGCTTGAACCCAAGAAACCCATCAACGAAAGGCAAGGTGCCAAAACAAAGCAGCCCATGACCAATGCACATTGACTGATCCATTGATTCTTCCTCCTGGCTGCACAAAATAGATCACCTACTAGGCCGCTAAAACTTCTTTCAACTATTTTTTGATAGGAAAAAAACTTCTTTCAACTTTTAAACATGTCCTCCGTAGAAAACTTACCCTTGGGAGCTGGCCATGGAAAGAGACATGCTTTAGCGGGAGCCGTAGAATTCCATATGGACTTTAATGAGAACTCCACTCCACCCTCCCTATTTTGATCCCCAAAAAGCATGTTATAAAAGCTCGTAATAGTGAAACAATCTCATCTTTATTACCTACCCCCGCGTCAAAACATCATCCCAGTAGGTAAAGTTGACCATCAACAGTTATTCTGGATGTTTGCAACTCTACATCCGTGCAACCTATAGCTTAGCATCGGCAGTTGGCGGAGGCTCATTACAAAATATGGGATAGCAAGCCCAACCCTGACTTTTCATTTGTATTTCAGATCTGACACTGAACACAGAGAATCGATTTTTGCTTCTCAAAAGCAAATTGTTCAAGTACAGTATGTTTTGATGTCAAACAAAATTTGAATTCTTTAATATAAATAGAGAACATGGCTTAAGATACAAGTGCAGATTTAGAATTAGGGTTGCAGGCCAGAGTAGCTGGCTTCTTGCCCTTTCTTTAGCTTATAATTGACCAGGAATTGTTGTTATGATATACTGACAATTACTTTATCATACATTTAAGACATTTTATCATGTTCTTGCCCAAGTTTCAATTATTTGATGCAGTATCGTTTCAGGTACAATTATCTCCTTTATTACTTTATAAATTTTGAAGTTGAAAATTCTTTTTACAAGCACATGTGAACATATACAACAACAACAAACCCCGCTTAGCAGGATCACATTGGAGTTTGTTGTTGTATATATTCACATGAGCTTGTAAAAAGAATTTTCAATTTCAAAATTTATTTCACACAACTTGCTCTAGTGGGTTTCTTGGTATTCATCTCTCTGGGAGAACATATGCATACATCTGGATCCTTACACCCCCGCAAAAGTAGAACCCACACTAGGAGTTGATGTATCTAGGGATGGCCAAAAAATGGGGTACCCGAACCAGACCTGAAGTGTATAAGGTAATGCAATTATCTCCTTTCCTACTTGATATTATTATTTGTTGTATATTTTCATATATTCACATGTGCATTTTAAAAACAAGAGCCATTTGAAACTGGATCCTCATATGCCAAATCTGGAACCCAATCCATACCTGGTATCCAACTAGTAACTTAGAATTATCATTAAAGAATTGTAAAATTCAGCCCCATACTCTCACTGCCTCACATACATGCATTCTATTAAACAATAGAAATCATAATGCAGACCTTTCATGTTTATGAGTGTTCTCAATCCCTAGCCCCTCCTACCCACTCTTATTCCTCATCCGCCCACTCTTATTACTCACTTGGTCAATCTCAATAGTCATCACTGATGACTCGCTTCCAAAACCCAATTAGAAGTCATAGCCCAACGTTCTCATGTGCTAATGATGCAGTCAGAAAGAGTGAAAGATTGTTGTGTTTTCAAATTTCAATTGTGGTTATAATTTTTTAAGTATGATTTTGCAAGCATCAACTTTGTAGTTTCTTTGAAGTTGGGGAGTAAAATGTACAAGTTTGTAATTTCCTACCTTCAACTTTTCCCAAACCTGGTTTTTTAACTTGAATCTCCAAACTTTTTTGTTAAAAAACAAAATTGAAAAAAAAAAAGCATGTTTGGGAAAAGTTGAAGGTAGGAAAATACAAACTTGTACATTGTATTCCCAAACTTCAACTAAGTACCCTTTGTGTTCATCCCTTGTATCACTAAGTTGACACGGTTGTCACATGTGAGAGGAGCTTTATAACAATCAATAAGTCAATATCAAAGACAAGAAAGTAGACACATGCAAACCAAGTAAAAATCTTTTTTCTAATGAAACAATGCTAAACTTGATAATGGAGGTACCATTGTACTTACAAATTTCAAGAAAGGCTTTAGCTTCCAAACTTCTTGAAATTTGTAACTCTACAAGCCAACGACCCCTAACTGTTATCTTTAGCTTCCAAACTTCTTGAATAAATTCGTTGCATGTGAAACACAAGATTCTGCCCTTCCACTCACCCACACAGTGACACAGGTCAATAACTCTACAATCAGACACTTCCAATGTTCACTATTGGCCTTTCCTATGCTCACAAATTGTTGTTCGGATACGAATACTACAGGTTCTGCCTAAATATACTTAAACATATGCCATATTCCCTTGAACCCCTGATTTCCTTACTAGCATCGCAAATATCATGTTTACGGCCTTATTAGTATCCAAGATAGCAGCTAGGATATCTAGCTCCAACTCATACAGCAGAAAATCCCCTTTCATTTTCTTGATCTATCATTTCGCCTTTTTCACAAGCTTTTTACAACGGGCTTGGATGTGGGCATCAAATTCTTACAAGATTAAGAACAACTGCTGTTGTAGTGGGGCAGTTCCCTTGAAATGCTCTTGCCTTCTCATGAGTTGCCAAGAGCTAATGACAATTCTCCCAAGATAACTACATGCAGTAAAGCTTGGTGTTCAAAATAGTGGTTTTGCCTATGCATCCAACACTACATCGGAAAGGCTTTCGAGTATGGCGATTGGCGAATTGCATCTTTGCCCTGCAACAAGCATGATATGAAATGCAATTGCTGCTTTTTTAGATTTTTGTGCTGTGACCAAAACTATATTTCAAATCCCTGATCTTGCCCAAATACTACATATCATTAAAAAGAATCATTTGTATAAAAGCTACAGTCAAAAGTTTAACTGACTTTTCAATTCCCTCAAAGACTAAATCTCGTGCAACATGGGGGTAATTGAAGTGTTTCAAAATGCCGTAATTCATTCGCAGAGAAACAATTTTCAACAGACAGAACAAAGGCTCAAAATGACTGTTTTGGTTGGATCAAGAAAAGCTACAAGAACAAGAATTGCAAAGTATTCCCGATACGTACAAACGCTCTGGTTGCAACTTGCAACCTTCTTGCGAAGGCCAGCAGTTCCCATGGAAGCTTGGTTTTTTTTTTTTTTTTTTTACTTAGCAGTAATTAATGGCAAGATTCCAAGGAGTACATTCTTGAAAGGAGAATTTAGAGAAAAAAATACTTAGTAGGTGTTTAATGTACCGTAAGAAAACAGGCAGGAAAAGTCATCTCATGCACTCCTTATTCATTGTCTTCGTGTCTCGTTGGTTTAACATGTATCTATTTCCTTGATAGGGTTAGTTGGGATCAATCTTTGAACGCCAGAGATGCATTGGTAGCATGGAGAATATGAGCAAAAGGATAGAGAAGACTAGGGCTCTTAAATTTGTAAGTTGAAGAAGGAAAGGAGCCAATGGATTTTGATGGCAAAGCTTTCCCTTCTTAGCACTTCACTACTTTTTTAAGAAAATTTTTATAGTCAGAACCAAGTGAAGCAATTACAGTCAAAAGTCACTTCTTTTGGACTTAGTTGAACACGTGAGAGCTTGAGGGCATAATGATTTTTGCACTTCCCCTTTTTGTATATGGATGTCACCCCCTTCATATTTCATTCTTATATTTTTATCTCTCATTCCAAGAATCATTCACGAGTACCTCTTCAAGAAATTTATTTCTTCAGTTATCATCTTCTTTCTTCCCATTTGCATGCCTAGACCCGCATTTTAGTGAGGAAAACTGATCAAGCACTTAAAGTCACCAGTGATATACCTAACTACAAAAGGAGATGGATTTCAAATTCACTACGTAAAAATATGTTCATTTGAAGTTTGCCAGTTCAAATGAAGGCCACGCAACAATCTGCCACAGCCTTTGTCAATAAATTTGCAGCATGCAGAACTTGGCAGCAATTATTACACTTGCAGCAAATGTTTGCTGCCTAAGAAAAGGAGCTCATCAGCTCAACAAGCAATTCCATGTGCAAGAATTAAGGGGGCTAATTTCATAGCGAAGGAACACCATTTAATATATTGATAGGCATGATATCCACCCCTAAATCAATCACAGCAATCTGGCAGATATCATGACACTTCTCCTCACCTTGTGCTACAATCGTCCACTAGGAAATCCAATTAAGAACTCCAAAATCTCAGAACGATGCCATTACACTCTGAACAAAACTGAACCACACATACAAACAGCAACATCCAATTGCAATCGGTGAACTGATATGAGAAGCAGATAGTCGGACAACTAGAAATGCATACAAATTGGTAAATTTATCGCATTGTAGGCAGAAGATGAAATCATGGATCGAACAGGAAATGGAAAGGCGTACCGTCGATGTTATTGAAGGCAGAGAAAGGAGAAAGCATGTGAACAAAACTGAGGTTGTTCTTGAGACAAGCCTGTTCAACAAGAGGGGTATTGAGCACCATGACTACGGGCGTAATCTCCTCCGTCAACATCTTTCCAAGCGTTGTGGTGGCCGGATCCGCCATTTTTGAGTGGATTCGATTATTGTTGTTGACCTGCCTGCCTGGGTTAGCTTGAAAGGAAATCCAGGAGGAGGAGGAGATCAGTCAGTATCAACTATCAATTGAAATGCAGCGTTGGTTGTTAAAACTCTGGTTGGGTTTCAACTTGTAATCCAGACTGCCTGGATCTATCTTACGCTGCACACTCAGGGCTTGGAAATTGCGTTTCTACACCAAGGTGTATACTTTGGATCATCTACATAACAGTTATTGTAAATTTACTAACATTAGTACAAATTCATCCATTTTCTTGAATTTATTATTTTTTATAGACAAATTCATCACGTAAAAATTTGACTTATTTTAATGAATGTGGTGGACAATATAATTTGTGCTTGTCGGGTGAGACTGTGGGATTAGGTTTGCAGTGGTGTGGTGTGGTCGTGCCCGGTTCTTCGAGCATAACTAGGGGTGTTCGCGGGTCACTTTTCGTCAATTAACTGTTCGGTAAATCATGAACCTAAACCGAAATCGGATGAACTGGTTAATTCATTCTTTGGTTTGATTACCGATTAACAACGGCTAATTGATTAACTATGTAAATAATTTATTTTGTTCTTTAAAAAGAAAAGGAAATGGAAGTCACTGCCCATTGTATGTTTGGCATCAAGCCCCCGATAATAAAACTCAGGCAGTAGCAGTTCATACTTTTGGAGAAATTGCACAATCATGTAAAAAATCGACAAATACTTCACAGTAAGGAGTGGTTCAATATTTTCCTCAAGTAAGGGAGAGTTTAATTGTAAAATTTCAGAGAGTATGAATATAACTTTATGGATATGCAACATCATTTTGAATTCAATAAACCATAATCAAAGATAATTGTATTATGTAATCTGGTTAATTTTGAGAAGAATTATTGTTTATTATTATCATTATTACTATTATTATGTCAATTGCATTGGCTAAGGCGACTGCCTTTGAGAGCTTATATGATAAGTAGAGCAGTAAAGAGGGAGAAAAATATTTTTTTAACTTGGCGTGGAGTCGAGATATGAGGTCAAGAGATCTCGCAAACGTTAGATGTATCAAAGATTTTGGAGGGAGAATCTTGGTGCAAGAAGTCTAAATAAAATAAAGGTGGAGAAGCTACTTCAGAGTGCTATTTGATGAGGAGGGAACTGTTGGAGTATTTCAAAAGTTAAGAGGCTAAGGAAATTAACAATATAAGTTAAGTGTTGACCGGCAGGTAAAAACAAGCTTGCGAGCTGAAACTGGTCCAACATGGACCGTGTCAAGTTAGAAATGGGTCGTGTTGGTGTCCAGACCTCAAGCAAAGAAAATACATGCCAACACGGATTGTACCAGCTTGGTACGGATCGTGTTGAGGCTACCACGGCCCGTGTTGGATCAGCACGATCCGTGGTGATGCCCAGCTGTGTGAGATTTGAAATTCCTTAATTTCAGCCTCGTTAATTAACACATGGAGAATCTTTTTGGGATCATTCTTGACTGATTCTCTCAGTCAATAATGATCCCTTGATCATGGTCAAAATCTATGGATGATGCCCCTCAATCATACCTTGTGATTGACAAGTTTGAATTCTGCTAGAGACTATAAATAGGGTGTAAACACAAATTTCGAGTCTGAAATAAATAAAGACAGGAAATTGAGAAAACAAATTAATTTGTATTAATATTTGAATGTATGCGGGTACAATCTCTGTATTGAATACAATAAAGTAGTCCTCTGATTCAATCTCCTGAAATTTAGGTAAGCCGAGGGCGCGGACGCTTGATCTCGATCTCGAATAGCCGAAGAGCTCTATAGCAATTCTTGAGCTGAAGGTCTTGAGCGTTGATCTCCTTGATGCTTGGTAGCCGAAGGTTGCTCGAAGTCTAACCGTCTGTAGGTTGACTGTCGGTTGCAGTTCTTCAAGTTCTTGGGTGCGAGGGCTTGAGTGCTTTATCTCGATCGATGAACTAGACGAAGAAGACGACTGCAATCTTTGATGCGAAGAACAGAAGTTGTTGAACTAGCCGACGTTAGTCCTTGTCGCTTGCAGCTGGAGAGCGTCTGTAGTTCGATCTTCTGAAGGCTTTACAAGTGTTGTTGAAGAACTTTGAAGCAGTTCTTGATCTTGATGAGGTAGAGGCTTGAAGATTCGATCTTGAATTTTTGCAGACTTTGATCCTTGGCGTTTGGTAGCTGGAGACTGCTAGCAGCTTGATCTTCTGAAGCCTCTGGAGTGCAGAATGTCGAATGTCGCCGGGGTAGATTGCAGAGTGTTGAAAATGAGAGAGAGGACCCCTATTTATAGGCTCTGGAGGCCTAGGGTTGCCTAGGGTTTGAGTCGGGCTTTGGGCTTGGGCCCAAATTAATAAATTATCTCTTTATTTAAAATAAAGAAATAATTACTATTTTCTGCCTATAAATGACACATGTCACAACGCTATTGGTCATGTGTATAACCATTTAAAATTTAATTAAATGGACCGCCGTAATTAATTTACACGTGGCGGATAATAATTGACCGAATAAATTTATCAATTTTCTACGTGTCATTTTCTGATTTGCCGACACGTTCTACAAATGCCCCCTTCGAGAGTCAGCCACGGACACCATTTTGAGTGTTTGTAGCGGTTGGGTCTCGAAAATAAAATGCTATACGGATATTAATGGATCTTTTTGCCACTAATCTCCTAATTCCTTTTTTTTTACTACCTCTTTCTGTGGTAGAAAACAACCCTGAGTTAATTGATATATATATATATATATATATATATATATATATATATATATATATTTTACTAATATTGATTGTTGTGTGAAGTTTAAGAGCAACTATGATTCTTCCTTCTTCTTTCTCTAGATTGGATAAAAACTTATCCATAATAAAATATCACAATTGGAATTGGACTTAGAACTGAATTATAACCGACTGAGAGTTGGAGTTGGAGTTGGATTCGAAGACTTGCCGGCCAAATACTATAAATTACCCTCAACCTTTGACCGTAATTACTCAGTTCATCAATCTGTAACGTGATTCTTCTGGTACTCTTCTCCCTGTCTTGTTTCTCCTTTCTTTTTGATTTCCTTCGATGATGTTATGGTTACTTTCTCTTCTTCTTCTTTTCGTTTTTTTTTCAAAGAAAGAATGAATTTGATATTTGAGTTTTCGTGGCAGATTGAGTTGTACCAAGACCTTAACCACATTACATGTTGCTTTGGTCGAATGAATAGGTACGATTTTTTTTAGCCCTTACAACTGCAAATTTTTTTTTTACTACTAGAGCATATGGAAGTTGATTTAATTCGTAGTCAACCTCCTGTCTAGAAATTGAGCGAAAGAAAAAGAAGTTCCTTCTCTTTTTTTTTTATCGCATGATAACTCCAGAAAATATTAATCCGCACCATAAATATGAAATTCTACCTGTGTTACTCATCCTCCATAGTTATCCATCTTTCCCTTTCACACTTGCAAATTGATTTTCTTTATCTTCACTTCAACCTCTTTATTACAGTGCTCTGTTTGACGACCATGATGATGATGATGATTTTTGGATCTTCTTGATTTTGAATTTAAACCCCATCGTGATCTTGATGTGATCTGAAACTCATTCATGGAGAGATATTTTTGATATCATGGTGTTCATGATGTTAAATCCGAAGAGAGGGTAAAGAGAAGTGAAGAGGGAGAAGAAAATAGTACAACTGATTTGGGGTTGTTCTGGAACCAAGATGGATGAATAATGAAATATGATATCGAGCTTTATTCTGAACAACGAAAACACCAATGTGCAAGTCATCTTTATTTTGGTGAAAAGACAAAAGTAAGAAAGACTGCAACATAATGAAACATCACGTGGCCATGTTTCTACATATTTAATGCATCTCTTTTTCTTATTATTATATTACTTTTCTTCTAAGCCCTACTATTCTAAAGTAAAGGCCTGAAAAAAAATCAATGATGCTACTGAAGTACTGATGCATCTCGTGGCCATTTTTTTAAAATTATGTGCCCCTTTTCTTTTTTTTCTTTTTCTTTTCTCAAAAATAGAAAAAAAAAACTATCCATGATGTATGAAAAGTCATCACCGTGACTTTCATTTCTTATTTTATGCTTCTAAATTATATATATATATATATATATATATATATATATATATATATATGTCCCCTTTTTTTTTGACATACATTTTTTTTGTCTTCTTTTTTATGCAGAGAGTTGAAATAAATTAACATCGTTTGCTTGAAGTTTTGCCTACTCCTCAGTGTACTGACGTAGGGTAGTCCTAGACTACTCTCTTCAGGACTGTCTGGGTCGACTGCGTCGTCTTCTCCGCTTTTTGTGCTACTCCTCAGCGTGCTGACGTAGGGTAGTCCTAGACTACTCTCTTCAGGACTGTCTGGGTCGACTGCGTCGTCTTCTCCGCCTTTTTGTGCTGCTCCTCAGCGTATTGACGTAGGGTAGTCCTAGACTACTCTCTTCAGAACTGTCTGGGTCGACTGGTCATTTTCTCTGCTTTTTGTGCTACTCCTCAGCGTGCTGATGTAGGGTAGTCCTAGACTACTCTCTTGGCTATGCAGGTCATTCGTGTCGTCCGCCATTCGCCTTGAGGACTCCCCTGCGATATTCAGGATTTTTACATCGTCGATAGAGATCATGGTGCACTTTGTTGATTCGTCTTCGAAATCGCCATCTGTCACCATTTTGGACAAGAAAGACGATGCCATCGAAGATGGAATAACACTCCGAGTTGATGTGCCGACGCCGCTACCCTCCAAGAAATCCTTGCTCAACGATAAACTCACGGACTCTCATTGGAGTGTCACTTCTACCCGCGATGTACTGAACTCAGACGGCACCGTCACACGCAACTATAAAGCTCTAAAGCTTATTTCTCCTTTGTTCGGAGCTTTAGTCCCAGTACAAAAACCATCGCCTTTGCTTTACCATCGCATTGCAGACGGGTCAATAACATGGGGGACGTTCTCGCCTAATGACAACTTTTATATTCCATGTTACTGGGAGTGGCTTGAGGATGTTCTTGGTCGTAATAAGGACAAGCTCATAGACTGGAGGATTTACAACGGATCATATGCGTCTTTGTTTTCCTACGACCTCAGCCTCAATGTTTTCAAGACTTTCTGTGAACTATGGTGCCCTACTACTAACACCTTCTGCACAGAGGATGGAGAAATGTCGATTTCCTTGTGGGACATGTGGAAAATATCTGGGCTTCCGGCCAGTGGGTCTTACTATGAAGAAATTGTTCCTTCCGCCCAAGCGTTGTTGTCTGCCGACCAAGAAGATAGCGACATATCTAAGTCCTGCATTTATCTTTACTCTGCTTTCCGCAACCAATGTCAAGATGTCAATGGCGTTGTTCAACTTCCTGCTAGCGAATGGGTGCTGAGGTGTCACGTGTATATTGTATTGCTGAGTTGATGGACACTTGTCGAGAACTGACTGACACTCCTGTGTTGTCCACTGGCTGGAAGACTTACATGGTCTGCATGCGTAGCGGTTTTCTGACGCTACGCCAGGGGAGGATTATCGTAATAGAGTCGTACTTCCCTTGTAAATTCGGGCGTCAGTTTGGTTTTTATCAGGATGTGCTTAGTGATCCCAGCAAGACTGTTCGCGGTGGTACTTTAGAAGACGCGGCATGCTAGTGGTACAATCTGACAAAGCATGGGTTGAGATCCACGGTGACTATTCCTTGCACACCAGGCTCAAAGTCCATGATGGTTACAGTAGAGTATGCCAACTGGTGGAAATCTTATCGCTAGGATCTCTTTTCTTCGGAGACTAAGAAGCTCATTCATGCTGATACAACGCCACCTAAGGCTCGCAGGGCGAAGGTTAATGACGATGCCTCTGTTCTGGTTGTCACTAATGGAAAAGCAAAAGCACATAAGCCTGTCATGCCCCCTACTGTTCAAGTTGCTTCTCCTGTTGATGATCTTAGGGAGGAAGGAGATGGTAGCTCTTCTATTGGTCCGGACTTGTCTCCTCAAAAGAGTTCTCATGATTCACCTGGGAGGGAGAAAATTGAGGCTTTGAAAGGCTTAGATATCGCGCCAAGGTCCAGGGGTAAATCAACCAGTGCGACTAGCTTATCTAAGTCCAAAAACAGAGCAAAGGCAAGTCTATAACTCATCAACCTACCCCTTTCTCCCTTTATTTCTTTTGCTGATGGTGGATACGTAGATGAACTAATATATATATATAGATATATATATATATATATATATATATATATATATATATATATATATATATATAGGATTATTGGATTCTAATAATCTCTACTTTCACTCATTGGACAATAGTGAGTGCATCTATCACTTTGTATTCTGGTGGACCAGAAAAAAATAATATTGGATTTGAGTGGGACGCCGGCGAGTTCATGCGGTGGTTTTTTGACATGGCATGTTTGGCATGTGTTTGACCTGTTTGACTTTTAATTTTTAAGCCACGTCACAATTAAAACACATGCCAATAGGTTTTTTTTTTAGTCCACGTCATGTCACCTTTCTTCTTCTTCCTTCTTTCTTTATTATTTCTTCTTCTTTCTCTGTCCCGATTCTTCTTTCTCCCATCTCCTTCTGTCTCCCTTTCTCTGGTTTCTCACATCTTCTTCCTTCTTTCTTTTATGTTCCTCACAATTTTTAGTAGCCACCACTCACCAGGCCCACTACTACGTACAACACCACTCTATCTCTCCAAAGTAATGAACCGAATTCCCCAAATCCCTAACTCCATCAGAAATGGCTACTCATAATCAAAATCGACGGCCAATGTGAAACCGATTCCTCATCTCCCAGTCCTCTCTTGCTCTCAGTGTACTCTCTCTCTCTCTCTCTAGAACTATGTTATGAGTTGCTAATTCTGATCTGTCTTTGTAAGACCGATTCCTCATATCTTTTGTTGGAGAAGGATGGAGGAGATGAACTTTTCATCGAGAAGCATCGGGAAATCGGCGGAGGAGGAAAATCATCCACCAGACCTCCATCTGATCCGACGACTTTCGAACCCTTAGCGACGGTTAGTGAGTCGAGTATCGTGTCGAAATCCCCTCTCCAATTCTAGGGTTTTGTAAATTGCCCAAATTCCAGAAATCCCCTCTCCAATTCAACAATGGCAATGCAAGGAGGAGGTCAGATGACCGACCCCGCTGTGAGAAACCAGAGAAAGGGAGACAGAAGGAGATGGGAGAAAGAAGAATCGGGACAGAGAAAGAAGAAGAAAGAAGGAAGAAAGAAGGAAGAAGAAGAAAGGTGCAGATCGCACCGAAGGAAGAAGAAGGAGAAAGAGAAAGAATCAGAGAGATAGAGAGAGAAAGAGGAGGGAGACGGGGAAGAAGAAGGAAAAGGAAATAAGAGAGAGAAAGCAGAAACAGAGGAGGGGCCATGACGTGGACTAAAAAAAAAAGAAAAACCTATTGGCATGTGTTTTAATTGTGACGTGGCTTAAAAATTAAAAGTCAAACAGGTCAAACACATGCCAAACATGCCATGTCAGAAAACCACCGCATGAACTCGCCGGCGTCCCACTCAAATCCAATATTATTTTTTTCTGGTCCACCAGAATACAAAGTGATAGTACAGACCACTATTGTCCAATGAGTGAAAGTAGGGATTATTAGAATCCAATAATCCTATATATATATATATATATATATATATATACATATATATATATATATATATATATATATATATATTGTCTGTGCAGGAGTTGACTCCAACGAGCAAGGAGCTGCTTGAAGAAATGTTCGGTGATGATGGCAGCGAGAACACCTTGACGACACTGCTCGCAAGGAGTCGTGAGCCAACTGCATCAATTGACATAATGCCTCCACCGGTCCACGACGTCAATCGGGCTCATTCTCCTACTCCGTCTGCTTCCGCCTACTTTCCTGGCAAGATCTCCCATGGCTTGGCTGGTGAGGTACGACGACGGTTTCTTCAACAGTTAAAGAAGTATATTCCACAGACGGAAGATGACATTAAGAACCTGAGATCGGAGGCTGAGAAGTTCTATGGAACCTTGTCCTCTCTTGACACAGATCCCTCGGAGCTAAAGGAGCTTGTCGAAACATACTTGCAAGGAGCTGAACGGTGCCTTAAGTTAGAAGCTCAAGTGGAGAGGCGAATCCCTACAGCAGAGACTTTAGCCAAATGGGAAGCTTTATCTTCTGAACTCCGAGCAGCCCAAGCCTTTGTTGCCGAGATTGACAAGCACTTTGATGATGACACTTCGGCTATATTTTGTGCTCATAAGCGCAGAAAGACACTTGAAGTTGAACTTGAGGAAGTGAAAGCGAATGAGCAAAAGTTGCATAGCAAGCTAGCTGAGACTGATGCTTCACTTAAGAGGGCTAAGGACAAGGTGTCTGTTCTTGAGCGGGAACTTGGTGCTTTGGAAACGCCGCAAGCTACTGAAAAAGAGAAAGCTGAAGTTGTGACAGCAAGGAGACGTGTCCAAGAGCTCTTGAATAGATTAGACGCTTGAGATTTGTTTAGCATTTTTTTTACTTCGAATTTTTTCGAATCTTTTTGTTTTCTTTCGCTTTTTCTAGCGGATTGTTGCCTTATTGTTTTTTATTTTATCGTATGTTATCGTTAGTGTTAGTTATATTGCAATAAAATAGCTCCAATTTCTAGTTTATGCAATAACATGTATGACAACACTGTAAACGAAACAAACTTCATTTAACTTTCTTTTACGGCTGTACCAGGCATATGCCTAAGTTGCCTACGTACCTAAAGGGAATGCAAAATCCCAAAAGAATCAAGCCATACGTAGTTCATGTGAGAAAAAAGAAATAATTATTTATTTAGCCGTTCACAGTTTATACTCTTGCGGGCCAGGAGTATTACAAAAATGAAATGAAAGGAACTTAAAAATAAAACAGAAATTGACTTCTTTTTTTTTGTGTGTGTGAACAGTTTAGGCTCTTGTTCGGGAGCTTACAATTGTTGAACTTCAAGGATAGTAGCGCTTCATGAACTTCCCGTTGATTGGTCCAATCTGCACTCCATCTGCGTCGACTATCTTGTAGGCACCGTTTGTGTAGACTTCGCGCACCACATGAGGGCCATCCCACTTAGAAGTGAACTTGCTTCCAGATTTGCGTGAGACAATGATAAGCCTTCTCACAGCTAGTACTTGATCTCCAACAGCGAACGAGCGTGGCCGAACCTTTTTGTTGAAAGCTCGCGACAGTCGAGCGTGATAACACTCCAGCTTCTGTTGTGCTTGAAGTCTTTTCTCATCAAGAGCCTCTAGCTCCTCTAGTTGAAGCTTGTGATTTTCGTCCCCGGCCAAACCCTCTTGTATAGCAACACGAAGTGACGGAACTTGGATCTCCAAGGGGAGCACAGCTTCTACCCCGTACACGAGAGCAAAGGGTGTTGATTGGGTCGGCGTCTTGTAAGTCGTTCAGTATGCCCACAGAGCTTCTCCTAACTTCTCGTGGCAATCCCGCTTAGATTTTGAGACAATCTTCTTGAGTAAGTTGCACAACGTCTTGTTGAAAGCCTTTGCCAAGCCATTTGCAGGAGCATTATACATGGACGACTTGTGTTGAGCGAACTTGAACTTTTCACAAAAACTCGTCATCAAACTGTTGACGAATGGCTTGCCATTATCAGTGATGATGCACCTAGGCACGCCATATCAGTAGATGATGTGTGTTCTTATGAAGTCAACTACATTTTCCTTCTTGACTTCTCTAAGAGGAATCGCCTCTGCCCATTTGGAGAAGTAGTCTGTGGCGGCCAAGATGTAAGAATGACTAGCCGATGACTTAGGCGTAATTGGTCCAACAACATCAAGACCCCATGCCTCAAACGACCATGATGCCACCGTAGGATGAAGTGGTTCTGGAGGCTGGTGTATGAAGTTGGCATGAAACTGACAAGCGTCACACCTCCTGGCATGGTTCATGCAATCTTGTACCATTGTAGGCCAGTAATATCCCATCCTCTTGACACGGTCCTGAAGCTTAGGACCTGATTGATGCGCGCCACACGTCCCTGAGTGAGCTTCTTCCATCACTTGCGTTGCCTCGTCCAAGCCTAGACATCTTAACCAGAGTCCTGAAAAGGAGCGCCGATAAAGGGTACCATTGTAGTAAAAGAACCGAGAAGCTCTCCGTTGGACTTCTGTCTTATGCCTAACATCACTAGGTAGCCTTCCATGCTTTAAGTAATCCATGATGGGTTGGCGCCAATCCTCCACCTCGGTTTCAAGAGCACAGATTGTATTGACCTCTTCTTCCAACTCACAGTGCGGCGGTCTATGACCCATCTACCGCATCGGGATCGTTATGTTCTCTTACGCCTTGATGCTAAGGTGGCCGCCAGATTAGCGAGTGCGTCAGCCATCTTGTTGGAACTCCTTGGAACATGCTCTACCTTGACTATGTCCAATTTCTCCAATAATTGCAACGCCAGCCTGTGGTATGGCACCAAGTCTTCCTTTTTAACTTCATACTCTTCAAGAAGCTGGTTAATGACCAACTATGAGTCACCGTAGATGTTGAGCTCCTTTATCCCCATTTCAGTAGTCATTTGAAGTCCCAGGACCAATGCTTGATATTCCGCCATATTGTTTGAACATAATTGAGTAAGAACAAACGAATATGTTAGAACATGTCTTTTGGGAGAAACAAAGACAACCCCTGCTCCAGCGCCATCATGCCTCGCCGCTCCATCAAAATACATATCCCACGATGGAAAGATGTCTACTGTAACGCCCCAACCTTAATCACAAGATTAAGACTATACTTAGAATCCCAAACCGGTGATTAGCGCAGCGGAACACCTTAGGTCGAGGCATTACCGCCGTCTCCCAAAAGAGACAAGGCAACAACCCAAAAGAACATCATTAAAACATATAAACATTACATACTATACTCCCAAAACATAACTTCATACTTAAAGATGAATCTCCAAAACATAACCATCAAACTTTAAACAACCATTAAAGAGGACAAAATACAACACTTCTTCCATAAACATGGTTACTTCAAAACATGCGACTCCCAAGTCGATCAGGATACTTTAACCATGACTACCTTGCTTGCAACACGCGATTACCCCTGCTTGCCTTTGCCTTTACTCGGACCCTAAAACAAAACATTAAAAACATTGCGAAAAGTGAGTGGGGAAACACTCAAGACGTAAACCTCCAACACGCCAAACCGTTCAAAAGCGGTTTTAGTGCGACATTTAAATTCATTTTGAAAGCGGGAAGGTGTAATAATACATTAACTTGAAAAGACATGAACATAGACTTATACATGAGTAAGAGTAACTTGAGTTCATAAAGAAAGAACCTGTCACATGAACTTAGAAGTAAATACATAGACTTAAGAGTTTTGGGTCCCCTTTAGATCGATGCAAAGCATCTCGCGCGCGCACGCCCAAACCGATCTGGAGTTTGGATGGGTGACTGCTAGACAGTCAGACACTGGCCAGGTCTAGGACACTCTGATCAGGAGCATCTAAAACATAAAAGGCTAGCACTTCTCGTAACTAGCTAGAACATAGAACATAGAATCCATAAAATGGGACCGCTTAAAACCATGAACAACCATAAAAGCATAGATTAGCATAAATCGTAACCATAAAGGAGCAATAATCATAAAAGCATACTTAGCACAAATCAGAAACATTTAGCATAAACCATAAACATCTGTCATAAACCGTAAACATTTGTCATAAACCGCAAGCATTGATCATAAACCGTAAACATTTGTCACAAACCATAAACCTTTAACATAAACCGTAAACCTTTAACATAAATCATAAACATAAAACATAGATCGTGAATCTTTAACATAAATCATAAACTTTTAACATAAATCGTGAATCTTTAACATAAATCATAAACATAAAACATAAATTATAAACATAAAACATAAACCGTAAATATTTGCATAAACCGTAACCATAAAACATAAATCGTGAACATAAAGCATAAATCGTAAATATAAAGCATAAATCGTAAACATAAAGGAGCGAAGAGTTGGACAATTCGCGTACCTTGGTTAGACGAAGCTTTAGCGGCGAGCCTCGAGCTTGAGATGGCGTGGGCGACTTGGAGACTATAAGGAATTTGTAATAAGAGCGTAGTGAAATCGGTGAGGTTCGTGTAATCATACAAAATAGCATACAATACTTAAACTTGTCTCATAAAAGGTAAGAAAGGAAATAAAATTTCAGATTTTAGCAATTATTTGTTTAGCGATAACTTGGGCTAGAAAACTCGGATTTTTGCAAACGAGTACTTTCGGAATAGGAAAATCATGACCGAAAACTTTGTAAACTGGCCCAAATGCTAGAAATGAAAGGAAGGGCTCGAAAAATGGCCCGGACAGAAGCAGTGCATGAATAAATTATAAAACGGCTTAAAACTTAGAGTGGAACTCATGGTGAAAATTGAATAACAATAGAGAAGGTTCATGGCTTATGGGGCATTTCAACCATTGGCTTAAAGGAGCATAGAAATGGAGCACTTGAAGGTTCAATAAAAGAAACCATTCGATTAGTGAAAACATGAAGAACGTCAGAACGCGGAATTAAGGACAATATCATGTTTATGGATTTTTTTAGAAACGATTTTGAATCGATGAACGGTAAATTAGATATGAAGAAAGGACGAGCTTATGGTTACTTAGACATAGAGGACTCAAGTATAACCCTTATTCATCAACAATACTTACTTGGATCTTAAAACTTCACCGAATTGGCCCATGAATTGCTAAATTACCTATGATCCTTTAGGAGATAATCCTCAACATCAACCCAACTTAAATTAGCTTAGAAAACTCATCCCAACTATCTTGACAACACCACAAAGGTTACAAATTCATAAGAACTCCATAAAAGACCCAATTTACAAATTTTAGGCTAAAAAGGCAATAAAAATTCTGGGCAGAAACTTGTTCCGGACAGCCCTGCTTTCCGGGCTCGTAACTCATACTCCCGACATCGGATGACTACGAATCATACCTTTCCGGAAAGCTTGCAACGTGGCCTAAAACTTTCATGTTCACCATAAAAACTAAAGAGGTCTCCAAAGGGACGAAAAACAGCCCTCAAAACACTGACTCAGAATTCGTATATAAAATTGTACCTTCACGGTTTTGCTCGTAACTCGGGCTATACATGTCGGAAATTCGAAATTCCAAAGCCTATGGTTTGCTAGCACTTTAAGCTATCAAATGGAGTAGAAATTTGGGCAAAAATCTCACTTTTATAATTCTGTAAATTTCCAGAATTGAAAACAGTAGCTAAAACACTTAAAACTCATCTTTTAATTGGATTTTCCCACTCTTAATCATAATAGAACTTAATCAAACTTCAACAAACCTTAAACCACAATATTTCCAGAATATAAACCATGAAAAACTCTTCATCAAAGGCCTTAAAAATCACATGCATCTATGGATTAAACATAAACTTCACATAATAAACATGTTCTTGAACTCTTGCACAACAATCTCTCTAATTCACCCAAATTAAGCATGATAACTCTTAATTTATAATCTCACAACATAAACTCAGCCCTTAAACACTTAGAAACTCATAAGAAATCCACATGCATCACCATTAATTCATCATCCACCATGAATTCAACCATAAAACCTCACAAACACTTAGAAATATACATGCATACACTTAAAACTTAAACCCTAACTTAACCACAACTTAAATTCATGCTTAATAATCATAAAGAAGATGAAAAACATCAAGAAACCATGAATTTGAAGTAGAAAATCAGATTAGAAACAAGAGAATTAGGTTAGGGTTTGAGATTATACTACTTGAATTTGAGGTGAGAAATGGAACAAGAGAAGGGAGGAGCGAGTGGTGGCGGAGTCACGGGCACTACAGACCAGCCGGAAACCACCAGGCAGGGGCGGCAGAAGGGTGTGCACGGGCAGCAGCAGTGCAAGGAGGGAGAGGGAAGGTAGAGAGAGAAAGTGATAGAAATCAGATTTTGCAATTGAACTAGAATAAATCCTTTTACCCCTTTTATAAAATACCCCCTTCCCTAAATAAATTACCTTCCAATTAAAACATAATTAAACCATTAGTAAATAAATTAGCTAGGTAAGAATAATTAGTAATCCTCCCAAATAAATTAACAACATAAAACTTGATAATATTATTTAGTATATGACTAAATAAAATTTCTTGGAATGTAAAGTTGGGTGGAAAACTAAAATTAAAATTACATAAACTAAATTGATAGAACATACTAATAAAATAATTTGGGGCCATAAAATGTACTTAGGAGGATCGGGTAGCATAAATCATAAAAGAACGGTATTAAGAACCATATAACCTTCATCGGGTTAAGACGTAAAAATTTTAGAACATAAAATAAATCATATAAACTTGTCGTAAAATACTCATAACCTCAACATAAAATTCATAAGGTATGATTACATAAAATTAACCCACGGACCATCGTCTTGCTCGAGACCTGTCACGCATAAATATACATATAAAGAAAAACGTAATAACCAGTATAACAGTAAACGTGTCATAAATAAAGAAATTTTTAATTAGCGTAATTCGGCTAATCATCGAACTTAGTGTCTTAATTAAAACGGGTTTAGGGTGGGTCGTTACATCTACGAAGAACACGTCCTCCCCTGGCAAGTCATCGCTTATCTCCCAGTTGTCAGGAATCGGGTGCTCGGCCAAGAAGTCAGCTAATGCTTGTCCCTTGATTGCTTTTTGCGGGACATAGACAATGTCGTACTGCTTCAAGATCATGGCCCACTTTGCCAGACGACCACTCAACACCGGTCTTGACAAGATGTACTTGATAGGATATGCCTTATAGATGACCTGCACAGTGTGAGACTGCATGTAGTGTCTTAGCTTCTGAACAGCGAAAACCAGGGCTAAACATATCTTTTCTATAGGAGAATAGTTCAACTCAGCTCCGACCAGAGTTCGACTTAGGTAATACAACGCTCTTTCTTTTCCATCTTCAGTGTGTTGAGCGAACAACGCCCCCAATGACCTCTCCTGCGCCGTAACATAAAGTATGAGGGGCTTGCCAAGGATCGGTGCTCCTAAGACCGGAGGGTTTGACAAGTATTTCTTGATGGAATCAAAAGCTTTTTGACACGAGTCATCCCACTCGAAAGGAGCACCCTTCTTCATAAGGTGGCTGAAAGGATGGCAACGACCAGCAAGATTTGATATGAACCTCCGAATATAGGCTAGTCGACCTTGAAGGCTGCGAAGCTCCTTGAGCTTCTTTGGTTCCGGCATTTTCTGGATTGCTTTAATCTTTGCTTGGTCAACCTCGATTCCTCTATTGCGAACGACGAAGCCTAGGAACTTTCCAGAGGTAACACCAAATGCGCACTTTAGAGGATTCATCTTAAGTTGACACCTCCTCAACCGTTCAAAAATTTGACGAAGGTCCTGAAGGTGATCCGCCCTCTTCCTTGACTTAACCACCAAGTCATCAACATAACATTCCACCGTCTTATGAAGCATGTCGCCAAATGTTTTCTGCATCGCTCTTTGGTACGTTGCTCCGGCATTTTTCAAGCCGAACGACATTACATTGTAACAAAATATGCCCTTTGGTGTCCGAAATGCCGTCGCATCTTGGTCTTCCGGTGCCATCTGGATTTGATTATATCCAGCGGTGCAATCCATAAATGACAAGGCTTCGTGACCCGTGGTGGAATCAATCATAAGTTCGGTGATGGGTAAGGGAAAGTCATCTTTTGGACAGGCTTCGTAAGATCGCGAAAGTCCACACAGACGCGAAGTTGTCCGTTCTTCTTCCTTACTGGGACAATGTTTGTAATCCATGTCGAGTACTTCACTTCCCGAATGAATCCTGCTTCGATGAGCTTGTCGACCTCTTTTTCAATTTCTGGAACCAGTTCCGGACGGAACCTCCGTTGAGGCTGCTTCTTGGGTGAGACGCCTTTCCTTATGGCCAAGTGATGGACAGCAACCTTCAGGTCTAATCCGGACATCTCCTTGTAATTCCAAGCAAATACATCCCTATACTCTGAAAGGAATCTGAAATACTCCCCCTCTTCTTCCGACGTGAGCAGAGAACTTACATAGATAGGGCGAGGCTCCTCTACTGTTCCAAGATTTAACTCTTTCAAATCATCGACCGTTGCTTGCCCCCCATCTTCAAGAGTCTTAGGAGTTTCAGCAAGCTCTATTTCATCCTCAGGATCTTGGTGTTATGTGATGGTAATATGATTGGTTGACACAACTTCTTCTTGGCTGGACTCCTTTTCAGACTTGGTATTTACCTGGTGACCTGTCAGAACCAGAGTACGCCTCTTGACTCTAAGGGAACCATCTGTCTTTATATCTAAGGTAGAGAGACGTTTCATGCGAGAAGGGACAGAGCTTTGAACGTCATTTGTGACTCCTATGCGTCCGAACACGGAAGTGTCTCCTTGAAAAAGTTGTGGCTCCAACAATTCCTCACTGGCTTTTATCCTAGCAAACACTGAAGGCTTCGACTGAGAATGACCCTTGATTATGCTGAAAACAGATCTCCTTGTGCTAGGTGTGTCTCTTATACGAGTGAAGCCAGAAGGGCGTTCACCAGAAGTAGCCGGCCGTAGACTATAGAACACAGAAGACCTTGGCTTAGGCTGAGTGTTTTCCTCCTCACTAGCATCAGCCTCTTCAGCTGTAATGTACTGAACCTCGGACCTCCTCTCTTTTCTTCACGATGAGATTCTAACTGGTTGTATTGGCCTGTAACCAAGACCAACCTTAGAGACTTTTACCGAACCCCCTTGCTCTTGGATCTTCTTTTGTATGTCGTTAAGGCCGTAAGGCTTGGCCTCAACTACCTCCCCTAAGGGTGCCGGATTTTGAAAGTCATAACCAACCTTTTCCATTAGCTTGTATGCCTTTGGATCGAACCCTTCGTTAGTCCTTGGAGTCGGTAGATCATCACCCTCTTTAGACGACACCACAAACCCGGAGAGAGGTGGCTTTTCTGCCTTGTTTTGTTGTGGATGGAGGATAGGGATGATCGCATTTGCTTTGAGTGCACTTAGACCCTCCTTAGTGACTTTCTTGTTGGACGCGTTCTTCGAGCTTCTAGTTGTATATTCGGCAAAAGGAGATTCCCCCTCCTTTCGGCGAGACTTAGGTATGTACCTTAGAACTGGTAGCACCGCGCCAGATGATGGAGCAACTTGCTTATTGGTCGGCTCGGAGAGTGCCACTGACCTTTCCTTTTTATGCATTACCTTCCGTGTATCATCCGTCACTACCTCAACATCTTTCTTCAAGACCCTTTTGCCTGTGGAAGCAATTGACGAGGGCATCGCCTCCTTAAACGTCACAGTCTCTTCAAAGAATCTTGCGTCTGCAAAGTGGGACTCAGCCCTATTAAAAGGCTTAACATCACCATCTATCTTTCTTTCCCCACCTTTATAATACTTCAAACATTGATGTAGAGTGGAAGCTACGATGCCATGCTCATGTAGCCACGGTCTCCCCAACAATAGCTTATAAGAAGTCCTGGAGTCGATGACGTGGAAAATTGAAGTTGTAGACAAGTCACCCATTGATAGCTCAATCCAAATCATCCCAAGTGCTCGTTGACCTTCGAGGTTGAACCCTTGTATCATTGTACGACTTTTGGAGAGCTCTTCAATTATAATCCCCAATTCCGACATCGTCGATTTCGGCATGATATTCACCGCAGATCCTCCGTCAACCAAAATGCGTTTGACTTTCTGTCCACGGATGTAGCCGGATAGAGCTTGGAGCCTAGAAGTAAGTCATCATCGATGAAGGTGATGGATGTGTTACATGAAACACACTATGCGAAAGTGGAAGAGGATTCTCCTACGTTTTGAACCTTGTCGGCATAAACCTCGGGATGTTGCAATGCAGTGGCAACATGACGACACATTTCTTTGGGAAAATGAAAGATTTTCTCCCATGCCATTCGTGCTAGTAAGGCCTCCAACACCCTTAGAATTTTATCCGTAGCTTTTTGAAGAAGATCTTGGTTCTTCACTTCGCTGATCTCATCTCCGATCTCAGAACAATAGACCATGTTAACCACAACTTTATCAGCCTTTCCTAGGAAATCCCATTGGAAATATTCACCTAAGGTGAGAGGACGACGTGAACCTTGCTCGAATGACCCAGAGGTTTTGACCAACTGCTTCCTAGCGTTCTCGACCCTCTTCCTTTGCCTAGCCGGTTGGGAACTTCTTTCCCCTCCTTGTTGCTTTCTATCGTGAGATGATGGTACTTAAACTTTGTTGTTCTTCCTAGTTTTCCTCCGTGTGACGAGAGTCCATCCTCCCTCCTCCTCTAGACCTTCTGGCGCTTCAGTATGTTTCCTTTGAGAGGCCCGAGCTAAAATGGGGATACAAACTGGTTCTTGGCTCCCGAACTGGATCATCACAAGATCTTCTCTATCATATGGAGCCAGGTGTGCCGAAATACAGTTAGTCTCGACGTTGTTGTCCAAGTCCAATATTATCCTCCCTTCTTCAGCTAACCTCATGATGCGTTCTTTCAGGATAATGCATTTCTGGAGAGGGTGACTGACTACCCTGTGATAGCGACAGTACCTCGGGTCGTTTGTCCTTCCCGCTTCTTCTGGCCTCTTTGGTTGCGGGAGCTCGATAACACCCTTCTCCAGCAAGTCATCAAGCATTCCCGACAAGTCAGAATCAGGGAACGGATATTTGTTCTCTTGTAGCTCCTTCAACGTAGGATGTTTCTTAGCATCATTCCTCGAGAATGTGGTTTTTCTGCTTTCTTGTTTGGGTTTGGCAGAGATTCGAACTGGCTCCTCAGTTGCAGTTGAAACAGACATGGACTCCCCCTTTGAAGTCTTCACTGGCTTTGCATTCTTCTTGTACTCGTTAGTACCCTTTCTTACTTCGGACAAAGATGAAGATTTTCCCCGTCGATTCTCTATGGTAATCTCCATGTCATGTGCCTTGGTTGCCAACTCCTGGAAGGTCCTTGGCTTGACCATTTTGAGGACGTAGAGTAGGTCCCAATACATACCTTGAGTGCACATGTCGACAGCCGAAGCCTAAGAGAGGCGATCCTTGCACTCAAGACTAAGAGCCCTCTAACAATAGATGTACTCAAGGACTGGCTCCCCCTCCCATTGTTTGGTATTCGTCAGCTCCGTCATGCTAACAACACGTTGAGTGCTGTAGAACCGGTTTAGGAACTCTCGCTCCATTTCTTCCCAGCTGTTGATAGACTCGGGTTCCAAATCCGTGTACCAGTCGAATGTTATCCCTTTCAATGATCGAACAAACTGCTTCACCAGTCGCTCTCCTTCCGTCCCTGCATTGCTGCAAGTCTCGATGAAATACGCAACGTGTTGCTTGGGGTTACCCTTTCCATCAAACTGGTTGAACTTCGGGGGTTGATAGCCGAGTGGCATCTGAAGCGCATCGATCCTCTTTGTGTAAGGCTTTGTGTACAAGTGACTCTTGTTCGACGTCATTCCGAGTTGAGCCCTTATTGCATTAGCAATCATACTTTGGATCTCTTCCGCAGTCATTGATCCTGAAGACGAGATCTTCTTTTTTTCACCGTCGCCATCACCATCACCCTTAGAAGATTCTTTGTCAGATTCCTCCTTGTCAGTTTCTTCATCAGACTCTTCATAAGGGTGTTTCTCTATTTTCCTCATCAGTTTCGCGATCTGTTCGCTTTGTTCGTAGATCTTTTTGTCTTTTTCTTCGCTTTCCCTAGCAAGTCTTCTTAGTGTAGCCTCCAACTCTGCAATCTTTTCTTCCATGTTGGAAGCGCCAGTTGTCATTACTGGCATGATGACAGTTTGAGTAGACTCAATTTCAACCTCCGAGAAGATAGATTCCTCTTCAGTCATTGGGGAAGAATCTTCGCTGGAGTAGTCTTGGTCTTCAAAGTCCTCAGACCCGAAGATCGGGTTGTTGCGAGTTTGGAGTTCGTCCATTCCACGCGGGGTAGTCATGACTGAACCGAAGGTATTTGCAGTGCCTGGCCTCCGAGAGCGAGGACTCATTTGAGGCATTCCCTGAAGGTTGGAATCAACAGCCAGACTCTTCCGTGACGGGGTTGGTGCCTTAGTAGTTGGTTCTTCCAGCAGAGCAGAAATTGCAGCAGCAGTGGCGGCAACCTTCGCCATCCTTCGAGTCATTACTCCGCTTGATGTAGCACTCGTAGTCGTCGACCCTTGGGATGAGGCTTGAACGTTCCACTTTGTTGAGGGTTGAGAGGCAACTTTCTTGGGTGCCATCGCGTCGCTTGAGTTGAAGATGAATTTGAACTTCTTGGAGAAAGAGATGAGAGGCAGAGTGGTCCCACCGAGCGTGCCAAATTTGTAAACACAAATTTCGAGCCTGAAATAAATAAAGACAAGAAATTGAGAAACAAATATAATTTTGTATTAATATTCGAATGTATTTAGGTACAATCTCTGTATTAAATACAATAATGATGGTCCTCTTATTCGATCTCCTATGACTTGGGTGAGCCGAGGGCGCGGACGCTTGATCTCGATCTCGAATGCAGGTCTAGCTGAAGAACTCAGTTGTAGTTCTTTACCTTGACGTGCAGAAAGCTTGGAGCTGTTGATCTTGAACTTTCGTCGGCCTTGATCCTTGGCGCTTGGGAGCTGGAGGCCGCTTGCAGTCCGAGCTTCTGAATTCTCTGAAGTGCAGAATGCCGAATGTCGCCGTGTAGTCTGCAGTGTGTTAAAAATGAGGGAGAGGACCCCTATTTATAGGCTCTGGAGGCCTAGGGTTACTTAGGTTTGAGTCGGTTGTGGGCTTAGACCCAAATTAATAATTATCCCCTTAATTTTAAATAAAGAAATAATTATGATTTTTCTGCATCATAATTTACACGTGTCACGATGCTATTGGCCAGTATACATTTCCATTTAAAATTTAATTAAATGTACCGCCGTAATTAATTTTATACGTGGCGGATAATAATTAGGCGAATAAATTTATTTATTTTCCACGTGTCATTTTCTGATTTGCCGACAAAAATTTTGCCTTCTACATAGGGAATGAATTACATTCATCCAACATACTACAACCACTCTTCCTTATACTTAGAGAACTTTAACACAACTCCTAAGGTGTTGAACTGCAACAACTTATTGAGAGTTTATTGAGAGACTCTGGACTTTGCTTACTGTAGACGTTGAATTTTGTCATTCAACTTAGCTATGTTCTTATGTAATTTATTTTGATCATTTTTTTATCTATATTTTTAATTTAGGATTAAATGTCAAGAATTTTTGAAATGCACAAATTCTTCACATGTTGAAATCCCCAAAACCAAACCAAATCAAATCTCTCTTATCTTATTTCATTATTCTTCTCTTTTCCAAATCAAATAAATCATCCTTTATTTTATTTTATCTTCCCAATATTATCTCATCCACAACCATAAATAAATTGCAATTTATTAGGCTGCACATGCTCATGATGCATCCAATATATATTGTAAATAAATTCACATCCACCACTATAAATACACCCTCATTTCCACTTTTTTCTCACACCTCAAAATCATCATCAAAATGTTGACACTATGTGATTTTACCTCCTCTTTCCTCTTCTTCTTCTTCTTCTTCTTCTTCTTCTTCTTCTTCCCATCATCATCTTGCATTCATAATCTTGACATTAATTTGAGGTAAGCATCGTTTTTTTACTTTATTCACTTTGCTATGACGTAAATTTTAACTTAAAGAAATTGATGCTCAAATCTATTTGATTAAATGTTAACTTGTAAATATTTATGTTTATGTTCTTTTATTTCATTTTATTATTTGCATTTATTTGTTTTATTTATTTTGCATTTAGTCATTTCATTTGTATGCGCTATATAATATTCTTTAATAGAATTAATTCTTCTCTTCTACTCTTTTCTTTAATTGACCAATTTAGTATAGTCCGTTCTTCGAACGAGCGAATTCGAGAGTTTTTACTTTCGAATTCATAACCCTACCCCTGATTCCGAATCTCGTGATTCGTGGTTTTTGGAGTTTAAATTGAGTTTATTAATTCTCATTAAAAATTAATTGATGACTCTTTTGATTTTTATTATTTTGATTCAGTTGAGCATCATAATAAAATGCATTTAAATCTCCTAAAGATTAAGACACCTCATTCGGCTTGTCATACACCGCGTGGGACACTTGGAGTTTCTTTCGGGTCCAAAACTTACAAGAGGTTAGTTTTATCCTTGAGTCTAACCACAGTATTGTGAATTAGTCTTAAGGGGAGACAAGTTGTAATCCTCGACTCCTAACTACCCAAGTGATCTCTCATCTTTTGTGAGACTGTGCTTCCCCAACATTTCCAACAATCTTAAGACTTAATTTCACCATGAATGATCAAGTTAAGGATTATACTGAGTAATTTGAGGGATGAAATTTCAATATTAAGAGATTATGGAATGAGAAAGATAAGTTTATGTTGCTTTATACAAGTTTTGTTTATTCAAATTTATTAAGTTTAATTATCAAGATTATTAATCACTCGTAATTGATTTGATTGGTTTAGTTTGATTCTCGATCGATTGTGGCAATGAAGTTTGATGTTTATACTCAAGAGGTTCAAGGAATATATGGTGAGATTGCCTTCATCGAGACAAGTTGTTCATTTTACGTTGGCATTTGTTTGATTTTAAGTGACATAGTTCTCTTCGATGTGAATTGGATTAATTCAAAAGGGTATATTAGAAACATGCTGAGATTTAAAATTTATTTATGTGCCTTGTTAAATCACCATTTACAAGCTTTCAAGAAAGTGGTGTGTTAGAGTGTTTTATGAGTACAATTTCTTTGTCATTATTCCTATCGCCAAGATATTAAGTGTGATTTTATTAGTGTCAAGTAAATCACAAAGGGTCATATTGAGTGAGTTTACGATTTTTATGGCATGTTTTTCCATGGTTAAGTACATATATGTAGTGTTTATATATGAGTTGCCCTGTTGAATATAAAGCATGATAATTGTGGATTAACTTTATCATGGTTATTTATATCTTAGTATTTGGCATTATAAAATTGTTACTAAGTTGGAATGACAAACATGTGTGTTTTTAAGACTGTTGTTTTTCCGCTGCAAAAACCCTTTAAAGATTTATTTAATTGAAGTTTTAAATTTTCGGAGCGTTATAAAAACAATATAAGTTAAGTGTTGACCGGGAATGTAAAAAACAAGCTTATAAGATGAAACTGGTCCAACACGGACTATGTCAGGTTGGACACAAGTCGTGTTGGTGCCCAGAAGCTTAAGTAAAGAAAACACAGGCGAACACGGACCGTGACAACTTGGCACGGGTCGTGTTGAGGCCACCACGGTCCGTGTTGGATCAACATAGTCCGTGGTGATGCCGAGCTGTGTGAGATTTGAAATTCCTTAATTTCAGCCTCGTTAATTAACACATGGGGAATTTTTTTGGGATCATTATTGACTTAGCCTCTCCGTCAATAATGATCCCTTGATCATAGTCAAAATACCATGGACAATGCCCTTCAATTATGCTTTGTGATTGGAAAATTTGAATGCTCTTAAAACACTATAAATAGGGGATGAATTCCATTCATCCAACCTACCACAACCATTCTTCCTTCCTCATAGAGAGCTTCAACACAATTCCTAAGGCATTGAACTATAACAATTTCTTGAGAGTTTCTTGAGAGATCTTGTACTTTGCTTACAAGAGGTTAGGTTTTACCCTTGAGTCTATTCACGGTCTTGTGAATAAGTCTTAAGGGGAGATGAGTTTTGACCATCGACTCCTAGCTACCCAAGTGATCCTTCATCTTGTGTATGACTGTGTTTCCCCAAAATTTCTAACAAGAATTGTGGACTTTCAAGACACGAGTTTACATCAAAATGGAGCGAGCCTGAGTCCTACAACTTGTTCCCCCATATCGCTAGAGGAGGTCAGGGAAGCGTAGGAGAAAATGAAGGGGGGTAAAGCTTTGGGCCCCGACAGGATCCTCGTGGAGCTTTGGAAGTACTTAGCAAAGGAGTGTGCCATGTGGTTGACGTATCTTTTCAATAAAATTCTTTGAACTGCTCGTATGTCGGATGAGTGGAGGATAAGCAAAGTCGTCTCGTTATACAAGAACAAAGGAGACATTTAATGTTACAACAACTATTAAGAGATTAAGCTCCTAAGTCATGACATGCAGATTTGGCAACGAGTTATCGAGAGGAGGTTGAGAGAGACTATGCACGTGTCCAAGAATCAATTTGGTTTCATACTCGGTAGGTTGATGATAGATGTTATTCAACTGACACGCAGTCTAATGAAGCAATCGAGAAAGGGGGAAGGATCTTTCTATGATGTTAATTGATTTAGAGAAAGCTTATGATAAGGTACCAACGCAAGTCATGTGGGAGTGCTTGGAGGCAAAAGGGGTACAACAATCTTATATTCGAGTTATTAAAGAGATGTATAATAGTGGCAGAACTAGTGTTTGGACGGTGGTGAGAAACACGGGAAATCTCTCAATTTATATCTGAGTACATCAGGGATCTGTACTTAGCTCGTTTATTTTTACTATAGTCATGGACAAGTTGTATAAGGGGCCAAGATGAATTAGCATAGTGCATGTTGTTTGCAGAAGATATACTGCTTGTAAAAGAGTTGAGGGAAAGATTAAATGACAAAGTGAAGCTCTGTAGAGACACTTTGAAGTCTAAGGATTTTATATTGAGTAGGTCAAAAAGATGCAGTACATGATCTGTCATTTTAGTAGGCTGGAGAATGAGAATAGGAGACAACAAGTTACCATTAGAGGGGTGACCATTCTACATGTGGAGAAGTTTTGATACCTAGGATCTATCTTACGAATTGATGGAGAAGTTAGTGACAATATTACTCATTGAATTACAGTTGGTTGGCAAAAGTGGAGGACAACTTCAAGAATTCCTTTGAAGCTAAACGGAAGGTGTATCGTAGTGTAGTTAGACCGACGATGTTGTATGAAGTTGAGTGTTGGGCAACTAAGAAGATACATTGCCAAAGGCTGAACGTGGTGGAGATGAGGATGGTTCGATGGATTTGCGGTCATATATACTAAGCTGGATAGGATTAGGAATGACATTAGTCAAGCTAAACAAGAGGTGTCACCAATCGAGGATAAGCTGAGAGAGACTAGATTGAGATGGGTTGGGCATGTTCTTAGGATAAGTGAGGATGCCCCTGTCAGGAGATTAGTATACTCCTTGGACGTCGACGACGTGGGAGACCAAAAACGTTCATGAGAGAGGTAATTAGAGTTGAGGCACCTAGGGTTAGTGGAGGACATAACACCAGATAGGGTTGTTTGAAGAGCTAGGATTAAGGTAGACAGTGAGGTGTCTGGTAGGGTAATGTGCTTTGTTTTAAATTTTGTTGCTTTGTGCCTTCGTGTTGATTGTGTTGTACAGGAACGTTTAGCGCTTCCTCAAGCGCATGGAGTGCATAAGTATGCGTCTCTATACTACCGTTACCTTCTTGTTTTTTCAAGTTGGTTCTCAAAGGTTTTCCTTTGGGTCTTTTTTGTGTCTTGTTTGGTTTCTAAAGTGGTTTTTGAAAAGCTTTTGTGGATCCACATGAATAAGCATCACCATGAACTATGTTGAAGGCTACCTACATCTGGACCCCACAGACAACGCTTAAACATATTTCTTCTGAGAGGTTGTTGTCGTTGTTGTTGTAAGTATGTTGAATGGCCCCCTATATACAACGTACACATTCCAATCCCATATTCAACTAATTTAGTATAAGTTGTGAACCATGATTCTGACTTATACAACCAATTGATCTTGACTCACAACTAATTAGTTAATGATGATATTTGCAATTCATGGTATTATCTATTATGTTCCATCCATAGTAGTGCAACAGTAAATGAGAGACAATAAGCAAAAACGCAAAATGTAAAAATTAAGAAATTTTGAATTATAAGAATTAAATAATTATTGGTTTGGTCTCAGTGAACTGCCGGTTCAAAAATCGTGAACCGAAAGCAAATTCAATGACTTGTTGGTTTGTTGGGTCGGTTAACTGAAATCTTCACCGAGATCGGTTTCTCTAGGTTTCAGCTCGCGGTTCAATTTATTGATGCCGATTTTTTGCTCAACCGTAGTGAGTGCATCATCCTGTGAGGCAGAAAATGAGAAACTCGGCGGGTTCTCTTTTTATTTTTATTTTCTACTGCAGCATCAAAGCAACATTGTTTCATGTATGCCCTGGTAAACTTTCGGCCTGTTTTGAGCACAATCGTGGGTTGGGTGAATAAACGGATCAGTTTGATTAATTTTATTTACTAATTTGTCTAGGTTTTGACAACTAACAACTATTAATAAAAAGGTTTGATGAAATCTGATTGTAATCAAATTAGACTTTTATGTTTTAAGTATTGCAAACGTTTCAAGTTTAAATTTAATTATGATTTTGTTTCAAATATTTTAATTTTTTTGGGTTGTGTTTTTTTTTTTTTATAAATAGATACTTGCAAATGCATGTTCACTTCACTAAGTGGTGAGACAATTCTTTCCCACGTAAAACCTTTTTCCCTCAAATGTTTTAAATTTTGTTCATTTTTTTGATAAATTATATTAATTTGTTGATTAGCTTTGAATGAATTTTTTTTATTAAGTTATTCATACAAGTACTTACATACAATAAATTAGTATAACCAAATTAACTAAGGATAATTGGATTCTAATAATCCCTACTTTCACCAATTGGACAATGGTGGACCGTACTTTCACTTTGTATTCTGGTGGTCCAAAAAAAATAAAATTGGATTTGAGTGGGACGCCGGCGAGTTGAGTGGCGGTGACGCGGTGGTTTGCTGACATGGCACGTTAGACATGAGTTTGACCGCGTTGACTTTGAATTTGGGTGCCACGTCATATTAGAAACACATGCCATCTTGATTTATGTTTTTTTTCCAGCTTGGCTTATTAAATTTAACCCCTTTCCATTTTCTTTCTATAGAATCTTTTCTTTTTTCCCTTTCCCCTATTTTTCCTGCGGTAAAAATCAAAACCTTCAATGGAGGAATTGAAGAAGTCACCTTCATATCCCTCATCCTGGCATTCTCCCTCCTCTCACACCCCTTCTCTCTCATCACCCTCTTCGCCCTCGCCGCCACCTGGTGCTTCTTCTACCTCTTCCGCACCTCCGGTCAGCCCCTCCTCCTATTCGGCCGTGAGTTCTCCGACAAGGAAACCCTTGGATTGCATGTCATCTCCAGCGTCTTCGTCATCTTCCTCACCATCGTCGGATCTGTCATCATGTCCACGCTTGTTCTCGGATTGGCTGTTGTCGCTGTTCATGGTGCTTTTAGGGCTCCCGAAGATATGTTTCTTGACGATCAGGATTCCGCCGGAGCGTC
The DNA here is from genome assembly GCA_029582165.1 of Portulaca oleracea. Lineage (NCBI taxonomy): Eukaryota > Viridiplantae > Streptophyta > Magnoliopsida > Caryophyllales > Portulacaceae > Portulaca > Portulaca oleracea. Next base: position 13,749,653 of record CM055883.1, on the reverse strand, counting down.
CAACAGTTTGCTGACATTCCTCGGCGCCACCACCAAGAATGTCGCCTCGTCCGCCGCCACTTCCGTCGCAGGCCACGTCTGAGGGGAGGATGAATTGGGATCTGGATCGGGTGGATCTTGATGGGTTGTTGAAGGGAAGTGGGAAAAGTCTTTTACGATTTAATTGGTGAATTTTGGTACAGTTGGAAACAATTAATAATGATCTAGTTTAATGTTGAATCAATCGACTGGGGTTGTTTTGGTTTGATCTGGAGCATATATATATGTGAAAAAAATGGAGATTATTAGGATGAATGTGTACTTTAATTGTTGTTTAATTTCTTGTAAGGATTTCACTTAATCAAAACTTATAATTGTCTTGTATGCCATAAGCTCTCTAACAATTTTACAGTTGTTTTGGGGATAATTTTTCTTGTTTATATTTGAATCTGTCGCTGATTATTTCTCATCAGTGTTATACGTAATTGGGGTGATGGAGTTGCAATGAAAAACCATAGAAATAGCTAAAAATGGTTCTGCAGAAAAAGAAGGGGAAAGGGGAAAAGAAGAAAGAGAAAGCAAAGGTGAGGGGGAGGGGGTTTTAGTTTTTACCGCAGGAGAAATAAGGGGAAAGGGAAAAAGAAGAGAGATAAAGAAAATGGGAAGGGGTTAAATTTTACAAGGCAAGCTGGAAAAAAAAAGATAAATCAAGATGGCATGTGTTTCTAATATGACGTGGCACCCAAATTTAAAGTCAACACGGTCAAACTCATGCTTAACGTGTCATGTCAGCAAACCACCGAGTCACAGCCACTTAACTCGCTGGCGTCCCACTCAAATCCATTTTTTTTTTGGTCCACCAGAATACAAAGTGAAAGTACGGTCCACCATTGTCCAATTGGTGAAAGTAGAGATTATTAGAATCCAATTATTAAGTAGGGGCTCCACACCTTTTTAATTATTTAAGCAAAATTTGAGCTCGTCATTGGAGAGCACGGCAAAATTGAGAGACAAACTCTGATTCTCTGATCCAGGCCCTACCCGAACTCTCATGCTCGACGGGGGCGACTTCCAAGCACCCAAGATACCTATAGGATCAAGGTCGTGACCCAGGACATTATTGTGCCTGATAAATACGTCCGAACCTTTGATCATTAACCCCCAGGTTCAATCTTGGGTTTTTGCGCTACCCCGAGGCACCCTAGGAACCTAAGGGTCCACGTAGCCCCAGCAAGAATAATCCCCGAAGCGATTACCGGGTCGATTTTCACCACAAGTGTTTGGATTCCCCTTTGGCAAGAAAAAAGAGGTCATGCCCGTGACCTAGTTGGTCACGCACGTGACCATGTCGATATTCAGGGTTTAAATGAGGGTTTTAGGCCCTCATACAAATAGTCTCACATGTTTATTTGTAAGCATGAACAGTACGATCTTATGTTTGTAAGCATGATTCGATGACCAACATAAGAGCTAAGTTTAAATTTTGATTATATTGGTTTACTTCTATGAACTCCTAATAGATGAGGACCAGAGAGATGGTTGACACAATATTGAAACTATGAATACATTGAGTTAGCTTTATCCATTTTAGAGCATCATGACATCAGAAATTGGTTCTTACTTCTCCAGCTATCTTAAAACATTCTAGCTCCATTTGGATAGGGAGTCCAAGTTGCATTCATGGGTTCAGTTACCATAGACCAAACAAGTGAATCATTCGATATCTTGAAGTTTAAAGTGTCTTATTAGAAAATAGACTTATGGAGTTTTCCAACCATATGTAGATTCACACAATTTAAGCTTGATTGTCTTCTCAAACGTTATCTCAAAAAAGAAGCATGAAGACTGAAATTTCAGGAAATTGCATTTTACTGTTAAGTTGCATACACCAAAATTTTCATACAGTTTTTTATCCTTTGAATTTGAATTATTTATGAGGCATCTATGCATTTTATTGTTAAGTTGCAACCCTCCAAAGCTCAAACTATTACATTGTCTAGCTATTGGACTTAACTATTGAAAATTCATGCAAAGAATTAGCTCCTAGCAAATACAATAACTAAACTCTAAACCGAAGCACACTAGTCTAATAGTTAAGCTTTAGCTTCATCTGTTGAACTTTTCTTCCATGTGTCTCCAGGGACATCGTAACTTTTGAGATCCAAACCCTTTAGATTTGACGTAACTTCATGGTGAGCTTCTCCCTCTTTTGGCCTTATGTTCTCGACCATGCAACATCATCCTATAAGTGATGATTCGGGAACCAAAATTGAATGTTTTGTTGTAAATATCTAACAAATTACGAAAGAAAAAACAAGATAAAAAAAACTCATCATTGAAAACTATTGTTATTTGTTGAACATTAGTAAATAGAGAATCTATGTCAAAAGATACAATAAGTCAAATTCAACTTACTCTCATAGTGTGCTATCCAATGCTTCCAGTTTTGTATGCACATTTGAGTCCTCAATCCAAAAACTCCACCATATCTCATTGATATGGGGTACGTGAAAATTGATGATCGTTTTGGTAGCTAAGGTTGTATTTGTGTGTTTAACCAATTGTCAATCCTTTTTTCGAAAGTAAGTAGTAGATAGTTCAATTTTTTCAACTAACATCTATTAATGGTAAAACACAGAACACAATCAGTAACTACACAATTCATCTTATCAAATTATATTCATACGATGACACTTATCTCCAACATCATATGGATGTGCGATGAAAACAAAGAAAATCCATTGAAATACCAACTTGGAAGAATTCCAATTCAGAACCAATAACATCAGTCGAAAGAGATACATGGGAAGATATGTCTTCAATGGAACTCCTATCAGTCTCATCCACACCAAGATACTCACAGGAAGTACAAATCCAATTGTGGAGAGGCAATGGAATGCATTGCCATTGTTTTCAGTGCATTTTGAAGGTTGGTACGTTCTTGATAGACTTTTAACTAAGTAAACAAGAAAGTTAAAAGCTAAAAATGTTAAAACTTGAAGAACCCGAGAAAAATTTCAAAAACCTACGTAAGAGAAAATATACTCACCACCCCGTTAGTGAATGCCTCCATAGTGATCTCTCCACTCTCATTAACTTTCAAGTTTGGATAGAATAACATCAACTCTTCATTTGTCATAAACCTTTGAAGATCATTTTGGTTCATATAACTACATACATATATATGCGTGAAATAACAACTAGTCTTAAACACGTGCAATACATATACAACGCATGTTCTATTCTATCTAGATGTGTACCATTTTTTACCCTACCGACATGCGTTTCATATACTCATATTGTTTGTGAACTCAAGTTATAATTATGCTTATGATTAACAACAACAAAAAATGCATGTACATCAAATTATATGTGTATGTGTTCATAATTAAAATTAACAAGTATGTATACATGCTCAGAAGATAAAAAGAAATTATATTCATGTAATTGTACATGTATGCTCATAATGATGGAATCCATAGAAATTGATTCCCACTTCCACGTGGGAACTTCTAAAGGTCTAAGCTCACCTGATGGTCTCTAACGTTCTGTTTAGACCCTTTGACATGTCAAACATTTATCCCCATAGCTGGCTATATCCCTCTTCATAACTGGCTATATCTTTTTTCATGTTTGGTCACCAAAAGTGCTCTTCTTAAACCTCTATACGTTCTTGTACCCCCAGAATGCACAGAGTACAGCGAATTGTGGCTTCCTCTCAAGAGCTTAAACCTTAAACTTCCCCTGTCGGCCATACATAGCCTATTCTGAAACCTTAGGATTCTGTCTTCATGGACTAAAATCCGGGTATCCCCTTCGTGGCTAGATTATCCATAATCTTCTTGAGTTCTGGGTCACTCATTCGTTCTATCTTGATTTCCTCCATGACGGACAGTTGTAAGGACTAGTCTTATAATAACATGCCTTAGGGAAAGAGTGCCTTTTCGTTGGGGATCTAGGATTAAGCCCGTGCCCTATCATAACAGTTTTATTGCATAGATACATTCTAATGATTTTATTGTTTTACAAGTGGTCCCGACACATAGTTCTACAGTAGCTAGAGTAAATCCTAGCATTATTTTATAGGCTCCTATTGGAGTAAGCTTGACCTGGCCAGTGTCGACTGCCTAGCAGTCACCCAATCCAAACTCCCGGTCGGTTTGGGCATGCGCGTGTGTGAGGTGCTTCGGCATCGATCGTAAGGGATACCACGTCTTATTATTGTTATATTTTCAAAGTAAAGCACAACATATGCATAGAATTCTTAAAGTTTAAAGACTTCATTGGTTTAGCACGAGTTATTTTGCCCCTTCCTCGTTTTCGAAATGTTTTAAAGGCCGGCATGAAAAACCGTTTTCGAAACGGTTTTACATGTTGGAGGTTTGTGTACTGAGTGTTTCCCCCACTCACTTTTGCGTTGTTTTACTGTTTTGTTTTAGGTGGTCCGAGCTCCACAGAAAAGGGAAAGGACGCTCAGAAGTAGTTTACTCTCTAAAGTGAAAGGTAGACTTTTGCGTCGTACAGGGTTACTTATAAACCAAGTGATAGTGGTGTTTGGAGATATGTGGCACGTCTCGGGCTCGGGATGGCTTGGGTGGCTTGAGAAGTATTTCTAAATTCTTGCAACTCACTAAGAACCCTTTTCGGTTGTCATGCTTTGCAGACATCACATGCTTCAAAGTCTTATCATTCAAAAGTCTATCACTTTGACGCTTCCGAATGCGCTCTGATTTGCATGACTTAATGAATAGTTACAAGGTTTAAGTTTGAGCATGAGTTATTCCTTTTAAACCTCTTGGTTTCGATGTGTTGGGTGTGTTTATCCGAGATCCTCTCTCTCTCTAATTGAGAGCAAGAAATCAAATTGCTACTTATAATGAGAACATAGAATCACCTATAAATTTCTCTTATAAGTCTTGAGGGAATGGATAAACAACCAACTCTTCATAAGGAACTACAACTAATTGCATGTTCCTATTTGTAGGCTGACTCTCATCCTTCAAAGCACATCTACTTTGCTGTAGATATTGCACATTTGCATAAATGCGAGTTTCATAGCCGGTATCTTATACTCAAAGTGGGTTTAATAAGGGTAGTGTGTATCATATATGCATTTGCCTAGAATTGAAATCATATCTCAAGTCTTTCTTGTGGTTATTCACGCTCCCAGTGTCATATATACATGATTTGGTTGTTAACCGGTTGCTGTCATTGTTTGGGTATGTACAACTTGTTTGTCCTTACCTTTCCTTTGACTTCTTGTCTTTGATAGATTTCTTAAATCTTATTTTCCCTTTCACTAAAAGACTATCTTTGGTCGCCAATCTTTTGGCTAAAGGGGATCTGAGGTTTCTCTTGTTTTAAAATAGTCAAATTATTTCAGAACAGTAGCGCCAACAATTGGCTCTTATCTAGCTCAACCGAGACCATCTGGTTATTGGTTTCATATTTATCAACTCTAACTAGTTCGATGAACTTGGTTTTGAGTTGGTAATATTGAAATCCTTCCTCTAATCTTCAAACATTTTGAAGTTAAAATTGTATGGATACTATGACATTACCTGTATTCATTTGGCTTGATTGACCTCTTAATATTGATGCCTAGCTCAATTTTATGTCAAAGACATGTTTCTTTTAATCGCCTTCAAGACAATCTTGCGATGGCAATGCCAATTAAGGAATTGGTGTTAATTGTTTTTCTCTTTCTCAAGGAGAAAACAATATTTTATTAGTGGTGGATGTTTGAGCGAAAAGATATAAATAATTCTGCGAGACAAGTTGGTTCATTTTAGTTATTATTCATCAAAAGAAATTAAACTAATTTAATTTCAAATCAAAACACTTTATTAACTCTCACTTAGTGTTTTAATTTAACCAAGACCCACAAGACCCATGGGCTCAAGTGGTCTTTGGCCCAACAAAACTCGAGCCCATGTTACCTTTGGTGGATCATCTTATGATCGATCATTCAAAATGACTCTTGGCGAGAAATTTGTATCGAATACAATATTTCTCTTCCTCTGCTCTTGGTCCAAAACTATTTTGATAGCCAATTTGAATTGACCTAGCTTCCACCCTACTTATTAATGATGGACAAATAATTCGCTTTGACTTTCTTTATTTATCCATCTAAGTGGTGTTTCGATAGATTGAGCAATAATTCATTTTGAGAATAGGTTTTATTATCCTAAGCATGCAATTCTAGGTGAACTCTTTCGAAAAGCATAAAAGGCATAATAAAACAACATGCAATAACGAATTTAAAGCATAAATGAAACCCCTAGTATGGCCACCTAGACTTAATCAACTAATTTAACTAAGCCTTGAAAGTCTTCAAGAAAATCTTCTTGGGACTTGCAACTTCATTGGATGGGCTCCCACTCAAATCATCACCTCCATTGCTGTTGGACTCCCACTCAACTTGATGTCTTCAATTACAACCAATTTACAATTTAGACCTCATAATTGAGTCCTTACATGAATTAAAATAAACTTAACTGAAATTTAAATTTAAAATTTAACTCAAAGACGGTATGCAGACCGTATTTCACCCAACCCGGTACGCAGACCGGTAAAACCGACTATCTATGGCCATACTAGAAGCACATGTAAATATGTAATATTGCAATAATTATATCAAATATAACACATGCTTAAATAACAAGTTATAAAGGCATATATATATAATCGCAATATAACACATAAAGAAATAAATACTAAATAAAATTTTCTAAAAGGTTTGCATGATTAATATAATAAACAAAATCCAAATTTTATCTTAGTTACCTAAACAGATTTAGGATTTTATACTTATACATACAAAATATTTGACTTTCCTAAAATCAAGGAGTCTAAAAGATACTATATCTTTCAAAGATATTGTAGGTTTCCTAAACTTTACAAAATAACAGATTTTTATGCTTATCTAATTTAGTAGTAATAGGATCTAATAATTAATTTCTAAAATTAATTACAAACCCTAAAATACATGAATTCACCAAAATTGCTGGCAACACGGTCCGTGTTGGATCAACACGGTCCGTGTTGCTTCCCAGTTTCGGTTAATTTCGTGAATGAAAAACTTAAATAAAATATCATAACTTATCAAATTAAAAGATTTCATATCATAGTGTTATCTAATAACCCGATATGAATATTTTCCAGAATTTTAACAATTTCTAAAAGATTGTAAAAATTTAGGTTCATCCAATATGCTACTGTAAAAATTTCAGATTTTTATTAAATTTCAAAAATTAGAATAAAATTCAGAAAAGTAAACAATTATACTTTTCTGTTAATCTGAAAATTAAAGAAAAACTAGTAAACAATTTCGAAAATTCACGAATAATGTATCCACAACAAAATGGTTACCCAGTAACCTACTGTAAAATTTTCAGAAAATTTGCAAATTTCTATAAATATACAAACTTCAGAGAAGCAACAAATTTATTTCTCTGAGATTTGAAAATTTAAATTAAAAAATATAATTTGACCAGATAAATTAACGAAAATTTTTTTCCCTAAAAGTATGGTTACCCAGTAACTTACTGTAAAAATTTCAGAAGTTTTATAAATTTCTACAAATTTATAAAATTCAGAGAATTAAACGAATTTTAATTCACTTCAGATCTGAAAACTCAATTAAAAATCCATTTTAATTGGAAAAAATCTACAAAAAATATGAAAAGTCCAGAACACTTCTAGACACCTCCAGTACAAATTTCAGAAATTTTCGAGTTCGTTTGATATTTTATTTTGATTTTTCATATTTACCGTAAATAAACTAAATTAGAAAATTAATTCTACAAAACACTATTTTGCGAATTTTGACCTATTTCATGTATTGCCTACTGTTTAACAATATTAAACATGATTGTTTCTAAAACATTCAAAATTAAATCGAGTTCATGCTATATTTAACAATTAAACAAACATAAATCGATTAATTAAAGGCAATAAGAAACAAATAATAACAAAGCATGAAATTTTACAATAAAATCTCAGATTTATTATCATGAACATTAAACATTAAAACTTTCATAAAGATTCAAAATTTTAGGCATAAATCTATTCTAGCTTATTCATAATATAATTCAACTATTGACAAAATTAATTATGAATACAAGTACAATACTTTAGCATGCAATTGGTGGCTTTGATACCACTGTTAGGTTTTAGGTTATCTATTTCCTAAACAGATACAGATTAATTGGCGGAATATTATAACAGTTATAAACAATTAATCAAAACAACTATAGAGGCTTTAGTAATATACATGATCGCTAATTCTTGCTGAAGAAGAGGTTGACCTTCCAGATTCCAACGCTGAAACCCTCTACCGAAAAGTCCACGCCGCACTCCAGGAACCCGATTGCTAGATCAACCCGATCGAGACGAATCTCAATCTAAGATGTATGTGAGATTGTTTCGGGAAACAGAGAATATTTCCTGAAACTAGAACTGCAAACTGAAAGAGAGAGGAACTTAAGAAATCACCCTGGTATCTCTCTAAGAGCCTTAGGCAGTTGGTATGGAATAATCTCTCCCAGAGACCCCTTTATATAGTGTTTAGAAAACCTAGCTACCTAGGGAAAGGGTTCAAAAACCCTAAAGGGCCGAATTAAAACAACGGCGCCTTTCTGGGCCCAACACGGTCCGCGTTGGACTCCAGAAGGTTCAATTATTCGGCCCACGGACACCACGGACTGTGGTGTCTCAACACGACCCGTGTTGAATCCAATTTGGTCCGTGTTGGGCTGATTTCTCACAGAAATCAATTTCCAACTTTTCTAAACGTGGTACAATATCATTTAGGTTACATACATTGTTTCAGGGCACTGACTTGTGTGACCCATTAGGACCAAATAATATAGTTGTAATTAAACATAAATTACTAATTATAGAGGTCTCTAGCAAGACATATAATTACTATATCACTTTGGTTTTAATCTCCGTGTATATCGAACATTGTCGGGACATTCCCAATAGAAACATGGTGATCCCAAATATCCAATTCCTTGCAATTTATTAGATGAAACTGGAGAATGTGCTCAAAATACAATAATTGTTCATTCTTATTATTATGATCTTTCACCAAATATTACGATTGTTCACTCTTGCTACTATAATTGTTCAACTTTATTATTATGATTGTTTATTTGCAATAATTTGGAGCACATGTTCAGGGTGCACGTAATATATATTGTCAATTTGCACCTAAGTTTCCACCACTTATGCTATGCTCGGGAGAAAGGTTAGCAGGGGGGAAGGGGAATAAGGAGGGTACTTATTACTCCTCCTTACCCTTGCTTGGAAATGGAGTGCGAGGGGTTAGGAGGAGTATGAGGAAGTGAGATTTACCCTCCTTTACTTCTTTTAACTCTTATTTTTCTTATACTTTAATTTGGGCGTAAGGAAGAGTTTAATGACATTATAACATACATAACACATAAACTGACAATTTTACCCCTCCATTTCTCCATGTCATGCTGCGAGATCTCTCTCTCTCTCTCTCTCTCTCTCTCTCTCTCTCTCTCTCTCTCTCTCTCTCTCTCTCTCTCTCTCTCTCTATATATATATATATATATATATATATATATATATATATATATATATATATATATATATATATATATATATATATATATATATATATATATATATAGACACACACACACACACATATATATATAGGAAAATTGGATTCTAATAATCTCTACTTTTACAAATTGAATGATGGTGGTCCCTACTTTCACATTGTATTCTAGTGGTCCAAAAAAAAATATAATTGGATTTGAGTGGGACGTCGCCGAGTTGAGTGGTGCTGACTCGGTGGTTTTCTGACATGACACATTAAAGTCAACCCAGTCAAACACATGGCCAATGTGCCATGTCAGAAAACCACCGAGTCACCACAACCCAACTCGGCGGCGTCCTACTCAAATCCAATTATATTTTTTTTGGACCACCAGAATACAAAGTGAAAGTAGGGACCACCATCATCCAATTTGCAAAAATTGGATTCTAATAATCCCTACTTTTGCAAATTGGATGATGGTGGTCCCTACTTTCACTTTGTATTCTGGTGGTAAAAAAAAAAACGGATTGTAGTGGTACCAAATCCACATTCACATTCTTCTTATTTTTTTCATTCCTACCCTATATTGTTTTTGTTTTTTTCGTTCCTGCCCCTAGAAAGTTAATGAATTGTATTTTCTAAAATATTTTTTAAATTATTTTTTTGAGACTTCGAGTAATTATTATGATTTTTTAAATATAATAAAAGCGAAAAAATCTTAAAAAATTGAAAGAAATGCCGTAAAGGTGAGAAGAATCAATAATGACCTTTGGATGCAAAATCAATGGCCAGCAAAAAAAAACAGTTTTCATTTATTTTTGGCCAAGAATCATGTGACCTGGGTGAAAATAAAAAAAATAAAAAATCAGTTATCATTATTATGCATTGGGAATTCTCGCGCGTGAGAAAAAGAAGCTGCCGATTTGAAGTTTGGATGTTTGGACTGTGATTGATTGCGTAACCCAATGGAGAAAAGGAAATAGAGGGAGACGAACAGGCGGTTGTTTTGGGGCGGTTATCTCATCTTGTTCCGGAGGTCGACGACGGTATCGACGGGAAATTCTAGCAAGATCGTTGTGTTCGACTGACAGTTCAAGAGTTGGTGGGTGGTCTCGACCAGGAATTCAAGCAAGACCACGATTTCGACGGGAAATTCAGCAAATTTCAGGGGTTTCGATGCCGACATAGATGGATTCTGATGGGAAAGTGATGGAGAAGGATGTGGAAGTCGGCGACGGGTCTGCAGCGACGATGATGGGCTCGGGCAGGAAGGGTAACAGTGACCGTAGGGCAGAAAGTGAGACAAGGTTAGAAAATTTGATTTGCTTACATTTTGTTTTTTTTTTTTACGCTAATAACCCCGGAATTCCAAACAAAAATCATATCTTGTTTGGGCACATAACTGATATTCTTGACTAGGGAACGAATGCAAACTGGGTAGGGAGTGAGAGGTGGGTGATGTAAATATCATGTTGATGCATAATTGATGGCCTTATGCATCAAGGTCAACCATGGAGACATCTAATACTCACCTAGAAGGAAGAAGAGCTCAAGTCTCTCATATATCTCTCTACTTGGAAGGGATCAACTCATATGGTCGTATACTTTTGCTCCTTAATTCAAGGACCATGAAGCTATCATAGAAGTCATCCTAGAGAGGATTATTCTACATTCCAAGAGCTTTCATATGGTTCAAGAATCTTTAAGTTTGGATGAGAATCCAAGGAGTTATCATCATTTGAAATCTAGTTTAGTTCATTGTTTTCTTTATGATGTAATCATTAGAATAGATGATGTAAGCCTCAAGGGGCCTATTTCTTGATTTGTGCACGTTTAGGAGGGCTAGGATTACTATAAATACCCCCTTAGGCCTCTTGTAATCTCATTCATTCACATATCAAATACAAAGTAAACACGTGGTGTTGTTTTCTCTCTAGCTTTTGTGCTAGTTTTCGTTTCTCTTGAGGAGTTTGAAGTTATCCCCTTCTTCTATTCAAGGGTGGCATCCTTGAAGGTGAAAGGAAGGAATTGAAGGTCTCTTGAAGGTGGTGTGGCTATATCCTTCTAAGAGTCTTCAAAAGCCATCATCTATCCGTCGTTATTCATCCATTTATCATCCATTTCGTGTTATTCATCAAGAATTCAACAAGAATTCATCAAGCATTCAACAAGAAACGTTTGTTCTTCATCAAACACGTCCAAGCTTCATTCGTTCATCATCAATTATCATTCGTTTGTCCATTCGTTCATCATTTCCATTCGTTGGGTAATCATCTTTCATAGTTCTTTCCATCCTTTTCGTCCATTTCTATTCCATTTTTGGTTCTTTGGAACTTTGAGAAAGGAGATTCCTATCTTCGTTTTTAAAGATCCTTAGATATTGTGTAATGAGATCATCCCTTGGTCCCATTATGCATCACATGTATATCACAATAGGTCAGAATGTGCATAACAGTGTATTGTGGGTGGGCAATAAGGTGTAGAACACCATGTATAACAAAAGCAAGTGGTTTTGTTTGTACATTACAATAGTGTATGATGTATGTTACAGTTGCTTATGATGACATGGCATAGCGAGGTTATAATAAGTCATGTATATTGTGGTTAATGGTGGTGTACTTTCGGAGGTGTGCTTAATGATGGCATGTACATATTGCATATATTATCAGACATGTACATTATGATATACAATGATTGGTAACTTGAATATGCATGATGATCATATGTAAAACGAGCTATACATGTTGTGTGAGTACTCTTTGTGCATTCGGGACAGTTGACAAATAGTTCTTTGTCATGTCCATCATTTTTCACTATGATGAACATTTGAATCAAGGATAATGTACTGTTTAATGAGACATAATAGTTTGTAATGTCCAGTAATTTTCACCATGAAGAACATTTGATTGAATGATGATGTCCATTGGAAATGAGCATTAGATACGTACATTATGTTATGCAGAAAGTGCATCCTATATATACATGATGCTCATTTGATTTGATGATGATGCTCATTTGATTTGATATTTTGCAAGCTATTGTCTTTCATGGCAAGTGAGAAGTTATATTTTGTAATGCCCAATACCCTAAACAATGAGCACATCTCGAATATGCATAATGGTCATATGTAATGGACAGTATACATGTTAGCTAGTAATGCCCAATAATTGTAACCATGAAGAACATTTGATTGCAAGATGATATCCATTTCAATTAGCATTAGACATGTACCTTATGTTATACAAAAGAAGTGCATCCTATATACGCATGATGCTAAGTTGTAATGTAGCTTGGTTTTTACAATTATGAACATATGATTTACGATGATATCCATTTGATTGAACATTGACATAACGTATTCATTGTTGTTGATAAAAAATACAAAGGGTTGAGTGTCAATCGTCGCATATTGAGCCAGAAGCAAGTGACGTAGTGTTGGCTGTTGTTGAAGATGTTGCACGCGGTAGTGGTGGAGGCAGCGGGAATGGTAGTCCAATTCCACCACATATCGCTGGGACTAACGTGCCCACTGACGATGACACTGACACAGGATCTCCGTTCACGACACTGCAGCTGGCCCAAAAGTCCCCCCTGTTAGGGGGATTGTCATTCGTGACAGAGTTAATTATTAGAAATTTAGGTCATCTCCCTTCTATTGATGGTGTTTCACTGTACATTAATTATTAGAATTTTAGGTCATCTCCCTCATTATCTGTAATTATATGTCATTTTTTAGGATTAGAATTGTGTAAAATAAGTAATATATTGTCATGTACTTTTTGTGATACTTTTAATGGATGTCCATTTTTCTGTCAATAAATGTCCATTTTCCTTTTAATAGATTTTCATTTTTCTGATATTGGATGTCCATTTTGATGTTGATTATATTAGATATTTCCGCATCAATTATTAAAATATCAATTAATGAGTGTCCTTTGTAACTGTCCATTTTCCTTTAAATAGATTTTCATTTTACTGATAATGGATGTCCATTTGATGTTCATTTTGAGTTCGACATGGCTCCTTGAGGTGATAAGGTGATACCAACAAACATAGCCAAAGAGAAAGGAAACATGATGAGAGAAGAAGGAAGCGAAAACGTTGTTACTTTAGGATACACAATCCCACCAAATAAAATTTGGACTTTGTTTTTTGAACAAAATGGATGGTATGATGTGATAGAGAATTATGTGGGGGTATTAGATTAAAGGGGTCTCAGACAGATGGACATCACCAATAGATATATGGACATCAAGTAATAAACATATGGACATCAATTAATAGTGACAAATATTCAGACCCAGATAGATGGACATCAACTAATAAACATATGGACATCAAGTAATCAAGATTTGAACATCAAATAATACAGATATTGAAATCAATTAACAATGATAATCGATTGATGGAATGCAGCTTGTTTATCATTGTTAATTGATGTTCATATGTCTACTACTTAATCTTCATATGTTTATTAGTTAATATACATCTCATTGTTAGTTGATTTCCATATGTTTCTTTATGTTCACATGTTTATTACATGATGTACATATGTTTATCACTGTTAGTTCACAACCTTTTGCCGAAAAATCGTGCATTCATCCACAATCGGCCATGGATATTGGTGGGCGAGGTGCAATGGGGGCGAGAGTAACAGAGCAATTACAAAATCTTGATGTCCACACTTGTTATAGTTGACATTCATTTTGGGATGCCTTGATGTACTTTTTAGTGATACCTATTGTTCATCTATACATGAAGTGTGAAGTTTGAAAATTGTAAAAATTTGAAGTTATGCGTATTGTTGGATGTCTTGATGTACTTTTTTGTCATACCTGTTCTCCATGCTCATCTGATTTAACTTGATGTTCAATTTATTAGATGTCCATTTTACAAAGGCTATACAGTAGGACGCCAAGTTAAATTGTAAAAATGAACATACACATGAAAATGGACATCCATTATGTGTAAAATAAACATCTATTATCAATTAAATGAACATTTATTAGTAAGCAAAACGACAAAGTTAAATACTCTACATCAAAATGGACGTCCATTATCAGTAAAATGAACATCAAGTTAAATCAAAATGGAAATCAAATGACAATTAAAAAAGACACTCATTAATTGACATTTTAATAATTGATGCAAAAATATCTAATATAAGCAACATCGAAATGGGCATCCAATATCAGAAAAAGGAAAATCCATTAAAAGGAAATTGGGCATTTATTGAAAGAAAAATGAGCATCCATTCAAAGTATCACAACAATTATAGGACAATCTGTTACTTATTTTACACAATTCCAATCCTAAAAAATGCCATATAACTAGAGACAAGAGATGACCTAAAATTCTAATCATTAATATATAGCGAAACACCATCATCAAAAGGGGGCAAGTGTCCTTGTTCAGCTTACTGCGAGGTAGGAAACAGACACTTCGTCTCAGCATCCACCTGTCGAGCGACTTTACATATTCAACTGGACACCACTGTATACACATTAAAACCAACATTGTTACACCACGATCCATACAAGAATATATATTGCACATATTCACATGTCCGAACGCTAATAGTTGCATGTCTGAATCAATCCGCACCAAAATATTGGTTGCTCATGCATACATCACTGAATGCTCATTAATTGTGTGCGTATTGTGCATTTGAATGAAATGAACATATGCGCATACTTAAATGCACAACAAACACACACTACCTAACCTCAAAGTACATCACGGACCACATGGCTGCACACTAAGACCCCATTTAATGACACAATACGAGTGAATTAATAAACAGTTTACAGACATATCATCAGCCTTCCTTCATGTGGACATCGTAGTCAACCATCATGCACATTTAAGGTGTCATCACAAATTAGACTTCTACATTCGCCATAACATCAACTGCACAATATATGGTCATTTATATCAACAAAACATCAGATACAAGTAACCCGAACAACAAATTCAACTTTTTCATTACAATCAACATGCAAAATACAAATAAAAAAACAATCTGCTCAATGGACATCATGTATAACGATACCGAACACGATCTTCATCTTCATTACTCTAGACAATTCCACACAAACACATCATTGAGCCTCGTCAGATTCCACAAAACAAAAATCTCAAAACCAATCCCACGCTCACATTCCTAGCCATTCAACAAACCCAGAAACTTTGTTCAATTTCTGTATTATATCATCTTCTTCATTGTACACATTAACCCTAAAAAATAAAACATCTCGATCGAACACATATGTCCGCCATTGACGACGTCCTTCTCCATCTCACCTCAAACCATCAATGTTTGTATTCACCCCATCCATTGAAGAATAATAAGAAGTCACGCCCAAAACAAAAAAAAAACAAGGATTGTAACATTATGAATCACATATGCTTGCATCAGATGTCCATTTCATTGAATGTTGATGACCATTCTCACTAAATGTGTTGTCCATTAGTGTTTTTAACAACTAATAAAAGAAATTCATATAGCCCGTTGTTGCGACATTATGAATCACATATGTTTGCATCAGATGTCCATTTCATTTAATGTTGATGACCATTCCAACTAAATGTGTTGTCCATTGGTGTTTTTTAACGCCTTAGACGACCCCTGGACTCCTCGCAACCCTAATCCTCTTCTTCCTCGAGCATCCGCCTCCGCCTCTTCCTCCGTATTCCGATCGAGCTACGGGCAGGCGTAGGGCACTCTTCCGGCAAGGAAATTCTCGCAGACCATCCTGGGGTCCCGCTTCCTGACACGATCGGCCGGCGCCGAAGAATCAGAGGTCGCCGGAGGAGGAGGCGCGGTTTTCGGCGGGGGGATGAGGGGTGGGGAAGAGGAAGTCGTTGATGGAGAAGTCGAAGAGCTCGGTTCACTCAAAGGAGGTAAGCGAGTCGTCGGTCAACGGAGGAATCTCCATGGCCGGAGGAAGAAAGGAATTAACCCTAACAATGTCTTCTCCTGGTCGTTAATGGAGGATTGCATAGTGAAAAGTAAAAGGAAGAAGAAGAAAAAGGGGTGGATGGGAGAAGCAGGAAGAAAGCAGTGGAGTAGGGAGGGAAGGGAGATGGTGAGGAGTTGGAGTTTCGGTGATGGCGGATTGGAAATCATCCTCTCATTGCTGAGCCTCTTCTTCCTTTACAACCTACTCTCATTGAAGCTAGATAGTCACGTGATCTACTCCCTAAAATTATCCAAAATCTCCAAAAAAAGGCAATCCTTAGATTAAATCCAATGATGGAGATGGGTCATGCTTACATGCTCACCATAAGAGCATGCTTACATGATCCATTCCCATATATATATATATATATATATATATATATGTGTGTGTGTGTGTGTGTGTGTGTGTGTGTGTGTGTGTGTCTGTATATATATGTCACACACACACACATATCTCTCTTTCTCTCTCTCTCTCTCACACACACACACACACACATAAGAGAGAGTGAGATGTATGTGTGTGTGTGTGTGTGTGTGTGTGTGTATGTGTGTGTGTGTGAGAGAGAGAGAGAGGGGGGGAGAGAGAGATGTGAGCAAGATACATGTGCGTGAGTGAAAGAGATATAGAGAAAAGTAGAGGGAGAGAGTGTGGAACCATCTCAACTAAAAGCTTAAGCTTATGGTTGTAGGCCCAATGATGGTTTTATATTCTAACACGCCCCCTCACGCGAATGTCCTTTATACTTGGAGCGTGGATGCTACAAAGGCCCCCTTCACCTTGCGCAAATGAATAGGGGGTGTTGGGATTTGAACCTGAGAGCTTTTTCTCAAGTCTGGCTCCGATACTATGTGGAATCATCTCAACCAAAAGCTTATGTTGATGGTTGCAGGTCGAATGATGGTTGTATATTCCAACAGAGAGAGAGAGAGAGAGAGAGAGAGAGAGAGAGAGAGAGAGAGGGATGGAAGGGGTGGAGAGAGAGTGAGGTGAAGAGAGATTAAGGAGAGATGGGGGTTAGAGAGAGAATAGGGAGAGAGGGGGAAGAGGGAGAGATAGAATGTGCATAGAGCTAATGTATGAGTGTCATTATATTACATATAATATGAAAGGAAAAATACGTAAATTAAAAACTTACTTTTATGAACTCTCCCAATTGATCTCCCAAGCAGGGGCAAATAATTTGTCCTTACAAACACTCCAATACTCTCACACTCTTTTACTCTTATACACTCCTACCTTCGTTTTTAACTATTCTCCTAAGCGGGCTCTTAATTAGGTTAGTAGGTAATTGTCAAACAAGATCTTCAAGGTCTTCATTTTAATTCAACTTTCAATCGGTCTACGCCTTCGACCATGGTTTATTTTAAATTCAGGGGTGTGTTTGGTGTAAAGGAAAACTGTTTATAAGAAAATGGTTTCCCTTATAAAATAATTTTCTTAGAAAATCAATTTTCATTTGATATTTTTTCGTGTTTGTTATGCAGGAAAACGATTTTCTTGGAAAATGATTTTTACCTGTTTGACAATAAGGAGAGAGAGAGAGAGAGAGAGAGAGATTAAAATGGGTATGTAAGAGAGAGTGAAACTGTAACGCCCCGGCCCCTCCCGGGCCGCGGACATTACCAATAACTACTTCAAGGATCGCTGACTGGCCCCACAAATCACCACGAGTCTTTCCAGCGTGCTTCGTCCTCGCTCACACGCTGCATGGGAAAACTTCCCAGGAGGTCACCCATCCTGAGACTACTCCCAGCCAAGCACGCTTAACTGAGAAGTTCCCAACGGATGAGCTACCATAAAAGAAGGTGCACCTTGATGATATAAGTAGTCATTTCAATCCTTTTTAAGCCACACTTTAACCACATATCCGGGGTGTTACAGTCACCCCTACTTAAGCGCACAACGTCCTCGTTGTGCCACAATCCAATCCAGAATCTTTGCCCCGCTAGGTGACTGCCCATGGCTCTCGCGTCCACTGGCGCAACTCACGGTCGCGGGTCGGCTCTGATACCATCTGTAACACCCCGACCTCTCCCGGGCCGCGGACATTACCAATAACTACTTCAAGGATCGTTGACTGGCTCCACAAATCACCACGAGTCTTTCCAGCGTGCTTCGTCCTCGCTCACACGCTGTCTGGGAAAACTTCCCAGGAGGTCACCCATCCTGAGACTACTCCCAGCCAAGCACGCTTAACTGAGAAGTTCCCAACGGATGAGCTACCATAAAAGAAGGTGCACCTTGATGATATAAGTAGTCATTTCAATCCTTTTTAAGCCACACTTTAACCACATATCCGGGGTGTTACAGAAACACACACAGATAGAGAAAGAGAGAGAGAGAGAGAGAGAGAGAGAGAGAGAGAGAGAGAGAAATCCTAACACGGGAGCAGGATAGAGAGTGGTGGAGAGAGAGAAAAAATCAAGAGATATATTAAAATGAGTGTATGAGAGAGAGTGGTGGAGGGGAGAGAGAATCTTCAAATCAGTATGCGAGACAAAGTGGTTGAGAAAGAGAAAGAAGGGAGGGAGAAAAAAAGAGAGATTAGGAGAGAGGGGGAGAAAATGATTTTCATGATGTTAGAGTTAAGAAAATAATTTATAAATGGTTGGGGGAAAATGATTTTCTTGAAAAATTATTTTCTCCATTTTTCGGTTGCTAAACACCGAAAAATGGTTGAGTTGTACTCCAACGAAAACTTAGGAAACCCTAGGAAGGCGTTGTGAGGGCAGTCGACTCCCTTTCATCCGGTGAGGCAAAGCAGTTGATATTGAAGTGGTCTCTCCACGGCAAGGAGGAGGCGTTTGGTGGGGCGACGCGATTGGTAACCCCTGTTACAGACCAAGTTAGGGTTTCCTGGGCGTGGGCCTGAAGTTGTGACTAACGATGACAACCACGACGGAGTTGGATTGGAAAAAACTCCGACTGACGGAGGCAGAGGACGAAGAAGTGGTTATTGAAGATGATGTGCGGGGAGAGAAAAAAGAAGAAATCAGACTAAGCATGTTAGGGCATCTCCTGACAAAACAACCTTTCAATGCTAGGGTTATGATCTCAGTCTTCAAGAACGTGTGGAAACTTGCTAAGGGAGTGGTAATACGTGAGTTGGACAATAACCTCTTTCTTCTACAATTTTTCCAGAACCAAAACAAGGAATATGAGTTTAGTGTTGCTATGAAGAAACTATCCTTTGCCAGTAATTAATAGTTATAGGGTTAGATGGATAGTCCCAAAAACTTGATAAAAGCTTCAGGCGATTCACATACAACAGTTGAATAAATAGTGAAGCAGAATCACTTACTTGTTTGGAAGTCTCTACCAACACCAACAGGTCCCTGCATATTCTTTCATTGTAAATGTAAACTTCCAGAGCAAAAACATCCTCTGCATATTCAAAAAAACATCAAAGAAAGATCCAAATACGTACATGATCTGACAATCAAATTTAATTAGAGAGTAGAGACATGGAGGAAATAATTAAGGGGTAATCAGGAGAAAATTAAAAAATACTACCTTGAGTTACTTGGGGTCCAAATACATTGATCAAATCTCAACCGTTTCTTGGAAGAATCAGCACAAACTGATGAGCAAACAAAAGATAATTTCATATTTGTATTAAGCATGCTATATACATTATCAGTTCAAATTATGAATATGACAATTTGTCATACCTAAATTTTCCACCTCAAATCATCATTTTTTTTTCATTTACAGCTAAATCCTCCATACTCGTTTGAAAATTGATGTGTAGTATTCACATTCACCCATTATGAGTTTCAAAATCAAAACCAAAGAAAGTAATGAGAAAACCCAGAAGATCAAACACCAAACCAAAGAAAATAATGAGAAAACCCAGATCAGATAGATAGATGAAATAACAGAGAAAACGGAAGAATGTAGTAACACAATTACCAAATTCTCTTATAGTGTAGGACAGTACCTCTGCATGCATCCATCCCCATTTTCGAATTTCCAGAGAGAGAGAGAGAGAGATTTGAATTTAAAGTTTGTCTGGGCCAACATGCATTTATAAACGAATATTGAAACTACCACACAGGATGCCGACCTTAACGAATTATAAAATTTTCCAATGAAAGTGGATTATTAGATTTTCTGGTTTAAGATTTATGATTATAGATAAAGGAATAATGAAATTACTAAATTAATCGATGTTGTATTCTCCTTTTGAAAAAAATCCGATGTATTTTGTATTTATTAATAGATTACTACAATTATAAAAAAAAGAATATGAAAATTCCATCATAGCTGTGAATTTTTTTAAATTATGGTAGTTGAAATTAAAGTTCCTTATCATTAACTTAACTAAGATAAATCACATCCATTTAAACAATTTATGTGTCACTAGATATGGTTTACTATTACAACAAATTATTTTGATCAAAATATATTAATTTTAATGTATTAGGGTAGAATCAATAGTACGCTACACTTTTTAATTATTATTCAGGGGTTGGACTATGGTTCCAGGATCATAGTGCGACGTACTCCTAAACTTATCATTTTAGTTATTGGTGTTGAGATGAATATTATTTTTGGGTTGGTCCTTTATTTACAAGGCCAATATAGTCTTTGGGATCATAAAACATGGTGTTCCCATGTGTGTTATCCATTTACTAACTATTATTCACTCCTATTTTTGAATTATACTTTATATTAAATATGAATTGTATCAGGGGCGAAGCCAGGATCTTTGGTCAGGAGGGGCCAAAAATCTCGATGACTATGGTGGGGGAACTTCAATACTGGGTTGGGGATTATCTGCATTTTGCTTCTGTTGCTCTTCAACATTTTCATTCCTTTTCCTTTTAAATATGGATTCAATAGTATTTTGCTTTCCCATGACTAATTATATGCTACGGGTACAAAAAATTTAGACATAGTTAAAAGTCAAATAAATTTGCAATTTGGCATCAACTACACACTTACGCTATTACAACATAGCACCTCAATAATTTCACAAGAAATCAAACACAAGTATTAATGGAAAAACAATTGGCATAAATTTTCAATTTTGCAACCCCAATCAAACCACATAACCCAATTAGAAATTACCTAAACCAAATTATTATACTGAATAATTGAAATAATATGACATAAAAACTAAATCACATAATTAACTATCCAAAGATTACTTGAAAATTTCTTAAATTTCGCAGCCTTTGCCCTCTGTAGAAATTTATCTGATTTTGACAATATGGCTACTGGAACAAACCGATTCCCAATTCAATTTAATGGCAGATAACAAAAAGATAAGCAAAATTAGCAATATAGTGAAACTTAATTTCGAAAACAGATTGAATGAAAATTAGAGAACAAGAAACATGAGAAACATTGAAAAATTTAAATGAGCAAGTGAGAGTGAGATTATACATACCATAAATTAGAAGCTTCATGATATATGTGTAAGGCCGATTGAGATCTCAAAAATATTGATGAAAGTTTGAAAAACTAAGAAAGGAAGTTGGACTGCCATTGTAGAGAAGATTTGGAATGGAATGATAAAGCTTCCTATTTATTTATTTTTTTACTTTTGATAATGTAATTGAGAGAATGAGAGAGCCGAGAGGTTAATAGAATTGGAAACATCTACATCTAATATTATAATAATTTTTGGTTATTAGTGTAAAAAAATTAATATTTTTCAAATCAAAAAGTGTTCTATGCAAATGCATCATTCACGCGTGAATCGTGGACAGGGTGGGTAAAAAAAAGAATTATGGACAACTAATATTATTTTTATATTTGATTAGGGGGGCCATTGGATTCCACCAGCCAATTTTTATATGCTAGTATTAGAAATTATGTAGATATTGTAGAAATATGAGGGGGGCCATGGCCCTTGTGGGCCATCCAATTCCTCTGCCCCTGAATTGTATATAGTGGGGTATTGAGGAGGAACGGAAGTTATACATGGCTTTTAAAGCAAAAACAGCAATACCCAGAGCTCGCCATAGGTTGGCCTTCGCACAAAACAAGCAGCAAAGCATAAAAGGCGAGTGGGAGGAAACAAGTAAGCATGGAAGTGGCGGAAAAGAGGTGGCAGTGGACGACATGAATGTTGATGAGTTGGAGGTGGGGCGAGAAGTGTTCAAGTGGAAAAAACAAGTGTCCGAGGTTGGGTATGGAGGCGAGAAATATCTAGGGTTGGGAGTTGAAAACGAGCTACTAATAGCGGATGACGAAGAGGCGGGGGCCGGAGGGCATCACCGCCCAACCCAATGAGTATATTATGTTTGAACTGCCAAGGGCTTGGCAAACCCCAGGCAGTGAGAAACCTCCGGCGGTTGCTGGGGGTGTATAAACCAAGCGTGGTTTTTTTGTCGGAAACCAAGCTGACGTGCCCGGAATTTGTACTTATAAGGAAGGAAGGGTTTGAATATATGGGGGCAAATTTCCATGGACGTTCGGGGGGTTTGGCGATGATCTGGAAAAGCTCGGTAGCGGTTCGGGTTATGAGCTCCTCTAATCATCATATTGACATCGAGGTGAGGTGGGAGGAGGAGGATGATTGGTGGCGTTTTACGGGAATTTACGGGTACCCGGAGAAGACAGAGAAGTGGAAAACGGTGCAACTCATTAAGGACCTGAAGACTCATTCTCAACTACC
The DNA here is from genome assembly GCA_029582165.1 of Portulaca oleracea. Taxonomy (NCBI): domain Eukaryota; kingdom Viridiplantae; phylum Streptophyta; class Magnoliopsida; order Caryophyllales; family Portulacaceae; genus Portulaca; species Portulaca oleracea. The sequence goes on along the minus strand of CM055883.1, from coordinate 13,726,507 downwards.
TTGGCTTGTGGGAGGGGATGTTAATGAGGTGTTCTTCAACTTTGAAAAGAACGGGGGCCCGCTAAAACCACAATCCACCCCGGAACTTTTCCAAGATATGCTAGAAAAATGTGAGCTCTCGGATTTGGGATTTAAGGGGAATGCATACACTTGATGGAATAGGAGGGATGGGGGGGAGTCGATGGAAGAACGGCTGGACAGATTCCTAGCGGACATAAATTGGCGCACTCAGTTTGTTGACGTGAGGGTCGAGCATATCGATGAGATGGTGTCAGACCATCTCCCCGTCGTTGTTCACTGTTTCGGTTCCCATGCAAATAGGCGGAAAAAAGGCGGAAGCGGTTTGAGAATATGTGTGCGTTGGACCACAGATGCGAGGGGTTATCAAGGAGGCTTGGGGAGGCATCTTCAATACCAAACTGTTGGTCAGGTGTTGCAAAAGAATGGAGGAGTGCTTGGAACGCTTGCTTGAGTGGAACGAGAACCATTCTGGCCACATCCAAACAAAGATCAAGAAGCTCGAGGGCCAACTCCGATCGACCTTTGACATACACCGGCGCAAAATCATTTTTGACGAAATCAAAGAGCTGAGATCAAAAGAGGAGGTCTTATGGTTGCAGCGTTCAAGGATAGACTACCTGAAATATGGGGATGGCAACTCATCGTGGTTTCATGCACGGGCCAATGCAAGGAGGAAAAATAACAATATTGACAGGCTGAAGAATCAATCAGGAGAGATCATCACCGAGCCCGAGGAGCTGGAATCAGTTGTCACAGGTTATTTTCAGGAATTGTTCACGTCCAACCCCGAGACTAACTGGAGCCAAGTGATGGATGACATCCCCAGGGTTGTTACGGATGCTATGAACAACGCACTCACCATACCCTATTTAGCAAAGGAGGTATTTGAGTCTCTCAAAAGCATGCGGCCCGAGAAGGCATCGGGTCCCGACGGGCTAAACCCATTTTTCTTCCAAAAATTCTGGAGCATCGTGGGTCAAGATGTGACCGATGCAGTACTGAGCATTCTGGACCACACTCATATAGTACTCATCCCGAAAAAATGCGACCCAATCGAGGTGAGTGATTTCCGTCTAATTGGCCTATGTAACATACTCTACAAGCTAGCGACAAAGGTCATCACTCAGCGCTTAAAGGCTATAATTCCAAATGTAATCTCAGTCAACCAAAGCGCGTTCACCCCGGGATGCCACATCACGGACAACATTTTCGTGGCATTTGAAATTTTCCACTCGATGCATGCTAGTGGCAAAAGGAAAAACTCAATGGCGTTGAAGCTTGACATGGCGAAAGCATACGACAGAGTTGAATGGGGTTTCTTGAGGGCAATAATGTTGAATATGGGTTTCGAGAATGGATGGGTAAAGCTTGTCATGAAGTTTGTGGAAACAACTTCGATGTCTTTCATAATCAACGGGGAGGCTAAAGGCTTCCTAAAGCCTACGCGAGGCATAAGACAAGGTGACCCAATCTCCCCTTACCTTTTCCTTTTTTGTGCTGAAGGACTATCTTGTATGCTTCAGAAAGTCGTGAGGGAGGGAATTATTCGAGGACACCGAATTTGTGACGGAGTGCCCGAAATTTCCCACCTCTTGTTCGCAGATGACTCCATTATTTTCTGCGAGGCTACTCTGGAATAGGCTAGTTTGGAAAAGGAGATTCTTCGCCGATACGAAACTGCATCTGGACAGAAAGTTAACTTGCACAAATCCAACGTCGTCTTCGGTAACCGAGTCCCGCATGAAACAAGAACAACGATCACTCTTGCAATGGACATAAGGGAAGTCCTGGCTCAAGATAAATATTTGGGCCTACCCACTAAGGTAGGGAACGCCCCCTCTAAGGCGTTCACCCCAATAAGAGACCGAGTGTTGAGCAGGATCAAGGGGTGGTTGGGTAGAAATCTCTCGTGAGAGGGTCGAGAAATGTTAGTGAAAGCAATAGCTCAGGCCATTCCGACCTACGCGATGAGCGTTTTCAAATTCCCGAGCACCTTTGTTAAAAATCTTCAGCCTCAAATCATTAACTATTGGTGGGGTCATGATAGTAGCCATCGGAAGATGCATTGGCTGGCAAGTGAAAAGTTGTGCAAGAGCAAATGGGATGGTGGCCTCGGGTTTTGAGACATTGAGGCCTTCAACTCGGCATTACTAGCAAGATAGGTTTAGCGTATTACCCATGCTCCCGAGTCCCTTGTCTTTCTAGTATTCAAGGCAAAGTATTTCCCGAGTGACCCCATGTTCGAAGCCGGGTTGGGAACTCGGCCTAGTTTCACATGGAGGGGGATACACAACGTTATTCAGGTGGTCAAAAAGGCATACTGTGGAGAGTTGGAAGCGGGGCAAGTCTAAATATTTGGGAGGATCGGTGGTTCCCTCGGCCCGAGTCATTCAGGGTTGTTACCCCGGTAAACCCAACTTGCAGATGGTTGAGAGTTGCTGACCTAATAAATTTTGAAAGAGGGGAATGGAACGGAAACTTAATCGATAATATATTCCTCCCTATCGACGCTGAGATCATCCGCAATATACCCTTTAGCCCGGATTGGCCACAAGACAAAGCAATTTGGCACTATACAGAGGACGGAGTCCTCACGGTCAAATCGGCGTATCATGTGATTCGGAATGAGGAGAAAGCGCAAGCACCTGGTGGGAGTCGTGGGCAAGGTGAAGGTTTATGGAAACGCTTGTGAAGTGCTAACCTACCGTCGCGGATTCGAATGATGGGATGGCGGGCATGTATGGGAATCCTTCCAATCCGAGCTAATATTGTAAGGAGAGTGAAGGTTGGTGACGAGGTATGCCCGAGGTGTGGGAGGGAAGATAAAACAATTATCCACGCTTTATGGGAATGCACATATGCTCGTAAAATATGGGATGTAGCCGAAGACTTTACTGAGGAGGAATTCCCTACCTTCAGGAACTTCATGGACTTGATGGAGGAGGTCGGGAATCGGAAATAGGGATCATGGATAAGTTCCTGATGATATCTTGGGCATGTTGGATGAGCATAAACAAGGTAGTACATGGAGGATACTTTAACCCTTATACAGAGGTACGACAAGCGCTGGAAACAATGGAAGAATATAGAGTTGTGTGTCAGACTCTCGACACTAACCACACTGCACTGCAAGCGCGTTGGAAGCCACCAAAGTCGGGTGTCATTAAATTCAATTTTGATGGGGCTTTACTACCAGGAGGCAACCATGGATGGGGAGTGGTAGGCCGAGATCATATTGGAGCAGTATGCACCGCAATGACATACCAAGGAACAGGATACGGGGGCCCTGAAATTGAGGAAGCAAGAGCGGCCATCTTTGCAATGGAAAGAGCTCGGGAACTGGGCATCAGAGACGTTGAGTTCGAGGGGGACTCCATGAGTATCATCTCCAAAGTGAATAAGAAAGAGACTATTGACTCTGAAGTGGGTTTATTGATCGATCATATTTTATTGTTAGCTAGTTAGTTTAATTCTTGCAATTTTTTTCATGTTAGGAGAGAAGGTAATATGGTTGCTCATGCTTTGCCCACCTTCAACCCACGGTACTCGCGAAGAGGGTGTGGGGGGATGGAGGACCGAGCAACATCGCTAGTCTTGTCATGGAGGATGCTTGTAATCCTATTATTGAGTAACAAAGTGGGTTAAAGCGTTGGTTATCAAAAAAAGAAAAAAAAAAGAAAAATGGTCGAGTTCATCCGTTAGTCCCTACCAAATAAACCCTCTATTATTTTTCTTTTATTTTTTGAAAAGAAAATTAGCCAACTAGCTTTGCGCCAGCGGGGGTTAAGGAGCCTTGCTGCACCGGCGCCTGGAATTGGATGTCTTTGCGCTACTTGGCTCCCACTCTCACTTCCACTTCTACAACTCTCTCTCTCTTACACCACCTCACTTCCAGAACTCGCTTTCTTTCTCTCCCCATCCCCCTCACCACCATGTCCTACCGCCCCAACTACCAAGGCGGCCGTCGCGGCGGCGGCGGCGGCGGAGGTCGGCGCGGCGGAGGTGGTCGAGGCGGAGGAAGAGGCGGACGTGGTGGCGGCGGCGGCGGAGGTGGCGAGCAGCGATGGTGGGACCCTGTGTGGCGTGCGCAGCGTCTTGCGCAAAAAGCAGCTGAGGTAATTTCGTTGCATTTTCGTCTCATTTTTCTGTTTTCATTTCGATTTCTAGGGTTTATGCTTGTGTAATGTGTTATTGTTTCCTTGTTGATGTTAGTATGAGGTGATGGATGAGAATGAGTGGTGGACTAAACTGGAAGGGTTTAAGCAAGGAGGTGAGCAGGAGATGATAATTAGACATTGTTTTAGACGTGATGATCAGGAAATCCTCTCTGATATGGCTCATCAGCTAGGACTTCACTTGTAAGTACTTATTTATTCATCCTGCTTATTGTTTGAGTTTCAGACTACTATGTGCCGATGCCTTTATGGTGGAATCCAATTTGAATGCTGAAGAATGCATCTCTTCATAACAACCTTGTTCTGCATGGATTTGTGGTCGTTTGTCCCTTTGAAGCTATTGATCCATTATCTTTTAGCTTTCGATATACGGATATAGGCTATTTTTGGTGATTTCTGTTCTACATTGTGGGTTCTAGGGCTTTTGTATTTAATGTGTATTTATGCATGCAATTGCATATATGTAATATGTGTATTTATGCACACACACTTGCATCTTCATGCATGTGCACTTACATCTCTATCTCACACATAGCAGAAACAATAAGCAAATAAACCGTTTACCATATACAATGGGGGTCAATGTGCAATTGGATCATAATCCACGCCTTTTTTTCACTTTTGTTCTCCCAAGGACAGTTGTACGATATCTAAGAATTTACTATCATTCCACAGATGATTTACATTTTACCTAAATTATTGAGCATTTGCACTTGGTAGGACTTCCCCATGAATGCTTGTAATGTCAATCACCAAAAAGTAAAAACCCTTGCTTTATTTTTTAGGAACTACTAGCAGATGACCTTGTAGTTTAGGGGGTTTATAGTAGGGCATGTGTGGAGTTGTCTTGTGGACATCCTTTTCCTTAGGTTGTGATTTCTTAATCTCTAGTGTATTTATTCTATTTTTTCATTATTCAAAGTCTAAACAAGCTGTAGAGTTTGCATTCACAACTAGATACTCAGGATTACACAATGCATTAACTTTACACCAATAAACAAAAAACAACATAAAGCCTCAAAGCACAAGACTCAATATGAGCTTTTAGCAATACAACAATACTTCTAATTAAAGCCTATGGAGCACCTCTTCCCTTCCGGCATCAACTCCCCATCTAGGCCCACTATACAACAACACTCTTGAAGACTGCTTCTTCATCTATGCCTTCTTTTCTTTTTGTAATTGCTTCTTAAATACTTCATCGATACCTTTCTGTCATCAACAATCAACATGCCCGGAGTGTTGCTAATCTCCACAGTTCTGCGTGCTTCTTCATCCACGCTATCATGATGGCTCTCATCCGAGTCTTCCAAGATATCCTTACAAATCAGCCCATCTTCTAGGATGGCATGCGATGCCAAACACTACTTTCCTTGCTACCTTTTTTATTTACATTGCTCGTTGTCTTGGCCGTGCATGTTGCTAGTTTAACCAAACGCCATTTAGTTTTTAACATTGCTTCTGCCTTTTTGTTTTTTCTAGTTTGGTTCAACATGGGATTGCTTCTCCTGTTGTACTCATGGAAAAGGAGTACCATTACCGTGTGGTGTTAAGGCACCACTAGCAAACCTGAGCGGTTCATATCAGCTAAAAATGGATTAGATAAAATTCTACGAATGGGGGAGTTAATGTGAAGGTTAACATTGACACTAAGTTGTGGTTTCACGAGGTTATTTGCAACAACCTCTATAGAATCTTCAATTACACCATGGCCAATAGTAGGAAAGTACTACAACAACAACAACAACTACTACTACTACAAACTCTCAGGGGAAGCATGCATAAGTGCAGTTTAGGGGACAGAGATGTAGACAACCCTCCTTCCTTGAATTAAAGCTCATGAAGAGGATGATTCCCGTGAACCTACAAAAAAACCTTTCAAAACCACTTTGAAGACCCATTTAGGCAAGACAAGACATCCAGTGGGAAAACCTTTGGAAAATGCTTGAAATATCGAGATTACGAATATATGCATAACTGGTACTTCACGATATTGAAGGAGATTGAAGCTTAATATTTTGCCTGATAATCAGAACCCACCTCCACACCTCAAACACTCTCCTCAAAGAAGGCTTAGACCTTAGTTTTTTCTTAAATTTCACCCAAGACACGCCCAAGACAAACCCATTGTACACTCTTACCATTAAGAGCTTCAATAGCTTTGAAATCCACTTGCTTATCCTTAATCAAACAAAGCCGAAATGCTAACTACTTTGTCCTAATTACTAAGGATGCTGATTCCTAATTACTAAGGATATAAACATCAGCAATATCACTAAAATCCCTAAATAACTTTTCTAGCCCATAGAAGATAACACCCTACAACAAATTCTTTATTCTCAACAAACATTGATAGAAGTCTAGGATGGAAATAGGACCAAGTGAGCAACATATTTAGGAGCCACTGAAATAGTAGCAATTGAAATAGGACTGACCGAATTAGGAGCCACTGGTGGCTGCGTAGAGCGTACAATTGGCTGGTTACCCGAAAGAAGTCTAGAATGGACAGGCTCTGTCAAGGTCCGATGAGAGGGAGAAGCATAGAGGGCCATCAATTCATAGAAGGCCTTCAATTCACACAAAATCTCAAGAATTATCTTAGCTCTTTTATAACCAACATTGGGGACACATACACCATCCTCCTTAATAATAGAAGAGGTTAATCTCTTCAATTCATAAGAATTATTCCTTAGGATGCTTATATGGAAGTTGTCCGTCTCCTTGAAGAGGTTTCCTCTTTTGTATGTGTGTGTTGTGGGGTGGGTGTATTCTCGTGGGAGTATTGTGCATGTGACTTGGTACTCTATGTGCAAATTTTGATTTGTAATCACTTGCTTAATTGTGGATCCATATTCAGTTTGCAAGTGCCCTTTGTGAGCTAGACTTTCGTTCCGTAGTAGTTTTTTTGATTGCTCCGAATTCGATTGAGGAAATGTCTTGGATTAGGAAGCTTTGTCTAGTAGGAAAGCTAAAAGGAAGAATTCCTTGTGGACATGTTAATCCCACATGTGATTTTCTAGAGCATTTTGTGTGCAAAGCATTTGCATCACTTTAAAGATATCCTTATCAAGACTTTGTACATTTGAGATAGAACTTTTTCCATTCTTTGTTTGATATTGAAGATATTGTGGATGATTTTATTTTGAATGTAAATAGCTTTTTTGTAGGATCTTAGCTTTACATTCTACCTTTCAATTAATGATTTTCATAACGTATTTTATTTGTTTTATTAACAGAAGTATCCTAGTAATTGCCTAGCTGTTCTAATGGGTACATGTTTCTATTGTCTTTTTGTTTACTTTTGGGTTTTTGGTATTTGTGGAAAGAAAGTCATGCATACAACAAAGGAAAGGTGCTTGTTGCTAGTAAAATCCCCTTGCCTAATTACCGTGCTGATCTGGATGAACGACACGGGTCTTCGCAGAAGGAGGTATGGTTGACGAACTGATACAATCAAGGTTCATCTTTTAAGTAACTAAATTTCACTCTTCTCTTTAACTGTGCTGCAGATACGAATGTCTACAGACATTGAGAAAAGAGTTGGCTCATTGTTGGAAACCTCCAAGGGGGAAAATTCTGCTGCAAAATCCGTTGGTGCATCTTCTCAGGGTGTAACAAGTTCATCATCAGCTGTTACTCTTAAACAAGTCTCTGCTACAGAGAATAATATCTCAAAGGAGAAAATTAGTGCTGAGCTCAAGCAGAATGAAGAGAAGATGAAGGTTTGGATATAATGAAGTTTGGCTTCATGCGTGACAGTTTTTGCTTCTCAATTTTGGCTAATATAGCCATAAGCTATGGAGGTCCTTATCTCATGGATTTGTTAAGAGTCAATTTCAAAGTTGCTTACTCATATGGTCCCACTTTCAGGAATTGGGGAGTGTAAAAGCTATGCGGGCATTTAGAGAGAAGCTTCCCGCATTCAAAGTTAGAACAGAGTTTCTGAAAGCTGTTGCAGGGAATCAGGTGTGTTTATTTATTTATTTATTTATTTTTATCTGAGTTTAACCCTATTGTTTTGGTTAAGACGGGAGTAACACAATTACTACTCCGGCAAATGCTACCTATGGTATCTGTTACTCTTAAATATTTTCCACCTTCATGTCTTATGGATATGATGTTTAATTGATATTTCTTTCTCTGGGGCACAGACATTTGCCACAACCTCATGTACATGTGTGTTCCTGATTGATTTGTCTGTCCCTAGGAAGCACAAACCCTTACCACAGGCTCATGTATCTGTGTGTTGGATGTTTCTGGACACTTGTTGGATACTCCTAACATATGGCAAACATGGATTGAGCAGAGATATGTAGTCTTATTATTGATAGTTGTAGGCTGCCACACAATGAACAGTTTGTTTATTATTCCCTTCCAAACAACACAATTCTAGTCACTGGGGCTAAAGTGTAGAGTGAATTGCAACAATGTGAATAATTAAATGCTGAAGAGAATATTGTTGATATGTGTTTTATTGTCAGCCATTTTTGAGGTGTTTTATTAGCTAATATATTTTAAATGCAAGTCATACTGAAAAAAAAAATGTAAGCCATACTTATTTTCTAGTACATTTAAATGCTTTTGCTACTTATTTTACGAACTTTTTCTGTGTGTGAAATTTTGGATAGTGTCCTATCTGCAATTTTCTTGGATGCCATATTGGACCCTTAGATCCTTACCTATGGCTGACACCCATGTCCCAAGTCTAGGCAACATAGAGAACCATTGATAGAGAACGAGCTCTGATAGACTGATACCAATTTGCTAGAGAAGCTAAAGATATGAATTCAACATCCCAATGTTGGATTCAAAGAAGAATTCATCATCCCCATGCTGGATTCCGGAAATGATTAGCATCCCCGTGCATAATCAATAAGAATTCATACATTCAATATTCAACATCAATGTGGTGTCATTCATAAAGGCTAGCAAAGCCCTTATTTATAGGCAAACAACCAACCTAATACTAAACATAATACAAAAAGGAAACTAGCATAATTTTCCTAATCAAACTAGAAAACTATAACATTCCTAACAAGAATAGGAAACTATATTAAATCATCAAATATACTAAATATTATTATTTCTAAATATTCTAATTCTACTTTACACCATTCTCCCCGGCTTGAAAAATATTTGCCTCCGGAGAGTTGCCTTGAAGAGATGCAATCAAAAAATCAATGCAACAGATCTCTCATTTGTGAAAGACTGGTTTTATAGAAGTTTAGAAAGATGATAATCCAACAAAAGAAGAGCAGATTCACTTTGTCACATATAAGAAAATAGAGCACAACTTTGAACTTCTCCAAAAAAAGTAGCAATTGAATGATGGGATGTAGCTTCTTGGCAACAAAACATTCTTCGGGTAGAAAGAAATCAACATGCTCTATTTTTGCCCTTGATTTCTCCACAGATTTAGCAGCATGACTAAGCAGAGATTTTCCATAAGTAGGCAAGGTCTTGTAGTCATGTGTGGCTTTTGGAGATGCTATATCTTCAAGATTGACTTCAACATCATAGATAGAGGGTGAACAGTTGTCAATCTAGGCGTTGCGAGATGAATTCGTAGAACCCTCTGGGGTACATACAGAAAACGTGGGAGGCTCAAAAGTACCTTGGGAAAATGTTAAATCCTCAACATTGAAGATAGGACTAATAGATAAATCAGAAGGTAAATTAAGTAACTCGGTATTGGAGCAAATTTGTTCACCTTCAGTATCAGTTGAAGATTGAACATAGCTTATAAGAGATGGATGACTTACTTCCTGTCCTTCATCCTTACGAGAACTTTCATGACTCTGGACTTGACTTAAGACTCCAAGACTCTCTTTTAGGAGTGACTTTTGAAAGCCGTCTATCCTAGAAGTAATTCTGTTGACAATTTCTAACAGACCATCTTTGAATTTCTTGTTTGAATCCTCCATCTCTTCGCATATTTTTGTATCCCAATCTGGCTCTCCAACGCTTGTCTTACTTCCCATGACTCTTTTTTCTAAGAACATCGTTGTTTTAGCCTTCTAGGAAACATCATGGTTCAACCAGTAACATTGCCCCCAACAGCAATAGTACAATGACAGCGAACAGTAGCAACACTATGAACAGTAACTGCGGCGACAAATCCGGCAACCAGTCTCCGATGATGGTGGGAGAGCGCCAAAAATGATTTGTCGACCTCTCTGGGGATGCTCAGTTGTAAGGAGACCAGCAATTGTAGGAAGAGCACTAGATTGGTGAATTAGTGTTCTAGCGAAGCAAAGCTCAGATCAATTGAAGGTTGAATTGAGATTGGTTCCTTCAATTGAGTTGACTTTTGGGAACGAAATTGAATGGGTATCTCAATACACAAATCAATTTCTGGCAATGTTCTAGTGAGGAAGATGAATTTGAGGGATTTTGCAGAGTAGGGTTCACGAAACTGGGGGGTTTTTGGGTTCAAGTGAGCAAGCGGCGGTGGTGGCGGTGGAATGGTGGTCGATTGACCGGATTGGTGGATGGGTGTTGGTCGACGGGTGTAGATTGGCGGTTGGTGGTGGTGCGGTGGTTCAGGCAGTAACACAACGCTAGGGGTTAGGTTGGTTTCTTTTTTTTCATTTTTTTTTTCAAGAGATTGGGTGGAATAGGGTTTGGGTGAGTCTCAGAATCGAGAACTTGCTCTGATACCAAGTTGATAGAGAATGAGCTCTGATACCAATTTGATAGAGAATCAGAAATATACAAGCTAAAGATACGAATTCAACATCCTAGTGTTGGATTCAAGCGAAGAATTCAGCATCCCCATGTTGGACCCGGGAAAAGATTAGCATCCCAGTGCATAATCAGTAAGAATTCGTATATTCAATATTCAATATCAATGTGGTGTCCTTCATAAAGGTTAGCAAAGCCCTTATTTGTAAGTGAACAACCTGCCTAATACCAAACATAACAGAAATAGAAAACTAGCATAACGTTCCTGATCAAACTAGGAAGCTATAATATTCCTAAAAAGAATAGGAAACTATATAAAATCATTAAATATACTAAATATTATTCCTAAATATTCTAATTCTACTTTCCATCAAGGCTTCAACCATTAACCAACTTTTGGAGCATCAGAGCATCCGGTGGCAGTTTAACAGACCATGTTTGTAAAATTGCTTTCTATTGTCAACTTGTCTCAAGTCTTTTGTTCAAATTTCATATCCTAAAGTTCCCATTTTGGTTTTTCCAGGGTTCCAACTTACCCCTCTAACATCATGTCTCTTTAGTACACTACGTACATTGGTCTCATGCCCGTACTTTGGGACTATTTTATCTAATTTGTGTGATTGGTATGGGGATGGTTTATGTTTACTTGAGATTGTATATGGTGCCATGTTCAGCATGCTGAAGTTTGTGCTCTTTCAATTTTATTAGCTGTTTTAGTTGACTCCTCTTGGTTGTTTTCCACTTTAAGTTAGTCGGCTGGTTGCTTAAGTTGCTCATTTTTTATTTAAATTTGTTCACCGGGGGAAAATAACAACTTTAATTGCTTTGTTTAGATCTTACATGTAGGTTCACTTTCCACTTTCACATTTACCTTGAATTCCCCCAGATGAATGTTATTGTTATTTTTTACTTGCAATTTATTGTTTTTAACAAGAGATTTTCTGCATTATTATTATGAAATCATTGTAGGTCCTAGTTGTTTCAGGGGAGACAGGTTGTGGTAAGACAACCCAGCTCCCTCAGTTCATTTTGGAAGAGGAGATTGCATCGCTGCGCGGGGCTGACTGCAGCATAATATGCACACAACCACGGCGTATATCAGCTATATCTGTTGCTGCTCGAATAGCATCTGAAAGAGGAGAGAATATTGGTGAAACTGTTGGCTATCACATACGATTAGAGGCCAAGCGTTCTTCACAAACACGGTTGCTATTCTGTACGACAGGGGTTCTACTCAGGCAGTTGGTAACGTTTTGGTTATCATTGTGTTTGATCTGAAGTGATGAGTTTCTCTCATCAAACTTTCCTTCTCTACCTAGACATGCAAAGACATACAACAAGAATTCATGCACAATAAGGTTTATATAAGCAGTATGACAAATTGACAATAGAAATTATCTCAATTTCATCATTGCATGTATAAGCGGTATGCTAAATTTGTTAGTGAGAATTTATGACTGGGGATGAATTGGTAGTAAAAATTTGGAAGGACTTGATCCAACCTTTCATTAGTAAAAACATACCACCTTAACAATTTCCCAAGTTAGCATCACGAACTTAAATATGTTTTGAATGTGGATTTGAAAGACACTAGATAATGATCCAATGCTACATACAATCTTCATTGCATGATTACAAATTACAAGATATATAATGTGTCCTTTGCTCTGTTTCATTTAAAGAAGATTTAATTATTAATGTGAGATCTCCGCAACACATGGACATCCAAAAACCAAAAAAGTGGCTACTTGATTATCACTTATGTTTTATGTGCCTTTTTCGTGCTTAAGTTATATATTTTTGATAGTAATAGGTCCAGCGAAAACTTTTACCTATAATGAGAACGACGATATACAAATGTGGCCATTACTTTTCAATCTAAAGGTGTACAATGTGCCATATGTCACCACCTAACCCTAGTACCCCTGCTCCCAATGCCTCTAAACCTTAGTGCAGTCACTATAAACTTGGGTAATCACAACATTGGCACCCACCCGAGTGCTATCCACCTCAACTTTCCCTGCTGATTAACGAGCCCTCAACTTGGGTCATAATTGAGGACCGAGGAGCTTTTTGATGGTTGGGGTTCAAGCTTGTGGGGTATTTTAAGCTATCCTAAAAGAAAGGATAAGGGAGTTGACTATCAAGACCCTCACCCTATCTACCAATTTAAAATGAACAAGAGAATGAAATTGGTCATAGTCGGCCATAATTGATTTCCAACAACCTACCCTATGGGGAGAAGAACTCTTTTTGTTCCACCTACTGTACTCATGAATTCCGTATTTTGTCTCACTTACATTTCTTCTTGGAGTAGATAAACCTCCAGTTAGGATTAAGAGTGCCATTCGTTTCACGAAAATGCCTAATATGGTAATACCTAGGTCACCCTCACATTTTAGTAGGACACTCATCATCCTGCATAGCCTTATGAAAATTAATGCCAAAATCAAACTTAACAATCGAAGGAAATTTCTCCATCTTGTATTTCTTTTGCCATTGTTGTCAATGGCTCTTATGTTTGGTTTCTTTTCGGCTTTCAGAAAACTGCTCCACTAAGTCATGGTGATCTTGTGATGGATTACATGTATGCTACTCATGCAAAAGTTCTTCAGTGGGAAGATCCACTTCTTTAGTTGAAAATACCTGTGCTCTTGTCAGGGATGATATCATCGTATTGTGTTTGTGTATCTTCATACTCTATCCTCCTGGTTAAGTCAAGTCCATTGTCCAAGTGTTACTCTGTGTGTTGGTGTACATAGGATCAAGACATAGAGTGCATTGATCACCTCTTATTTATTGATGGTATCATTATGTCTGAGATAGTAAGGGGATTGAATTTTTATTCTTCGGCGTGTTAATAGTCAGATGCCTATATTTCATTTATCTACTTGAGCAATGAATTTAGGTGCTGCCATTCTTAACTGTAGTTTTCTTGGTGACCCACAGGTCCAGGATCCGAATTTGACAGGAGTGAGCCATTTGTTAGTGGATGAAATTCATGAAAGAGGAATGTACGAGGACTTCCTTCTTATAATATTAAAGGATCTCCTTCCACGTCGTCCTGATCTAAGACTTATTCTCATGAGTGCTACTATAAATGCTGAGCTGTTCTCTCGGTATTTTGGGAATGCTCCCACCATTCACATTCCGGTACTGTTTGTATATGTATTTATTCAATCTAATAAAGATATAAATTGTATGAATGATGATTAATGTTTTTTTCAATGTGATATACCTTCAGGGGCTGACTTTTCCAGTTACAGAGCTCTTTCTGGAAGACGTGTTGGAAAAAACTCGATATATGGTTAAATCAGACTCTGATAATTTCCAGGGCAGTTCAAGGCGACGAAACAGGCAAATGGATTCTAAAAAAGACCCTTTAACGGAATTATTTGAGGTACTGAGTTTTCTATTTTGTACAAGGTGTCTCTTTTTATTTATTTATTTATTTTTACAGTAGGAGCTGGTGAGCAACTATTTCTAGTTGTTCCTTGTGATAAGTTTGCCTGTTTTGGATGAGTCACAAAGGTTGGCTAAGTATTTCTAGTTCACTTTTTGTCTCTTCATGATCTGAGCTTGCAAACGGTAGGAATTAAATTGGGTTAACTTCCATCCACATCCACCCCATCCCCCCGTCGCCGACATCCAATCCACCTGTCATGTGAAGGTGAAGCGGGTGGAGCCCAGGACAAAATGATTATGCTTTGGGTAAAAGAAAAATATCAGTAATGGGAATGACATGCCTGAGTCTAACATTAAAAGCACCATGTACCTAGGGCATTGAAAGTTTCAGCTTCTCACACTTCGAGTTAATTGAGGTTGTTTTTTGAGGCAAGTTGGTACTCTTGTTTCTTCGAAGGTTGTCAACTTCACATTGTTTTCTCAAAGTTTCCTTTCCTTTCCTTTTTTTTTTTTTTGGTGGAGCTAGTGGAATACTCTCCACAAACAGTGATGTTTGTTTAGGTGAGATTGCCTTTGGATCTCTTCAGACCCAGTGGCGGATCTAGACTTTCGACTTAAGGGTGTGCAATATATTTCTTATTATATAAGTGTTTTTGAAAAATAAAATAATAAAATATAAATAAATATCAATAAAAATAAAAATAAATATTAATGACACATTCACAAGCTTAACAAAATTTTACATCGTCATATAAATATGCCCACCAAATAAATTGACATTTCACATTAACTAAATATTTATATCTTAAACTTATACTGATACATAATTACCAAATTCATTGACTTACACTTTTTGTTAATTAAAAAAAATAATTTGGTACTCCCTCCGTCTCAACTAATTTGTCTAATTTAGTTTTTTGTGGTCTTCTATGCAACACTTTTACTACTAATTTTTCACTTTTTATCTGAACAAGACTGATAATATTGTATTCAGATAAACATATTTTTCACCACAAATTTAATAGTGACAGTCTTATATAATAACTAACATATAATTTGATAAACTAACGGTCAAAATTTAAAAACTTTGACCTAATTAGTCATACTTGGACAATTTATTTGGGATAGAGGGAGTAATATTTTAAAGTTTTTGGGTTACTAAATTGGACACCCCTATTAAGTTTTTTGAGACTTTTTTTTTACGGTGTCCACTTGCTCCAATTAAGAAATTTTTTTCCGAATAATATTGAAAAATCACAATTTTTTTTTGGTCAAGGATGTCCGTGGACACCCCTAGAAGGGCTTGAGATCCGCCCATGTCCAGACCTCTGGAAGCGGGATACACACTGGGAGTTTTTGATGTATTCTCATACTCTCTTGTCCATGACTATGAATTTTGAACGTGCTTTTTCTTTTTTTTTTTTAAATAGTTATGATCATGTTATGACAAAGAAGGTTTTATCTCTTTTTAGGCATCATATGGAATTATGGAGACATAAATGTCAGTTGCCTGTGGCTTTGAGTATAATATTTGAATTCTTCACAATTGATGGTCTCGTAGATAATAATTGCTGGACATCACTGACGAATAATTTGTATCAATTGAGTTTTTATATTAAAGCTCATGTAGTCATGTTTTTAAGTCGAATGACAAAACATATTTAAAATTTAACTATTTGGTACATCGAGGTTTGAGAATTGAATTATTTGGTACCACTAGTTTAAAAAATGAATCATCGGGTCCCTTTCTTTGTCGTTTCTGCCAGTGATACTTTTTGGGCAAAACTAATGATGTGGCCGATTTAAGTTGATGGGGCCCATGGTTTTTGTTGTTTAGAGGGGTGCACATTACCAGTGGTCGAGCTGACTCCCTTATTTCCTCCTACCCTCCTTATTTAAGCCCCATGTCCAAACTTAAACACTGCTGCTGCTTCTCATTCCTCTCTACGTACTACATCAACAATACAGTAAATTCCTTGGTCAAAATCACACCATCCATCACTAGCAAACCAAGTTTAAAAGCATAGCAACAAGACCTGTTAGCAAGGATCTAAAGTTATCTGCATATTCAACTTGCAACAATCTTGAAATTGATTGTGTGAGGCATCTGCAACCCTACTAGCATCTTATTGGCACCGAGGGAGCTGTAGACAGAAAGCGAGAGATGAAGATGCCTAACTGGAGAGTGAGAACGAGGGAGGAAGAGAGATGACTTGTATTATCTGTATCCATAAACATTAAGATGACATTATTGATGGTAGAGGAAGGGAGGTAGGTAGTTTACCGAATTGAATGGGGTTGTTTTTTTTCTATTGTTTTCTATTTTGACTCTGTGATTTGTGAAGGTTGCTGACATAAATTTTAGTCAACTCTACTGTCCAACCACTGAAACTTTTAATTTCTACCTCTTAAAACATCAACTATAAAGGTTGAGAGACCTAATAGTTCATTTTCAAAGTTATTTTTTAGCTACCAATTACCAAACCTCGATGTACCAAATAGTTAATTTTCCACTATAATATCTTAAAAAGACCTTTACCATTGTAAATAGTGGAGTTGAATGAAAGTATCCTACCACTTACAGTAATCGAAAATATGATGACATTAAAATATTATGAGAAGCTTCCTGTGAGCAAGATGACCCTTTATAATTAGTATTTATAAATTTGAGGAGTTCCAAGGTAAAAGAGAGAAATTTGTAAGTTGGGTGAGAAAGGGGAGCAACTAGGGTTAGCTTTTTGAGGCGCACTTGAAGGTAGGGCTTTGGACTAGAACAAGAAGGGAAAGAGACGAGGGCTGTAATGTGTGTTTCCACATGCTTCAAAATTATTGTGCCTTTCTATGTTAAAGCAACATTTAAGTTCAGTTGTCCTTAAAGATCCCATCATATACAACCCTTTTCACAAAGTGGATGGTACTCTCTCTCTCCCCCCCTCCCCCTCCCCCTCCCTCCCCCCCTCTCTGTCTCAGGCATTTCTATAATATTAGAATTTCTTAAAGTTGATGGACTATAATGTGTGGAATCTGTGTGTGTTCAAATTAGCTTCTGACTGATGATTGATTGAGAATCATTCTGAAAGTTTCCTAGCCAAACACTGTACAAGTAAAACATTAGCTATGCTGCATAATGCTGATAACCCTTAGTTTTTTTTATAATTTTTTTTATTTGTTTTGTCCATAAGTAACTTGCTGAGAAGTATGCTGAACATATTCATACTAACCTACTTTCTGTTTGCAGGATGCTGACATAGACTCCCACTACAAGAGTTACAGTATGAATACAAGAAAATCTCTTCAAGCCTGGTCTGGTTCGCAGCTTGATTTGGGTCTGGTGAGTGCTCAATAATATATCACTAGCAGGATTAAGAGTTGAGGCCCAACATCATCCATACCACCCTACCCCCCCCCACCCCCAACACACACACACACAAAAAAAAAAAAAAAAACTCTGGCTAAAAATCAAAATCACAATCAAATCAAAAATCAGGAGCCTCTGGAATAGCTGTGAACTGGCTGTGGCATACATTTTCATTTTGTTTTTTCCCCTGCTTTCTTGTAAGAAGCTCCATCTTTGCAATCAATGGTCTTTGGAAGAAAAAAAAAATCATGCTCAGTTTGTTAGTTTGGAGCATTTCATGTCTTAGGCCCAATTGTAGGTCACAATTCATGGGAGCGGCTCTTGGTATATGTTTCTTGTCCATGTGGTGCTACTAACAACTTTATAAGTGTATTACAACATTCTACTATTTGAGCGACAGATGTGCTGGAATCTATGTCTTGCCCTATAGGAATCTAAGCCCAATGGAATTCTACTGTTCGTGTAGGGATGATCCTAGGTGTAGTATGAACCCTTATTGATTTTTTATTATTATTGTTATCTGTTTAGGAGTCATTGTTTTGGAAGCTACTTCTCTTCCAAGTTATGTTTTAGCCAATAAACTAGGAGGGCCTTCAGTAATGTTTTCTTTTCCCGCTTCAGTTGTAATTTATGAAATTCAAATACATTGAGTTGTTGTAAGATCCCTCTAGTCTCTACCAACTACAAGGTGTGACACGGGGACGTGGTAATGGTGTCGACACAGGGCCGCGCCCATAAAACAGACTGCCATTTGTTAGTATCAAAGCCTGGCCTGTCCTGCTTCACCAATGGGCCACACATGACCTGGCTTGGCCCACTTACTGAATGGGTCGGCCTAACCCATCCTAAAAAAACACCCCCCTACTTATTGGTGGCTTTATTTGATGTAAGATATTTATTATGGCAATGATTAGGCTGGCTCGTTCTATTTACAAAATCTATTATATTGGTAGTTTTCTTGGCTCTTGGCAGCTTGCCCTAACAGTATTCACTTGCTGAGCAACAATTGACCCTTAATGTGGGACATATATGTAGCACCAAAATGTTGATACAATTTGTCATGGTTAAAACCGTGGTTGATGGAAGCATTATAGTGCACGACTTTGTTTGAATCTGCATGCTTGTTATGCCAATTTGGTTTCTGAAATCCCTTTGGCTTTCATATGTTTACAGGTAGAGTCGACAATTGAGTATATTTGTCGTAATGAAGGTGAGGGAGCAATCCTTGTGTTCCTCACAGGCTGGGATGAAATCTCTAAGCTCCTTGATAGAGTTAAAGCTAATAATTTCCTAGGAGACTCAAGAAAGTTTCTTGTTCTTCCTCTACATGGTTCTATGCCAACTGTCAATCAACGTGAAATTTTTGATCGACCTCCTACAAGTATGAGGCAAGTATTTCCTTTCAGATTTTTCAGATGGTACTTAAATTGTCTATTGTTCATTGTTATGTGTTTTAAATTTTAATCTATTATTCTTTACCACATTTGTTCTGTGGGCTGAATCGTCCCCATTCATCAGTGCTCTCATCAGATCCGTTCGGTGCCCTTTCCCCCATTTAAATCCAGAAGTTATCCTTCAGCTTTGTACATTGTGCATACCATGTCATTGGAACCTGCTTTCCACCCAATTTGTCCTTTTATTACTGATGTTGCTTTGTGTTGTGATGGGTATGCGATTCATTAAAAACTATTGCATTCATCTGTAGGACTGTAAGTTGTCATTTATGTAGCCACCTGCTACCAATCTTGATTTTCTGTTTTGCTTGTGTCCTATGTTATTCTATTTTGAATGGGATCATTGAAAGATTACTGCTATGTGCAATTACCATTCTTCACTTCTAGTGGACGATTTGATTAGTTTATTATTTTTATCTATATGTTAACTTTTACATGTTATACCTTTTTAGTTTGTTTCCTTAGTTCTGTTGAATTGAGTTGAACACTTGATAATTCTCTATTCCATGACATTTTGGAATGTGGTTGTGTGTTATTCTTATTTCTCTTTTACCTTTCCAAGTTATGCGCCATGAGTTGTATGATTGAGTATTTATTTATTTATTTTTGGCAGAAAAATTGTCTTGGCAACAAACATTGCAGAGAGTAGTATCACTATCGATGATGTTGTTTATGTTATCGATTGTGGAAAGGCAAAGGAGACTAGCTATGATGCTTTGAACAAGCTTGCTTGTTTATTGCCTTCATGGATTTCAAAAGCTTCAGCACATCAGGTCTGTAGTTGGTCCCTATGTCTTAATTACAGAGCTATTATTTCTTTTGTTCTCTTCATTGTTACAGACTTGATAACAGAGAAGGGGTCGTGCTGGTCGAGTGCAACCTGGAGTTTGTTACAGACTATATCCAAGAATGATTTATGATGCAATGCCTCAATATCAGTTGCCAGAAATTCTTAGGACACCGTTACAAGAGTTATGTCTAAACATAAAGAGTCTACAGCTAGGAGGAATTGGATCATTCTTAGCAAAGGCACTTCAACCCCCGGATCATCTGTCTGTTCAAAATGCAATTGAACTGTTGAAAACTATTGGGGCTTTGGATGACAATGAAGAGCTTACTCCACTTGGTATGTGAATGTAGATCTCTCTCTTTCACCAACATTGTCACGTCATTGCATCTATTTATTCAAGTGAATCGTTGTATCTATTCTTCTACTGTGAGGGATTCATGTGAAAACATTTACTTATGGATGGTCTAAAATGTTAAAAACTATTGGTACTTAATCTGGCATAATTTTCAAACTAATTATAAGTAATTAAATTGCCACTTCTGCTGCCTCTCTCATTGTCTAATGGGGGGAAGAATTATCTTACCATTGTATCTGCATCCATGTTTGTAACATTTGTGTCCTGTGCTGCCGGACTTGATGGTGCTTCATGCTGCTGTACTTGTCGATGATCCTACCTTCCATTATCTATCCACATGCATTGTTTGTCGTTATTATGAAGGTTGAGTTGCAGTGGTATGGTAACGGATCTGAAAGATCACAATTAACATGTTTGGATTTGACCTTGCTGATGCAGAAGGGATGAACTATGTTTTCCCCTTTTCTCTTGTGTCTCACAGAAGAGCATGTGCTTAGATTGAGGTTGCTACTCCATGTTAATGTGTAGTCATCATGGTCAATAACTAATTGACAGATTTGCACCCTGATGGATACTCTTTGCAAAAAGGGAAAAAGGAATAGAAGAAGAATTAGTAGCACACATGTTAAAACACACCAGGATTTTTCACATGGGACTGATGGAATTGGACGTAGGGGACAGAAAAGGCAAGTATGGATGCGTAACATTCTCAAGTGGCTGGGTAGATTTGTTGGTTGAATGACGAGAGTGTAAGCGGGTAACAAATTGCATGTAGCCACTTTGTCGATCTACAGTCATAAGGTTGACACATTACCAAGTGTCAGGAAGAGGGAGAGTTTTTTTTTTTTTTTTTTTTTTTGGGGGAATTCAACTTTTGCAACCAATATGCAGTTACTGTACTGTTCTTCTTGGGGACAATTAGATGAAACACAATCGCATGTTATATAGTGACTTCTGTCTCGCATTGGCAGAAGCCAGAGGCTCACATGATCTTATTTGGTGAGCAAACTTGGGTACCTGGATTCTTTTTTTTTTCCCTTCTCTTTTTATGTATCTTTTGACTTTCAAACTAGCAAGCAGCTCAATGAACAAGTGAAAAAAGATCCAGCAATCACAATTTATCATACATACATATATGCCAGTGTCCTTATTTTTGACCCAATCCCAGTCGTAATTTGACTGGGTCCAGGTCCAGTGCGGGTCTGGGTCTGGGTACCTAGTTCTTTTTGGCACTGCCCAAAAGAATGAGGTACCTTGATCTCCATGTTTCAACCAGGTCCCTTTTGACCCTAGCTTTATATATATATATATATGATCTAACTCCCATCTTGAGGACTTTCTCCAGTGTGTTGACTGTCAAGACAGTGCTGAGTAGAGTGCTTCTATTTTTAAAACCCTTTTTTTTTGTTTTTGTTGAAAAGTATCTATTGACGAGGTGAGTGAAATGATAACAGGATGAGATATTGTTACTGTGGCTGTTGTTGGCTAATTGTTCCTATGGTAAACAGGACGACATCTTTGTACTCTGCCTTTGGAACCACACATTGGGAAGATGCTTTTGATGGGATCAATCTTCCAATGTTTAAATCCAGCATTGACGATTGCTGCTGCTCTTGCATATCGTGATCCTTTTGTCCTTCCAATTAATAGGAAAGAGGAAGCTGATGCTGCAAAGAGGTCGTTTGCTGGTGATTCTTGCAGGTATTTTTCAGTTATATGGAATTTTGCTGCTCATGCCTGTTGAGATACTATGTTGGAAGATGGCCTGTGATTTTATATCTCATTATACTATTTGGTTTTTGCAGTGACCACATAGCATTATTAAAAGCCTTTGAAGGATGGAAAGAAGCAAAGTGCAATAGGACAGAGAGATCTTTCTGCTGGGACAATTTCTTGTCACCAGTAACTCTACAGATGATGGATGATATGCGAAAACAGTTTCTCGATCTGCTTTCAGACATAGGTTTTGTGGACAAGTCAAAGGGTCCTAGTGTGAGTTTTATCTCTAACTACTATTTGTTTGGTTGACATATGGGTTTATTTTATATATGGATGCACATGGATGATAAAACTTGGGGGCGGGCTAAGCCAACCTTCCAGGTAGTGGGAGCCTGTAGCTTTGTTATTTGTAGTTTGCTTAGTTATTTTTGGCTATTTGGTGGGTGGGGGGGGGGGGGGGGGGTTCAAATGCTGATGGGTGGAATTTGGGCCCCAAACCTCTTGGGAGAGAAAGTACTTTCTGTTTCGTTTGTTATTCCTTGTGCAATGCTAATCAATCACCCCACCCCCTCTCTCCCTATGCGGCCCATAAGAAAAGCCAAGAAAGAGAGGGAGAGCAAAGTAAGTATTTTTCCTTCAAGCTTGTTTCCTTTCTTGTAATCATGGTGAAACTTGACCCTCTGGTCTGCCAGATAAAGGCATGCTTCAACTGACATGAGCCTCTTCTGTTTAGTCATAGTTGGCCTATGGTTGATGCTTGTACAATAGTTGAAAATTCATATAACCATCTGAAGGAACTCGTTTGCTTATGAATGGATTCCCTCGTAATTTGTATACACTGCTTTCCCAAGTTAGTTCCAATGTGGCTTGAATCATCTGTTCTTGGTAGTGCTGTATTTCTGCTTGTCAGTATATTTGATCTCCAGACCTAGATTAGGGCATATTGACCCAGGGCAGTGTTATAACTTTGTTTAAGAATCTTCTGTTCTTAACATTTTGCTTGCATCCATTCTTTTGTCATCAGACACAGAAACATAAACCTCTAGACTGACTGGTTCTGTATTATGTGCAGGCTTATAACCAATATAGTGATGATTTAGAGATGGTGTGTGCTGTCCTTTGCGCTGGACTGTACCCCAATGTTGTGCAGTGTAAAAGAAGAGGAAAGCGAACTGCATTTTACACTAAAGAAGTTGGGAAAGTGGACATCCATCCTGCTTCTGTTAATGCAGGGGTTCATCTCTTCCGCCTGCCATATTTGGTTTACAGCGACAAGGTGAAAACAAGCAGTATCTATATCCGTGATTCAACTAACATATCAGATTACGCTCTCCTCCTATTTGGAGGTAATCTTCTTCCAAGTAAATCTGGAGAGGGGATCGAGATGCTTGGTGGTTACCTTCACTTTTCTGCATCAAAAAGTGTACTGGAGCTGATAAAGGTAGTTCATTACTCTCTTGTTTTCACAATCCATGTTTCCTCGAACAGGGTTTCTGACTTCAATGATTGTGATTCTTCAGAAACTCCGGGGGGAGCTTGACAAACTTCTAAATCGGAAAATTGAAGACCCAAGCCTAGATGTCACTGCTGAGGGAAAAGGGGTTGTTGCGGCCACCATTGAATTGCTGCACAGCCAAATAGTGAAACACTAATTTTTCTTTGCTCTTATATGAAGATAACCACATCTCTTACATCCAGAAGTTAATGTTTAGGGTTGATAATGAAACATGAACTTTTCTTTGCTGGTATATGAAGAAAATTACATCTCTTACATCCACTAAGTAATGTTTAGGGTTGATACTTAATGATCACTATAGGTCATTAGTGTCTATAGGTTCTCTGGCTCTTGTTTCTTGCTTATCCATAAAGGTGAAATCTTTCCTGTATTAGAAACTTGAAAGCCACTCTGCTTAGACCTGTGAGCATAGGCCATAGGGGGCCTTAGTCTATTCTAAGGAGGCTGCTGTTCTTGTTCTGTATGATTATATATTTGCTTACATGATACTGTCATGTTGAATGCTATGACGGTGTCGGTTGTCATGTTTGGTTTGTCCAACTCCACAATGATGTGAAGATAGTGGTGATGTGGTATAGAAACATAGACATGTGAGATGCTAATGCTGAGGCTGGAGGCTGAGGCTTGTGCAATACATTTCAAGCTTCCAGAGACTGAGGGCAAAGATCCATTTGATCAAGGACGGAGGAACCCCATGTATGATCTAGCCGTAAAAAGGGCAACTCTGACTTTAACTGAGCACTAGTCTGTCCGTATAGTATGCGCCCCCCCGGGGGACTTGCAAGGGATTCTATTGGCGAGTTTGGGGGATGGATTCGAGTGGATGTTTTGCAATAGGGGTGGGCAACGGCCCGGGTTGGGCCGGGTCAGGGTCGACCCATTAGTCATGTAGGGTTGGGTTAAGGTCGACCCTTCATAGTAATGGGTCGGGTCAGTGCTTTTTAATAAAAATAAGGGTCGGCCCATGGGTATGCCCATTTGACCTTAAAGTTAAAATTAAGTGTATTTATATAAAAAAGTAATTATGCTAATTATTATTTAATGTGGAGTATTAATAGTATATTTAAATAATGTTAGCATTTAAAATAATAGGAAAAACTATTTATTTGGAGTTATGTAGGCTGATTTGGTCCGGTTGATTCACTGACCCTTTAACATTGTGAAATGGGCCGACTTGTTAATGACCCAACCCTTCACCGACCCGGCTATTTGACAACTCTTATTTTTTAGGGCCCGATCCACTTGACCCTATGAGACCTCGGCCCATTGGCCACCCATAACTTTGAGGGTAATCTTGTGGTGAACATAGGGGATATGTTGGAACTTGGAAGCTTGCAGTCCTCTACTGTCACTTTTTGCATTGAACATTAAACAAAGAAATGCAAAATATGATTAAAAAAAGAAAAATAAGACAAAATTATCCATATATTACATGGGCACA
The DNA here is from genome assembly GCA_029582165.1 of Portulaca oleracea. Taxonomy (NCBI): domain Eukaryota; kingdom Viridiplantae; phylum Streptophyta; class Magnoliopsida; order Caryophyllales; family Portulacaceae; genus Portulaca; species Portulaca oleracea. The sequence goes on along the minus strand of CM055883.1, from coordinate 13,701,589 downwards.
AAGACCAATTACAATATTATACTTTTATAATGCTATTCTTTTTTTGATAGTGCCTATTACAATTATAACGCTATTTCTTATTTTTTGGCCATACATCTTATTCTCAGTATGGAGTGTAAGAGATGCTTTGGTGAGATGGGTGTTATGATTAAAGCTTATGTGGTCAAGTGAGAGTATTGTTTTTAATGAGGTTTGACCTCAAACAAGTAACGATCACATAATCAATGAGATTGATTAGAGATATTACTATGTCCATCAATTCCCTTAATCACTCCTCTAATTAAGTGATTTTAGTACATGTTCCTGGAGCACGTGATCCGAATATGATCATTGTTCACTTTTAATAGTATAATTGTTCACTTATACCTAGCCATTGTTCACTTTCAATAACACCATCGTTCACTCGTATCTACCCGGAGCACATGCTCTAGGTGCATGTAATATGTATTGGGGGGGGGGAGGGATTACGGGATGGGTAAAAGATACACGCAATATTTTCTCGAATACACTTTTCTGGCTCTCTCAACACAGTGTGACAACATTCTAGCGACTCTAATAACCGCCAGAGATCGATCCTGACTCAACTGGATACAACAAACGACAAGCCGATCATATTTCCGCTCTAAGGTCAATCCTTTAATTTACCATCAGACTTTAGTAATAAGTGCTATAAAGCCTATAATATTGATGATAGTTCCTAATTTGAATATATATGGGTAGTGATAATTCCTTTTTTAAAAAAAACATTTTATTGATTAACTTTCCGTATTGTACTAACCTGTTAATCTGATTGTCAATAGAAATTTTACCGCAATTTTCGGACTTTAAATGATCAAAAATTCAAAAATTAAACGAAAATGAAAGGAATTTTGGAGTAAGATACTTTTAAGTGTCTTGCCTTATTATTAAAACTATATTATTATGTATTAAATAGAAAAAAATGATATGATTGAATTTTATAACTATAATATCACATATAAATTGCATAAAATTATATTTTTATTGATTATTTTTAATATTTAAAAAAACACATAAAATATGTCTAACGGATGAGGTTGATCTGATTAGGGTATCAATTATGCTCATTTGCAAAGCCAATGCATCAAAACATTATTGTAATTGAATTTAATACTTACTATTAAAAAAATTAGTGCAAAAAATCTTTAAAAATACGAATTTGGTGAAAAGTAAGACACTTAATGAGTGTTCTGGGACAAAAAATGACTTTGAGGTCTCCTTTATTTTGTGGTATCTATTATCAGGGTCATGTAATTTTAAAACTAATTATGGGGTTCCCATATTTACTTGGTATCTAATTTTTTGAGCTAATTCTAGTGAGGGACATGAATTTTCATATGAGTCTTTTGACGGGAAACTTTAAATATTAAATTCTTTTCAAATTTGCCCTTTACTTATTTATTTTCATTTACACTTTCAGGCCTTGTTCTTTTGTCAAGTTGGTTCTAACTCTCCTAACTCATCCTAACTTATCCCAACCTAACACAATTCCCCAAAAAAAGATCTACTATAAAAACACAATTCCTCAAAAAAACATCATAACTTATCATAACTTATCCAAACTTAACTATCTTAACTTGAAAATAACTCATCCAAAGAATGGGGCCTCGTTCTACTTCCTTTTCCCCTCTTTCATCAGAATCCCTCCCCTTCACTGCTCTAGTTTGCTACTAGACGTACAACCAATTATTGCGAAAGATAAGCCTTCAAAAATATATAATCATCAATCCCCGGAACTGTCAAAGTAAATTCAAATTGGAAAAAAGTTGAGTCAATGTCGATAAGGGCATTTTCATCATTTAATTACTCCAGAGATGAAAGTCAGTTAAATTCGACCAAAAAGTTAAATACCAAATAGATATGGGAACCTCATAATTAGTTTTAGAATTATAGGGCCCTAATAATAGATACCACATGTTAACTTTATGAAGCATGTAATTATTTTTTATGATAACAAACCATAAAATAAGTTTTATATATGAGGTTAGAATTGAATTGATTTAATTATTATGTTACTCATATATGATACTTATGTTGGTCCCATATATTAATTTGAGAATACTTGTTTGGACCTTGTTATATAAATCATATCACACTACAATATCTAAGAGAGTAACTTTATGTGATATCATATTTAATTGGACAAATTTATGATATGATAATCTTGATTAATATTGAAACTAATAATAAGTATGGATATTGCTTTGATTGATTTGATCATGATTATATCATATCATTCAAGTATTTTTAGATGATGGTTAAGATCAATAATAATACACATGTGTAGTAAATGGTCATTGCCTTGATTCTCTACATGCTAAGATATATGCATCTATAATACATATTGTAGTATCCTGGCTTATTTGGTGAGGTATATACAAGGCAACCAAGAGATCATGCATGCCAAGAATCAAGAAGATCATATGTCCATCCTTATGGGGATTATGTTGTGATTGATCAAGATTTATCCAAGTTTGGTCATTCGGCTCTCGCACTATAAATACATGGATTCCTTGCCCATTGAAGATACTAGAGAAGAACACAAGACATAAGCGTATATCACACTTGAGCGTTATTGTTTCTTACTATTGTTAAGTGTGGGATCAAAGAATTGTACTGAGCTATTATATTTTGAGCTGAGTTGTTGAGATCATTGTTAGGGAGAAGATTTAGGAGTTGAGAGGTCGACTCCGCCACACTTGATTGACAGGCGATATCAAGTGGTGAGATCTTGAGAGTAGAGGAGGCTCTAAGATCTGTTGTAGAAATCCATCATAATAATAATTCGAGGTTAAATCCTAGAGTTGGAGAACTCTAAGCGGTGACGTACTCCGAAATTGAGTTCGGAGGAACATCGTAAACAACTATCGGGTTTTGTCTATCTTTTATTTTCCGCATTTTATTTAACTAGCCTAATTAAATTTTCACCACAAAATAAGGGGGACCTCATAGTCATTTTTTGGTTCTGGAACAAGACATATACCACCGCCCTAAATTAAAAAGGCTGTGAAGGGACTATAAATTAATGTACGTGAGTGAAATCATGAATGCCATTAGTTACTTGGATGATGGTCTAGCCCTCAAGTTTGACGGATTAAGCACATATTTTAACAAAAAATTGTAAATAATGATTTTTTGGGGGGTGAGAAACGATGACATCATAAGACTTGTATGATCCAAGAAGCACATGATCCGAGAAATCCTATTCTAAGCAATCGACTAAACTATAATGTTTAAAAATTAATGAGTAACTAAATCAGTAATTTAAATACTATGGAAACATTCCTTCAAACTGTAATTAGGGAGCTAAAACACTTCGCATCAAGCAAGCAATCTCCCAATGCACACGTGAGGTGTTCCATCCATGAATTTAATGCATGCTCTATCGCCCCTTTTTTACTCCATCAAGTTCATTACTCGGGGAAATTAATTTCTCTACAAAAACCCAAATTAAATAATTTTTCTCTTTTATTTATCTTTTTTAAAATTGTGTAGTTAAATTTAAATAAATTTTGATTATAAATTTGTCAATATATATAATAATTTGTTAAATAAAATTATTACCTTGAGGGGTATGATATGTTGTCACACATATGTACCTTCATTTGGTTGAGTACTTTATGACCGTCTCTAATGCATAATTCTGTGTAAAGTATAGCTGAACTTTTCTTGTAACCAAAATGATAGAAGGAAGTGTTTCTCATCACCACTTTGTAGAAAATAATAACTATGAATTTTTTTTCTTCTGATTATTCAAAGTCATAAAAGGTAAGAAAGTTCGTAATACATAGGAAAATATAACAATTCACAAAACCTCAAAACAGTAGTATCCTAATAAGGATTAAAGATTTACACAAAAAAAAAACAATTAATTAAATTAAAGAGTACTGCAACACACTTCAAAAATGATCAATTTTTAATTTATATGCATTTTCGTTTCTTTCGCGTTCCTCCTAATAAAGTGTTCCACAATTTCAACTTCATCGCTAAGGATCCGCATGCCTATGTCATGGCCAATTAACACAACACTGCTAGCTATCTCTATGTCGACATCTCAAGACTGTCATCGGCCAAGGTGTTCATGCTATTCTGCCCTTCATCCTCACTTGATTTATGCTGTTGCTAATTGTTAAACTCCATTTTTAGTTTGTTTATTCTTACATTTAGCCAGTCAAATTACTTCTCTAACCGATCGCCACTATGTCGTTCGTTGATAACACTTACACAGTTCCTTTTAGAAAAAAGAAATTATGATAGCACTCGCAAGAGATAATTTTCATTTTTCTTTTTATATTTATTTGGTTGAAATTATGTCTCCATTTTAGCTTTACAATTTGTACAACTTAAAAGGGATGGGAGCTTTTTTGGATGATTGTCCACCACTTTGTTGTTTCTTCTCAAATCTCACAAAGTTTGAGTCCACAAATACCCATATAAACTGAGTTGCACTAGTTGGCAATGAATCAAGTGATAAATTTGATGATCCTCAAGATCCCACTTCCATCACATGCATGGGGCAAAGGCACCCCAAAATATAAGGCACCATATTTGCCCTTCTGTGGGATCAGAGCCCTTCAACCATACTCATCCAAATTTCAAGCCCTAAAGGTAGCCTCCTTGCTCTCTCAAGCTAAACCTGTTCATCACTCCCTCTCTCCTCTCAAGGCATTTGTTTCCCACGTTACCTCTCACACCCTCCAACCCTCTTTTGCCACGTGTCTCTTTAGTCAAATTACCATTTTACCCCTGGGTATTTCTTCTTTATGACCCCCCAATAAAACCTTTGCTCAAAACAAAACCATATCCAAGCTATAGACAGTTTGAGAGAGAAAGAGAGAGAGAGAGAGTGTGTGCAAATGCATGAAGGAGGGAATATAATAGGAGATGGAAAGAGGATGGAGGGAAATGTCACCAAACTGCCCTAGATGTGGTTCAATCAACACCAAGTTTTGCTACTACAACAACTACAGCTTATCTCAGCCAAGGTACTTTTGCAAAGGGTGTAGGAGGTACTGGACCAAGGGTGGTTCCCTTCGCAACGTCCCCATCGGTGGTGGTTGTCGAAAGAGTCGCAGGTCTCGGCCGTGGTCATCTCTAAGGCTACACTCCTCATCCAACAACAACCATCATAATCCCATTCTCAGTCATTCAGAGAATCATGCCCATAATAGCACCCAACTGGGGCATAACACTAGACATAGTTGTACTTCACCTACAAACTTGATTCAAGAAGAATCCACCACCACCACCACCACCTCTACTGAGGCAGCCAAACCCACCAACACTATTGATCTTGCAGTTGTGTATGCCAACTTCTTGAACCAAAAGCCCAACATAAATGACGACGATCAGCATCCCTCTTCTGATCACCAGCTCGACGTAGCCCCTCCTACTACTACTGGGTTCGACAGCCATTTATATGCAGATAAGTTCCCTGTAGCACCATTGCTGCATGATCAAACCCTAATTCCTCCTATTTCACCATTATTCCAACAACAACACCAGACAATTAGCATGCTTCATTGTAATCATAATGATCATAATAATAATCTTCCCTCATCATCATCGAGCAACAAAGAGATAATTTCGACAGCAGGGTTGCCCTCCCTTTCATGGTCACCTCCTCCTTTCAATGGTCACCCACCGGGGCTTCTGGATTCGGGCTTGGAATTGGAACTTGAACCGGATCCTCCATTTTCTAATTGCTTCACAGGGAGTTGGAGTGCACTTGATTTGCCAGGTTTTGAAAACACTTCATCCATTGACCTTGATTAATAATTATATATATAAGTATATGGGAGGCTTTGAATAATTCATGGGTTTCAAATTTTTAAATGGATCTTCATTTGAGTGAGTGCATCACATGGTTAACTAGAATTATGAGAACACTATGTGATTGTAAGCCTAGATTTTTGTTTTTGATTTCATGCAATTAAGTTTATATAGTTCGTTTTTTTGGCAGTGTTTATGTAATTTTCAATGTAAAGAAAAGATGGTTTTTTATAAAATAATATAGCATTATGTGCTATAAGTGTAATGGAATGAATGTACATAACTATATATATATACTGTCATGGTGTCGTGGAACTAAATAAAGGGGTACGGAGGATTTATATGTAACAATGAGTATGAGGCTACGAGTTTAATTAAGTGTTTAGTTTGGATCTTTTTGTATGCATGCATATTATTTGAGCTTTGCGGTATTAATATTTGGAAAGTGATACTTGAATCTTGGGGCAAAACAATGCCTTTGTGATATCATTAAAACTAGCTATATTATTTAAGTATCAGTAGCCAAAAAAAATAAAAAAATAAAAAGGACGAAATAACTACATCTCTTGAATTAAGATCTGATAAATTTTGAAGAGAGAAAAGATAGTCAAATATTTTTCTTTCTCTGTTTTTTATTCATCATCAGTACATGATATATATATATATATATATATATATATATATATATATATATATATATATATATATATATATATATATATACACACACACACACAAACTCTATTTGTACCGAATGAAAGTGTACCGAAAAGTCACCGAATGGTGATTTGGTAATTTTTTTCATTTTTTTTTATAAATAATTCATTTCTAACTTAATTAATGGCAAAGCATTTGCTGTCCTTTTACTCCTTTCCAGATTTGCTTTGATGTCTTCCTTCCGATATCATTTGCTTCCATTGCCGTCAATTTGTAAAAAGGCACAGCCTCGCTGCCATGGCCATAATCAACTCCATATCCATGCTCAAGACTGTCAAAGGTTCTATATGAGTTTACTAGATTTTATCTCATCTTCTTTGTCTCCCTTCTCCATTCACGTGTTCTCGGTAAAAAATACATGTTTGCCCTTTTTTTTTTTTCTCCCAATCATCTACAGATTTTCATGTTATAGTGGTTATTTTGTTGTTAGATAATTAAGTATAGGGTTGAAAATCTAAGCATGGATGTAATTAAGTGATGGGGAAGAGATGCAATTAATTGGTTGAAATTCAATTCGCCAAGGTAATGATTAAGAAAGAGAGAAAAAGAGGGATTAAAATCAAGAAAGGAGAGGGATGACCTATGTTTTTGAGATCAAACCTAAGAGCTCCACTGAAGTAACTAGACAATAGAAAATCTGAAGTGATGAACAGATGCATGTTGAAGAGCCCCACCAGTCCACCGTCACTATCCAAGCGACCAATTTTCATCAGCTTTAATTGTAATGTCAAGCAGAGGGCACTTTCCCCTTTAATTTATTCTTCCCCTTGGATTTGTCTCCAATTAAAAACATAAAGACTCAATTTTTCTTCTGGGTTTCATGAAACCATCAAGCAAATTTCAACATTACAATTAAAGAAGATGAGGAAGAAGGAAGAAGGAAGAAGGAAGAAGGAAGGGCAGATGGAGAAGCTACTGGATATCAAGCAGAGCAAAAGTATAAAGAAGAGTTGAAAGCCATCATTGATTGTAGAGTGACGGTGAAGAAGAGAAAAAAAAAAGATGGGAAAGAGAGTGATAAATAATAATAATAATAATAATAATAATAATAATAAGATAATATTAGGTGGCATCGGTACACTTTTCGGGAACCAAATTTCGGTGTCCCTAGCACGGCTGACACACACACACACATATATATATATATTATATATATATATAGTTTTATGGATTGGTAGTTGGTACCCTAGCTACAGGAACCCTACTCCTAATGGTATTAGAATTAGTAAACTAATAAAATAGTAAACCAAATAATACTCCGATCATATCCATAGAAATTCTATTCTTTCTAGGATACATAGTCATACTAGGATTCTACTAATACGCTAATACTCCCCCTTAAGTTGGAGCATGGGGGTCAATAATTCCCAACTTGGACTTGAGATAGTGAAATTGATCTTTGCCAAGTGCTTTAGTGAAGATGTCGATAAGCTGTTCCTTGGTGAGTACGTATCTTGAATAAGTGGAGTAGACCAACTTCAACCTTCTCATGAACCAAATGACAATCAATTTCAATATGCTTTTTCCTTTCATGGTAGACTAAATTAGTGGTAATGTGTAAAGCTGCTTGATTGTCACAGAATAGCCTCATGAGTTGTAGTGTAGGAATACCTAGAGCAGACAAGAAAGTTGTAATCCAAGTCAATTCACAAGTGGTAGTTGCCATAGAGCGATATTCTGCTTCTACAGATGAGTGAGATACTGTGGATTGCTTCTTAGTCTTTTGTGACACAGGTGCTCCTCCAAGTGTGACAAAGTACCCCGTTAAGGATCTTCGGGTATTTGGACAAGCTCCCAAATTAGAATCACAATAGGTTGCCCTGGTGATCACTTAATGTAGCGGACGATCCTTGTCACTACTTCCATATGTTCTTCCTTTGGGTTTTGCATGAATTGAGAAAGGATGGGCAATGCGTATGAGAGATTTGGCCTGGTAATGGTCAAGTGAATCAATCTTCCTACAAGTCTGCGTAAAAACTTGGATCTTGTAATTCTTTTCCTTGAGCGAGGGCAAGCTTGCAATTTTACTACATAGGAAAAATTACAGGGTTTGCACCACCTAAAAGGCAACATTCATCAACTATTTCCAAAGCATACTTCCATTGACAAAGGAACAAACCCTTTTGTCCTAGTGCCACCTCAATGCCTAAAAAATACTTCAAGGGACCTAAGTCTTTAATACAGAATTCAAATAAGCATTAAACTTTTGACATTCTTTGATATTGTTAGTGGCTAGAATAATGTCATCTACATAGACAAGAAGTGCCATAAAAATTCCTCCCTTTTGATATGTGAAAAGGGAGTAATCAACATAACACTTGATAAAACTATATTCACAAAGCTTAAAGGAGGGTTTTGCAAACCATTGCCTAGGTGCTTGTTTAAGCCCATAAAGCGATTTTCTCAATCTACAGACTTTTCGAGGAGTGGAGGCATGATATCCTGGTGGCAACTTCACGTAAACTTCCTTGTAAAGGTCTCCATGTAAGAAGACATTATTTACATCTAATTGATGCAATTCCAAACCTTTTGCTATGGCCACAGATAGAAAACAACGAACACTTGTCATTTTAGCAACAAGTGCAAAAGTCTCGTTATAATAAACACCTTCCTGATGATCTCCACGAATAACAAGTCTAGCTTTGTATCTCTGAATAGACCCATTTGCATTGTATTTCACCTTATAGACCAACTTACATCCGATCGATTTCTTTCCTACAGGAAAGATCAATGATATCCCAAGTACCTGTTTTATGTAAAGCATTGACTTCCTCATTCATTGCTTCTCTCCACTTACTATGTTTGACAACCTCATGGAAAAATCTAGGTTCATCAACTTTCATAATACTTGACAAACATTTTTATGTGAAGGAGAGAACTTTACACAGCTCACATAACTATGTAAAGGGTAGAGCATACCTCAGGACTCCTTTTGATAAGGCAAGGCTGCAGAGACAGAATTTTTGATGCTTGCATGATAGCAAATATAATCATTCACTTGGGTTGTCGGTCGTCGAGTCCGTTCCGATCTCCGAGCTTCTTGAGCACTGGGCCGCATGAGTTGTTGCTGATGCTGTTCATATTCTCTAGCATCTGGACAACTAGGTGTAGTAGGCTGATGTTATTGTTCCTCTTCCTCACTAGAACCAAGCACATCACATGATGTTTACAGCCTACTGTCTCCCCTTAAGGGTTCAACCTCTATTAACACAACTTGTTTAACCTCATTATCTTCATTCGCTTCATTTTCAAATCATTGTTGAGTCCTCCAAGTTGAGCCTATGTTGGCTTGGATCACTCTTCCTTTCAAAGTGGGTTGGTACTTCCCTTCTAATAAGGGGATTTCTTAACTCATCATCCAAAAATTGAGTGTTATTCCAAACCAGTGGGGTGCAATTTTGTCCTTATTTTTGCTCAGGTGGTGTTGAGAAAGGAAAAACATATTCAATAAACCTCACATCTCTACTTTTAGAAAAATCTTGAGTTTCTAAATCATACAATCTCCACCCTTTCTATCCAAAGGGACATCCAACAAATACACACTTACGGGTACGAGGGGCGAATTTATCATTCGTCCTACTTTTAGCAAAACATAAGCATCCAAAGACCTTAGTATCATCATAATTGGGGGTTTTCACTAAAAACTAGCTCATAATTGAGGAGTTTTTCCTTTCAACAACTTGCTTGGAGTTCAATTAATCAAATATGCAACAGTTCTAATGCATTCACCTCGAAATTCTATCGGTAGGTTTGCTTGATATCTCAAAACTCTAATGACATTCAAGAAATGCCTGTGCTTCCTTTCAACTCTACCATTTTGTTGAGGTGTGTCAACATAACTAGTCTGGTGCAAAATTCCCTATATCAATTTTTTTTCAGTTTCACTTTTTTTAGTCATCAGATGAACCCAAACACTCATACTATAATCATCTACAACAATGAGAAAAATAGTGGACACCACACGAGGTAGACGCTCTATAAGGACCCCATATGTCGACATGCATGCATTATGCCAAACAAACCCTTAACCTTATTCTCACTATAACCAAAATAAATCCTTATTTGTTTTGCTCTAAAACATACTTCACAAATTTCATCAATTTCATCATGTGAGTTAGTACCTCGTAAGGATTTATCTAGGAAAGACATAAATTCCTTTGAAGGATGCCCCAAACTTTGATGCCAAAGTCTCTCGGCCAGCGCAAAATTAACTCAAGATTTTCCTTGATGCTCCTTGTAAAAATAGACTCTATCATGCTGCTTGCCTGTACCAATAAGAGTCCCCGAGCTAGGTGCGGTCCTCTAGAAAAATAGTGGGCGCTACACGAGGTAGACGCTCTATAAGGACCCCACATGTCGACATGCATGAATTATGCCACACAAACCCTTAACCTTATTCTCACTATAACCAAAATAATTCCTTATTTGTTTTGCTCTAAAACATACTTCACAAATTTCATCAATTTCATCGTGTGAGTTAGTACCTCGTAAGAATTTATCTAGGAAAGACATAAATTCGTTTGAAGGATGCCCCAATCTTTGATGCCAAAGTCTCCCGGCCTGCGCAAAATTAACTCAAGATTTTCCTTGATGCTCCTTGTAAAAATAGACCCTATCATGCTGCTTGCTTGAACCAATAAGAGTCCCCGAGGTGTGGTCCTGTAAAATACAAGAATTTTTATCAAATAAGACTATGCAGTTTAAATCCCTGCACAAACGGTAAGCTGAAACAAGATTGCAATTCAAAGATGGGAAGAGGAGTGTCCTGTTTAATTGCAATTTGTCTGTCAAAGATATTTTTCCTTTCTTGTCAGCAATGGCTTTTATATATATATATATATATATATATATATATATATATATATATATATATGGATTATTGCCATATGTTCAGTCTCATTTTGAGTCGAATTAAGACCATAAATTAAGTATTTTTTGTTGTGAATTCTTCACTTGATTGGAAAATTAGTGTGATTTACAGGTCTTAGTCAGAATTCATGAAGAAGTGAAGAAAGGAAGGGAAAAGATGAAAGAAAGGGGCGAAGGAGTGCAGCAGCAACATGGCGCTCGCAGCGCCGTTAAACGCCGCTAGTAGCGTTTGCTGCAGATGAAGCAACCAATAAGAGAGAGCCTCCCGCTGGCAACGCCTCCCATACCCGCTACTAGCGCCCGTTCCTGACGAGCAAAAATTCACACATATGAGGGACGCTAGCAGCGTCCCATACCCGATCCTAGCGCCTGATTTCGGAAAACCAAGTCGTCGCCGTGCGACGCTACCAGTGTCGCTATAACCACTACTATCGCCCAAGTTAGAGGCCACCAAAGAGAGTCGGAAACAGACCCGCTGCCAGCGCCCATATGGACGCTGCTAGCGTCCGAGTTAATTATGAATGCGCCACTTGTGTGCACGTGTAGGGTTTTGAAATTTTTTTATTTCCCTTTCCAAATTTCCTCTATTTATACTGTATGATACTTCATTAGAAAAGGGGAATTGTTCGGTTATAGAAATTGGGTTGAGTAGGATTGTCGATTCACAGGGATGTGTGTGAGGTTAATAGGAAATTTGTTTGTTAGAGTTTCAAATTGTAGGAAGCAGTAAATAATTATTAAACTAAACTAAGCAGGAAATAAAAATAATAATAACTAAGGAACACACGAATCAGAGAATAGAAGTTAGCCTAATTCAACAAGAACAAAAAAAAAAAAAAACTAACTACGAAGAACTCAATTTCAAGAAAGCGATAAATAAATCAACTCGAACCTAAACTAAACTAATTATGAATTGAAAACATTAAAAACTAAAGAAAATATGAATTGGAAAACAAAACTTAACCTAAAGGATCAAGAACAAGAAACTGAACAAGAAAACGAATGCATATTCAAGAAATTAAATTATAGCGATAAAAACTAAATCTAATACTGAATTTAAAGAATGAAAACATTAACCTGAATTGCAAATTACTTTCTACCGATCTTCTCTTCTTAACCCTGAAGCACGGAGTTTCTCCCGAACAAACAAAAAAGGTATGATTTGGATTACTAAGACTATTCGAATCCTCGCCTGAAGGGAGAATTCGAGAAACCTTAATCATCCTCTTCACTAAAAATCGGATTTTTGGTGGAAACTAATTCTAATGAGATTGAAAACAATGAAAATCGAAAAAGCATAATAAAGCGAGAAGAACATGAATTAATCTTGCATTACTAGAAAAGAGAGTGGATTACAATTGATGAACTGAAAGATAAAACTGAGAAATTAATAATAAAAAACTAAACTAAGAAAAACTAACGGTATCAAAAAAGTCTCCTTCTAAGCTGGCTGCTGCCAGCGTGCTGTAGTGAGGCTTAGTACACCGTGCTGGGGGGGGGGGAGTTCTTGGACGCTGCGGGGGGGTACCCCCGGTGCCGTCTAATTACCCCCTGGTGTGGGGTCTTCAGTGGGCGCTAGGTGAATTAGTACCCCCTGGTGGGGGGTCGTGGTGTGCTGCCTCCATTTCTTCCTCCTTTACTTCAATTTCAATTCTCCAATTCTCTTGTTCAATTTCTTCTATTTTTCTTCATTTTCTTCCATTTTCTATGAATTTCCACGAAAATTTGTAAATCATGCTAATTTTCCAACCAAGTGAAGAAATTACCAGCAAAAATACTTAATTTATGGTCTTAATTCGACTCGAAATGAGACCGAACAACACTCCCACACAAAGGTTTGCTTGCCCCGAGCAAACTAAAACAAAGAAGAAAAAGAAATTCAACTAAACTATCTTAACTCACTTTCGTAGGAATCATGGTTGCATTTAGCATATGCAACAAGCCCTTTAAACCCATTGGCAGCGCAAGAGGACGAGGAAGGTCTCATGAGGGTTTATAAACGCTACACCCACAAAAGCAAAGGAAAAGAAAACAAAAGAGGAGAAAGAAAAAGAAAGGAAAGAGAAACGATTTGTGAGAAAGAAAGAGGCCAAAACGAGACAAGCTTAGCATAGAGGGGGTCGACATATACGGTTTGCAAAACTAACTACTCAAACAACGCATTCACTCAATTTAAAATAGCCAACAAGCTTTATCAAGGCTGCTAGCGAGACTGTCACTCGACTTAACATTTTTCACTTCACTTATGTATATGCTTGATGGGTTCCTCGTGTTCAAGTGCAATGTTTCTAGCTTGTTTTTGTTAAAGTTAAGGTTCAGATGGTCAGAATTAGCTACTCATACACCTATGCTCGATATTTAGTGAATTATCGGTGGTTCCCTTCTCTATTTTGTGTCGCCCTTGGCTTGGTGAGGGCCGCATGTTACATAGAGAAAGGTTCCACATTTATTACCATTAATCTTTTTGGTGTTGGGTTTTTCGAGAATTGAATGGCCCTGAAAGGGATATACTCTTCCTACATAGATCCTTTCCATACACATACAAGGTGCTTAAGGGATATGAGTGCTGCACCACTCATACCGATCTGTGTAGGTAAACCAACATTTTCAACTTTTCTTTTCTCAATGTTTTTGTGTCAGTATTTTTCGGGAATAAAACGGCCCATAAATTGGTTTACCCTCCCAACACAGGTTACTCCATACGCAACAAAGTGCTTTAGGGGTAACAGTGCCACACCACTCATACCGACCCGTGTAGGTATACTAGCTGTTTCTTCTTCTTTCTATTTTTTATTTTTCTTAATTAGAGCATGGATATTCAAGAAGCTAAAACTTTCCTCCTAAACCAAGACCATCACATTAACTAGCCTAGAAGTGAAAATTCTAAGGAGGCCACTTGGTTGCAAATACAGGTGATGTTATTATGTTTAGGAAAAACAACAATCAAGCCTGAAGCCTATCAAACACTCACTAATTATTCCTAATAAAGCAATTGCACTATTCCAGCAATCAGTGACACAACTATATATACAAACAACCTCTGGCTGATTTTTTTTTTTTAAATTTTTGCCTACTTTCAGTGGTAACTAAAATTTGTTTCTCTTCCTAAAACTTGTAAGGCACTTGTGACACCACAAAAACTCTACAATGTCCTCATTGGAGCTAAAGTGACACCTCACAAAAGAAAATAAAAATCACACAAAAGAAAAAACACACAAAAGAAAAGAAAAAAACACACAAGCCGACATGCACGCCACCCCCACTCCCACACAAAAAGGGTACAATGTCCTCATTGAAATAGAAATAAAGATAAACAAGCACCCAAAAGAAAAGAAAAAGAAACACACCAAGAAAAATAAAAAGAAGCAAAGAATTCAAATTCACTAATCGTATTAAAAAGATAGAGGAACGATATTACCTGGTTGAGTACTGAGTATACCCAAACGATGAAATAAAAAGGACCACCTTTGGAGCATCAACCACTCCATCTCACCTTATGATGCTGTGCACCATCTCAGAACCATTCAATGCCTGTAGTAACAAGTCATGCATCCTAGCATGCATCTCCAAGTGGTGAATATAAGAGCACAATCTCAATAGTACATCAGCAAACGTTAGTGCTCTCAACAATTTATCGAATGCCTTGGAATAATCAGTAAAATAATGAAATGAATGCACAAAATTGATTTTCCTAGGCAAGTCCTCTAGGTAGGTGCTATAGGGATTAATGAGGAAATTAGACCCTCCTAAAAGACCTAGGGACTTTATGAACTCAGGTTCATGGGAAAGGAGTGTAGGAAAACAAATCACATGAAGGGAAGATGGGGAAACAAATTCAATTTCATTAGAACACACAGTAGAATCCTCACACTCAACCTCAATGCAATTTTCATCAATTACTGATTCTGATTCACAACTTTCATACAATTCATCATATTCATCAGTGGGTGATAAGGAAAAGGTAGGGTTATACCACATGACAACACTCTCAACATTACAAAAAGGTACATCATCATCTTCATCAATTTTAGACTCATGCGAAGAACTATCAATATCAGAAGAAAAATGTGTATCATTCAAATCATCATCGAAAGTGAAACTGGAATGTTCAGGGTTATAACCCATCGTGAAAGACTCATACTCACACACAGATGCATCATGGAAATCAAGATCCCGAGTTAGAAGAGAGGCGGAAGGAATAACTATAGATGAGTCCTCATATTGATCCACACATGGATATTGAGCGTGTAGATCAATAACATGGGCCAATGAATTAGCACTAGAATCCTCATTTACAAAAGATGTATCAAAATTAACATTAGAACATTCAATCCTCTCCTCACATGATGGTGTGACTAATGATTCATTAAGAGTATTCTCATGGAGCACAACATCATCACACACTAATTCATTACTTGTTGAATCCTTCTCTATCAACGATGTCTCATCCTCAAGTGTATTCTCACTAGTGGGCTCACTAACCTGATCAGACTCAATATCACATGATTTTTCCATGCTATCAACAGGTGAAGAGGAAGAGGGTTTAGTAAATATGAACGTTGGGCCTTCATCCTCATACTCTTTTTCACACACACGAGCACTATTTGATTCAGGTTTAGTAGAGTCAAATCCATCCATAAAAGCCTTGAAAGCAGGGTATTCAGGGCAAACATCAAATGAATGACCCCAAGCTTGACATACAAAACACTGAGAAGGAACCTCGCTATTTGGGCATTGAGAAGGTTCACAAAAATTTTCCATATATTCCCCACCACTAGATTGACCATTAAGATATTGGGGGTACTAACAAGATGGTACAACTAAAGTCTCAGAGGGTGGTGCACAATAAGAAGGTTGGAAGCTAGGATTAACATTCTGTTACTCAAATTCATAAGAATCCATAGACAACCACTTAAGTAATTCCCGTACACCATCTTCCCCTAAATTAGAAAACCCATAGTATTCTAAAAGATTTCAAGTTTCATAATTCACACCCTTATGCACAATTCCCAAAATATCTAATGTATCATATGAGATACCATATAATGCACATTGAGCACGATAATCCTGTAATCTAGCAAACTATCTCCAAAATATTTCTTTCTCAAATTGTGGAAATTGGACATCAGTCATAACTCTCTTTTTTATTTTTTATTTTTTTTTTCAATTTTTATGTTCACATCTTTTTTTTTTTCGGAATTAAATTAGAACTACGAAAGCAATAAACTATTTACAAAACCAATAACCTAGTCTACCAAATAACGCCAATGTTGCTCAATGTAGGAAGCAAAAATTTGTCGGCAAATCAGAAAATGACACGTGGAAAATAATTTAAATTTATTCAGCTGCCAAGTGTTAAATTAATTATGGCGGTCCATTTAATTAAATTTTAAATGGAAATATATCATGGCCAATAACGTCGCGACACGTGTCACTTATGATGCAGAAAATCATAATTATTTCTTTATTTTAAATAAAAGGATAATTAATTAATTTGGGCCCAAGTCCAAAGCCGACTCAAACCCTAGGCATCCCTAGGCCTCCAGAACCTATAAATAGGGGTCTTCTCCCTCATTTTCAACACACTCTGCAGTATATCGCCGACGACATTCGGCATTCTGCACTCTAGAGGCTTCAGAAGATCAATTTACCAGCAGTTTCCAGCTACTAAGCGCCAAGGATCGAAGTCTGCAAAAGCTCAAGATCGAGTCTTCAAGCCTCTACCGAGTCAAGATCAAGAACTACTTCAGAGTTCTTCAGCAAGACCTGCAAAGCCTTCAGAAGATCGAACTACAGACGCTCTCCAGCTACAAGCGACAAGGATTAACGTCGGCTAGTTCAACAACTTCTGTTCTTCGCATCAAAGACTGCAGTCATCTTCTTCGTCTAGTTCATCGATCGAGATAAAGCATTCAAGCCCTCACATCAGAGAACTTGAAGAACTGCAACCGACAGTCAACCTGCAGACGGTTAGACTTAGAGCAACCTTCGGCTACCAAGCATCAAGGAGATCAACGCTTAAGACCTTCAGCTCAAGAACTACTGCAAGAATTCTTCAGCTAAACCTACGTTCGAGATCGAGATCAAGCGCTCGCAGCCTCGGCTCACCCAAGTTTCAGGAGATCGAATCAGAGGACTACTTCATTGTATTTAATATAGAGATTGTACCTGCATACATTCAAATATTAATACAAATTAATTTATTTCTCAATTTCTTGTCTTTATTTATTTTAGACTCGAAATTTGTGTTTACAAATTTGGCACGCTCGGTGGGACTTCTCTGCCTCTCATCTCCTTCTCCAAGAAATGAAGTTCAACCTTCGACTCAAGCGAGGCGATGACACCCTAGAAAGTTGTCACTCGACTCTCAACAAGAAGGATGACTCAAGCTTCATCCCAGGGGTCGACAACTACAAGTGTCACATCAAGTGGAGTAACGACTCGAAGGATTGTAACTGTCGCCGCTGCTATTTCCACAGCGCTAGAAAAACCAACGGTGAATGGACCAACTCAATCATTGAAGAATCCAACTATCGAACTACATTACACTGGGGGCAACTTAAAGGGCTCCTCACTCTTGGAAGCCAACTACGATTATCTTCGGCTCAAAGCAGACTACACCTCGCAGACTCTTCCAATTTGAGGGCTTTGAAGATCACAGCTACTTCATTGAAGATTCTTCCAAAATCTCTGAAGAAGAATCTATCTTCTCACAAGTAGAGATTGAATCTACTCATTCCTTCGTCATGGCGGTGATGACAATTGGAGCTGTTAACATGGAAGAAAAGATCGCCAAGCTAGAGGCTACGTTGAGAATGTTTGCTAAGGAAAGCGAAGAGAAAGACAAAAGAATAGACGAGTAAAGTGAGTAGATCGCAAAGTTGATGAACAAAATTGAGAAGCTCCTGAACAAGAGCCTAAACTGTTCACAAAAAAAAAAAAGAGATTTCATTTTTAGTTCATTTGCATTTGAGTTCCTTTCATTTTCATCATTGTAATACTCCTGGCCCGCAAGAGTATAAACTGTGTACGGCTAAAATAAATAAAATTTTATTTCTCCATCTTTAAATTTGAACTACGTTTGGCTTGATCTTTATGAGTGTTTCATTCTTAAGGTACGTAGGTAATTTGGAGTACAAACCCAAATACAGTCATACACAAGAAAAAAAAAATCAATCACAGGCCACCAAATTTTGAAGACTTTCAAGTCAACAAACTTTAAGGACTTACAAGTTAGTAAATTCAAGACTCACAAGTCCAAGTTCAAGACTTTCAAGTTGTATAAGTAGAGCTCATAAGTGACAAGTCTAAACCCAAAGCTTTCAAGTCGGACTCTCAAGTCACCAAAGTTAAAGACTTCCAAGTCGAAATTAAAGACTTTTAAGTCAAGGACTCCCAAGTCAATCAAATAAAAGACTCTCAAGTCACCAGATTCACCGACTTCCAAGTCAACGGAAATTAAAGACTTCCAAGTTAGCAAAAATTCAAGACTTTCAAATCAACAAACTTCAAGACTCTTAAGTCACCAAGTCTCTTGACTCCCAAGTCAACAACAAGACAAAGACTTCCAAGTCAGTCCAACTCTCTCATCAACGAGCCTCATGACTCCCAAGTCGAAAAAATGAAAGACTTCCAAGTCAATCAAATTCAAATCAACAAAATACAAGGACTCACAAGTCAAGATCACGACTTCCAAGTCAATAAAATTCGAGATTCCCATGTCAACAATGCATACGACTCTTACGTCAGCAAATCCAAAGACTTTTAAGTCAACAAACTTCCTGACTCTCAAGTCATCAAACCCACCGACTTCCAAGTCAGCAGCAAAAAAAAAAAAAAAAAAAAAAAAAAATCGAAGACTTCCAAGTCAGCAAAAATTGAAGGCTTCCAAGTCAGTTAAGTTCAAGACTACCAAGTTATTAAAATCAAATTCTAAGATGAAGAGAATTAATTACTTGTAGGTCATCCAAGAAAAGACTCCCAAGTCGCTCCCACACAAGATTCATGAGTTCATGACTCTCAAGTCAAAGCGCATGACTCATACGTCAATAAAATTTTCTAACTCACAAGTTAATAGGAATGCAGGATTCCCAAGTTAAGGCAAGCAAAGACTTTCAAGTCAATACAAGACTCTTAAGTCAGTAAAGTCATAGGTCACACATGCAAGAGTCCAAAGTCGACAAGATTAAAGACTTCTAAATTATCAAAATTGTGGGCTTTCAAGTTGCACTTTGACATGTTAGGATCCTCATGTAGATGGTTCACTTAAATCAACACCAATAATGGAATACTCAGGTTGGTTGAGAACTTCCTTCAAGCATGCAGCGAGGGGGCATTGTAATCATGTCGACTGACTTCCGCTCCAGGACGATGTCATCATCCTTCAAATTAGAGGCGCTGACTCCGTCGACCCAAACTGTACTGACGTTTTTGAGAGAGTTGTCTATGAAACGTCAGTAAGGTGAGAAGTGTTCCACTTGTGGCGAGACACTGGCTCTATCGACCCAGGTCAGTTCTGAAAAGAGACACGGCAAAGATGTCTAATACATCAGAACGTCCCTGAGGAGTAAACACGATGACGGCTCTGTCGACCCAGGTCAGTTCTGAAAAGAGACACCTCAAAGATGTCTAATAAATCAGAACGTCCCTGAGGAGTAAACGCGATGGCGGCTCTGTCGACCCAGGTTAGTTCTGAAAAGAGACACCTCAAAGATGTCTAATACATCAGAACATCCCCGAGGAGTAAACACGATGACAGCTCTGCCGACCCAGGTCAGTTCTGAAAAGAGACACCTCAAATATGTCTAATACATCAGAACGTCTCTGAGGAGTAAATGCGGTGGCGGCTCTGTCACCCAGACA
Source organism: Portulaca oleracea (assembly GCA_029582165.1). Classification (NCBI taxonomy): domain Eukaryota; kingdom Viridiplantae; phylum Streptophyta; class Magnoliopsida; order Caryophyllales; family Portulacaceae; genus Portulaca; species Portulaca oleracea. The sequence goes on along the minus strand of CM055883.1, from coordinate 13,681,351 downwards.
GTCCTGAAGAAAGTAGTCTAGGACTACTCTACGTCAGTACGCTGAGGAGTAGTCCACGAAAGCAAAGATGGCGACACCGTCGACCTAGATAGTCTTGAAGAGAGTAGTCTAAGACTATTCTACGTCAGCACGCTGAGGAGTAAGCAAGACTGTGACGATGACGAAGGACAACTTCAAGCACACGATGACAACTAATCTCACCTCTCTGTACAGAAAACATGGCAAAAAAAAAATTGAACAAGAAAAAGAAAAGGTCAAATTATATGAAAAAAATAAAAAGAAGAAGAAAGAAAGAAAGAAAAAAAGATAATGTAAAACCTGTGAGTTTGCAGATTCAGGGAGAAGACGAGGGATAGTAGATGAATGGAAGAAGCGAGAATGGTGCGTTTATATAGTATCTGATTGACCAAGTTTCAGGATACTACTAGAATTCTCAGTCAAGTCTCCAACTCCATCACTATCACCATCTCCAACTCAAACTCAAACTCAAACTCCAATTCCAACTCCAACTCCTACTCCAACTCCAACTGCAACTACGACTGCCAAAAATTTATCCGACTAAATTTCTGATGAAATTTTTATCCAAACTGAAAAGTTGTGATAAAAAATTATTTTCCTTAAATATTCGAGACTCAACTGCTTAAAACACCCAAAATTTGTGTCCGCGGCTGACTCTCGAAGGGGGCATCTGTATGAAGCAAAAATTTGTCGGCAAATCAGAAAATGACACGTGGAAAATAATTAAATTGATTCAGCTGCCAAGTGTTAAATTGATTACGACGGTCCATTTAATTAAATTTGAAATGGAAAGATATCATGACCAATAGCATCACGACACGTGTCAATTATGATGTATAAAATCATAATTATTTCTTTATTTTAAATAAAAGGATAATTAATTAATTTGGGCCCAAGTCCAAAGCCGACTCAAACCCTAGGCATCCATAGGCCTCCAGAGCCTATAAATAGGGGTCTTCTCCCTCATTTTCAACACACTCTGCTACCCCCCACGATATTCGGCATTCTACATTCCATAGGATTTAGAAGATCAATCAGCCAGCAGTCTCTAGCTACTAAGCGTCAAGGATCGAAGTCTGCAAAAGCTCAAGATCGAGGCTTCAAGCCTCTACCGAGTCAAGATCAAGAACTGCTTCAGAGTTCTTCAGCAAGACCTGCAAAGCCTTCAGAAGATCGAACTACAGACGCTCTCCAGCTACAAGCGACAAGGATTAACGTCGGCTAGTTCAACAACTTCTGTTCTTCGCATCAAAGACTGCAATCATCTTCTTCGTCTAGTTCATCGATCAAGATAAAGCATTCAAGCCCTCGCATCAGAGAACTTGAAGAACTGCAACCGACAGTCAACCTTCAGACGGTTAGACTTAGAGCAACCTTCGGCTACCAAGCATCAAGGAGATCAACGCTCAAGACCTTTAGGTCAAGAACTACTGCAAGAATTCTTCAGCTAAACCTACGTTCGAGATCGAGATCAAGCGCTCGCGCCCTCGGCTCACCCAAGTTTCAAGAGATCAAATCAGAGGACTACTTCATTGTATTTAATATAGAGATTGTACCTGCATACATTCAAATATTAATACAAATTAATTTATTTCTCAATTTCTTGTCTTTATTTATTTTAGACTCGAAATTTGTGTTTACACTCAATGTGAATCATATGGTATCTCACATGATACACTAGATATCTTGGGTATTGTGTATGAGGGTATAAATTATGAAACTCGTAATCTCTTAGAATATTACGGGTTTTCTAATTTAGGAGAAGATGAGGCATTAGAATTTCTTGAATGGTTGTCAAGGGATACTTATGAATCTGAACATTAAAATTCTCCCTTTGACCCCCATATTTCAAAATTTGCACCACCCTCTGAGACTTTAGCCATACCATATCATGAATACCCCCAAAATCTGAATGGTCAATCTAGTGGCGGGGAGTATTTTTCGGACACCTTAACTGAACAATCATGTGATTATCCCTTGTATTTTGATGATCAATCATATGGTAGGGATTATGCAGAAAACTCTTATGATCCTCCCCAATGCGATGTTGTTGAGTCTCATCCTTTGTTCTCACATTGTGATCTCCGAACCATGATTCTGACTATTGTTTTCAACCTAAAGTGGATGAATTGTGTGCAAAAATGGCTAAGTTCATGCGTGAATTCTTACATGAGACTAGACTTAGGGTAGAGACTTCTTCTTCACATGTGGTTAATTCGATAGTTGAAGTAGATCATTCATCATCTTTGAGTCTTGAAATGCATAATAATTCTTCTTTGTATGATTATGATGAGGATGATGACTACTATAATAGACCTAGTTTTGCATGCATCGAGCTCAAGAAACCCTTAGCTCTAGCCACATCTAGAGAGCATGAGAAAATTGATGATTTTGTGTGTGATGATGTAGATCTTGATGAAAACATGTTACATGATGAAACATTGTCCACACCGTTGTTCATGCTTGCATGTGAAGAAAAAGTTGAGTCTAATGAATGCCATGATATGATGCAACTGAACATGATCTTGTTGAGAGTGAAATTGAATCCTTTGTGATTGAATGTGTGCTTGATATTGATGTATAATAGCCTAGCTATATACATCAAGGTTAGCTAAGAGGACCTTGATCTAGCTTCAAGTTGCAAAAGACATCAACGACATCATCAATTACAATGGTTTATTAAGCTCTATACATCAAGGAAGCAAGCATGAAGGACCTTGATGTTATTCTAGCTTACATGGAGTTACTCTTATATATGGAGGTCATCAATGAGCTCAAAATACTCTCGGCAATAAGAGTCCTTATTGAATTCGCGGCAATGGAGGACCTTATCGTGTATAGTTCGATAGTTTGCTCTATAACTCTAAATCCAAGTATCTATTGAGGAAGTCATCAAAAGACAGATTAGTGTACATTTAAATAGCTTTCCAATGGTTTTTGAATCATTGAAAACGGACAAGTATTGAAGGAGTTATAGCAATTTCTTTCTAGAGTTGTATTTTAGAGTTTTATGATGTCATAAATAGGATATATGATGTAATAGTTGATTCTTGGTTTCTTGAACCCTAAGTGCACGTACAAGGGGGTCCTTGGAGTAGTATAAATAAACCCCCTAGGGTGCCTTTGTATTCATTCACATTCAATATTAAACACATAATCAAACAAGAGCTTATGCTTTGTTTTCTCTCTAACCTTTGTGTTAGAATCTGGTTCTCTTGACGGAGAATCCTTTGAATCTTCTCTTCTATTCCAAGAGGGAGCAATCTTGGATGGTGAAAAGGAGGAGTTGGATATCAAATTGATTGTGGTGTGTCTGTATCAATCAAGGAGATTTCCATTGCCAAAATCTATCAAGTTTCTACATCAATTCAACGAGTTCTTTTACAATTGGTACGTTTTTGCCATTGTTTTGATTCTTTTGATTGTCATTCAATTCGTCACATTTAGAACTCTCGTTTAGCCTTTTCCATTCGTCCATTTTCAATCTAATTCATCCCATTCTTTTGTTTGAAACTAGTTTTTGAGAAATTCAACTATTGCAAGTTTTCACTTGTGGAAAGATCCTTAGCATTTCGTGTATAATGGATTTGTGTTGATCCATTATGCATCAAAATTGGTATCAGAGCTTTGCTAGTTGATTTCTCTAGTTTCTTTTACCTTGTTTTCATCAAAACATCACCCATATACACGTCATTCACTACTATTCACACGACATCTTGGAGTTTTCTCCAAGAACTCATCAAGAATTCATCAAGAATTCATCAAGAACCCTAAGCTCCACAAAAAACCCTGAGACTAAACACAAGCCTAGCCTAATTCTATCCTTTACCCAACATGAGTTCTAATTTGACATCAAATCTGAATCAAATGGAAAAATTTGGGAACCTTCAAAAGGAAGGATTAAGAAGCACGTTTGGTTCATATGAAAGGAGTCCTTATGATGATGAATATGAAGCTCCTTACGAATGGAGTACACGTTTGAATAAGAAGAAGGGATATCATGTCCAAAAAGAATTTTCGCCAATCAAAAGAGACCACATCATCAAACTTGTAAGAATGAAGCAAGGGAGCATGGACGTGGTTCCATACACGATACAATTCAGAATGCAACTATGGAAGTATGCTCTTAAGGAGGATGACCCCCAAGTCTTGGTATGTTACTTAAGTGGTCTTAATGATTACATTGGAGATATTGTTGTATGTCAATTATATTCGAACTTGGAAGAGTTAAGTTCCTTGGCTTTTAATGTTGAGATGGAGGCAAAGATGAAAGAACCTTGGGGTGAGAACCATCTACAACTAAAACCAAACATACCAACCACAAAACCCCACGCCAAGAACATCCCAAAACAGCCCCAAATCAATCCCAAACCTCACGTCCAATGACCTACAAAACAGCCACAAAGATCTCCTAAACCTACGGTTCAAAAACCTACAAAACAGCCCCTACAACATCCTATCCATAGCTCCACAAAACAAGCCTTAGACCTCTCTATACCTACTGCGCAAAACTCCTCAAATCAGCCCAAAAACCGTCCCACTCCTATTGTCCAAGAAAAGGAAATCGTTGTTCCAAGTACATGTCTACATTGCCAAAGTTTTGATCATATTGAAAGTACATGTCCTAAGGAGAAAGAAGTATCTTTGGTTGATTGTTAAACATCATTAAGCATGCAACCAGAAATTGAAAGTGTGGTATTTGATGTATTTGACAAGCATGAGGATGTTCATAAACTTGGCATGAATGAGGTATGTAGCGTGCCTCATGAAGTACACGAGGAAGAAAAAGAAGAGGATATTGTACTAGAAACGATGTATGTAGAAGAATTAAGTGGAGAAGAGTTGCTTGTTGTAAGTAGAGTCTTGAAAGAGACTAGTGTATCAAATGATCTACAACAAAGAGAGCCTATTTCTTACTCTCAATATACCATTCAAGAAGAAGTATGTCCATTGAATCAAGGAGGAGAAGATTGTACTTCCCATTGTAGTATTGACGAGGGCATTGATCTTGACATTGACGTTTCTACAAAGAGGATCAAAATGAAGGATTTGGAGAGCTATTGACTTCCTACTCTACACGTTTATGACAACAACATACACCTTGATCCAAGAAGTTTAGTAAGTCTTTGTTTTTACAAGATTTGCAAAGATTCATTATATTGTAATATTACTTCTATGGATTTTTGTTATACTTTGTTTGGAAAATCAAAGTTGTATGATTGGAGTATCATGCTCCAAGAGACGTCCTTATTACCCTCTTGTAACTCATGGCCCACGGAGGATCAAAGTACTCTTATGACACTTATGGAGAATGAGTATCATACATTTGAAGAGCAAAAGAGTTTCAATCTTGCACCATTGGAGGTTATCTACCGTGAGTTTGAAGGAGGAGGTAAAACGACATCAACAATTGAGTACCCACACTTGAATTTAATCTTGAAGCATTTCTCTCATATGGAGAAATATCATGGGTTCCTCAATCAAGAGCTTCAACAACAACTAGATCTTATCAAAGGGATCTATGATGATTTCAAAGCATTCAAGAAGAGAAGTTGTAACCTCATGAGAAAGAAGAAGAGAAATGATGTCTACAACACATATGGAAAGACATCTTACAAAGAAGGAAGAAGGGCTTTGAAGAAGAAGTTTATATGATCACTTGTGAGTACGAATCAAAGAAGTTTTGTGATTGAAGTTATATGATGGTTTTTAAAGAAAGTCTTGTCTAAATTTTATGGACAAACTTTTTCAACCGGGGGAGAATGATGTATAATAGCCTAGCTATATACATCAAGGTTAGCTAAGAGGACCTTGATCTAGCTTCAAGTTACAAAAGACATCAACGACATCATCAATTACAATGGTTTATTAAGCTCTATACATCAAGGAAGCAAGCATGAAGGACATTGATGTTATTCTAACTTACATGGAGTTACTCTCATATATGGAGGTCATCAATGAGCTCAAAATACTCTCGGCAATAAGAGTCCTTATTGAATTCGCGGCAATGGAGGACCTTATCGTGTATAGTTTGATATTTTGCTCTATAACTCTAAATCCAAGTATCTATTGAGGAAGTCATCAGAAGACAGATTAGAGTACATTTAAAGAGCTTTCCAATGGTTTTTGAATCATTGAAAACGGACAAGTATTGAAGGAGTTATAGCAATTTCTTTCTAGAGTTGTATTTTAGAGTTTTATGATGTCATAAATAGGATATATGATGTAATAGTTGATTCTTGGTTTCTTGAACCCTAAGTGCACGTCCAAGGGGGTCCTTGGAGTAGTATAAATAAACCCCCTAGGGTGCCTTTGTATTGATTCACATTCAATATTAAACACATAATCAAACAAGAGCTTATGCTTTGTTTTCTCTCTAACCTTTGTGTTAGAATCTGGTTCTCTTGAGGGAGAATCCTTTGAATCTTCTCTTCTATTCCAAGAGGGAGCAATCTTGGATGGTGCAAAGGAGGAGTTGGATATCAAATTGATTGTGGTGTGTCTGTATCAATCAAGGAGATTTCCATTGCCAAAATCTATCAAGTTTCTACATCAATTCAACGAGTTCTTTTACAATTGGTACGTTTTTGCCATTGTTTTGATTCTTTTGACAATTCGTCACATTTAGAACTCTCGTTTAGCCTTTTCCATTCGTCCATTTTCAATCTTATTCATCCCATTCTTTCGTTTGAAACTAGTTTTTGAGAAATTCAACTATTGTAAGTTTTCACTTGTGGAAAGATCCTTAGCATTTCGTGTATAATGGATTTGTATTGATCCATTATGCATCAGATATGGAATTATTCACTTTCGTTAAATATCATTGTATTAATGAGGCATTATCTACTCTTTCCTGTGAATCCATTGAATATAATGTGAAATCTTGTGATGATGAACTTGAGTCTTTGGGGATTGATCCTAAGTATTTGAACTTGGTTTGTGACAATGATATTTTTTTTTTATGGTGAAATGCTTTATGAGTCGTTGTTTGCATCCAAGTCTTTACATGAGGAAGTTAAGGAGTGTATTGTATTGCCCCCTCCCGTTGATTTGTATACTCAATCTCCATTTACAAGTCAAGGGGAGGATTCATTTGTCATGTCTCCTTTTACGATGCCTAGCTAGGAAAGTTGTGATATATTCCTGCAGTCCATCATTTCACTGACTTTTCTAAGGCCTTTGATAAACTGTTGAGAGCACTAACGTTTGCTGATGTGCTATTGAGATTGTCCTCTTATGTTAACCACTATGAGATGCATTCAAGAATGCATGACTTGTTACTAAGGGTATTGAATGGTTCTGAGATGGTACCTGATATCTTGAGGTGAGATGGATTATTCTGAGACTTTATTGTTTGGGTATATTCAGTACCCAACCAGGTAATATCCTTCCTTATCTTCTTTTCTTCTGTTGTTTTCCTTTTATGTGTTTCTTTTTCTTTTCTTTTGGGTGCTTGCTTATCTCTATTTCTATTCCAATGAGGACATTGTTGACCTTTTTGTATGGGAGTAGGGGTGGCACAAGTGTCTTAGATACCATTGAAATTAGGCGAAAATTTTAAAATTTTTAACGGCTAGAGGCAGTTTGTATGTATGGTTGTGTCGTTGATTGCTAGAATAGTGCAATCGCTTTAGTTAGGAATAGTTAGTGAATGCTTGATAGGGTTCAAGCTTGATTGTTGCTTTTCCTAAACATAATAACCTCACCTGTATTTGCAACCATGTGGTATATTTAGAAATTCACTTCTAGGTTGGTTAATGTGATGGTCTTGGTTTAGGAGGAAAGTTTTAGCTTCTTGAATACCCATGCGTTAATAATTTAAAATAAAATAAAATAAAAAGTTAGTACACCTACGCGAGTTGGTATGAGTGGCACGACACTCTTACCACTTAAGAACTTCGTATGCGTATGGAGTAGCCTGTGTTGGGAGGGTAAACCCCATTTATGGGTCGTCTAATTCCCGAAAATACTAACGCAAAAATAATAATCTAAGTAATTCTGAAAATTGTTGGTTCACTCACATAGATCAGTTTGAGTGGTGCGGCGTTCACGCCCCTTAAGCAGCTTGTATGTGTATGGAAAGGATCTATGTAAGAAGAGTAGACCCCTTTCAGAGCCGTTCAATTCTCGAAAAACCCAACACAACAAAATATATTAATTGTAATAAATGTGGAACCCTAATCTATGTAACCTGCGGCCCTCACCAAGCCAAGGGCGACATTAAATAGAGAAGGGAACCACCAATAACTCCTTAAATAAGAGAATGGGTGTTTGAGTAGTTATCTCTAACCGATTGAACCTTGACTTGAATAAAAACTAGCTAAAAACACTGCATTTGAGCACGAGGAACCCATCAAGCTTATGCATGAGTGAGGTGAAATTGTGAAGTCTAGTAACAATCCTGCTTGTTGCCTTAGTAGTGCTTATTAACTGTTCTGAGTTGAGTGAATGCATTGTTTGAGTAGTTAGCTTCGCGACCGTGTGTGTGAACCTCCTTTGTGCCGTTCCTTTTCTTGATTTCGCCTCTTATCTTTACAAAGTGTTTCCGATCCCTTCTTTTTCTTTAGTTTTTCAGTTTTCTTTCTCTTCTTTTCTTTTCTTTCTTTTTCTTTTCTTTTCCTTTGCTTTTGTGGATATAGTGTCTATAAACCCTCACGAGACCTTCCTCGTCCACTTGGGCTGGCAAGAGGTTTAAAGGGCTTGTTGCATACGCTAAATGCTATCGTGATTCCTACGGAAGTGAGTTAGGGTATCTTAGTTTCTCTTTATTTTTATTTTTGTTTGCTCGGGGTGAGCAAACCGTTGTGTGGGAGTGTTGTTCTGTCTCATTTCGAGTCGAATTGATACCTTTTTTTTTTACGGGTTTTTCCTTGTTTTGGTTCCCTATTTATGAATAAGTTATGATGATTTTGTGTTTTGTAGGTTAAATCAAAGGAAAGCGGAAAAAGGGAACCAAAAGTGTTGAAAAATCCATCATCCGCAACAAAAACAGGCCCAACACGGACTGATAACTGCGTTTCATGACTATGTTTTTGTTGGTTTTCGATAGTGAATTAGGGATAGTTTTATGTGTGAACCTTGATTTTTATTCCAATTTCCCTACTACACTTGGTGTTTTTGTTTGTGATGTAAATTTGTAGGTTTTGAGGCCATAACACCAATTTTCTCTCAATTTCTGCAAAGGGTGAATACACCACGGTCCTCTACATGACAAACCTAGACCGTGGTACAGATTTGGGACGTAAAGGAGCAAGGATCGACCGGGCAGTGCACACCATGGTCTGACCGAGGTGGCTGCCACGGTCTTGTCCGTTTGGGCGAGTAAAGGAAACTGAGGCGGGCCGATCAAAAGAGCAAAAAGGTGGATCAATTCACTTGGATTCATCCACCCATCATTCGGCCCACTCACAAAAGAAGGAAGAGGAGTTAAATTAATTGTACTCGGTCAACCATTCTCTTCATTGGCCGAGCACAACAAGAAAGCAAAGGAAAGAATAAAAGAGAAGTGGGCCATCAACTGATTCATTCGGCCCAATCACAATGAAAGGGGAGATGTGGAAGCAACTTTGGAGATCAATTCATTTCATTCACTTAGCCTCCATACTCAGCCCAATCACAAGTGAGGAAGTGGGGCAATTAAATGGACTCAAGAGGCCACTAACTCCATCATTCGGTCCAATGGAAGAAGGGAGAGGTGGAGGCAATTCATTGAATTGGGTTTTCAACTATTTTGTTGGGCCATTCTTCCATCGGCCCAATAAAAAACAAGAGAAATGGAGGGCCATTGCATTCATGCGGTCAACCACGCATTTGCCGAGCACAAAAGGAGAAAAGCGAGGCAATAGAAATCACAGGGAGATTGTGGCAACGGCCACGGTCCGTGGCGGGCTGCTGCGTTGTTTGGCCGTGACGCGCAAGAAAGAAAGTGACGGTTAGAAGCATTCCATTCATTCGTTCACAGGGGGGAGGCCATTCATTGGCCATTCATCCATCATTCAACAATCGATCTATCATCCACCCACCCATTGGAAGAGAGAAAAAGCCCTAAACCTCCCATCTACTCCTCAATTACTCCATCAAGATTCAAGATTAAGATTGATTCGAAGAGGAGCGAAGTTTGAGATTTGGGGAAGAAATTACATTACTTGCGAGGAAGACTCCACCCCGGGATCGAAAGGCTCAACGGTTGTAATTCCTTGTATTTATTTCTCTTTTCGATTTCTTTCTTTGTTTTAAGAATTAATTTTGATGTTTGGAACTTGTGTCGTGTTTTCATTGAATATGAGTGAGTAGTTTCTTTGAATTCTAGGGTTTTGCAACCCGAAACAATGTAGTTTTGATTGATTGTTATTAGTTTGTGCATGAATTCTTGATTAGAATCAATAGAAGGTTGTGTTTTCCATGTTTACGAGTATTCTTAAGGCCTTGGATATTTGTAAGTTTGAGATTAACCTAAGAAGTACTGAAAGGTGAATTAGGGTAATCTGACTACCAACCTGTCTACCTAGGTTTGCGAAAGTTGAAAAAGGAGTAGTGAACTAGGGAATCATTAGATAACCTGACTTTTTGAGACAATCAATTCTGTTTAACCTAAAAGGCAGACGAAAGTTGTTGATTAGGTTGTTTAGAATAATTCTATAGCATCGAAAGGGCGATAGAATTTAGAGGTTATCGATTCTTGATTTCTCCCTAGACGTCTTTCTCTCTTGATAGATTCCTTTGATTGTTTTCTTTCCTGCTTTATTAGTTTTATTTAATTGTTAAACCATGACCAAAACCCAAATCCTGATTAGCTTAGCAATCGTTATAGAGATTAGTTTATTGAGCTGCTAAGTGAGTCCCTGTGGGATCGACCTTGACGTGCTACTACGTACACCGTGCACTTGCGGCCCTGTCACAGACTGTGTCTGCTTAACACGGACCGTGTTGGCTAGTTGAACGATAAAGCATGAAAATGGAAGAAACAGCGCACACCACGGGCAGCCCGTGGCAGCCACCACGGACCATGTTGGCCGGGCTTTCCGTGTTTTCTTTTCCGCGGTGGCCGTTAGGGTTTTGGAGAGATTTATTTTATTTTCCCTTCCTAAACTTTTCTATATATACTTTATACATTAGCCTTTAGTTTCAATTCATAAATTAGAGTACGTAGTTAGTTTTTAGTTTTTCTTTAGTTTAGGTTAGTTTTAGATTAGGTTTTAGTTTTAGTTTTAGTTTTAGTCTTTAGTTTCTTTAAAGTTTCTTTCATTCCTCGATTGTAAATACATTCTCTTTCAAGATTAATTCAAGTTCTTGTTCTTTGTTGTTCTTTACTTTCTGTTTCGCTATTCTCAATTTCATTAGTATTAGTTCCACAAAAATTCCACCTTTTTAGTGAAGCGGAGGATTAATGTTCCTCGAATTCTTCCTTCAGGTTAGGATTCGAGCAGTCTTAGTAATCCAAATCACACCTTTCTTGTTTGTTCGGGAGAAAGATTCGTGATTCAAAGATTCAAGATTCAAGATTAGAGTAAAGAACAAACCTTCAGGTTAATGTTTTCTGCTTTAGATTCAGTACTTAATTTAGTTTTTACTTTCATAGTTTTTAATTGCTTTCTTGAATATGCTCTTGCTTTCTAGTTTAGTTTCTTGTTCTTGTAGTTAGGGTTTGTTTTCAATTTCATGTTTTCTTTAGTTTCCATTGCTTTCAATTCATAAGTATTTTAGTTTAAATTACTTACTATTTACTGCTTCCCGCAATTTGAAACCTTACCAAACCAATTCCCTAAAAACCTGACACATCATCCCTGTGGATACGATAACCCTTACTCTTTTAACCCAAATACCACAACCGAATAGTTTCAAATTGTAGGAAGCAGTAATTAATTATCAAACTAAACTAAGTAGGAAATTAAAATAATAATAACCAAGGAACACACAAATCAGATAATAGAAATTAGCCTAATTCAACAAGAACAAAAAAAAAAACTAAAACTATGAAGAACTCAATTTCATGAAAACGATAAATAAATCAACTCGAACCTAAACTAAACTAATTATGAATTGAAAAATAATAACTAAAGAAAATATGAATTAGAAAACAAAACTTAACCTAAAGGATCAAGAACAAGAAACTGAACAAGAAAACGAATGCATATTCAAGAAAGTAAATTATAGCGATAAAAACTAAATCTAATACTGTATTTAAAGAATGAAAACATTAACCTGAATTGCAAATTACTTTCTATCGATCTTCTCTTCTTAACCTTGAAGCACGAACTTTTGTCCCGAACAAACCAGAAAGGTGTGATTTGGATTACTAAGACTGCTCAAATCCTCACCTGAATGGAGAATTCGAGGAACCTTAATCCTCCTCTTCACTAAAAATCAGATTTTTGGTGGAAACTAATTCTAATGAGATTGAAAACAATGAAAATCGAAAAGTACAATAAAGCGAGGAGAACATGAATTAATCTTGCATTACTAGAAAAGAGATTGAATTACAATTGATGAACTGAAAGATAAAACTAAGAAATTAATAATGAAAAACTAAACTAAGAAAAATTAACTGTATCAAAAAAGTCTCCTTCTAAGCTGGCCGCTGCCAGCGTGCTGTAGTGAGGCTTAGTACCCTATGGTGGGGGGTTCTTGGACGCTGTTGGGGTACCCCTGGTGGCGTCTAATTACCCCTTGGTGGGGGGTCTTCAGCTGGTGGGCGCTAGGTGAATTAGTACCCCTCGTGGGGGGTGATTACCCCCTGGTGGAGGGTCGTGGTGTGCTGCCTCCATTTCTTCCTCCTTTACTTCAATTTCATTTCTCCAATTCTCTTGTTCAATTTCTTCTCTTTTTCTTCATTTTCTTCTATTTTCTATGAATTTTAATGAAAATTTGTAAATCATGCTAATTTTCTAACGAAGTGAAGAAATTACCAGCAAAAATACTTAATTATGGTCTTAATTCGGCTCGAAATGAGACCGAAAAGGAATTAATTAGACAGTTTTATTTTCCTTAGCTTTCTTTTTTCTTATGTTTTCTCTCAATTCATCGCATTGTAAGTTACTCTTTTGAATTTTAATTCAAGTTTATTCAAGCTCTTATTCTTTCTCGCTTTTACTTTCTGTTTCGTTACATCAAATTCGATTAAGATTAGTTACACACAAAATTCCACCTTTTTAGTGAAGATGAGGATTAAGGTTCCTCGAATTCTCCCTTCAGGTGATGATTCGAGCAGTCTTAGTAATCCAAATCACGCCTTTCTTGTTTGTTCGAAAGAAAGTTCGTCAAGTCAAGATTCATGAACATGAAGTAGAGTAGAGATCAAGTTTTCAGGTTAATGTTTGCAGTTTTAATTCCAGATTTAGATTCATTTTTACATTCATCGTTATTAATCGCTTCTTTAAATATGAGTTTTTCTTTAGCTCTAAATTTTCGTTCTTGTTCCATTAGGGTTAGTTCCATCTCTAAATTCATGTTTTCTTTGGTTATTATTGTTTCAATTTCTTGTTTAGTTTAGTTTAGTTTACTTAATTCAGTTATTTACTGTTTTTCACATTTGAAATCCCTACCAAATCAATTACCTTAGCCTAACACACCATCCCTGAGGATACGACAACCTTACTATACAACCCCGAATACCACAACCGAACAATGACGTCGTTGCTGGGGATGATGTTATTTGGTAGATTAGGTTATTGGTTTGTGTGTGAATAGTTATTGCTTTCTTAGATTAGCTTTAAAACAAAAACCAACAAAAAAAAAATTACAAAATTGAGAAATCAAGAAAAAGATGAAAAGTACAACAACATGAGGTTCGGGTTCATAGTCCTTTTAGCAATAAATTGGTTAGAAAAGAGGAACCATCAGAAGAACCACCTAAGATGGCCGAGGAAGCACGTAGGGTGACTCTAAACGACCAGTTATACCCATCATATGACCCACCACCTTCATGTTTTGTACTAACTACCCTGTTTGTACGAGTAACCTTTAACCCTAGGCAGCACCATACCCAGAACCTACCACTCTTCACGGGTATTGGGTTAACACTCATATGGACTGCAGAGTATAAAGAGTACTTAAGCATGGTGACTCCCCCCCGGAGTTCCATTAGATTATGTGCTTCTAAATACTTACCTTTTGCTTTGAGGGACGCCGCTAAGCCATGGATGTATAACATCAAGCCCCGGTCTATTAATTCTTGGGACAGTTTTCTAAAAGTTTCATGAAAAGATATTTTCCTAACTCCTTAGCTGTCCAATTAAGAAATTCAATTTTGAAATTTAGACAGGACGTAAGAGAACCTTACTGGAAGGCTTTTGAAAGATTTAAAAACCTGTTGTCCCAATTACCTCCCCATGGTTTTCACTTGGTATGAGTGTGTTAGATTGTGTACGAGGGCATCGACCAGAACACTAGGGTTACCCTAGAATCAATGTGTCAGGGGGGTTTCATGGATAAAACTGTCGATGAGGCCTGAGATTTCCTAGAGAGCATGTCTGAGAGAGCAATACAATGGGGCACAACTTGAGATGAGTCATTAGGTGGCCAACTATCTAATGCTTAGGGGTGTACATGCTGTGAGTGAGAGTACAAGCTATGAGGCTAGGTTTGCGTCCCTTGAAAATATGATCAAAACCTTAGCCCAATAACAATTGGCTGCCTCGCAAACTAAAACCTGTGCTCAAGTTAATTCTTGGGATCACTCTGTTGCCCCTAATCCCCCATCTCATGTATCATGTGCCTTATGTCAAGGTGTTGACTATATTTACTCTACCTGTCCTATCTACATTCAACAGCTGGTCGCTAGTATTGAGAATGTGAATGCTATGCGTCACCAATTTAGGCCTGACCAGTACCAACCCTACCAACACCAGGGAATTCGCAAGAACCTCTTACTTTCTTATGGCCCTGAAAACCAGAATGTGTTGAGACCTTCCAAACAAGGAGGTGGTTTCCAAGGAAACCACCACCCCAGGGAGCTTCTCAAGCCCCGCAAGGGCCACCTCTCCAGTCCCATTTGCCCAAAACCGACCCCCACCGGGGTATTCCAATGAAGATAGGCATGAGAGAGAGAGATTAGGGAGTTAAAGAACGGCCTGAGAGAAGTTAAAGAAAACATGAAGAGTTATCTAGAGAAAATGATGAACAAATTAATGAAAAATTTTCTCAACTGTTGTTAGCCAATAGGGATAGATGTTCCTTTCCTGGACAACTTGAGGGAAACCCCAATGGGCAAGCTTCAGGTTCGTCTTCTTGTGACCCTAGTCAAGTTAGAGGTTTGAATGTTGTAATTACTCTCCGTTCTAGGAAATAGATTGATAATATGGTGAAATTGAAATCTCCTATGGTATCTGTAAAGAAATTTGTAACTGATGACTCTGTCAATGAGAGCGAGTCAGATAAAGTGAGGCCAACTGCTACAGTTGAGCCTCCTAGTGCTAAAACCTTACCTAAAGCCAACCCTGTGATTAGTCCACCACCTCAAGGGGCCTACAAGCCCCCTCACCTTATCCTCAAAGGTTAAAGGGGAGTAAGGACCAAAAGTTTCTGGATAAAATTAGGGAGACCTTTTCTCAGGTTAAGGTAAACATTCCTCTTTTAGATGTCATTCAGCATATTCCACCATATGCTCGTTTCCTTAAGGAGCTCTGTACCACAAAGAGGGCTACTCAAGTTCTGAAGAAGGCTTTCTTAGCCTCAAATGTGAGTTCCATTTTATCAAACCAGATGTACATTAAGTATAAGGACCCTGGATGCCCCACTATCTTTATTTCCATAGGTGATAGTTTGATAGAAAGGGCATTGCTTGACCTAGGAGCTAGTGTGAATTTGTTGCCTTTACATGTGTATGAGATGCTTGGATTAGGTGAACTAAAGCCTACTAGGATGGTGTTGCAATTGGCTGACCGGTCCACTAGAGTGCCTAAGGGGATAGTATAGGATGTTTTGGTTAAGGTTGGGGGTTTTGTGTTTCCTGTTGATTTTGTGGTGCTAGAGACAGCTAGAGTTCAGAGTACTAGAGATGAGATTCATGTAATCCTAGGTCGTCCTTTCCTTGCCACCTCTAATGCTTGGATTAACTGTAAGGATAGGAGGATGAAATTAACTTTTGGGAACCTGACCATGGAATTGAACATTTTGAACCTGCTGAAGTCACCCATAAGTTTTGATGAACATGAGCAGAACACCCTTAATTGGGTGAGTAGTTTTTATGAGGAGAATGAGAACCCTGGTGTTCAGCCTCGTTTCGAGCCGAATTTCTTCTCTTTTATAGGGTATATTTGCTTGTTTTAACCCCTATTTATATATTAGATATAATGATTTAGTGTTTTGTAGGAAAATAAGGAGTTAGAAGAAGTTTAAGCTTAATTGAAGGTTTTTAGGGAATCCCGAGCTATTTCCCGAGTCAAACCAAGTCAACCCGAGCCGAGATCCGAGTCAAACCAAGTCAACCCGAGTCGAGATCCAAGGCGAAACCGAAGTTGGAAATTCCATATCAAGATTGGCGCAAAACAGGGGAACGGTACAAACTCAAAGGTTTGAAATACGTGTGCCTTCACCCTTTGGGTCATAACTCCTTCGTTACAACTCCGATAGCTCTGAAATTTTGGGAGCTTAAAGTACACACCGAGAGCTTTCCATCGATATCTTACGTGCCTAAAACGGAGTTTGGATCAAAAAGTTATGCGCGTTTGAAGTCGGCAGGGAAAATCGCCGTAACGCTCGCCCGAGCCAAAGCTTCGGGCAACAAAACACAGCTAACGCTGGCTCGCCCGAGCCAGAGGGTGGCTCGCCCGAGCCACTCTGTCTGCAGACGCGCGTGCTGCGATTTGTCCTAGGGTTTTGGGTTGTATTTTTCCTTCTTCTATAAATACCCACTTGTATTAATCTAAATAATCAATTAGCCTAGGTAGTTTAGGAGTAGAATTAGATTTAATTGCTTTCCTTTATTTGCTTTAATCTCTCTTAATTGTTCTTCAAGTTTTCAATTGTTCTTCATTGTTCTTCAAGCTTTCTTTGATTTCTAGCATTTGTATTCAACTTTCTCAAGCTTTCTCAATCTCTCTCAAGCTCTCTCTTGTCTTCATTAAGTGTTTTACAAGTTCTCTCTCTCTCTCTCTCTCTCTCTCTCTCTCTCTCTCTCTCTCTCTCTCTCCATTGTTGACTTGTTTTCCAAGCTTTATAGTGTTAGCCACAATCAACTCCATTTTTAGTGCGGAGGAGGGTCAAGGAACTCCAATTCTACTTACTAGTGAGAATTTGGGGGATTCTTGGTAATTCAAACCACAATTTCTTGTTTGTTCGGGGGAAATTCAAGTGTTGATTGAAGGTTTATTGAAGATTAGTCATCAAAGGTATAATTTCTTGTCTCTAATTTCATTGTTCATTCTAGATTTCCATTCTTTGCTTTAATTGCTTTATTTGATTTCATGCTTTTAATTGCTTTCTTTATTATTATCTTGTCTAGATTAGTTTATTGCTTCATTTACATAATTTATTGCTTTCTGCATTGAGAAAAACCCCCTTACACAAACCGATTATCCTTAATCAAGCCTCACACCCATCCCTGTGGACCGACAACCTTAACTTATAAAACCACAAAAGTTACAACCGAACAATGGCGCCATTGCCGGGGATGGCATTATTTGGTAGATTAGGCTATTGGTTTGTGTGTACATAGTTTATTGCTTTCTTGATTATGCTAGGAAAAAAATGTAGCGAAAAAAAATTGAATATCGAAAAAAAAGTGAGAAAAGAAAAGAAAAAAAATAGAAAATTAGAAAAATAGAAAAAAAGAGAGTTATGGATAGTCCTCAATTCCCTCAATTTGAGCATGAAATATTTTGGAGGCATTTTGCTAGATTGCATGACTACCGTGTTCAATGTGAATTATATGGTATCTTTTATGATACATTATCTCTTTTGGGAATTGTTAGTGAGGGTGTGAATTATGAGACCCGAAACCTTTTAGATTATTACGGGTTTTCTTGTTTAGGTGAAGAAAAAGCATGGGAGTTACTTGAATGGTTGTCTAGGGATTCCTATGAATTTGAGCATCAAAATGTTAGTCCTAGCTTCCAACCTCCTTATGCACCACCCTTTGGGACCGAAACTGAACAATCATGTGAATACCCCGTGTATGTTGATGATCAATCTTATGATGGGGGATATGTGGAAAATTGTTATGATCTTTCCCAAAGTGCCGATGTTGAGTCTCCTTCCGTGTGCTCCTTGTGTGATTCGCCGTATCATAGTTCAATTTTTTGTCTGCAAGCTACAGTGGTTTCCTTCAAGCCAGAAGTAGAAAAATTATGTGCGAACATGAATGAGTATATGCGTGAATTTGTCCATGAGAGTAATCAAAGGGTAGTAACTTCTTCTTCACAAATGGTTGACTCGAATGTTGAAATAGGTCATTCATCGTCTTTGAGTCCTGAGATGCATGTTGATTCTGCTGTGTATGATGAGGATGATGACTATTATAACCGACCATACCTTGGACTACTTAGTAATTCCTTAGCTCTAGCCCCACCTTGTGAGCATGAGGAACAAGATGATTCTGTGTGTGATGATGTAGAATTAGTTGAAAACATGCTAGATGATCAACTATTGTCCACACCCTTGTCCATGCCTTTATGTGAAGAAAAGATTGAGTTTAGTGAATGCCATGATATAGTTGAGCATGATCTTGTTGAGGGTGAAATTGAATCTGTTGTGATTGAATGTGTGCTTGATACCGATTTGTTCACTCTCATTGAGGATCATTGCATTAGTGAGGCATTAGCTACCCTTGTATGTGAGCCTATTTATGTGCATACTTGTGATGATGAACATAATTCTTTAGGGAATGATCATGATTGTTTGAACTTGGTTGTTGACAATGACGCTTTTGATGATGACATGCTTTATGAGTCATTCACGATAAGTTATGACCCTGAACCTTCCACTTTCACTTTTGATGTTGCTTTGGATGATGCACCTTTGTCTTTTGATGCTGATAGTTCTTCTAGTGAGTCTGATATTGATGAAGATGAAGATGTGCTTGTGTGTGATGTTGGGAGTGTTGTGATGTGGTCTAATCCTCTCTTTTCCTTATCACCTATTGACGATTGTAATGATTATTTGGATGAGAGTGGTGATTTGGAATTTGTGATTGATGAAAATTGCATGGAAATTGAGTTTAAACCATTGTTTGCATCCAAGTCTTCGCATGAGCATGTTCAGAAATGTGTTGTATTGCCTCCTTTCGTTGATTTGTATACCCAATCTCCGTTTACGAGTCAATGGGAGGATCCATTTGTCATGTCTTCTTTCACCATGCCTAGAAAAGTCTTGAATATTCATGAATTTCATCAGTTCTATGACTTTTCTAAAGCATTTGATAAATTGTTAAGGGCACTAATGTTTGTTTATGTGCTATTGCGAGTGTGCTCTTACCACCACCATTCTGAGATGCATGAGAGGATGCATGATTTGTTCCTCCGGGCGTTGAATGGTTCTGACATGATGCCCGATATCTTGAGGTGAGAAGGAGTGAATTTCTTGATAAGATGCCTTTGAGGTAATATCCTTCCTCACCCTTCTTGTATAATTAGTGAGTTGGTCTTTCTTTTCTTCTTTTATTTTCTTTTTGTGTGTGTCTTTTTCTTTTATTTTGGGGTGCTTGCTTACCTACTTCTGTTTCCATTTTGAGGACACGACAACCTCTTTGTGTTGGAGTGGGAGGGTAGTATGCATTCCGGTATTCGATTCTAAGAAAAGAAAAAAAGAGTCGTTTTGTAAATATTTTAGTTTGTTTTCTTAGTTCTTAGTCCTTAGTGTCTTGTATAGTTTGTTTTTCATTTTTTATTTTGCATGTGAACCATCACACATAGTATGTTTTTCTTGTTTATTTCTAACCTATGGTGTGATGTTCTTTGGATCATGGATTGAGTGCTTTTAATTGAAGATCTTGAGGTAACTTCTTGCCACCCTCTCTTTATGTGAATGTATCGATGATCCATGATGCATGCTTGATTTTCTTTTTGGGTGGCGAACCCCTTGAGTGTGAATGTTGGGATATTATTGTTGTTGGAGCCGTGTGGGCTCGGGTCGCCACCAATTATTGTTTGTTATGTGTTTGTTGTGCGTTTTTAGGTTTTCTACCTTATTTGTGACACCCTTCTTCTCACAATGGGGACAATGTGAAGTTTTGTGTGGGAGTGGGGGGTGATACTTCCATTTGTCATGGGTAGATCACCTAGTTTTGAGTCTTTGTTTTCGTTTCTCGT
Source organism: Portulaca oleracea (assembly GCA_029582165.1). Classification (NCBI taxonomy): domain Eukaryota; kingdom Viridiplantae; phylum Streptophyta; class Magnoliopsida; order Caryophyllales; family Portulacaceae; genus Portulaca; species Portulaca oleracea. The sequence goes on along the minus strand of CM055883.1, from coordinate 13,661,090 downwards.
AGTTTGTGTCGAAAAAAATTTGAAAAATTTTGTGTGAAAAGGAGAAAAAAGGGAGTGAAAAACCTTGAAAGTTTTCGCTGCTTTGTTTTGTTTTTGCTTTGTTTCTTGGATTTCGTTGTTGAAATCAGGAATCCGTTCTTAATCTTCTTTGAAAGAAACCGGTTTGAGCATTTTCGACCCTAACTTGGGCGATTGTGATGACTTACCTTAATTAGATTCTTTTCATTAAGTATCTAGTGAGATTCCATTTTGTCTTTTTATGTTCTGGTTGAAACTGGGAGATTCTAGGGGTTCATATCCGAGTTTGTTTTCTAAAAAGAAAAAGAAAAAAAAGAAGAGAAAAAGCAAAAGCCAAAGCAAAAGAAAGAAAATAGCAGCAAAATTAAATAATTTGACTAAGTGGGGCGTGTCGGCTTTACGACATCAACCACCATACACTTAGCCGACCTACATGGGCCCGGTATCAGTGGTACGACACGGATGCCCCTTAACCCTCCTCCTATATCGCTTTGCGACGGAGAGGCGAATGGAAAAGACCGTGTTGGGAGGGTATACCCCTTATATGGGCCGTCCAATTCCCGAAAATAAGGCTAATACCGACATTAAAAAGAAGAAAAAGTTTGAAGTGTTAATAAAGTGAGGGGCTCTTCCTTGCATCACATGCGGCCCTCACCAAGCCAAGGGCGACCAAATGCGGGGAGGGGCAACTCTTTCCTTTCCTTTGTTCGTTTCGCTGTTTTGTAAGCTCGGGTGTGAGTCTTTTGGGTCGTCCGAGATCGATTAGAACTGTTTAAAACTCTTTCAAATGGGATTAAACTCTACATGAGGTGTAAGGAATCAAAAACTTCTAAGATTGACAGTTGTCTGGGTTAGGCGTTGTGAGATGCTCATAAGGGTTCCTTTTGGAGGATTAATACCGTTTTCTTAATTGAAACGACTTGATTCATTGAAACGAGCAGTTCTCTTTTTCTTTTCTTTTAAACTTGTTTTGTTTTTCACTTTTCCCTCTTTCCTTTTTCTATGGCTTTTGTGGGTCTAGTTGCTATAAACCCTCACGAGACCTACCTCGTCCACCCAAGCACGGGTTTAAAGGGCTTGATGCATGTACTAAATGCATCCGCGATTCCTGCGAAAGTGAGTTAGGTTTTTAGTTTTTCTTTTTAGTCCTTTTCTTCGTTTTTAGTTTGCTTGGGGCGAGCAAACCCTTGTGTTGGAGTGGTGTTCAGCCTCGTTTCGAGCCGAATTTCTTCTCTTTTATAGGGTATATTTGCTTGTTTTAACCCCTATTTATATATTAGATATAATGATTTAGTGTTTTGTAGGAAAATAAGGAGTTAGAAGAAGTTTGAGCTTAATTGAAGGTTTTTAGGGAATCCTGAGCTATTTCCCGAGTCAAACCAAGTCAACCCGAGCCGAGATCCGAGTCAAACCAAGTCAACCCGAGCCGAGATCCAAGGCGAAACCGAAGTTGGAAATTCCATATCAAGATTGGCGCAAAACAGGGGAACGGTACAAACTCAAAGGTTTGAAATACGTGTGCCTTCACCCTTTGGGTCATAACTCCTTCGTTACAACTCCGATAGGTCTGAAATTTTGGGAGCTTAAAGTACACACCGAGAGCTTTCCATCGATATCTTACGGGCCTAAAACGGAGTTCGGATGAAAAAGTTATGCGCGTTTGAAGTCGGCAGGGAAAAACTTCCTGAATCGGCTCGCCTGAGCCATCCGCCGCTCGCCCGAGCCAGGCTTCTGGGGCAACAAAAACACCAGCCAGAACGCTGGCTCGCCCGAGCCAGAGGGTGGCTTGCCCGAGCCACTCTGTCTGCAGACGCGCGTGCTGCGATTTGTCCTAGGGTTTTGGGTTGTATTTTTCCTTCTTCTATAAATACCCACTTGTATTAATCTAAATAATCAATTAGCCTAGGTAGTTTAGGAGTAGAATTAGATTTAATTGCTTTCCTTTATTTGCTTTAATCTCTCTTAATTGTTCTTCAAGTTTTCAATTGTTCTTCATTGTTCTTCAAGCTTTCTTTGATTTCTAGCATTTGTATTCAACTTTCTCAAGCTTTCTCAATCTCTCTCAAGCTCTCTCTTGTCTTCATTGAAGTGTTTTACAAGTTTTCTCTCTCTCTCTCTCTCTCCTCTCTAATCTCCATTGTTGACTTGTTTTCCAAGCTTTATAGTGTTAGCCACAATCAACTCCATTTTTAGTGGGGAGGAGGGTCAAGGAACTCCAATTCTACTTACTAGTGAGAATTTGGGGGATTCTTGGTAATCCAAACCACAATTTCTTGTTTGTTCGGGGGAAATTCAAGTGTAGATTGAAGGTTTATTTAAGATTAGTCATCAAAGGTATAATTTCTTGTCTCTAATTTCATTGTTCATTCTAGATTTCAATTCCTTGCTTTAATTGCTTTATTTGATTTCATGCTTTTAATTGCTTTCTTTATTATTATCTTGTCTAGATTAGTTTATTGCTTCATTTACATAATTTATTGCTTTCTGCATTGTGAAAAACCCCTTTACACAAACCGATTATCCTTAATCAAGCCTCACACCCATCCCTGTGGACCGACAACCTTAACTTATAAAACCACAAAAATTACAACCGAACACCTGACTGTGTAGGGATGGATGCAACTGTGTCCTATGCTGATGAGTTAGCTGCACTAGGAATTAATCTTGATTGTGTGAATTCTTTGTGTGATTCTGATGTGTTTGATGGTAATATGCTATATGAATCCTTGTTTGCATCTCAAACTAAACTTGAGAGAATAGAGCCTAAACCACCTTCATCCACCAGTATTGAGATGAAACCCCTCCCTACTGAGTTGAAATATGTTGTTATTGGCCCTAGTGAGACCTACCCAGTAATCATTGCTTCTGACTTAGGTAGGGAACTAGAAAACCAATTGATTAAGGTTCTTAGAAAGAACAAGGGAACCTTGGGGTGGACTTTGGGTGACATTAAGGGGATTAGCCTTTCCATTGTTCAATATAGAATCTTCCTAGAGGATGAAAATGCTGCTCATAGAGACCCCCTTAGGAGACTGAACCCGCAGATGAAGGAGGTAGTTAAGAAAGAAATCCTTAAGTGGCTAGATCATGTTGTCATTTACCTCATCTCTAATAGCAAGTGGGTAAGCCCAATCCATGTAGTCCCTAAGAAAGTCGGTTTGATTGTTGTTGAGAATGATAAGGGAGAATTAGTTCCTACCCATGTCCCCTCTAGTTGGCGAGTATGCATAGACTATAGAAAACTGAACAAAGCCACTAGGAAGGACCTTTTCCCCCTCCCTTTCATGGATCAGATACTTGCGAAACTTGCTGGGCATGAGTATTACTGTTTTCTTGATGGTTATTCTGGTTATACCCAAGTCTTCATTGCCCCTTGTGACCAGGAAAAGACCGCCTTCACTTGCCCTTTTGTCACCTTTCCTTTTCGAAGGATGCCATTTGGCATGTGTAATGCCCCTACAACCTTTCAAAGATGCATGATCTCTATTTTTTATGATTTAGTACGTGGAGGATTGTGTAGAGATTTTCATGGATGATTTTTCTGTGTTTGGTATTTCTTTTGATGCTTGCTTAGCTAACCTGAATCGCGTATTGAGTCAATGCCAGGAAAAGAGTCTAACCCTTAATTGGGAAAAATGTCATTTCATGGTGAAAAAGGGTATTATACTAGGACATGTGATTTCTAAGGAAGAGATAGAAGTAGACAAGGCCAAGATTGACCTAGTTAAGAATTTGTCCCTCCAACTTCTGTTAGGGCACACCGGTTTTTACCGTCGCTTCATAAAAGACTTCAGTAAAATTGCTAAGCCTTTGTCGTCCCTGCTAGCTAAGGAGGTACCATTCCATTTTTCTGATGATTGTATGATGGCCTTTAATCAACTCAAAGATGCCCTCATTTCCCCTCATATTCTCAAACCTCCCACCTGGGGAGAGCCTTTTGAGATTATGTGTGATGCATCGGACTATGCTGTAGGAGTTGTGCTGGGACAGAGAATTGATAAGAAACCTGTTGTTATTCATTACGCTAGCCATACCTTGAATGATGCTCAACTGAATTATAATGTGACTGAGAAGGAGTTTTCAGCTGTTGTGTATGCTTTTGAGAAATTCATACCTTACTTGCTTGGTTCTCGAGTCATAGTTTACACTGATCATTCAGCTCTTATGTATCTGATGGAGAAGAAAGACTCCAAACCTAGGCTAGTTAGGTGGGTGTTATTGTTGCAAGAATTCGACTGTGAAATTAGAGACAAGAAAGGAGCTGAGAATTCTGTAGCTGACCACCTATCTATGATTGTGCCTGATATTGTGAACACCACCCCTATTACTGCTCTGTTTCCTGATGAGCAACATTTTAGTGTAGGAGTGGAACCTTGGTTTGTTGATATTGTAAATTTTAAAGTGACTGGAGAGATGCCTAGTGACTGGAATAAGCATGACAGGGACATGTTTCTTCCATTGTGAACAATTTTGTGTGGGATGACCCTTATTTGTTTAAATACTTCCCTGACCAGATACTTAGGAGATGTGTACATGATGAGTCCATTATGGATGTCCTTTCTTTCTGCCATAACCAACCTTGTGGGGGACACTATAGTGGGAAGAAAACTTCTTATAAGGTCCTGCAGAGTGGGTTTTACTGGCCCACTATCTTTAGAGATGCCCATGACTATGCCCAACGGTGCCCTAGATGCCAAAGTTTGGGAAAGATAACTAAGAGAGATATGGTGCCCTAACAACCTGAGATTTTTGTTGATGTGTTTGATGTATGGGGTATTGATTTTATGGGATCGTTCCCTAATTCTTTTGGGAATGAATATATTCTCCTTACTGTTGACTATGTGTCTAAGTGGGTATAGGTCATCCCTACAAAAAAGAATGATGCTCAGGTAGTTACTAAGTTCCTTAGAGAATACATCTTTTCTAGATTTGGAATGCCTAGAGCTATTATTAGTGATCAAGGAACACATTTCATTAACAGATCCTGTGAGACCTCACTGAAGAGGTACTCAGTTGTGCATAAGCTTACCACCGCTTACCACCCACTATTCAATGGTCAAGCGGAAGTCTCTAATAGGCAAATTAAACAGATCTTAGAGAAAACTGTGTCTAGGAATTGGAAGGATTGGTCTGTTAAGTTGATTGATGCCTTGTGGGCCTACTGAACGACCTATAAGACACCCATTGGGATGTCACCCTATAGAGTTGTCTTTGGGAAGCCCTGTCGCTTGCTTGTAGAACTTGAACATATATAGGGCTTGGGGAGCTTTGAAAGTCCTTAACCTTGATCTGTCAGTAGCTGGAAAGGAGAGAAGACTAACACTTTGTGAGCTTGAGGATTTAAGGAGAGAGGCCTATGAGAATGGGCGATTGAGTAAGGAGAGGTCTATAATCTTGCATGAAATGATCATTCATAGGAAGACCTTCTTCTCGGGACAAAAGATACTCCTTTGTGACTCTCGGTTGCATCTGTTTGCTGGAAAGTTGAGGTCTAGGTGGACTAGACCCTTTTTGTGACTCAGGTATTCCCTTTAGGTGTGATTGAAATTAAGGACCCATCTAATAACTCTGTGTGGAAGGTGAATGGGCATTGGTTGAAGCCCTTCTTAGAGTATCTTGAAATTGCTGACGTGGAGTGTGTTACATTCCGCGATCCATCCAATGCTTGAAAGAAGGTAAGTTGAGACCCATTTACTCATTGTAAATCTGATTTTTCTTTTCTTAATTTTTCTTTATTGCTTCTCCTAACCATGCATTGTCTAGTGTGAAGGAGTGAGTCTTTTGATAAGAATCCATCCAGGTAATATCCTTTCTTTCCAATTCTAATACGGTTAGTGAGTAGCTTGGTTTATTTTTCTTTATTTTTCCCTTTGGTGTATTTCTTGGTTTTCTTTTGGGTGTTTGCTTATCTCTATTTCTATTCCAATGAGGACATTGTAACCTTTTTGTGTGGGGGTGGGGGTGGCATGCATGTCTTCTCGTTTTTCTTTCCTTTTTGTGCTTTTTATTTTTCTATTGTGATGTGTCACTTTATCTCCAAAGAGGACATTGTAGAGTTTTTGTGTGGGAGTGGGGTGGCACAAGTGCCTTACAGTTTTAGGAAGAGAAACAACTTTTTAAGTTACCAATGAAAGTAGGACAAAAATTTAAAATTTTTTATTAGCCAGAGGTAGTTTGTATACATGGTTGTGTTGATGATAGCTTGAATAATGCAATTGCTTAGTTAGGAATAGTTAGTGAGCGCTTGATAGGCTCAGGCTTGGTTGTTGCTTTTCCTAAATATAACAACCTCACCTGTATTACAACCATGTGGTCTCCTTTAGAAATTCACTTCTAAGCTAGTTAATGTAATGGTCTTAGTTTAGGAGGAAAGTTTTGGTTTCTCGTATATCCATGCTCTAAGTAAGAAAAATTGAAAAACAATGGAAAAATAAGAAAATGTTAGTACACCTACACGGGTTGGTATGAGTGGCACGACACTCTTACCCCTTAAGCATTTTGTTGCGAATGGAGTAACCTGTGTTGGGAGGGGTACTCCTCATTTATGGGTCGTTCTTATTCCCGAAAAATACTAATGCAAAAACATTGAGAATGAGAACATCTGGAAAATGTTGGGTCACCTTCATAGATCGGTGTGAGTGGTGCGACACTTACGCCCCTTAAGCACTTCGTATGTGTATGGAAAGGATCTATGTGGGAAGAGTAAATCCCTTTTAGGGTCGTCCTATTCTCGAAAAACCCAACACCAAAAGAATTTAAAGTTATAATTGTTGAACCTTTCCTTAGGCAACCTGCGGCCCTCACCAAGCCAAGGGCGACACGAAATAGGGAGAGGAACCACCTATAAATCACTAAGTATCGAGCATGGGCATGTGAGTAGCTAATTCTAACCGACTGAGCTTTGACTTAAACGAAAACAAGCCAGAAACACTGCACTTGAGCACGAGGAACCCATCGAGCATATGCATGAGTGAAGTGAAAAATATTAAGTCAGGTAACAAACTTGCTAATAGCCTTGAATGCTCTTGTTGACTGTTCTAAATTGAGTAAACTTAGTTAATTTCGCGATCGTGTGTGTAGACCTCCTTCTGTGCTTACCTTATTTTTGCCTCTTGATCTCGTAATTTTTCTTCTCTTCCTTTTCTTTGCTTTTGTGGGTACAACTTCTATAAACCCTCACGAGACCTTCCTCGTCCACTTGGGATGCCAAGGGGTTTAAAGGGCTTGTTGTATACGCTAAATGCAACCTTGACTCCTACGAAAGTGAGTTAGGGTAGTTAGTTTCTTTTTCTTCTTTGTTTTAGTTTGCTCGGGGCAAGCAAACCCTTGTGTGAGAGTGTTGTTCGGTCTCATTTTGAGCCGAATTAAGACCATAAAGTAAGTATTTTTGGTTGTGAATTCTTCATTTGATTGGAAAATTAGTGTGATTTATAGTTTTTAGTCAAAATTCATGAAGAAGTGAAGAATGGAAGGGAAAAGATGAAAGAAAGGGGCGAAAGAATGCAACAGCAACATGGCGCTGGCAGCGCCGTTAAACGACGCTAGTAGCGTTTGCTACAGTTGAAGCAACCGAGAAGAGAGAGCCTCCCGCTGGCAGCGCTTCCCATACTCGCCAACTTCGGTCAATATATTTTTAAAAAAAAATATATATATAAAAAAGTAAGTATGAATATTTGGTCAATCGGTCAATATCAAAATTATGACGACAAATCAATGTATTGACCCGAATTTTTTTGGGTCATACAATTCAGATTTTTCAGGTCGAGAACAAAATTTTTTCAAATCTATAATGTATTTAAAAAAAATATTATTTGAGAAACTATTGATTATAGATGTATCTAAAATTTTTTTTAAAAAGTAAAAAATAGAGCAAGTACATATGTTGCAAAAATTTGGGTCCGATTAAATTCGGGTCGGTCAGATTCAGTCAATGACAAATTTCGGACGAGAAATTCATGTGCAAACCCCGTTTTTATCGGACAATGCGGACGAAATTTCGGGTCAGAATCGGATTATGACAATAGAAAAAAGATAATAATTATGTCCGAATATTTAGCCAATTCGGTCAATGTCAAAATTCAGACGACAAATCTATATATGAACCCGGGTTTTTTTTTTGGTCATACAATTTAGATTTTTTGGGTCAGAAAAAAATTCCAACTCTATAATGTATTTTTTAAAACATATTATTTGAGAAACTATTGATTATATATAGATGTATCTAAAAAAGTTAAATGACAAATAAAAAGATAGAGCAAGTACATATGTTCCGATAAAAAAATACAATATATATATATATGACTTAATTGGTTTCTTTATTATACCATTAACTATATTTTTTGTAATTATTGATGACCACTTGATCTATGAATAAAATATTTCTTTATTCAATAGAAAATAATAATATTTCTTAAATATTTTAAATTTTGATTTTTTTAAAGAAAATTCATTTCTAAATAATATGTATTTCCTCCATCTATATTGCAAGCACCTGGAGCATGTGTTCCAAAATATTACGAGTGAACAATCATCATTATAATAATAAAACTGAACAATCATAGCAACAAAAGTAAACAATTGTAATATTTGAAGCACACGCTCCAGGTGCACCTAACAAATTGCAGTATTTTCCTATTATAAATTTGGTATTGTTAAGTAACATATGTGTAGTCAAAATAAATTTTAATTCCAATCACAATGACATGCATCTTTAATTTACATCTTATTGGTTTGAGTTTGATTGGGGAGTTGGCCATTGTTTATGTTTAAGAACACTGATAACTACACATTAAGGGAGTCAAATTACATTGCAGTTACATTGTAGACATTAAATTATATAGATACTACAAATATAAAATTTTTTCACCATACTAATTGTTGTATTTGGAGATTGTATAGTCAAATTCTTAATTTTTGACCATAAATTTTTCAATATATATAATGTTATTTTATATACAATTAATACCATTAAGTTTGTAACCATAAATATTATCCAAAAATTATAATACTACAATTTTTAACAAAATATTATATAAAAAATTATTAATTACATAATGACATTAAAGCCCGTAACATTCTGTTAATTGACAATAAATATAGAACAAAGGGAATATATTTCATGCAGTACAGCTCCATTCCATATTATTTGTCCTTTTATTGACTATGAAGGTCTCCAGTAATATTATCATTTTTCAAACAAAAGACTTTCCATAGTTTTATGGTTATTATACTCATGGGATGCAAGGGGTGAGGTAGGGGTTGGCGAGATTGGGATCTCGGTAATTTTTGGAGGTCCCCGTCCCAGTTGTGATCATGAGCAAAATTTTTCTCTTGCTCTTGGTCCAAGTCCCAGCCTCAGTCCCCGTCCCAATTCACCACAGGCGGGAAATGAATCGGAAAATTTTTAGTCTCGGTTTCATAATTTTTGATACCTATTATTTGATTTATTTCCATAAATAACCGACACAAATAATACAAATTTTCTCAAATTTCACAAATGTCGGCGCTGGTTTGTTTACACACCCACTGTTTCCCAAATTAAAATTGCACGATGTCTAATACATAACGACTTTTTCCGAATTATTTAGGTTGCTTCTATGGTGAATTTTGTATTATAATTTCCTCATATTTAATTGACCATGTCTATGTTTGAAATAATTAGCATCCCTACCTTCCATCCCATATTGCAAGAAGCACTATGTACATTATGTGCCATATTACCCGAGTACTTACAACAATCATGAGTTTTTGTCCGTAAATTTCATTTTAATGGTCAATATAACCCTTGACTGAGTTAATCACATTAGTTAATTGGGAAGAATAAGTTATATGTCGGAGCATCAGAATTGTCATTAATGCTATAAATTCTATGACGACATCCATTTAATTTCACATGTTCATATTTCATAATCTTATTGTAACTTTCCCGCATTTTTACCACATATAACTATCCTCGACTCATTTGAAATCTCATTTATAATATTCTCTTTTATCTCAACGATTGTTTTTTTTATTCACCCACTTCTTAACTATTATTGAACTTATATTTTTATTGTAGTTTTGTTTTACTTTATCAAACAATTGCATCCCCCTGGTTAAGTATTTTGAATTTCATCTTAATGCATCATTATATTCATACCAAGCAACGCTCCAATATTTCTTTAATGTATTTATATATGAATGCTCAGGTATTTATTTTTTTATTCGGAGCAACGCCCGGGTGTTTGCTAGTACAATAATAGTAGCAAAATGAAGCTGACCTCCACGAGAGTAACTTTGGGATTTGCAGCTGATCATGGCCATTGATCTTATTGGTTGTATCATCTCAACCGTTCAAATGTTATGAAATAAAAAAATGATAAGGGCCTTGTTCGGCAAAAATAGCAGATTCAGTAGCGGATAGCTGCTTGAACAGCGGATAGCTGTTACATCTTAATGGATTGTTGATAGTTGTTTATATAGCTATTTGTGTTCATATGTGTTTGATGAAATCAGCGGATAGATTAATGGATAGATAGATGTAAAATTACCAAAAAGGATATGATTATCATTTTATTATTGTTTTCTGCTACTACTATTATCATTATGGTTTTAGACATCAATATACTATACTTTGACCGTGATTGTTACATAAAAACAATACAATTGTTTTTGGACAATCATGCACCAAAATTTAGCCAGAAGTTATACTAAAAATCCAATCCCCAAAAAAAAAATCCATTATACCAAGGGATAATGTATTATTGTACAAGAAAATTATATAGTTCATCATAATCCAATATAGCAATACCTCAAAGTATAGCATATTAGTATCAAAATATCATTGTCACCATCATCGTACTATTATTATTATTATTTTATTATTATTATTATTATTATTTTATTATTACTATCATTATCATCATCATCATCGACCACAAATAAAGACAAAATATCTTCCAAACATTCTCTCTACAAAAATAGTACTAGCTCTATTTTTAAATAAGTGTCAATTTGACTAAACTTTGAACGTTGATTACTCACAAATTATGATGAAAATTACCACCATTAGAAATATATTGTACTAAAATTACAATGGTGTTGATTTTATATTATACTCATTATAATCCGTGAGTAATTAACAGTTAAAATTTAATCAAATTGACACTTATTTAAAAATGGTTGTAGTATTGCATGCTTTATTTGTTAAGTTATTGTTATATAAAAAAGAAAAAAAAATCTTCCAAACACTACAAATTTGGGTTGTATGATAATAAAATAATATTGGCTTTGTTGTAATATTGGCTTTGTTGTCCAAATATAAGTGGCTAACAATGGAAATTTGCAATCAAGAAAGGGTAGTGTTGAAAGTAAAAAGCCAAACGCTACATTCACCATCTTTGACGTTACATGTAACGTCAAACTAATTGCTATGAAATGCTATTTGCTAGTTAAAAAAGCTACCTAATCGAACAGTTAAATTTTGAGAAAATAGTGTTTTGACTATTCAAAACGCTAAACGCTACTCTAAACGTTGTTGCCGAACAGGGCCAAAATATATTGACTCTACTGACAGATAAGAATTTACAGTAATTAAACGTCCATCAATTTCCAACCTTTTACCTCTCCATCCCATGTCTCCCACGCACAGTAACTTCCTCTTTCTAACTGTGTAAACTTACAATCATCATTTCTCTCTCACATTTCTCCCTCTTTCTAACTTCCCTTTCCCTTTTCTATCATGAGTAACTTCCGGTATGTCTTGGTAATCTGATTAATTTTTCATTGATTGGTAAGTTTTTCTATTTTTATTTCAGTTTTCAGTTTTAATGTTTCCAATTCTGTCATTAGTTGGGGATTTGGGATTCATGTTCTATGATTCATTTTTCAATTTACTGAATTACTGATAAGCTTTTGTATTTATCTTTCATATTTTTAGTTATAATTTTTTCAATTGTTTCAAATTATTGCATGATATGAAGGTGTCTGACATTTGATGAGCCCAACACATTGTACCTTTTGTTGGCTATTTAAAGATTCTGGATTTCAGAATTAGGTATGTTGCTATGAAATTCGTCATCTTTATCTATTCACTACTTTAAATATTTAATTTAATCAACCCATGTCATTCATTGTCGCTGATTTTAGTATCTATTTGTGAATTTGGAAGGATTGTTACTTGGTTAGAGATTGTTCAAGTCACTAACAATTAATTTGTCGACAGCATATGTTACACTTTTTCTTCTTTTTATCTCCAGATTGAGAAAATGAAGAGCTAAATCAGGTGTAGGGAAGGAGAAGCCAGTTTGGCAATACAATTAACTACATTGGCATCCAATTAGTATTTTTATATATTTAAAGGCATATATTAATCTTGATAAATATAAAATGAATAAGGTTAAAGCTATATTTATAATAGTTATGATGATTTTTTGTACAAAATTTGATGGATTTAAAAATTATTGATGAATTTTGTAATACCTGCACGGTACTACCCCCTGGAAAAATTTTTACTGAGGTGGTGAGGGAGATAATGGATTCCACACCCAAACTTTCCTATATATTATGGATAACCAAATGTAGGAAAATTTGTCAACTTGAAAAGGTTGACCAACTTTCTCGAAAATTTTCTCGATCAAACACCCCTTAAAAATAACATACAATCCATAAACTTTGCGAATTAGCTAAAAAGTTAATAGCCATCTCCTGATCTATTGCTACATCCACGAACTGAGCAAAAGTGGGGTGTGATATTAAACCAAAAATCACGTACAAACTACACTGATTTTTTTTTTTTTTTTGAGAAACACTGATTGAAAAATTAACCAAAGACATATTATAATCATTATTGATATTATGATCATTATTGATAGAAGGATCATTATAGGATCATTTTATATGATAAAGAATCACTGTATTGTACAAATATATGAAAATTAAAATTTATTACCAAAATTCTGATGTAACTTCATATTATCTCAATACAAATATGGGTTGGGGCTTGCCCCTGGTGGTCGCCGGCCTCCCCCTCGGCGGTCGTCGCCTACGTGTGTCGCCGTCATTTACGCTTTTTGGGGGGTCTATGCGTCATCGTCGGCTATTTTCGCTGAGGGGGTCTATCTGTGCTCGATGGTTTCCCTCTAAGGTGCTCGAGCTGTCCTGGGTTGTCCTCCTTTGGGTGCGGGCCTGGTGGCAGTTCAATGTCCGACGTATTTTGGTGGCTCCGTCCTGTTTCCGGTGGTCGTGCGGCTATCGTCGGTCGGTGTCCCTAGGGTTCGGTGGTTTCCATTCTTGTGGTGTGTGTGCCGTTTTGTTTCTTCCCGTCAGCAGGTAGTTTTTTTCTTGTGTTTGCTTCTTTGCCCCCTCGTCCCTGCTGATTCTGAGCAAACTTTGACAAACCCCATTTGTCCAAAATTGACTCGCTCTCTTGGCGGTGATTGTACTCTTGGGGCACAGGGTTGTGTTACTTCTCCTTTGCGTTCTTATAAGGCTGCCCTTTGTGATCACGCCCCTATTGGTTGTGAGGATACAGTCTCCATTAATTCGATGTCGGATGTCTTTCCTGATCTTGAGGATTCTATCCTGGATCTTTCAAAGGTCGGTGTTAGGTGTAAAAGGAGAGGCAAGGCTGTTTTGAAATCTAAATGGAGGTTGGTTTGGATGCGTCTCGAAGGTCTAAATCAGGGTCTACTGAATCTTCGCGGAAGATGAAGATCATTGAGGATGCTCGTGCGGCGATTGATCGAAAGATGGCTCTGGTGGATAAGGTTTGTGGGCTAAAGGTTACTCCTTCCAAGAAGAAGTGATTTGTTTTTCTTTAGGCGGTTTTTCAGCTGTAGTTTTGCTGCTTTTTTGGGTTCTCATAGTTGTATCTTTTTGCTTCTACTGTTGGCGGTTGCCTCTGCTGTTTTTGCTGTTTTGGCTGATATTTTGTAGCATCCTTGATGCTTTTAGCCTGTTGGTTTCTAATGATAAAAAAAAATATGGGTTATGGTAACAACAGCTCTTACTGCTATTGTTAAGACTTATGAGACATAATTTATTACCAAAATTAAACTTTGTTATTTTTTTATCCCTAACTTTTAGCATGGATGGAAATCATGAAGTCTTTCTTCAATCATTTCTTCTTTTTTTCTTATTCCTAACTTTAAGTTTGGATGAAGTTTTCTTTAATTATTATGTGTATATTAATTTTGAAATTATATATTACAATATAATTCAGATACTAAGTTAGAATAAATTATATTTTTCATTATTATTGAAATATACTTGTTCCATTTGATCGAACTGTTGTTTTACTCTATTTAAGACTTTGTTCTTTGGATGAGTTATTTTGAAGTTACAATAGTTAGATTTGGATGAGTTAAATAAGTTAGAATAAATCATGATTTTTTTTTTGAGTAAATATTTTTTTTGGGGAATTGTGTTAGGTTGGGATAAGTTAGGATAAGTTAGGAGAGTTAGAACCAACCTGACAAAAGAATAGAGTCCAAGTATTTTAAATTGTGGTGTATTTATATATAAACGCTCAAATATTTATTTATTTTAATTCAGAGCAACTCCTGGGTATTTGCTAATTATATACACACAAATCTACGTTCTACCCTTAAAAATTACCGCATCAACTGACAACACAAATTGAACATTTAGTATGAAAATGATTTGGTTCCAACCGGTTTTGTCATACCTAACCTCATTTTCTAAATTATTTGACAGGGTCCATTTCAATTTCCAAATGATCAGACTAGAGATTAGTAATAGCCTGTTTTCTTTTTTTTTAATGAATGTGGGAAAGACAAAGTAAAAGTCGTATTAAATTATTAACATCCCTATTTGACCATATGACTTGCTCTTTTATCTTAAATATAGCTGTAATAATTATGGTCGTAAAAATTGTTGATCTCAGTACAGTCCGACACAATAATCAGATATATTGTTTTTGTTAATTATGTACAATTATTAATTAACTGAAATATTTGCATCATAAAGATATAGAAGTTTACATAAGGATCCACTTGATACCTAAAATAAAGATAATGGAAGGACAAAATAAGTAATACAAGGAAATAGGAAATTAAGCAATACATAAGTCTAAGAAGAAAAACATCAAACAAGTCCAGAGTGGTTTTCCTCAAGGCGTCAAGTATTGACAATCTGATAAATTTGTAACACACTCAAAGTCTGGTTCTTTAAATGAACCCTTAATTCCTTTTGCAATTTCTTCTTAAAATACATTACCAATTTCTTTTGGTTATCTGTCTTCAAAAGATTTCAAATTTGTGCAAAATATCCACTACTCTACAATATATCATTGATAAAATGATTTCTCTCAATATATTCCCCCGAATTGGTCGATCGTATGATTATCCTAACTTCTTGGATGACAATATTATTTTCCGCATGCTTTTTTTTAACCCTCTTAATAAGACTCAAATTCCTCTAAGGCGTGGGCATGTGTCAAATTAAGGAAGAAAACAACTAGATTGAGATAAACCAATCAGAGTATTATTGATTGTGTAAAAAGTAATTACAAATGAGGAGACCTAAAACTATATATAGACAAGAGAAGAAGAGGAAGAATTAGTTATAACTAATTCTTTAATAAAGAAAACAAGAAAGGAAAATAATAAAAAACTTAATTTGATAACCGAATGATGGTGAGGATATTTTAGGTGAGAACTAGTCTTCACATGAGAACCATGTAATACTTCACATCCCCCCCCTCAAGGCGGATTGGGATGTTTGTCAACCAAGCCTAGCCTTGAAATAAGAAGATTGTGCTGCATTTCACCTAGAGGTTTTGTCATAACATCAGCGAGTTGTTCATTGGTAGAAATATGAGCCGTTTGTATCATCCCTTCTTGAATTTTGTCACGAATATAATGACAATCAATACGAATATGTTTTGTTCGTTCATGAAAAACGGGGTTAGCAACTATATGTTGGGCAGCTTTGTTATCACAAAGCAAGGTAACTTCATGCAACGAGGAAGTGGAAAATTGGCTTGCTTAGATGCAGTTAAACCTGAATCAATCAACAAATCATAATTAAATTTCTTTGATTTAAGAAAGTTCCTTGAGGAGATCTGGTAATTTCTATGCCAAGAAAATATCTAGCAAAACCTAAATCTTTTATAGTAAAAGTCGAATGAAGATTTTGCTTAAGCATAGAAATACCATTATGATCATCTCCAGTGATGAGAAGATCATCCACATATAGAGTGCCTCGATAAAAATGCCACTAAACTTTTCCAAAATTACAAATTTGCTACTCGGATTTCTCTTGTCATTAGAATGCCACTAATCTTGATTAACCGGTAAAAAAATACCGCTTTACCTGATGTTTACCTGGAAGCAACCTGAAGCAGCAGGTTAATGGTGTTGGTGGTTGTCATTAAGGGAAAAAACACTTAATTAAATTAATAAACATACTAATTAGATATTATACCCTAAATTTATGTGGTCCCTGACTTGTTTCCTCCATTTGAAAAAAACTCCCAGTAACGTTCACTGCTTTTTACCTTCATCGCCATTTCCTTCAACCTCCCACCTTTGATTTCTGCAAGTGGTATGAATCAAACCCTAAACTGAACCACAATCAACAAAATCGAGCAGCTGGGAAGCGTTTTTGCAAGCATTGAAGGCCAGTAAAGGTTGACATTCATACCAGGTTAGTTTCTCCAAAGCCCTAATTTTCGCAGTGCTGGATTTTGGTCGGTAATCCATGTTTTTTTGGTGTTTTTGTTGTTGTTTAGTTGTATGCAGTCGATTTGAGTAGCTTTTGTTGGAACAAATTTTCTAGGGTTTATGTTCTACAATTTTCCAGAAACCCAGAAAACCCAACCCTCTGTTACTTGATGAATGCTAGGGTTTATGTGTTTAGTTGATGTTTATGTGTCTGTTTAATCTAAATGTGCTTCAAGTATCTGAAATTGGCCTGATTTTGTTGTTTTAGGGTTTTTGAATGGGCAAATTACAAATATTTCATGGGGGGGGGGGGAGTTTGTGTCAAACCCACATTTGGTTTACATTAACAGTGAGGTCACTGAATGGTTTACATTAACAATGAGGTCACTGAATGGGATGTAGAACCTGATTTGTTAAGTTTGGATGATCTGATTGAGTTTGTTGAGAAGGCTGGGTATTTAGAAGATGAAATTCAAACCCTTTACATTAGCAAGCCTGGATGTAGCATAGGCTTTGAGGAGAGTCTTGTTGAGATTAAAGGGGATGATGAGATAAGGACCCTCAGTGCTTTAGTGCAAAATGTCCATTTGTTAGACTTTATGTGAAGCATCCTACTGATGTTATTAGGAATAGGGAGAAGGGGAAGGGAAAAGTGGTAGATCATGATCATGATCATGATGTTAATAGGAACAGTGAAAAGGGGAAGGAAAAAGTGGTGGATGATGGTGCTGATGATAATGCTAATTCTGATGATAATGATAATGATGGTGATGGTTCTGATGGTGATAATGAGGATGATGATGATTATGAACCTGATGGTGATGGTTCTGAAGTAGAGGACGAGGAGATGACACAAGTAATGAAGAAAAAAATGAATTTGAGGGAGAATGAAATAGCTTATAGGAATTCATTGTTTGAGGGTGATCAAAGTTTGATTGAAGGAGGAGGAGTTGATGAGGATGATAATGGATGTGAGGATAAACTATACCATGACTCAAACAACCCTAGCAGCCCTGAAAGTGAGAGTGAGGGTGAGGGTCTGCAAAGGAAAAAGCCTAGCATGAGGAAGCCCAAACCAAAGTGTCCTAGGTACAACCCTGCTATACCTAGTAGACTACTTGCTGGTATGACTTTTGCTGACAAGAAGGAGATGAAGAAAGCTGTGTATAATTACAGGATCCTGGGTGGGTATAATCTGAAAGTGTGCAAGAGTGACAAAGTGAGATATCAACTTTTCTGTCAAGGTGAAGGGTGCAAGTGGAGGTTTTGGGGATCTAAAGTAGGGAAGGAAAAGAGCTTTGCAGTGAAGACATTTGGGCCCCCTCACACATGTATTACATTTAGCTTTGAGGCTAGTCATAGAAACATGAGTGTGCAATGGTTAGCTGATCATTTTAGAAGCAAGCTTAGGATAACCCCATCCATTACAACAAGGGATATACAAAGAATGGTGAAGGAAGAGTTGAATTACAATGCTGGGTTGTGTATGTGTTCTAGGGCAAGAAGGAAGGCATTAGACTCCATTGTTGGTGATTACAGGGAGCAATTTACTCAACTTAGAGACTATCTAGGGGAGTTGATTGACAAGAATCCAAGGACATCTGTTGTTCTAAAGACGACAGAGGTGCAGGAGACAAATCAAAACGTTTTCAAGTTTCTTTATATATGTCCTGAACCACTGAAGAAGGGTTTCTTGGAGGGGTGGGGGTTCTTAGCTTGGATGGGTGCTTTCTAAAAGGACCTTGGGGTGGACAAGTTTTTATAGCTGTTGGGAGGGATGCAAATGACCAAATGTACCCCTTAGCATGGGGGGATGCTACGTACTCTCACACTTTGAACCCACTGAATGGCACCAATATGTGGGCAACTGCCCCTGGCTGTGTTGTGACTGCTCCATTCTTCAAGCCAAAGAAAAAGACAACCACGAAGTACTTTAGAAGGCCAAAAGCAGGTGAGACAATCAGAGGTAAAATGTCCAAGGACTCCACTAGGATTCATTGCTCACATTATGGATTGGAAGGGCATAACAAGCAAACTTTCCCACAGATTGCAAAGAAGTTGAAGGTATGACATCCCACTACTTTAGCTGACCTTTTTTTTTTAATTTTTCACATGTTTTAGGGTTAGGGTTTATGATTTAGCTAACTTTTTTGCTTGTTTTTTTATAAAGCCCAAAAGGAAGATCACAAAAAGAACTTCAAGCCCGCGATCTCTGTGATGCTTCTCTCTGCTTGCAAATGTTGCCGCCATCTTGCCGCTGGTTCTTCAGGTTCTGCTGCCATTGCTAATGCTGCTTCCTCTGCTCCACCAAATACTCCTCAAACTACTGCTGCTGCTGCTCCATCATCTACTACTGCGGCCTCTTCTGCTGGATCAACTGCTGCTGCTGCTGCTGCTCAATGTGATAAGTTGCCACTGACTGGATCACAACCTCAACCATCCCAGCCATCTCCTTCATCAACACCAACAAAACAGACCAGGAAGAAGAGACATGCATAGAAATGTGTGTTGCCCAGGGTTTCACCAAGGAAGAAAATGCCCAGGGTTAACCTAGGAAACTAAGTTGTTGTTTGTTTGATGTGTTTCTAAGCCATTTTGAACAATGCATGGCTTCTTTTGATGGTGATTACATTAGATAGGATGTAAATGAAGGTGAAAATGTAAATGCCTTACTTTTGGGGGTAAAATGCCATACTTTTGTTGAGAAAATATGTCTTTTGTACATGTTTGGGTTTTGTACCCTGTTTTGCAAGCTTTTAAGCCAAAATAGAGGAGTATGTACATCAAAAAACTAGATGTTGTACCCATTACATATTCCCTTTAATGCAAGTGTAGTTTCTGATTATTCTGTTTTCTGGCTTCTTTTTCATCTTTTGATTCAGTTTAGTTTTTCATTTCTGTTTTCAGTTTTGTTCCTCCCTGGTTTTGTGCCTCTTCTACTGGTGTGTTCATTCAGTTCATGTGAAGAGATGGAGATTGGTTTTGTTTAGTTATTCAGTTCAGTTTAGTTTATGTTTATGTTCATTCAGTTCAGTTTAGTTATTCAGTTCAGTTTATGTTCATTAGTTCAGTTTAATTGATTCAGTTCAGTTTGGTTCTTCACAGCAAAGATGAAGATGAAGAGAGGAGATTGATCAAACAAACACAACATAAAAATTGATCATACAAAGCATAACATTCAATTCATTCATTACAATTGATGAAGAGATTACAATTGATCCATTCACTGCCAGCCATTCACTACCAGCCATACCTAAGCCAGCCCTAACTAAACCATAAAACAACTGCCTTGAACAACCATTCACAAACAGAGATGATAATCGAACCCAAAAAATTTGAAGCATCATCCACAAATAGAGCTGACGATGCTTAACCAACGACAACAAAAAAATTCACCCACATTCATCATCAAGATGCTTAATCTACTACTGCAATCCACCAGCAACTTCCTATATACAACATCATCATCATCTTCTTACACCCAGCAAAATAACATCACCCACCAACCCCTAGCAAAATAACACCTCCAAATCACTTAGAAAAACTTACAAAAACCCCCAGCAACAACCCCAATGACAAACACCCCCATAAACAGCACATTCACCCACTTCGGTTTCTTATTCTCCCCCCTCAGCCTCTCCAATTCACCCATCAGGTCGTTGATGTTGGCTTCAGCCACTTCAGTCTCAAATCTGTAGTCGTCCCTCTCCCTCTTCACAACATCAAATTTTGCAATCAACCTCTTTGCAGCAATAGCAACGGTGTCACAAATTGGGTCATTGATCCACCTCATATACCCACAATCATCATGGGATTGCCATCACGGGCATCTTGCGAACCTCCTGAGAGGGTTATCAGGAGTAAACAAGGTGTACACAAGGCAAACCAACCCACATCTGCACTTGAAGTACAACACCTTCTTTGAAAAATGCACAGTCGCGGCATGCCCTAATAGGGGTGTTCGATATAGATGAGGATGAGGAAGCCATGAGAGAGATTTTTTGGGAAAGTTAGGGTTTTTAGCAGAAATTGAAGAGAAGAAGAAGAACTCAGGGGAAGCCCTAATTTTTCAGCAGAAATTGAAGAGAAGAAGAAGAACACAGGGGAGCCCTAATGGCGGAGGAAGAAGATGAAGGAGTGGAGGACTCAGTGGGGGGGAAATGGGGGTAAATATGGGCCGGTAAAAAGTTAAAAGGGGGGAGGGTTAATTAATTTGGTAGGTAAAAAAATTAATAAGTTAGGTTTAGTGTTTAATGAAGGAAGTGACTGGCTATTCCAGGTAAACATCAGGTAAAGTGGTATTTTTTTACCGGTTAATAAAGATTAGTGGCATTCTGATGACAAGAGAAATCCGAGTGGCAAATTTGCAATTTTGAAAAAGTTTAGTGGCATTTTTATCGAGGCACTCTCCAAATATACTAAAACATATATAGAACCAATAGAAGAAACTTTAGAAAAGAGAGAGTAATCTGAATGTGATTGAGTGAATCCTTGCTGTTTGAGAAATTTATAAGCTCTAGGTTCCATTGATGAGAGGCTTGCTTCAATCCATACTAAGAACGAACTAACTTGCACACTTGTCTCGGTTTAGCTTTGTGATAACCTTTAGGAGGAAGCATATATACTTCTTCATCAATATATCCATGTAAAAAAGCATTATTTATGTCTAACTGATGTAAATCCCAAGATTTAATAGTAGCAAAAGCAATAAAAAAATGAACAGTTCCTAATTTAGCAACCGGGGAAAAAGTATGTTTGTTAATCTTTGTCTCTAATTTATAAGAACCCTCGAATGACTAATTGAGCTTTGTATCTTTCCACAGAACCATCAGGTTTAAATTTTACTTTGTATACCCATTTGGAACTGAGAGCTTGTTCGCCTTCAGGAAGATCAGTAAATTCCCATGTCCCATTTTCTTCTAAAGCCTGTAATTCCTTGTCCATTGCAGCCACCCATTCAGGATGCTTTTTAGCTCGAGAGAAAGAATATGGTTCAGGAGTATGTAGAACTGCAGAAAGTGAAGTTACAAAAGAATGAGATAAATGATCAAAATCAGAAATGTCAAATAAAGGATGTTTCACATAAAGTGAAACTTTGAGATTGAGTCTGGAGAGAAACATCATTTTGTTTCTTGACAGGCTGAGTGTAATCCTGGAACCAAACGGGAGCTTGCTTCACTCTGGTGGATCTCCTAACAAGAATAGATACCTCAGGAAGAATATTAAAATCATGACTTTGATGAGAAGAGTGAACATCAACATGATCAGAGGCATGATTATTAATAGTATTTACAACATGTGTCATTTGTAACATGGTCAGAACTATGACTTATGACAGGCCTTATGTCATTTGTAGCAGAATTTGATGGATCTGATGTTTCTGGCAGATTTTGATAACCATGATCAACAAGAGGGGAATCAAAATGAATGTTCGAATCAGACAACTGTGTATTAGGCATAATAGGTTTGGCATTCAATGAAACATAATCAAAAACACAGGTTGTCAAAAATTGATTAATCCAAGAATCAGAAACATTGTTATTTTCATCAGATTTATCATTTTCTTTGAAAGGAAATACATCCTCTTTGAACAAAATATATTTATTGTGAAATACTTTGTTAGTACTGAGATTATACAATTTGTATCCCTTTAAACCAAAAGTATAACCAAGGAGAATACACTTAACAGCTCTTGAATCAAACTTGTCTTTATGAGCAAAATCAACAGCATAGCAAAGACATCCAATAGTTTTTAGAGAAGAAAGATCAGGAATACTGTTAAAGAACATTTCATGAGGACTCTTCCATTCCAGATTAGCCATAGGCAATTTGTTAACGATATAAGTAGCGGCTAACACACATTCACCCTAGAATTTTTTGGGTAGACCAGTATGAAAACGTAAAGCCCTAGCAGTATCTAATAAATGCTTATGTTTTCTTTCAACAATTCCATTCTGCGGAGGAGTGTAAACCATAAAACGTTGATGTATAATACCTCTATCAGCAAACAATTTAGAGCAAGCATGATTTAGAAATTCAGTCCCATTATCACTTCGAATCATACAAACCTTTTCATCATATTGGGTAGAAACCATATTCAAGAACTGAGTTAAAACAGAACATACAGAGGATTTAGAGACAATCAAATGTGTCCATGTTATTCTTGTAAAATCGTCTACAATAGTGAGAAAATGAGTAGAACCATCAATATTAGCTATCTTGTAAGGACCCCAAAGATCAATATGGATCAATTGAAATCTTTTAGAAGCATGAGAAGTACTTTGATCAAAAGGCAACCTATGCGCTTTAGCAAAAATACAAGTTTCACAAAAGAAATCCTTGGGAGATATACCCTTACAATTAGGAATATGTGTCATTTTTGAAATAGAAGAATGACCTAACCGAGCATGTAGAAGCTGCAGATGAGATTTCTTGTCAAACTGTATGCAAACAGTAGAGTGTAAACTAGATTGTGCAACATCAGCAGATTGTGTAGCAGATTGTGCAGCTGCAGTAGATTGTGCAGCAGATTGTGCAGCAACAGCAGATTTTGCATCACTTGTAGCAGCTAATTTGACATTAGGAACATTAAATTGTAGCAGCCCAGTAGTAGGAAAGACAGTAGCAAGTATCTCTTTACTCAAAAGGTCCTGAAAATAACATACATTAGGATAGATAAGCAAGCACAATTGTTGATCATCTAATAATTTCAATAATGATAATAAATTGTATCTGAATTCAGGAATGAACAAAACTCCCTGTAACATGATTTTATCAGTTAATTGAACCCTCCCAGCTTTCTTTACTTGCTTAATAGAACCATCTGGTAACACTACTTGAACCGGTTTAGTAAGATTAACAACATCATGAAGTAAAGAAATATCAAAACACATGTGGTCACTTGCCCCTGTGTCAATGATCCAAGTACTAGAAGAAAAACTTTGAACATTGCAACAAATAGACTTTCGAGCAAGGTTACCTGCAAACTGATGTGAACCGGCAAAGTGTGCAAAAGCCTTGTCCATAGTATTCTTCCCTTTGTTTATCTTAGCCACTTCTTGTGCTAACATTTGCAAAAAATTGCTATCAAACTGGTCTTGAGAAGCACAGAATGTGACTGATTATCATAAATTTCTAAAGGTGTTTCAACATCAGTGGTAACATTTGCTGCCATTCTTGAATTACCAGGCCTAGGTTTAGCATCTCGTGGCCCCTTGTACCAATCCGGATATCCATGAAGCAAGAAACATTGATCTTGTATATGTCCTGGCTTTTGACAGTAGTCGCAGAACTTCTTGTTCTTGGATTCTTTAAAATCTTTCTTGGATTTGAAAGAGTTTTTAGCAAGAAATGCTTGTGCAGAAACATCATTTTCAACCTTATGAACATTTCTAGCAAAATCCTTAGAAATAACCAGATTACTAGTAATCTGCCTTTGCCTCTCGACTCTCTGTATCATATTAAACGCTTTATTGAGAGATGGCAAAGGTTCAAGAGAAAGAATCTGACCTCTAATAGCTTCATAGTCATCGTTTAGATGCATAAGAAAATGCATCAATTTATCTCTTTGCTCATTCTCAGCAACTTGTTGAATTGATGGACAAGTCTTGACACACGTACAATTAGGAATGTCAGACATATCTGAAATCTCATCCCAAATCTTTTTGAGTTTAGTTAAGTATACAACAACCGAATCAGATTGTTGATGCAAATCGTTCAACTCTTTCTTTAATTGGAACAACAAAGGACCGTTCGTTTGTCCAAATCTTTCTGTAAATTCCTCCCATAGATCTTTAGCAGATGCAACATACAAGAAAGCATCAAAAATCGCAGGAATCATTGCATATAAAATCCAACTTACAACCATACTATCGAATTTAATCCATTGATTGTATGTAGGCGCATCTTCAGCAGGTTTAACACACTTCCCTGTGATAAAACCAAGCTTCTCTTTGGTCTTTAATCCAATCTTTACAGATCTACTCCATTTTTGGAAGTTAGAACCTGTAAATTTCAGATTGGTAATTGGCAAGGCTGGATGGTTAGATGGATGCAGATGCAGCGGATCGTTATTGTTGCTCTCCACCCTGAATTCCCCAGCAGAAGAACTTTCTGCCATTGCAGAAGGTAAGAAATAGGAGATTGATAAGAAAAATCAATCAACAGATTGAGTATTTAGGAGCCTTTGGCTCTGATACCATGTCAAACTAAGGAAGAAAACAACTAGACTGAGAGAAACCAATCAGAGTATTATTGATTGTGTAAAAAGTAATTACAAATGAGGAGACCTAAGACTATATATATATACAAGAGAAGAAGAGGAAGAATTAGTTATAACTAATTCTTTAATAAAGAAAACAAGAAATGAAAATAATAACAAACTTAATTTGATAACCGAATGATGGTGATGATATTTTAGGTGAGAACTAGTCTTCACATGAGAACCATGTAATACTTCACAGCATGCAAGCCACTTGTTTTACAAAATGCCACTTAGATTTTAGCATTACATTTTCCTTTCTCTTCCATCTAGTAATGATTTTCCCTACCTAATGGATGAAGTTCTCCAAATCAAGAGGCAAGTAGAACCTAAGTCAATAGAAATGGAACCATCGACAATACTAAAAGTTCTGTCAATATCAGTCTCTTTGATAAGACAATCTCTATAGGGAATCTCACCCACGAACTTAAAGCAAGCGTCATTAGTAAAAATAGGATCCGTAGTAGTTTTACTAGTATCGTAACCGACTGTCATAACACCAATCGAGTCATTGCCAACTTCAAAACTATCCACAATTTTTCAGTTTCATCTAAAGATACAGATTTTCAAACTATCATCAACAATCTATACAAATCTAAAAACCACCCTGGGAAGCAATGGGCGGATGAAACTCCATACTCTGTCTAGCTTTAGAGACTCATTTCCACGCCTTCCGAATCTTTTACCAAAATTTAGCTGAAGAAACATTTAGCTTATGGCCACCCACAACTCTATTGGTCTTGTTGCAAATTTAATTATAAATTTTCATCAAAAATTGATATTAATTGATTTCATCAAAATTTTGTAGAAATTAGGATATAATAGGTTTTTTTAATATCTTTTGTTGTAGAATCCGTCTTGATATAGGGAAAAGGATATTCACCCATTACATCTCAAGGACATTCGCGTCAGTTATGGAGTTTTGAAGTGAAAGACAAACAGAGACACCAAATCAGGGAAGTCTTCAACTAAAGCAAGTATCTCGTTCTCCTATCTAATTTTCTAACCAGACTAACTGATTATATGATCTTTATTGTAGGCAATAATTAGAAAAGAAAAATGGAAGGAAGCACAAGATTAAATCTCGCAGAAGACAATTCAAAAAAGGAAGGAAATCTCGCATCATGGAAAGAGGAGCAAATTGAAGCAGAGAAGAATCAATTTCAACGGATATAAACCATGGCAGACTCGCATAAATAGAAGACTTTAACATTGAAGAAAACCAACGATTCCACGGAAGAAATCGGGTGTTTAAAAACACAGAGTTGTTTTGAGTTTCATTGTTTTCTTTCTTTGAGTAGAAAGAAGTGAGACCTGTGAGATTTGTGATTGTGTTTTGTCGAAATCTAGACGGACTTAGATTCGACTGAGTGTGAGCAACAATTCGGTGTTTGGTGTGTGTTGTTTAGCATTCGTCTGTAAAGTGCCCTTTGAAAGGCACTAGGTTATTAGTTGCCCTAAGGACATTCAGCTTGGGCAACTTTTATCGTTCAATCTGTTATCTGTTCAAAGAGAAATAAAGGAGGTTATTCAGTTATATTCTTGTTCTCTTTTATTTCAATACTACTGTAGTTGATCTAAAGTTGAATCTTAACCTAAAAAGGTTAGGACCCTAACGTCCTTGTTGGTGAGTAGTTTTGCAGCTTTTTTATAACCCTATTCACCCCCTCCCCTCTAGGGTTCTTTCAAGTGGTATCAGAGCTTGGTCCACTGAAAATTCAGAGACTAACCGCTCTATGGCAATGATCATGGGAGAATCGGAGATCATAACATGGGTGATCTAAGTCAAGGACGTTCATGGAACAGATCACCATTGTTGACAGGTGATAAGTACAGAATTTGGAAACGCCAAATGGAAATCTTCTTGAGAAATCAAGACGAGGACATTTGGGACATCAGCAACAAAGGAAATTTCCCTACTCCTCAAAAGACTGTTGAAGATGGGACGAAAAGTGATAAAGACAGAGCTGACTATACAAATGATGAAAAAGAGAAAGCCAAGAAGAATACTCATGCTCATTATCTTTTAATATGCAGTCTTAAATCTAACGAATTTGAAAGAGTTTCTAATCTTGATACAGCTAAACAGATATGGGATTACTTGGTCAACCTATGAAGGCACGAATCAAGTGAAAAAGACCAATATCAACATATTGGTTCAAAAGTATGAAGGCTTCAAGATGGAAGAGAATGAATCCATTGAATCAATGTTCAAAAGATTCAGTGGAATAATCAACCACCTCAAGTCTCTTGGGAAAACTTATACAAACGAAGAACAGGTGAACAAGGTCCTTTAGTGTCTGCCCAGACACAAGTGGGGACCAAAAGTGACTGTTATCGAAGAAGCCCAAGATCTAGAGACTTTAAAGCTTGAAGAGTTGATAGGAAAGCTCCTTGCACATGAGATACAACTGTCTGAAGGCAGCCAAACAAAGGAGATTTCCCTCAAGAGTACAAAGGAACCAGAAGAAGAATCAGAGGATGATGATGAAGAAACTATGGCTATGTTGGCCAAAGGTTTCAAACTCCTGTATAGAAGAAATGCTAGATTCCGAGGCTACCTAAGAGAATCATCATCCAAAAGATCATCACCCAAAGGTAAACCACAAATTAAAGAAGAAAATGATTCCTCTAGATGTTTCGCCTGTGGTGCTACAGATCGTCTGGTGAGAGAATGTCCTCACGTAAAGAAGGCCAAGGAACAATGTGAATCCAAAGGAAAAAGATTCAACAGAAAAGCTATGGTGGCCACTTGGAGTAATAGAGACTGCAGTGAAAGTGAAAGTGATTCAGAAGAAATTGCAAACCTATGTCTCATGACAAAAGACCTCGATGAAGCAGAAATAAATGATGATGACGAGGTATTCACTAACCTCTTTCTTAAATGCAATGAAAAAACTCAGAAACAAAGATTGCTTACTCTACTTGATTACATTGCAACCCTTACCGACAAAATTCATTATCTCACTAGAATTGCTGAAACCAATACCAAAAGCATAGCAACTCAACTTGAGATAATTTAGAACCTTACCACAGACAATATCAGTATGAGAAATGAAGTGCATCAAAACCGAAAAAGAACTAAACCTCATTCTTAACCAAGAAATGAACCAAGTTCACTATATTTTTCACTCTGATAACGAATTTCCTACAGATAAACCAGGTTCACCAGAAGTTCAACCAGAACCATTGCCATTTCGTAAACCTACTGTAGACACCGGATTTTGTACCGAGACAAGTGTACAGATCAAGTATAACAAGAAAAGAGGCTAGCATAAAAGAAAATTCAAAGGATCTTCCTAAATCAAAAGCAATCGGGCCAACCCACCACAAAAAGCCTTCATTTTCCACCTTTTCCACATACATATGCCCATCATTTCAAATCCCATTATTTCTACAAATCTCGTTGGCCACATTTCTTTTAATGAGAGTAAAGTACACATCATAAGCTTTCTAACTCCTTTTGAATTGCTTCAATCGGAGCCCAGATGGAAGAGTTATGGTCGTTCGAAGTTGCACTTAGCTAGTTTTAAAACCCAAACGGGTTTTAACATTTTTCAGGCCCAAAAATCTGGCCCAAAAGCGCGCCCCGGCCCAGAGAGCTCAAAACCCACCTAGGTTTTGAGAAGAATAGCAGACGTCGTCGTTTTGTGCCATGTCAGCGATCCGCGTGATAATCAAATCAAAACCTCCATATTATACTTCCATTCTCTCAAAATTTCATCATCCATATCCATTTCTAACCCCACAAATCACATTCATCACCAACATATAACCATTCATATACCACTTTTTCAAACCATTCACGGTATCTCGTCCAAGCTTCAAGTCAAGGGCAACTCAAGGGATCAAAATTCATCGCATCCGCCACCATTAAACAAGGTTCGGTTTCGTCATTTATATTGTTGTGGTTAATCATGTAATTCATTCTTTAGTTCCATTACTTGTACATATTTTGTAAAGTAAAAACCGCATTTTATATTGCATGATTTGAATAATAATTCTGCGAAATTAATCAAACTTCTCCCCGCTCTCTTTCTTTTCAATGTTGATTTTAGTAGAGTCTGTTTTATAACAGGCGGGTTCGAAATTTCTTATAACTCTCGAATTCGTAACCTTATCCCCGAATCTAGAAATCAGGTTCGTAGACCGGAGTCATTTTTATTGCTTTATGGTTTGTCGATTCCTTTAAATCGGCCGGCGACTCTTTTATAGTTTATAAACTCGTTTAGTTATTTAAAATATTCATTTTTTACATAAAACAATTTAAATAAATAATTTAATTCATTTCCTTTGCTAATTCAAGATTGGACCCGAGGAAAATGGGCCAGAAATTAATAAAACCTTTTTTTTAATTCCAACCCATCTTCTTCTGGCCCAAGGAGTAAACAACCCAGTCCCGGGTCTACTAAAACCTAGGCGGGTTTTAGTAGTCTCTAGTGGCCCATTTGCTCCTCTTTGGGCTTGAATTTGGTGATTGGGCTGGGATTAAATTATTATTAAACTATTTTGTGTAATTTCGGATAATTTAAATAATAAAAAACGGGTTCGTAAATAAATAAAGTTTCATCACCCCGAAAACGAATTTTGAAAAATAAAAATATCCTTATTTAAGGATTAAGCAACCTTAGTTGGCTCCTGATCATTTAAGTACCGCATACGAAAACATTTCCCCCAACGGGAATTTTTCCGGGTCCTATAGATTGGCGACTCCACTGGGGACTTAAACTTAAAAAGAGGGTAAAACTTGAAAAATCAAATTGATTTGAAAGTGTAAAAGGGAGAAGTTAATTTATTTCGCGACTTTATTATTCTTTTAGGAATCCCTTGCTTACCGGGCCACTAATCGGGTCTTTTGACACGTTAGCACAAAGGCGACGGTTTAGGATAACTAGTATTTCCCTTGAGAGCGGGAGGCCACTACTATGGGGATGAACTCTACATGTCTAAGCATTTGGTCGCTCCTCTCCCGGTGTCACACTCCAAGAGCTTCCTTGAAGTTCTTTGAGAAATACCCCAACTGCTTACCTTATGGTATGAAGAACCGGGGTGAAGGCATGCGGTAGGCCATGTAACCCAACCATAAAAGTCCATGAATTTAGAGCCTTGGTTTTGGGTACCCCTTCATGTGTATGCTATGTGCTATGTGTATCCCTCCCCTTTTCTTGTCTTTTTTTGTAAAGAGTCGACCCTAGCTTGGAGGTTTTGTTCTAGTCCATA
Source organism: Portulaca oleracea (assembly GCA_029582165.1). Classification (NCBI taxonomy): domain Eukaryota; kingdom Viridiplantae; phylum Streptophyta; class Magnoliopsida; order Caryophyllales; family Portulacaceae; genus Portulaca; species Portulaca oleracea. Next base: position 13,630,928 of record CM055883.1, on the reverse strand, counting down.
TAAAATTCATTGGGTCGAGAAAATGAATATTTATTAATTGATATAATTAACTCAAAGGCATTATGGTTACCCCAAGTGGAAGGCCCCATTTATGTTTGAAAGTTGATTATCTTAATTAATAGATAAAAATTAACTCACCTTTGATGATATTATATGACCCTTTACGAAATTCTCTTAACAAATGTCCAAAAAAAATAATAATTAAAAGTCCAGCAAAGTTAATGGATAGCGTCTTAAACTGCATAATAGTCACTAGGCTAGAGTAAATTAACTTATCGATTTAATTAATAAATTCATCATATTTATGGTCGGCCCGTTGTTAGGCCCAACCATATTGGATTTGTCAATTAAGCCCATAAATTAATTATGACTCGCTTATTGTTGGCTTTATCCAGTCCTTTACAATGTCCGTTTTCCCTGAGTAAATAAATAAAGTTTGTTGTATACTATGTGTAAATACGTGTTTGTATGTTTGGTCTTCTTTAGAGTCGGTCCTAATTTTGAGATATTGTTTTAGTCCGCGTAATAATCGTTGGGTTGAGAAGAAATAAATTCATAAACTCGATTAATTAACCTTAAATTTTACGGTCGGCCCGGTGGTGGGGCCCATCCATTTTAAAGGTTCATTATCCTTGTTTATCGGTTCATTTTAACTCACCTTTGATGATTTTATTCGGCCCTTCTCAATACTCTCATACTCATGGTCAAAAAAAAAAAGATTAATAATCAAACAAAGTCAGTGTGTGTGTTGTTCTAGCCCGCGTAATAGTCTCAAGATTAGAGAAAATAAATTTATAAATTTGATTATTAAGTCTAACAAATCCATGGTTGGCCCGTTGTTAAGCCCATCCACGGTGGAATTAATAATTGAGTTTATAAGTCTGTTTTAACTCGCCTTTTGATGGTTTTATTCGGTCCTTTATAACATCCACTCTCCTTGAGTTAAATAAATAAATGTTTTGGGTCGGAAAAACCAAAAGAGTGTGTAAATAGAAGTCAAGTTGTCAGTGTGTTCAGCATTATTCTAGTCCGCATAATAGCAAACATAGCTCGAGTCGTCTGAGTTGTTGGGCCAAGTTACGGATTCTCCTTAAAACGGTCGGCCTGTGGATTAAGCCCATCCGAATTGAGAAACACTGATTAAAACCTGTCAACTCATGATCCGCTCGCTATGTTTGACTTTATTCGGCCCTTTATAATGTCCTGTCGTTAGGTCCATGCAGAGTTGATGAGTCTTTGTTTCAGAGTCTACATGTGAATGTCTTTCAGTATTTAGAAAGTCTCATACAAGGTCGTGTCATATATGAGCCTTTCTTAAGTCAATATGTATGTTTTGTTTTTGGGAAGTCTAAACTCGGGTCATGGGTGAGTCTTTAGGTCATGTCATAAGTGAGTCTTTTCCTTGGTTAATGTGTTTTTGTCTTTTTTTAAAGTCTAGTGTAAACCCAAGTCATGGGCGAGTCTTTGTTTTAAAGTTAGGATATAAATGTCTTTTTCTTCAGAAAGTATCATATCATATAAGGTCTAGGATGAGTCTTTGTGTTAGTGTCTGCATGTGAGTGTCTTTTTCATTGGAAAGCATCATATAAGGTCTAGGATGAGTCTTTGTGTTAGTGTCTACATGTGAGTGTCTTTTTCATTGGAAATCATCATATGAGGTCTAGGATGAGTCTTTGCGTTAGTCTCTGCATGTAAGTGTCTTGCATTCTTTAAGAGGTCTCATACAGGTTCGTAGGGCATGTAAACCCAAGTCATGGGTTAGTCATTTTCCAGAGTCAACATATGAATGTCCTGCGTTATAGAAATTTCCTATAGGGTCTACATCATGCAAACCCAAGTCATGGGTGAGTCGTTAAGTTTCTTTCTTGAGTTACCATGTAAGTATCTTGCATTCTTTAGAAAGTCTCATATAGGTTCATAGGTCATGAAAACCTATCTCATGGGCAAGTCTGTGTCTAGAGTCATCACGTATATTTGTCTTTTTATTAAGAAGTCTAATGTAAACTCATGTCATAAATTAGGATTTTCAGGTCAGCATATAGGCATTTGCACTTTAAGAGGTCTCATATAGAATTTAGGACATGTAGACCCATGTCATGGGTAAGTCTCTTCCTTGAATCGGCATATAGAGGTCTTGCATCCTAGGAAGTCTCATATAGATCAGTTAGCTCTTTTAAACCCATGTCCTGGGTGAGTCTCTCTCGCGTCAGCATATAGTCATTTTTTCATCTTAGGAGGTCCATATAAGTCGTTTAGGTCATGCATGCATTGGGATGGGTTTTGTTTCTTCATTTGTCCAGTGTCAGGGTCAAGGCCTAAGTTAACCATAAAGGGAATGTTTGGATGACGAGAATTTCTGCAACTACCATAGATCCGGAGGGAATAACATGGAGAATTGTTAGACTTTGGAGCACAAGATCCATTCAGGTAAACTTCCCCCACCGAAAGCAGCACAGAGGACTAGACATAACATGGATTCCCCGTACGAGGACAAGGAGGGCACATCATCAAAGGAACTTTAGAAGTAGCTACAATCTTGGTTTTCAAGCATTTCATGCTCAGAGTCTGTTAGAGTCAGTTCTTCATTCATTTCTTTGCTCTTGTTGCTATGTGATCAAACAGAATTTCGTGCTTGTGTTTTTTTTACTTGAGTTGAAAAGCTCTCTCATCCATCCATCTTCCGTATAAACCAAGTCTGACAAATTCATCTTCTCTTATCCTTCCATCTTTGTCATATACCTCATTTTCTTCCTTCAGTTTTCTTAAATCCAGGGTTAGAGAGATAAAGAGAGATAGTAAAAAAAATAAAAAAAAAAGAGTGAAAAACTATAGAATAACCAGTTTGAAAACCTCATTGAGGCAAACCGGGCAAAAGGAGAGAATAAAAATTGATAAAGAGAAGCCAATCTGCACTCATCAAGCAGGCTGGGCAAAAGGAGAGAAAACCAAAATCATCAGTCTCTTGAAAATGGACATCTCTATGCTCCTAGTCCAGCAGCTCAACCAAATGTGCCAAGGACAGGGGGCTTGAACCCAACCTTCATTTCACCACCCCTATTACCCTCATCTTTTCATCCAATCCCGACTTACCACCTACCACTCACATCTTTGACCTCTCCATCAAACCTCAACCCTTTTCAAACCCTTAACCCAATCCAAAAGGTTTGCTATGACCAAAGGAGAATAGAAGTCATTCCATAAAGAAGAAATTAAAAAAAAAAAAGTTCAAAAAAAATGAAAGCAAAAAAAAAAAGAGCCAGAAAAATGGAGTTTAAAAAAAAAGTTGAGAAGGAAATGAAACAAGGAAAAGGAAGAAAGAAAGAAAAATAAAAGGGGTTAGAAGAGAATAAGAAGTGAGAACGCGAAAAATAAGAGTCATGTACACCTCAGAAAATCTCGTCTCAAACCTTCATCTCATCATCCATTTACCTCAGCCTTCTATAACCTTCACAAACCTTTCATCCATCCATAACCTGCATATGAACCCTCAAACCTTCATAACCATATTTTCGAACCGTTAAGCTTTCCTCGAGGCACTATTCATCAAAGTTGCGCTAAAAGAACTACGACTAGCCTGATTCCACCTTGGATACGTAGGAAAACCTCTTTGAGGCACGACCGCTGCATGGAGCATCCTTTGTCCTCAAAATGTTGGTCTTTAAGAGAAGAAAAAAAAAATAAGAGAGGCTAGCTTGGAATCGCAGGCTAGGCAAAAGGAGAGTGAGAGAATAAGAGAGGCAAGCTTGAAAACCCGTCAGGGCAGGTTAGGCAAAAGGAGAGTGAGAGAATAAGAGAGGCTAGCTTGAAAACCCACTCGGGCGGGCTAGGCAAAAGGAGAGGAAACCATAGATTCTATCTTTCATCATCATCAACCCTCCATCTTCCTTCCGTCAGACTTGGACATCATTCCATAACCATGTTCCAACCTTTTCCCAAGAGATGATGTCTATCCCATTTGACCATCTCTTCAAGACACGATCATTCTTGAGTGTCTCCTTATATCATTCATTAATAAACTCTCATGTACCATCCCTTTCAACCCTTTCTCAAGAGATGATGTCTATCCCATTTGACCATCTCTTCAAGACACGATCATTCTTGAGTGCCTCCCTATATCATTCATCAATAAACTCTCATCCACCATCCCTTTCAACCCTTTCTCAAGAGATGATGTCTATCCCTTTGACCATCTCTTCAAGACATGATCATTTTTGAGTGTCTCCTTATACCATTCATCAATAAAGCCTCATCTACCATCCCTTTTAACCCTTTCTCAAGAGATGATGTCTATCCCATTTGACCATCTCTTCTCCCCTTTAAGACACGATCATTCTTAAGTGTCTCTACATCCCATTCACCATCGTCCACCGTCTCTTTCCCCAAACATCTTCCAACCCCTTTTTTAGCCTTTTCATCCTGTAAAACCCCGAAAAATCCAAAGATGTTGACCGTGACGTCGTTAGTAAATTAGGTTTGACTTCGTTATTTATTATTATTCGTTTGTGTTTATTTTTGCTAACACTTGAGCTCGTAGGATCGTGAGGGACTAACAAGGGTATATCGGTAATTTCTGGGTTTAGTATTATTAGTTTTACTCTATTTTAGTATTATTATTAATATTATTGTGTTATATGATTAATTATGTGAATATTAATTGCTATGTGATTACTATTAATATTATTATTAGTATTAGTAGTATTATTATTATTATTAGTATTATTAGTTGTTTTTAGAAAAATCAGATTTTAATTGTTTTAGTGTTGGGTTGGGTTAGGATTAAAAGTAGATTAGTTGGGCCTAAATTGTTAGATAGTATAAAAACCTCTCTCTCTCTCTCAAACCCTAATCTCCCCTCAAACTAAACCCTAACCCTAGCCTCTCCCCCTCTCTCTCTCTGCCGTGTCTACCGCGCCACCGCAGCCGCCACAACCCAGCCGCGCTGACCACCGGCAACCACCGCAACCACCATTCCCGGCCTTTCCTCTCTCTCCTTCGTTCTTTCTCTCTGGCTCTCTCCCTCTCACTTTCGCTCCCCCTTCTCACCATCGCCGACAACCACCACCAGAACCAACGTCGCAGCCACCTGTCGACGCCACCGAGCACCGCTTTACCCAGACACCGCCTTGCGATCGCCGGAAACCACCGCACGCTGCCCAGCCGCGAGAAAGGTTGCTATTGCTGTTACGGTCACCGCTGCCTCGAACTCCGGCCACCATTGCGACTAGTCGGCGCCGCTTGGACCGTCGACGACGACCGCCGCCCTCGCCTCGACCGGCCGCCGCCCAGTCGCCGGGAAACCGTGCCCTAACCCTAACGTAAACCCTAATTGTGTTTTAACAAATTCTTTTCTTTTATTTTCTCTATATTATTTTCTTATATTATTATTATTATTATTATTATTATTATTATTATTGCTATTTCTTGATTTAAATCTTGTAATTTGGGTAATTAGGGTGTAAATTTTACTAAGTTGTTATTTGTAATTAATTGTTCTTTTATTGTATTATTACTTGTAATTTTTGTATAAATTATTACGTGTAATTTTATGTTCTAATTTGGTGTAGTAGGGTTTGTAGTAATTGTAGTGAAATTGTTAATGTTCGATTGCATAATATTCTTTAATTTCTTGTGAAGCATGTTAGGGTTTTAGATAGCGCTATTAATGTATGCACGAATTCGTAAAGTTTAATTACCTAGTTTAATTCTTGAATTATTAGTTAAGTTTTCACATATTCTTTAATTCAATCATGTTTAAATCTTGTTAAATAAGTTAGGTTGTTTGAATTACTAAAGTTCGATTCTTGTTTACTAATTTATTATTCTTGATTGAATCTTGTAAAAAAAAGAAATTAGTTGTTAGGATTCTTGAATGGTAGGTTGAATGTTTATATGTTCTTTATAATTTATTCACATGTTCTTTAAGACCTTTCTTGATTCTTGATTAAGAAATTCGTACTTTATAATTATTCATGTTGTAATTAAAGGGTCTTGAAGTAGTATGTTTTAGATTTCATGTGTAGGATAATGTTGTTAATGTTTCATGTGTTATATTTTGGTATTAGTGATAGGGAATTTGATGTTTGGACTTTAGATGGTTTAAACTAATTACCTTGGACCCTAGCTACTGTTTTAGGCCCAAATTAGAACCCCGGGACCCAATGGTGAAAGTTAGAACCGAATTTATAATTTTAAATAAGAACCGGGATCGGGACAGTTTCGTTAGTGTCTAAAGATCGGGTCACCACGGTTAGTGTAGTTGTATTTTGATTGAACCCTTTGAACTGGAGCTTCCCTTAGATGTTAACTTTAATAGGAATTTTACGGACCGGACTTTGGAATTTTATAATTCGAGTTATACCCCGATTACCAGACCTAGGTCAGATCTGGACAGTTTGGGAAGATGACGGTTTTTGAGGACCTTAAAGCGTGTGTTGGGTCTCGAGTTCATTTAAGAGTTTTAGTAGACATCCCGAGGTTTCCGAAAAGTCCAAAACCAGACCTATAGAATGTCGGGAAGTCAAGTTACGACCTTTTTTATGTGGATGCTGAAATTTGTTTTGTTAATGTTTGTTATTAATAAAAGTGTTGTTGTGTGAAAGTGATGTTTTGAGCTGGTTATGTGATTATTTGGAATGTATTAAATGTTTTAAAGTGTAAATTCATGATTGATAGGAACCTATAGTGTTCCTTGGGGAGGGTTAGGTAGAAGGTAGTTAATACTAACTTTGAAGGGCGCGCTTTGATTAGAATAATTACTCTTATTTTAGGCCCGAGCTAATTCGCGTCGTTAGTGAGCTCAAGTGTGTTAGTATTTGCTGTGAAGTGAAGTTAACCAGGTAATGTCTATGCTCTAATCCCCACCGGGATGCCCTTTAAATGTGATTTAATGTTTTCTAATCTATTTTGAGAATTGCATCCCGAAAGGGGACTTTATGTTGAAATGTGACCATCTGTTTTGGATAACTGTTTGTATTTGTTTGTGCTTTGATTTTATTGAGTTGAGAAAGTGGATGATCTTTTATTAGTGGTTTTATTATTGGTTTTGATAACCCGAGTTGGGTTTGACTTGAGAGTTGTGAGCTGAGTTTTGCATAAGACACTAACAATTCAAAGTGAAACATTAAGCGGGTTTATTGTTTTGATGCCTTTGATAGGCTAATATTTTGCGGCCGATAACCCGGAGACCAGGATTCGATGCCTGTATGGGTTATGTGTCAGGAGATCAGGGTTTCATCCCTTATATAGGATAGATGATTGTTGATGCCTTTGGTAGGCGATTATGGTGCCTTTGGTAGGCGATTATCTTGATGCCTTTGATAGGCTAATATTTTTGCGGGCGATAACCTGGAGACCAGGATTCGATGCTTGTATGGGTTATGTGTCAGGAGATCAGGGTTTCATCCCTGATATAGGATAGATGCTTTGGATGCCTTTGGTAGGCGATTGTTTTGATGCCTTTGGTAGGCGAATGTTACTCTAAGGGATATGGTATCCCGCCCGCATAATAAAATATGGATTGGTTGGGTTGAGGAAAACAGTTAAGGGTTTAAAGGTTTGTGAAATGTTTTGACTGTTCCCTCTCCCTCAAATGAATTGAAATGAACTTAACTTGTTTTTAACGTTAGGGGTCGTCATTATTGAGATTTCCCCCTCATTTTTTAAATTTTTGTTTTCAGGTGAAGATCTATATGCCGGGGACGGGAATTAGAAGTGAGGTCGACATGTTAGAAGTCGTTATTTATGTTGCTTCTCTTTTATGAGGAACTTGAAGTTAGTTTTGAGGTTTATTTTCTAAGTATGAGTTTGTTAGTTGGTTTACCGTTATCAGACAGTTGTAGTTTCCTTCTCGCCTTGTATCCCTTCGGGGATACGGCAGTGACGCCCAATAAGAGTTTGAGTCTTCCGCTAAATTTTGTCTGTTAACGTTAGTTTGACTTTGACTTTTCTATAATTGAATTTCCAGGGCGTTACACATCCCATCTCACCCTTTGAGGACTTTTTCAACTCAGTCATTAATGCAAGTAGGAGGCTCTATGTGGCTTACTTCTCAGCAAGAGCGTTCACATCATATCAGCGGCTAACTGGTAACCACATGTTCATGAACAGACTCAAAAACAAGCTACTCTAAACTGGGGGGCTCGCGCTACCTTTGTGACATCAATCAAGACATTTATCGAAGAAAGCTTCTAAGAGGAACACCTACTCCCTATCCTACAAGGTCCTGCATTTTCATTCTCATAAACATCCTAATAGTGGTCTCATCAAAAAAAAAAAGGAGAGAAAAAAAAAGAAAGAGAAGAAAAAAAAGAGATAAAAAGAAAAAGAGGGGCTAACTTGAAAACCCGTCAGGGCAGGTTAGGCAAAAGGAGAGTTTGAGACTCACGACTTAGGACTATGCCTTCTCCTATTCCATGGTCCCCATGCCTCATCACGTCAATCCACATCAAAACTGGGGGCTTGTGAATCTCCAAGGTGCTCTCCAAAGCAGGATAGTGTCATCAAGAGTCTACGCCAAACCGGGGGCTTGTCATACATCAGCATACAACAATCAAGGTCATCTACATGATCATTCAAGAAGCACATTCTTCAGGCCTGTTGCCTCCATCACCGTTACCAAAACATTGCTCATCCTAACTTTTCCTGAAATTCCCCACGAGTGGCCTTGATCCTTAGAAAGCATTGTCTTGTAAAAGCATTGTCTTAGAAAATCATTGTCCGAAAAAATCTTTGTCTAAAAATAGAGTCGGGAGGTTGTCTGCATGTAGAATTGCATGTGTAGAATAACATAAAGCATCATGCATGTGTCCTGTCTAAGTATAATAGGTCTGCATTGCATCCATATGTCATGTCAAAGTCACATTGAGTCAAGTTAATTTGTCATGCATCATGCATCAAGTCAGTCTATCATGCGTTGGGTCTGGGTCAGTCTGTTGTGCATCGAGTCGGTTTGTCATCAAGTCAATTTGTCATGCATCGAGTCGGTTTGTCATGCATCAAGTCAATTTGTCAGGCATCAAGTCAGTTTGTCATGCATCAAGTCAGTCTGTTATGCATTGAGTCAGTCTGTTATGCATTGAGTCAGTCTGTCATGCATTAAGTCAGTCTGTCATACTTGAAGTCGATAGTCGTGCATAAATACATGAGTGCCTGCTTGTGTCAAAAAAAGAAAACAAAATTTGCATTGTTTGTACAAGAGTTTAACAGGCTAGTTGCATGCATACCCGCTATTTGAAAAAAGAAGAAGAAGCAGGCAAGTGCCACATCGTTGCTCCAGAACGCAACACTGGGGGCTGTTCAAGCCCAATCAGACCGATCGACATGGTTTCCAATCGCAGAGAGCAAGATTAGAGCAATCTCTAATCACACTCTAGATGACTTCTATTTATCATCCAAAGCTCATCCTCATGATGATCTTCCAGTCTGCCAGGGACGCCACTGACACAATCAACCGCATCGGGAAAATCTGATCTGCCTCGGGAAAAGCCGTTGGGCATCTTCAACATCAGGAAAATCTGATCTGCCTAGGGAATAGCCGTTGGGCATCTTCAACATCGGGAAAATCCAATCCGCCTCGAGAAAATCCACTGGGCACCACCATCAGCCTCGGGAAAATCCGTTGGGTACCACCATCAACATCGGGAAAATCCGATTCGCCTCGGGAAAATCCGTTGGGCACCACCATCAACATCGGGAAAATCCGATCCGCCTCGGGAAAATCCGTTGGGCACCATCAACTGCGTCGGGAAAATCCGATCTGCCTCGGGAAAATCCGTTGGGCATCGTCATCAATATGCCAGACAGGTAATTCTTTATATTTCCAACCATTGCTCAAAATGATCTGACATTCTGCTTTGATTTCTGTGCAGGAATCCATCACCGTCCAGCTGCCGCATAAAAGGTTGTTACCCTTCGGTCGTCGACAAAGGGACAACCACCATCGTTCAACTACAACACAAAAGGTCGCTGTCATCATCATCATTCAGGGCCATCGGCAGAGTTTCGATGCAGTCCCAATCCTGAGCCACCGGCATCGTGCCCGGTGAAGTCTCAATCTCCGAGCCATCGGCATCGTGCCCGATGAAGTCTCGATCCCCAAGGACATCAGCATCGCGTCTGGTGAAGTCCTTCGGCATCAAAAATTCCAACAATCATCAAACATCGACACCAGGAAAGACTGGAACCGATACCGGGAAAGACTGAAACCGACACCGGGAAAGACTAGAACCGACACCGGGAAAGACTGTAACCGATACCGGGAAAGACTGGAGCCGACACAGGGAGAGACTGGAACCGACACCGGGAAAGACTGGGACCGACACTGGGAAAGACTAGAAAACTCCATGAACCATCGGCATCATGTCTGATAACAAGTAAAGCGTCATTCTCACCCCAGATCAACATCGACACATTAACAGTCAGGTAGAGCATCATTCTTGCTCGAGATCATCCCCAAAGAGGCGCATGCCGCCGGCAACATCGACACAGGACGAAGCTTCCAAGTGTCAACCCACACCTTCAAGTAAGGCGTCATTCTCGCCCGAGATCAACATCGACTCATCAACAGTCAGGTAGAGCATCATTCTTGCTCGAGATCATCCCCAAAGAGGCGCATGCCGCCCGCAACTGCGACACAGGACGAAACTTCTAAGTGTCAACCCACACCTCCAAGTAAGAAGTCATTCTCACCCGAGATCAACAGTAACTCATCGACATTCAGGTAGAGCATAATTCTTGCTCGAGATCACCCCAAAAGAGGCACATGCCGCCCGCAACCATGATGCAGGACTCAGCTTCCAAGCGTCAACCCAGGCTTTGCAATCCAAAGTCATATCGTCACACTACTCTGACCTTCGTCCTATTCGGACTCGATCAAAGTGGGGGCTCTCTGTAGACACTGGATTTTGTACCGGAAACAAGAAAAGAGGCTAGCATGAAAGAAAATCCAAAGGATCTTCCTCAATCAAAAGCTATCGGGCCAACCCACCACAAAAAGCCTTCATTTTCCACCCTTTCCACATACATATGCCCACCATTTCAAATCCCATTTTTTCCACAAATCTCATTGGCCCCATTTCTTTTGATGATAGTAAAGTACACATCATAAGCTTTCCAACGCCTTTTGAATTGCTTCAATTAGAGCCCGGATGGAAGAGTTATGGTCGTTCGAAGTTGCACTTATCCAGTTTTAATACCCAGACGGGTTTTAACATTTTCCAGGCCTAGAAATCTGGCCTAAAAGCGCGCCCCGGCCCAGAGAGCTCAAAACCCACTTAGGTTTTGAGAAGAATAGTAGACGACGTCGTTTTGTGCCGTGTCAACGATCCGCATGATAATCAAATCAAAACCTGCCTAGGTTTTGATTGATCTGGCGCCAAAATCTGCATGCATGCAATTGATCCCTTGATCTTTGCGCCACGTGTTTGACTTCCCCTTGACCACCCAAAACCCGTCTAGGTTTTGGTCCTTGGATGACTTGATTTATGGGATATGATCCCACCATTTCCCTCTAAATCTCTCACTCCCTTCACCTATAAATACCCCCTCCATTTCACCCTCATGTCACCAACTACCATCATCAAAATACCCCCTCCATATCAACTTTCATCATCAATAACTCTCATCAACCACCTCCATATTATACTTCCATTCTCTCAAAATTTCATCATCCATATCCATTTCTAACCCCACCAATCACATTCATCACCACCATATAACCATCCATATACCACTTTTTCAAACCATTCACGGTATCTCGTCCAAGCTTCAAGTCAAGGGGCAACTCAAGGGATCAAATTCATCGCATCCGCTACCATTAAACAAGGTTCGGTTTCGTCATCTATATTGTTGTGATTAATCATGTAATTCATTCTTTAGTTCCATGACTTGTACATATTTTGTAAAGTAAAAACCGCATTTTATATTGCATGATTTGAATAATAATTCCGCGAAATTAATCAAACTTCTCCACGCTCTCTTTCTTTTCAATGTTGATTTTATTAGAGTTTGTTTTATAACAGGCGAATTCGAGATTTCTTATAACTCTCGAATTCGTAACCTTACCCCCCCCCCCCCCCCGAATCTAGAAATCGGGTTCGTAGACCGTAGTCATTTTTATTGCTTTATGGTTTGTCGATTCCCTTAAATCGGCTGGCGACTCTTTTACAGTTTATAAACTCGTTTAATTATTTAAAATATTTATTTTTGCATAAAATAATTTAAATAAATATTTTAATTCATTTCCTTTGCTAATTCATGATTGGACCCGAGGAAAATGGGCCAGAAATTAATAAAACCTAGGCGGGTTTTATTAATTTCAACCCATCTTCTTCTGGCCCAAGGAGTAAACGGCCCAGTCCAGGGTTTGCTAAAACCTAAGAGGGTTTTAGTAGTCTCTGGTGGCTCATTTGCTCCTCTTTGGGCTTGAATTTGGTGATTGGGCCGGGGTTAAATTATTATTAAACTATTTTGTGTAATTTCGGATAATTTAAATAATAAAAAACGGGTTCATAAATAAATAAAGTTTCATCACCCCGAAAATGAATTTCGAAAAATAAAAATATCTTTATTTAAGGATTAAGCAACCTTACTCGGCTCCCGATCATTTAAGTAGCGCATCCGAAAACATTTCCCCGAACGGGAATTTTTCCGGGTCCTACACCTACCAATGCACCAAGAGATAAACCAAAAACCAAAAACCAAAACCAAGTGGGTTCCTAAAAGACCAAACAAACAACCTACCACTCGACACCCAAAACCTTTGTATGAAAGACCCAATCCAAAGAAAGGTATAATGTCCTTCAGTGCATGTATCTCTCAGGGCTCACAACGACCTCTGGTATTTGGACAGCGTATGCTCAAGGCATGTAACTGGAGATCCGACCAAATTCAGAGAACTCAAGGACAACAAGAGTGTAAAGGTAATGTTTGGAGACAAAAGCCAAGGGAGGATCCTTGGAGTCGGTAAGGTCGGTAAGAACTCAACAAATTGTATAAACGATGTATATTTTATAGAAGGTTTAGAATACAATCTTTTAAGCATTTCTCAATTTTGTGACAAAGGATACAAAGATTGGTTTAATAAAAGTTCATGTGTAGTTGAGAAAGAGTCACATGAAGTGGTCCTTAAAGGACATCGGATGAACAATGTATATGTTATTGACCTTAGTAACTCTGTGACCAATGACCTTACATGTCTTAGAGCTGCATTAGAAGAGTCCTGGCTTTGGCATCGTAGATTAGGACATGTCAACATGAAAACCCTTCAGAAACTAAAACTCCTAGTGCTGGTTAGAGGTCTACCATCACACAACTTCATTCGCGACAAATTGTGTGAAGCATGCACCAAAGGAAATAAACCAGAACCTCCTTTAAACCTCTGACCCAAGTCACTACCTCTAGATGTCTAGAATTATTGCATATGGACCTTTGTGGACCAATATCATACAAGAGTCTAGGAGGTCGATCATACATACTGGTAATTGTAGATGATTATTCAAGATTTACCTGGGTTTTATTTTTGAAGGATAAGACAGAAGCATTTCCTGAGTTTGAAAAGCTATACAAGCAGCTTAAGGTCCTTACAAATCTAACCTTAGTATCGATAAGGACAGATCCTGGTAAAGAATTCGATAATCAAGATCAATTTGGAAGATTCTATGATCAAGAAGGTGTTATTCACAACTTCTCTGCCTAAGGAAACCTCAACAAAACGGTGTAGTTGAAAGGAAGAACCGCACACTTGAGAATATGGCAAGAATAATCATCTGTGAGAATAATCTGCCTCTATTCCTTTGGGCTGAAATTATAAATGCATCAAACTATATTATCAACAGATGTGCCATAAGATCCTTCATGAAGAAAACACCATACGAGTTATTCAAAGGCAAAACACCTAATATAGCTCACCTCAAGGCCATTGGATGCAAGTGTTTCATACATAACAATGGCAAGAAGACTCTAAGCAAGTTTGAACCGAGAAGTGAAGAGGGCATTCTGGTAGAATACTCCTTATCCAGCAAAGCATACAGAGTTTATGTGAAAGCATCCAAGAAGGTGGAAGAGTCCATTCATGTCATCTTTGATGAGTCTCCCACCTCACCCACAGAAATGTCCTCAACAAAATTTCAAATACATCAAGAAGATGAAGAAGAAGACTTTACTAGCATCTTTCAACAAGGTCTTCCACCACTAAATGAAGAACCTCCTCCAAGAAATGAACCAGAAACATCTGTACAACCAGATCCGGCACAGGAGGAAATAGTTGATAACGACCAAGGACCTCCACAAGAAGAAATCCTCAAAGTTGTGATGGCTCAACGACACCTAATTCAAAGGATCCCCCAAGGACCTTCAGGTTCAAACCTGCCCATCTAGCTGACAACCTCCTATCAAGACTGGACACAGGTGTTAGAACTCGCTCTTCTCTTAGAAACTTTTGTGTCTTCCATGCATTTGTTTCGCATGTTGAGCCAAATGGACCTGAAGAGGCACTAAAAGACAGCAATAGGATATTTGCCATGCAAGAAGAGCTCAGCCAGTTTGAGAGAAATAAGGTATGGAAGCTTGTCTCGAGACCAAAGCACCATCCTGTTATTGGTGTAAAGTGGGTCTTTTGCAACAAATTAGATGAGCATGGCACAGTTACAAGAAACAAGGCCAGGTTAGTTGCAAAAGGATACAATCAAGAGGAGGGCATTGATTATGAAGAAACCTTTGCCCCAGTTGCTAGACTAGAGGCCATTCGGATACTTCTAGCCTTTGCATCATCAACCCACATGAAGCTGTACCAAATGGATGTGAAAAGTGTCTTCCTAAATGGACATCTAAAATAAGAAGTCTATGTTGAACAACCTCAAGGATTTGAACAAGAAAATCCACATACTCATGTCTACAAACTCCAAAAGGCCCTTTATGGGCTCAAGCAGGCTCCTAGAGCTTGGTATGAAAGACTCAACTCATTTCTTCTGGAAAATGGATTCAAAAGAGGTCTCATAGACAAAACTCTCTTCATTAAAACCTCAGGTCAGGATTCTAGTATCACTCAAGTTTATATAGATGACATTATATTTGGTGCTACTAATGAAAATCTAGTGAAGGACTTCTCTGACCTTATGAGCAAGGAGTTTGAGATGAGTCTGGTGGGAGAACTTAGTTTCTTCCTTGGCTTGCAAATCAAACAAAAAAATGATGGCATCTTTCTTAGTCAAAGCAAGTATGTCAAAGAGCTTTTGAAGAAATATGGTCTAGAAAATGCCAAGCACTGCAGTACCCCAATGTCATCCACACTGAAACTTGATTAGGATCAAACAGGTAAGGCCATCCATGATAAACAATATCGAGGTATGATAGGATCTCTTCTTTACTTAACTACTAGTCGCCCAAACATAATGTTTAGTGTTTGTTTATGTGCTCGGTTTCAAAGTGCACCCAAAGAATCTCACTTGATTGCTGTCAAAAGGATATTAAGATATCTTGCAGGTACGAAGGACCTTGGTCTATGGTATCCTAGAAACAACTCCTTGAACCTCATGGGATATTCATATGCTGATTTTGCTGGATCTAGAACAGATCGAAAGAGTACATCCGGAGGCTGCCAACTACTAGGGTTCACCTTAATATCTTGGCAATCAAAGAAACAAAATGTTGTTGCTCTTTCCACAGCAGAAGCTGAATATATAACATCCGGTGCTTGTTGTGCTCAAACCCTGTAAATCAAACAACATATAAAGGACCTTGGATTCAAACTCTCAAATATTCCTATCAAGTGTGATAACAAGAGTGCCATTCAAATTGCAAAGAATCCGGTCCAGTACTCCCGTACCAAACACATTGAAGTGCAACATCACTTTATAATAGATCATGTAGACAAATGCCATATTACATTGGACTTTGTTCCCACTCATCAGCAACTGGCCAATATCTTCACCAAGGCCCTTCCCACTGAGCAATTCATCACCAACAGAAGGGAACTTAGTTTGTCGCAACTTGATGACCAGTTGAGGGGAGCTAGCATTCCTCCATTCAGGGGGAGCTAAGGACCTCCACCATACGATTATACTGGCAGTTCTTTCATAATTGTTTAGTGTAACCATGTTTTTCTTTTACCCTTTATTATTTTCTCTAAATTATTCTTATTCCCTTTTTCATATTCCTTCCTTTTTCAAAATATCCTCTCCCTTCCCCAAAATCACACGCTTTCTAATTCTTTTTTAAATTTTGATTTTCAAAATCTCTCTCTCTCTCTCTCTCTCTCTCTCTCACTTTCCATTTTACCATCACATCACATTAACCCCTCCCCAACCGTCAATCATTCCTTGTCCCTTTTCGATGCCACTTTCCGTCGTTCCTCACTCCTTCCTTAATTACTTTCCCCCACCTTCTTCACTCTAACTCTCACCAGCCTCTATTTAACCCTCCACCTTTTATCCTTTTCACCACACACCCTCCTTCACTATCCTCACTGTCTCTATCACCACCTGCCCCACCATCTCGCTCCTTCAGTCCCTTTCCTCCCTCTGACTTCACCATGAAAAACGACCACCACAAAAAAGTGTCGCCCCATCCCCACCTGCCTGAGTCGCAAAACGACTTCGTTCCCGCAAGTCATCTCTAACCCCTCCCGATTCCACTGCCCTTGCCATTCAGTCTCAACCCCCTGGCATTCAATAACTCACTCACGAGCAACGTCTGGATAACCTTGCAAATCGTCTGATACTATGTTGTGAAAATGTCGACACCGACTCTCTACTCAAGGTCTTTCCATCCTTTTCAACACTCAAGGACATGGGCTGCTTCACCTTTTTTTACTGCGAATCGGTAATTTACCCTTCCCTTGTTCTTGAATTTTTCGCGAATCTCATTCCAAATTCCAAGCGCCCCTCTGTGAAAAGCAAAGTTGCTGGAATTGAAATCCTGCTCACCCCCTCTCAAATAGAACGCATCCTGCATCTTCATCCCAACCCGACCAAACCACCTTTATCTCTCTCATCCGACCCTAAGCGAGAACTTCGCCGGTAATTTGCCCGACCAACCGAACAAAAATCCTCTCAATACACCGGGTTGACATCTGAAGCCCGCTTTATCTATTATACCCTTGTTCGTACTATCCTTCCAAGGGGTACAAACAAGGAGACCATTAACGAAGCTTGTGGTACCTTTCTCCTCAATGGCCTCAATGACCGTCACCTTGACATTGGAGAAATGGTCATTCAGCAATTCCTCAAGGCTACCGCCTCAACCTCTGGCCCTCTACCATATGGGAACCTGTTAACCAAGATCTTTCACCATTGTAATGTTCTCCTAGACGGTGCTGCTCAGTCCTCTTTCAACTTGCCCACTATTGGCACCTCCCTCCTCCTTACCCTTGGGTACCAGGTGCAGCCAAACGGCTCCTGGCTTCATCTTGATGAAGTCAAAGTAGTTGAGGCCTCTAGTTCTACTGCTGCTGCAAAAGATGCCACGGACACCCTTCAAGGCCAGATTTCCAGCATTCTGTCTGCTGTCGAGGCCCTTCAGCAGGAGGTCAAGGCCCTCCGCAAGGCAAGGATTAAGCTGATAGAGGCAACTTCTCTTCTGAAGACCGATGTTCCAGCAAGCACACAGGCTACTCCGGGCTCCCCCAAACCAAGCTCTCCTACCATCGCTATTGACACACTCCCCGCTGATCCCCAGTCTTAAAATTGGTTTTCTATGATCGTTTTATAAACAACTCTTTTGCCAAACATTTTCCTCATGTTTTCTTTTTGCATGAAAGTAAAAAAGGGGGAGATGATCTATGCATAGTATGATAGTTATCAGGGTCTATAAAATAACTTAAACTGCCTTTTCCAAATCCCTATATGAATGAACTCTATCTGCTATATTATCTGACATGCGTATATGAATGTCCTTTATCAGCTATATCATCTGTCATGCATACTATGCTTGTATTTGGTTTTGTCTTTCACTCAAAACCGGGGAGATTGTAGAATCCCTCTTGATACAGGGCAAAGGACATTCACCCATTACATCTCAAGGACATTCGCGTCAGTTATGGAGTTTTGAAGTGAAAGACAAACAGAGACACCAAATCAGGGAAGTCTTCAATTAAAGCAAGTATCTCGTTCTCCTATCTAATTTTCTAACCAGACTAACTGATTATATGATCTTTATTGTAGGCAATAATCAGTAAAGAAAAATGGAAGGAAGCACAAGATTATATCTCGCAGAAGACAACTCAAAAAAGGAAGGAAATCTCGCTTCATGGAAAGAGGAGCAAATCGAAGCAGAGAAGAATCAATTTCAACGGATACAAACCATGACAGACTCGCATAAATAGAAGACTTTAATATTGAAGAAAACCAACGATTCCACGGAAGAAATCGGGTGTTTAAAAATGGAGAGTTGTTTTGAGTTTCATTGCTTTCTTTCTTCGAGTAGAAAGAAGTGAGACCTGTGAGATCTGTGATTGTGCTTTGTCGAAATCTAGACTGACTTAGATTCGACTGAGTGTGAGCACCAATCCAGTGTTTGGTGTGTGTTGTTTAGCATTCATCTGTAAAGTGCCCTTTGAAAGGCACTAGGTTATCAGTTGCCCTAAGGACATTAAGCTTAGGCAACTTTCATCGTTCAATATGTTATCTGTTCAAAGAGAAATAAAGGAGGTTATTCAGTTATATTCTTGTTCTCTTTTATTTCAATATTATTTTAGTTGATCTAAAGTTGAATCTTAACCTGAAAAGGTTAGGACCCTAACGTCCTTGTTGGTGAGTAGTTTTGCAGATTTTTTATAACCCTATTCACCCCTCTCTAGGGTTCTTTCATTTGTGAACTTAATTTAAACTCAAATATAAGTTTGTCCAAATTATTCGATTAAAATTGATCCAAAAGTTTTGGTAACAATTATCGACTTTTCGTACGACTTCTGATTCGTGCGGACCTAGAATGAATTAAACTTTTACATTTTAGTTATAAAATTATGGGTTAATGGCCTAACACAATAATTACTTTCGGGGTTTTGGCCAAGAAAAATGTAAATAAACCTTTTCACCATCAATGATTCCAACTTTCGATATGTTTTCTATCACTAACTTTTCTCTATTTTCAACAATGAAAAGTCTAAAATTTGATACCTAAAATAGGTAAAAAAATTTAATGATAAAAAATATGTTAAAAGTTTGGATTATTTATAAGGGATATTGGATTCTAATAATCCTTACTATCACAAATTGGATGACAATAATCTCTACTATCATTTTGGATTCTGGTGGTCAAAAAAAAATAAAATTGTATTCTAGTGGGACGCCGGCGAGTTGAGTGGCTGTGAGCCTGTGACTCGGTGGTTTTCTGACATGGCACCTAGGCCATATATTTGACCGGGTTGACTTTAAATTTTAGTGTCACATCAGACAATAAACACATGCCCATTACATTTTCCTTTTTTTTTTTAGTCCAGCTTGGAAACAATTAACCCTCTTTTTTCTCTTCTTTCTCTCTCTCTTGTTTTTCCCTTTGTGTTGTTATGCGGTTAAAAAAAATTCTCCAGCCAGATTCTCTCTCTCTCTTTCTCTCTCTCTCTCTCCTGCAATGAAGTCGTCCCCTCCCACAGTGATCCTCCTCCTTCTCTAAACACCCCTTTGCCTTTCCACCCACCACTCCACTCCCTCGTCATGGATCCTCCTCTTCTTCTTTCTCTTCACCTTCACCTTTCTCTTCACCCTCCTCAACCACCACCATCAATGCCACCCACCCCCTCGGCCGCCCCTCACGCGCCGTCGAAAGATACGACAGGAAGCCGACAGATACTTTCTTGGGGGTTTTTGTAGGTTTTTGGTGAATTGCAAATTCCAGAAAGAATTTGACAGATTTCAGAAAAACCCACCAAATTGTGAGAGAGAGAGAGAGAGAGAGAATCAGAAACAAGGGAGCATAGTGAAAGAGAGTTGTACAACGACCTAGGGTTTGAGCAATTTCAGAAATTCTCTTGTGGGTTTTGTTTGGTTTTGAGTGAATTGCAAAACCCAGAAGAATTTGTCGGATTTCGATCTACATCTCCCTCTCTTTGGAATTTCTTCTGTGATTTGGTGTTAGATTTGGTGATTCAAAGTTCTGATTTTTCTGGGTACATTCCATTTTGGTTTGTTCTCAATTTGGTTGAAAATTTTCTGTGTTTTCTGCAATTGTTAATGGGACCAATGCTCTAAGGTGATGGTTCATCAGTAGCTTCATCATCCTCCCCTTCGATTTTTCTCCATGATGTCCCCCAATTTAATTAGGCTCTTCCTACCCTTGGCTTCAAGAGTTGACCAACTCTCTGCTTTCATTGATATTCCCCTGTTAATTAATATGCTTTTGATTGTAGCCATGTCTGAGATTTAGTTGATCTTTCTCCCTTTATTGGTTTTTTGGTCATCTGATCTAGATTAGCATCATGTGTTGGGATTATTCGTAATCCTTTATGTGGTTTTGGTTAATAATAATATGAGTTTGGTAATTTATCTATAGGCCCAGAAATCAATTGGGAATGCTTTATTTCTAAGAGCATTTGTTTCAATCAATTAACGCAGTAGTCATGATCAATTACTCATGATGATCTATCGCCAATCTTGAATCTATCAACGTCAGAGAGAGAGAGAGAGAGAGAGAGAGAGAGAGAGAATCTGGCTGGGAAATTAACACAATTGGAAAGGGAAAAAGAAGAGAGAGAGAAAGAAGGGATAAAAGGGGGTTAATTATTTCCAAGCTGGACTAAAAAAACAGAAAAATGCTATGGAAATGTGTTTATTGTCTGACGTGGCACTAAAATTTAAAGTCAACCCGGTCAAACACATGACCTAGATGCTATGTCAGCAAACCACCGAGTCACCGCCACTCAACTCGTCGGCGTCCCACTCAAATACAATTTTTTTTTTTGGACCACCAGAATCCAAAATGATAGTAGAGATTATTGTCATCCAATTTGTGATAGTAGGGATTATTAGAATCCAATATCCCTATTTATAATCAATAACTCAAAAGTAGATATTATTTATGCCAAAAATCCTAAAATTATTGTGTCCCTCCTCATTTTATTTATGGTTTTAGAAGCCGAGACAGTCAAACTTTAAAGCTTTCTGTTAATGTACCGATAAATACACTGTTCGTCTGTGCATATATAAAATAGTTGTCACTAAATTTTTGACGAAAATCACTATAGTAAAAGTATATTGTTATTATTTTTAACAAAATATTATATTAGAAACTATCAATTGAATATTAAAAATTACAAAATATTTAACAATAACCCATAAAATGAATAGGGGAATATATGGTTGCTCGAAAGTGCTAGTAGTATTTTTATGTAATGAATTGAATTAATCAATTGAATGTTTAATCATATGGCACGTTCTCAATGTGTCCTATTTATGTCTAGTTGTTAGTACTACTATTAAGAAACATTAAGCTATCTGTGTGTGAATACTTGAAAGTTGTGCTATTTTTGTCATTATTAATAATAATAAAAGAATATAATAGTGAATATTTCACCAAGCTTTCACACTGTACTTACCATGCAAGACCCTTTAATTAATTTTATAAGTCCACCATTATTTTACGCCGTATCGTAAGATACAACACCGCAATTTATCACAATTTACTTCAACTCATTATTAATTGTCATTACCTTTTTATTATTTTCACTGCAACTTAACGCAATTTACCGCAACTTACCGCACCGTAAATCAACCGCATAAAAAAATGGTGCCTAGCTGATAGTGTCTTTACCACACAATAATCACGTTTTCTGTTCGCCAGATTGGATTTTTGGAATATAATCGTGCGTCTAAATGTCAGAAATCAGAATACTTGATTTCTGATACTTGATTTCTGATTGCAAAAATTAAAAACAAAAGATACTGTCTAAATGAATAAGTCATATGAGACCGAGACGATATTTATTTTCTAAAGCTAAATCAAAATTTGGAATAAATGAAAAGAGTTAGTTAAATATTGTATTGTATCAAAAATTGTGAAATATTGATATTGTACTTTTTTTTTATAATTGAAAGTCAAAAAAAGCAAAAGAAACAGTAACAGCACCACGAAAATCGCAGAGAAAAGTACAGCGAAAAGACAACAACCAACAAGAAGTCACACAAACAAAACCATGACAAACATCACAAACACAAAAAAAATTAACACTTTCGCTCTTTTCGCCATTTCTCCTCAAGCCGCTTCGCAACAATCACAGGGTCCCCACGAATGAAGCCCATACCACATCCAAACTTAGCAACTCGTGCCATGTCCGCCAGAAGAGTTTGAGGATGCTCTGACGAATCAAGAACCAAGCTCGCCATTTTACCCTTCCTTCTGACATGTTCTTCAGATCTAACAGACTTAGACCGGACCCTACACGAAGCACGACTAACCAACCTCTACTTAAGGTCCCACAGTATGTTCACATTCTTCTTTTGCCGGCACTTAACTTTGAAAGCCTGAAGACGGGAGTCCTCCACATCAAGAGGTGAATGACACACCACCTCATCAACAGCTTTGTCAGGCGTGTCAATGCCTTGGGAACAGCAAAAGGACAAGGATCAGAGACGGTAGCAGAACTATCGGAAGTAGAAGGATACACATAATCACCATCAACGACATTCGCACCAAACTTCCTATCCTTAGGAACCCAAATCCAATTCTCAGAACCTCTCCTAGAAAGAGGAGAAGACTCATGCTTCTTGCAGAATTTAGCCCAACCAACAGTTAAGACGGAACCGCTACATCTCCACCCATTCATCTCAAGGATAACACAAGAACCCGCTTTTTATCTTTGAAACAAACAAAACCATACCTCTTTCCATTACGCCGCACCTTACTTGGGATGTACGCATCAACTCCAGAACCAAACTTCAAAAATAAGTTTTTCAACCAAATATTGTCCACCCCAACCGGCAAGTTGTCCACAAACAAGTTTTTCAACCAAATATTGATATTGTATAAATATCATGTTCTTTCATTTTTTATAACTTTGTTTGATAAAAACTAATAAAAAGGTAGTTAGTTGAAAAGTTACATTGAAACCGTACATTGAAATTATATAGTGACAAGTATTATGAGACAAAAGTGTGCTATATTGATAATAAAAACCAATTACGAATAATACCTTAATAGAATTAACTTCATAAGTATGCTATATACACATGATTGTTCATAAATTTAAAATATTATGGATGAAAATATAGTTTTATAATATTTATAATAATCATATTTTAGTACTTGGACGATTCAATTATATCTCTTTTCTTAATTTACCATGCAATAATATAAATTTTGTATTAAGATAAGACATTTATAAACATATTTAATTTATTATAAATCCTATCATTTTGGTAAATTATAATTAAAAAGAACGTAAAATTTACTGGTGACCAGTGGTTACCCTTTGCTCAATGAATGGATTAAAGTTACGCGATATTTTTTTTAAAAAAATTATAAAGAATATGAGAGCTACTTTATTATTTTTTTTTTTTTTTTGAATAAGAATATGAGAGCTACTTGAGTAGTGTAGAGTGGTCCTTTGGGGATAAGATTTGACTATAGAGCAGTTCACACTCATTTTAGAGGTTCAACTTAGTTAATTTCCATAAAAATGAAGCTAATAGAGCTATTTTTGTTCTCCAATTTTATTTTTTTTTTAATGGATTGATGTAGACCGATGCTACCTTTATTCACTGAATGAAGTTAATCGTGCAAAGATTAAACTACCAAATCAAATAAATAAAGCGTGGGCTTTCCAGTTAAACTCGTTTTCCCAACCTATCCCCACCATAATGTTGCATTCACATCATATATATAATGAGGCCAAGTTATATCAATTTGAATTGTCCCTATATGCCTATTCGACAATGCCTTATTTTGGCAATAAGTCAAATTTTACATTATTTTATCATATTATTCAAAAGAACGTGTCGATATTTTTAGGTAATTTATATTAATTTTTTTATTGAACTCATAATATTTATTTAAAAATAAAAAAAATAATTAATGTAATATTTATCTATCGCACTACTTTTCTTAACTAATTTTATCTTAACTTACCTTTCCTACACCTTCTTTATGCCCAAACAGAATTAGACTTACAATGTTGGGTGTGAACAACAATCTTCTATCTTCAACACAATCTTCTATTTATACTTTATTGATTCTAAATTCTTAGAATTCGAATTTTTTTTAATGAATTTTTTTATTCTTATCCTTTCCTTCCTTTTTTAGGTTTTTTTATTAGAGCAAACCTATATACTATAACAAAAATGAAAATCAATATCCATCCGAACTCATGTTTTACCTCCATCTATCTGAATGATCGGTCTCAATTCGGGAGGAAGAACTGGTAATAGACACAAAACCATCCATTCTGGTTCTATATTTGTTCGACTAAAAAATGCTTAGCCAATTCCATGCGTTTAACTAAAAAATCCTTTCTTCTTCCAACTTTTCGGTCTTCCCATTAGGGGGTGGGAGGTTGTGAAGACTATCATCGTCAAGAAGGTTATTAGTTAGAGATAGTTTTTGTTATATTGCATGTTCATACTAGTATAAATAGGACTCATGGTTGTACTCTTTACCTTAATTAACATTGATATCTTTCGAATGATAAAGCTTTCGTTTACTCTCTTTCTCTGTTTTCATACTATCCCAAAACTTAAACAAGTCAGTCTCAGAAATGGAAGTTTAAAAATGAATGAAGATATAAAGATAATTTTCAAAATTATAAATAAAATAGGATTTTAAAAATGATGAAAATATAGCAATTTCAATATAATTGCTATATTTTATTTATACTTTCACAATAATGATGCATGTGGTAAATATTTTCTTTTATAAAAAAAATTTAGCATGGTTATGTGGATATGTCATGTCATCCAAAATGGTTATTAACCATTATGCCGCAAGACACATATCATTTTAATTATTAAGTTTTCGGATGTTAATATACTGAACTTTTGGAATAATGGATAATAATACATTAAACTTTAACCTTGGACAATAATACACTGTACTTTGGGGGGTGTTGAACAATAATGCACCCGGAACAATTTCGATAGTGATTGACTCGGTGACAATCCTACTTATAGTAGGTGGATGAGATGAATTAGCCCAAAAATATTTAAATTTATGACACGTCAGCTAATCCACATATAAGCAAAAGGAATAACTTTGAAAAGAGTAAAAAAAACAACAAAAAATCACATTTGCTTAAATGTGTTTTCGCTGAGAGATTATTGTTATAGTTGTGTAAAATCACCTTTGCTTATGTAGATTTGCTAACATGTCATAAATTTTGATATTATTTAGCCAATTTATCTTCTCGGCCCGCCCCGCAAGATTGTCATCAAGTCAGGCACCATGGAAATCGTTTCGAGTGCATTATCGTTCGACACCCCTCAAAGTTTAATGCATTATTGTCTAAGGTCAAAGTTTAGTGCATTATTGTCCAATACCCCAAAAGTTAAGTATATTAGCATCCAAAATCCTTAATAATTTGAAATTGTTGGAGTAAACAAATGAAGAACGCTAAATGCCAACCAGGCAGCCATTAATCTTTGCAATAAGAACCTTATTATTACTCACTCCATCTTTTTTATTTGTCACCTTATCTAATACTTCTATCTTTGTTATTTATCAAATTACCTTATATTTACAATTTTAATAACTATAATATTTATTTTATTTCTAATAGATAAATGTTCTACGTCATTCTAAAGATATCACCAACTTAATGATTTTTCACAATATTACCAACATTTTTATTGACTTTGGTAATGTATAATTGTCAAAAAAAATAAAATAAATAGTATTTTACGCAATGATTAGCTAGCTAGTCCCTTCTTTCTTGCCCACTTTTATTGAATCTCTTTTCAAAATAGTGAGATCTACCCCTAACCTACCATATATTATATGACGTCACAGTTTGAATTGAAAAGTTTGTAGTAGCTGAAGATGCCATGCTCGCGAAATGCATGCCAATGTAATTTTGTGCGTAGACAGCGTACATCATATCTACTAGCTAGACTTATACAAGTGTAAAGATGCGTAGGTGGGTGAATACAAAAATGATAAATATTTCGTTGATTTTACATTTTATCTAAATCACTTATAAAATTAAATTTAAATATATTTAAATTATTATAAAGTTATATTTCATTACTTTGATGGTTGTTACAACTTATAAACAATATAAAAATAATTATTTATTAGTATTTTTTCATAAATATAAAATTATACATAAAATATGCATTTTCTAATATGATTGGTAAAATTAGACTGTTATTTATTATACTTTTATAGTTGATAAATATATATAATTATAAGAAAAATATTCTTAAAATTTACAAAAATGTGAAATATGGACAATTCAAGATGGTTATTAACCATCTTGGAGCAAGATGTGTATCATTGTCCTTACTTACGCTACAATATATGAGTAGGTTCACTACTATAACTTTTTTATTTTTACGAAACACTGCTATATCTTTAATTTAATTTAATTAATTAACTATTTTTGAAATAAGGGGCATGACCAGCTTCTATCAATTGAATTGATTAATGCAAAAATATTAAATGTCTTAATGTAATAGGAATAATAATCATTTTAAATTTCACTTAAACCATTCGAAAAATTAAATATCAACATATTTCAATTATTATAAATGTATGTGCGTATCATTCTTTAAGCGTTATTGCGACTTATAAATTATATGAAAATAGTTATCTATTTATATTTCTTCATAAGGAAAATAGGATAATATATAGTCCAATGTACTTTAAAGGTTTGGATTGTGGTAAGTTGTACTTTAAGTTTGTATCACAATGCAACAAAACATAAAAATATAGGATTTAAATGTACCACTACCAAGCTTTTAATAATATTTTTAAGTTTGGATTGTGTGGTAAGTTGTATTTTAAGTTTGTATCACAATGTAGCAAAACGTAAAAACGTATAAATGTAGCAAAACGTAAAAATGTAGGTAAGTTGCGAGAGTCTCGTGAAACGGGTCTCATTCTCACCAATGAAATATCCTACACGACCTCATTCCATTCTCATCCCGTGCCATGTCAGTAGTGAGTCGATTTCAAACTCACCGTTAGAGATGGTCTAATATCTCCCTTTTACTAGTTGATATCGGTTGTCGACGGTTGTTGAAATCGGGATTCTAGTTAGCTATGATCAATGAGCGTAGTTAGGATCGGAATCGTAGAATCGGCTCGAGGATCGTATAAATCTAATACAACTAGAAAATATTTAAAAAAAAGTTCTATAATAGTTAAAATCTTAACAAATGTTCACTAGTAATGAAACAGTACATTAAATTGTACATTCAGTGGATAACATTAATACAATTTATGTTGTTATGACAAAATTTTAAAGATGATAATGTGCACAAACATTATTAAACTCATGTAGGATCGAGGATCGAATCATAAAATCGTAGAATCATATTGCAATTCTGACACATAATTAATATTCAGGTTAGCCCAGAATTGTAAGATCCTAACTATTTTAAGATCCTAATAAGAGTTGGATAGATGAAAGGTTTTTGGATTGTAAACTCGTAAAACCATTGTTTTGGATTGGGATTTTAATAACTATGGTTGTCGTCCGTGATTTTTTTTTTAATTCGGATTTCCACGTAAATTTAATGTCTCTCCCTTTATCTTTATTTTTGCTCTCTCTATTATTATCCTCAATTTATATAATTACGGTTTTGCTATACATCGCCCTTAGAGCGACAAATAAGAAATTTATTTTCAACAATAAAATGTTAGAATATTTCCTTATTTTTATTTTGTGTATAGTATTAATCCCTAAATATAGTCGGAATCTAGCGTAATTCTATTACCTAATTAGGTTATAATTTCATTATATTCTTATGGTAATATTTTCATGTTTTGCCTAAAATAAATTCATAATATCATTTTATTTCTTTTGGGGGCCAAATCTACAAATCAACTAAATTTTATAATATATCACCTTATTTTCTATTGGAGGCGCAAATGGTATCATCCCTTTCTCTCAAATTCAAAGTTGGATAAACTAGCTATTGTTCAAAACTTGATGAAGCAATTTGCAAATGCATCTAAATTAGAAATACATGAAAAATAGCAACGCTAAAGTCTACATTTATCATTTGTTTGGCTAAATGTAATTAAGGACACCCTGGGATTTACGTGTGAATACCACTGAGAGTAGCCATTGACGTTCCCATTCAAAATCGTTGCATGCAAGACCTTTTTCTCAGGAGGTGATGATCAAACACATGACATACTAATGATGATAGAAAGAAGAAGAAGAAAAAGACGAGTGATTTGTACAAATCAATTATACGCCAACTATGATAATGCAAAATAACATTAAGTTGATTTGTAAGTTTGTCACACAAAGGAAATCAAATAATATAATGAATTTATTTTAGGCAAAGTATGATCACATTATCATAAGAATATAATGAAATTATAGTCTAATTAAGTAATAGAATAATGATAGATTAGGATTCTATTTTAGGATTAATATTATACACAAAATATGAACAAGGAAATATTCTAACATTTATTGTTAAAAATAAATTTCTTATTTGTTGCCCATAGGGCGACGTATAGCAAAACCGATATAATTATCCTATATTTCCTTTTGTTACGTATTATCACTCTATTTTCACCCTAACAACTAGCAATACATCTAAATCTAATTCTAACAAGTCCGTAAACAAATATTAGCAATTCAATCCTTAAAAGTTAAAAGGAAAGTAACAAAATTATATATCGATTGCACGTTGTGGCATGAACAAATTTTGTGAATGAATGTAGTAACATAATTGGAAATGTGTATTAATATAATCTTGGAGCCAATTGCTCACAATGAATGAATCAAAATGTGTATGTACACCTAGCAAAGAATTGTATTCATGGCCAGTTTTGGACCAATAATTTCCTAATGTATAAAATGAAATTAAGGTAGGTAAGTAATTAGCACGATCGATCGATCTATCATTCATGAGAATGAAGATAGGACATGATGAGGAGCACAAGGAGAGCTCCTCCAAGTCTTAGCATGCAGCCTGAGCGTCTCCCTGGCCCTCTCCTTGGTCTTGGCATCACAATCCACCTGCAAAACCAGGCACAACTTTGTCACCACCCCAACCTGCACCATGTCCTGCAGCACGGCTGTGCTCCCTAAGAACTTAGCAATGGATGCCAGGATCCTGACCCCTCTCTCGCTCGCAAAGTGGGACACCCTCAGAATCTTCTTCGAAACCACCGCTACCCCGGCCCCGTGCGCCAGGAGCTCAGCCCTCCCCTCCGCGCACCCACACACCTGGTCAAGCACGGCCATGGCCATCTCGGTTGACCGCTTGTCCTCAGCGTCCATGAGGAGGTCGACGAGGACTGGGACAACCCCAGCCTCGACAGCCCGCACACGGTTCCTACCCCACGGGCATGCCAGGGCGAGCACCTTGAGTGCCGCCCTGGTTGCTCGGGGTGAGACCTGGTCCTTGATCAGCTGGACCACTTGGGTCAGATGATCAACCTTGAGAGACGCCGCCTGTGCCGACTCAGCTACCTGTATCAACCCCTTCATGAGCTCAACCGCATGAGCCCGGCACTCGAAGTTGCTCCTGCTCATTACCCTACTCAAGGAATCAAACAATGCTCCCTCAGTCTGCGCCATCAGCTTCTTGAGCCTGTCCTCGTTGGACACCTTCAGCTGGGACAAAATCCCCAACGCCTCATCACAAGCACTCATATCCTGATCCAGTGAAATGGAGTCCTGGACGATCACCCTTGACAAAAACTCAACAGCCCCAGCTGACTCCAGGCAGCGTCTGTTGGCAGTGCTATAGGATGCGATGGATCTGAGCTTCTTCAAGCACTTGGCTTTGGTCTGAATGTCTGGGTTTCTGTCAGCGTCGCGGATGAGCTTGAGGATCTGGGAGTGTGTGGCGGGGGGTTTAGGGGTGGGGAAGCGCTCGATGCCAGAGGAGGCGTGGAGGGTGCACCATGACTGGATCACCCTCCGGAGGGTGTGGTTCGGTGTGAAAAACTCTGTGTTGATGTCCTGTTTGGTTACCGGGCAGCTTGTGTTGTTGTTGATGAATACCCATTTCTCAATGTTCTCCCTCTCGTAGGTGATCCCTGTTGAGACTGTCACTGGGTCTTTCATGATCTGGAGGGAGATCGGGCACAAGAAATACGGTGGCACCTCGATGTCTTGCTCTATCGGGTTCATCTTTAACAAACAAGTGATGAATCTGGTGGATGAAGATGGAGAGAAAATATGTATAGGAAGGTAGTTGGAGTTGGAGTTGAATATGTGTTTTGATTTGATGAAATGATGATGGGAGAAGCTTGGGATTTGGGGGGTTTTTATACGTGTGAGGATAGGGGAGAGAGAGAGAGAGAGAGAGAGAGAGAGAGAGAGAGAGAGAGAGAGAGAGAGAGAGATTCAAAGAGGGGTAAGTCAAAACACGGGAAAAACAAAACAAAATTAAATGAAGAAGGAAAATTTGGGGTAGACTTTTCAAACTGATTGAACAGCTCAAGGTGATTAAAGAGGACTTTCTTATCAAAAAAAAAAAAAAAAAAGGAGGACTTTGTAGACGCTACTTTCATTGTTTTACTGTATATTTTAAGTAGAATATCAGTATATTTGCATGTGATCATATAACTTTTTCTTCCATTAGTTCATACCCAAATCACATTTTGTGTTACTATTATTTTTAAAATTTTCCTTGGAAAGACAATATTCTCTTTTTTTAACATCGTAAAATTTTTCCATTACTTACCAGCTGGTGGTACACAAACATACTTTTTTCTTCATTACAAATGTAAAAGACTTAAAAATAATTACAACATTGATTGCTATTATGCTTTTGGTCTCTATCTAATTGTCTCTTTGGAGAGAGTGAATAAATATTTACATAATCGATAAAATTAGTGAAAAAATATAAAATTATGTAAATTATAAAAATTAATTTTGAAGGATTGGTAAAGGTAAAATAGGTAAATGCAAATTGCGTTAATAATGAAAAATGATGAATAATTAAAGATAAACAATTAGTTATCATATTTAAAGCGAATTATAATCTATTACATATATTAAAACAAAACCCCTCACTATGAGCTTTTGCCACATATCATAACCACAAAATTTTAAAGAAAAAATATAATTTTTTTTTTGATAATCAAGGGGGCGAACTATATTTGATTTTCATCAATAAAATGGTACATATCTACCGATGCCTTTTCCGAAATCGGATCAGGAACATTAGCAGTCCATATCCTCTTCTCGTGACTCCATGGATGCCAGTGTGCAATTAATTTCATGGGCCACTTTGTTTCCCTCCCTCCTTATAAATTGAAAGCTAACAAAATCGAAATCAGAAACTAACTGTAGAATGTCATTGATAATAAGTCCTAGTTCATTCTCATCAAGAGACTTGCTTCTGAGTTTTTGGATCAACAGTAGGCAGTCATTTTCCATGATAATGTTTTTGTACCCCATTGCTATGGCTTCCTAGAGACCAAATCTGCAAGCTTGGGCTTCTTCCATGGTTAGGGAGGTGAAAGACCCTCCCTGCTGCACACCTGCACACAGAACATTACCGTCACTATCTCGGGCCACGAACCCCCTTCCCCACATATTTTCCCCGATTTTTTGGGCATCACAGTTGAGTTTTATGACCCCTGCAGCTGGCGGTTTCCATCTAGTTTCAAAGGTGCAATCCTGCTGCTCAAAATTCTCCCTAACCTCTCGGTAACTCTTCACGAAGTTGATCGCCCTGTCACTTGCCCGCACCAGGTTCTGTGCTTTGTTGTTATGGATAAATCTGTTGCAAACATTCCAACACTCCCAAAGAATTGCTATGAAATACCCAAGCTCCTCAGCATCAAGTTTCTCGCTCCATGTAGTCTCTCATGGACGGGAGATCGCCCTTCCAAATTGCCCTCTGCATTTATGACCCCTCCCATACCTGCCGCGCCAAGGGACACTCCATCAGGACATGGGTGTCCGACTCAACCAAGTACCCACATATCCGACACGTTTTGGCATGGCTTTGGACCCTCCTCGCTATATTCTGGCTCGTAGGGAGCACTCCTCAAGCTAATCTCCATCCAAAAACTTTAATTCTTGGCGGCATGTTTAGTTTCCATAGAGCAAGCCAAAATCCATTCTCATTCCGCGAGGTAGTCGCCCCCTCCAAGTCATCCATGAAAAAAATAGAAAATTAATAAGCAACACATTATAGAGAAGAAAAAAAAAGGGTCAAAGGTAAACTATATCCAATTGAATGTTGAATAATACGTTATAAAAGGTAACAGAACATAGCTTTTCAAATTCTGAAATTAATTGTCATCAATAATTCCACTAAAAACTTATTACCACATACTCTATATATCACCTACTCAAGCAAAGATTCCACAAGTTACATTAAGTATCATGAGCCCTTAGCCTCAACCCTCATATATTACTATTTACAAAAATCTCATCAACAGTTCCATTTTCGCTCCATTTTGAGCACTCTAAATTTACTTATATTTTTTTATTTCACCGCACGTTTCTAATTCATATATCTTTTACCTTTCAGGAGTCATGTGGACGATTTGTATAGTTGCACACAAATTAAAGTCTCCACCCTCATCATATGATTTATTCATATAAGGTAAATTCTTCTAACTTTTACAATAAACTTCATAAACTATTACTTTATGATTCTCTGTTATGTCAAGTTTAAGCTTATTTATTTTAAGGTAAAAAATATATTTTGTTTTTTTTTTTGGAAGAAAAGAATATGTACAACTCTAATAATGTATAAGTTTGGATTCCGTAATTAATCATTTTTTATGCAAGTATATAAGAGCAAAAATAAAACAAAAATAATTATGAAAAGGAAGCTATATTATTTGGAGGGTTAAATAAAAATAATAAATTAACTTTCGCTTTTCATATATTATGGGCCTGACTTACTTCAGTATAATTAACAAAGGTAGGCTATAATATTTTTGGGCTAGAGTATTGCAACTGTAATTACACATTATGTGCGTTAGGGCTTGACAGGTATATGATGTTAAACTTTGTAAATTTTGACCGTTAATTGTATAAGTTATATTTTTTAAGGTTAACAAAATACTTTACTTAAATATAATATTACAAGTTAAATTAAGATAAAACGTGAAAACTAGCTTTATGGTCACAATGATGCACTGAACAACGAAAAAAAATGACACATCTCCTTGGAACAAAGGAAGTAGGAAGAATGGATAATTATAAAGGGTGTTTGTATGTTAGCCTTTTGAATTAAATGAATATTTGACGCCCAAAAAATCGAACATTATTATAATAATTTATTGGTAAAGTAATTAACAATGTGTGATTACATTATTATTGAGATTTTGGATTGATAACATAATAATAATAATCATTGTAAATTTAATAACAGTATTTGAACCGAAAATTGAAAAAAAAAAAGAAAAGAAAACTTATTTCCAACTGAATGAAAAAAAACAACCAATAAGATAAGTAACCCGTGCATGACACGGGCGTAAAGACTAATTATACTGATGTAAACATAAACAAGATGGAGTAAACTAATTAACATTTAGAAATTGAGGAATATTTGACCATGAAATTGATTAAAATTTAATAAACGTAAAGTTGTATTAGTGGACTAATTCAATATTTGTATGCTGATGAATACGGAGTATATTATATATATTTAAAACATAAGTTATGAAAATAGTATAATCACTCATTTAATTTGTTGTCAATCAACATCAACAGTCAGATGGCTTCTAATTAAACTTTGAAAATTACAACTTGTAGTAACATAAAAATTAATCATATATTTCTACAAGAATATAGAGAATAGTTTTATGAATATATCAAAAATATAATCAATATATTTAAAAAGGTATGTGCTCATGTTTTCATATCTATCTTATCTAAAAAAATTTTAAATTTTGAATTTCAATATGATAAGTAATTATTCTCTTTTAATAAAGTTAATTTTAGGTACAACTCTATATGATATATATTTAAGAACTTTATGTTTCTATGGTTTAAAGACTTTTTTTTTTTTTGTATACCATGGATTTTTACTACATTACATTAAATTGGCTGAAAAATACTATAAGTGATGGGTGAGTTGAAACGTCTATTTAATTGTTTTTTAAATATTATGCACCATCACGTATTAAATTTATCTATTGATTATTTTTATATGATTATAATTGATGTTCTGAAATGAATATTGATATCAATGAACTTATACTATTTCTTTTGTATTTTGCAATTTTTTGATGTTATTAACTTTATGTATAAATTTTATTAATGTTAATTAACACATAAGGCCTCGTTCTTTTATACGGTTGGTTGCAGTTGGTTGCGGTGCGGTGAGGAATAAATGTGATGGATTGTGGTGGGTTGGGAAAAAGTTAATTTAACTTTTAATAAAAAGATAAACTGAAATTGAAAAAGTAGATTGTGGTGGATTGTTGTAGATTGTGATAGATTATGGTGGGTTGTAATGGGATATAAAAAAGGGAAATTGAATTCTAATAATACAAACTTTTGGCCATATAAGACTTAATAATACGAACTTTCGATTTGGTTCTTAATAATACGAACTTTGACCCCCTGTTGCCCCCAGTAACACGTCACCGAGTTAAGTACTTAACTCGGTGGCAGGATGACGTGACGGCCGGAGTAATATATTTTGACTTTATTATGTACACAATCAGCATTTGACTTATCCACATCACCTCTCTTCCTTCCCCTTTCTCTCTCCTCCTTCCCCTTTCTCTCTCCTCCCCTCCTCTTCTTCGATCTAGAGAAGATATGGCCATGGCCATGGCTTGTCCTCCTCTTCTCTCCATTTCTCTCTCTACAACATCTTGCCCCCCTCTTTGTGCAAAACCAAAAAGAGAAACGTTGCTTGATTGATGGGAAGGTTTGTGAGAGTTTGGCTAAGGAGAATGGTACTACTTCCTCGCAGTTCTTCGCCAAGCATTTATCTCCTATTCATGTATGAATTTCGAGTTTTTGAGGTTTTGGTTTGTTTTATTTGTGGATTTTGGTATATTCTGAAGTTTTTGCTGCCATTTTTGTCTTCTGGGTTGAGTGGGTATTTGGATTTGGATATTTGTGGGATTCTGAAGTTTCTGCTGCGAATTTTGTTTCTGGGTTAAGGATTTTGGTTAGGAAGAGTGTTTGAAGCATTTTTGCGGGTTTTGGGGTTTGGATATTTGTGAGATTCTGAACTTTCTGCTGCAATTTTTTGTCTTCTGGGTTGAGTATTCTTTACGAAAAGTGTCTTTCTGATCTTCGTTTTTTAAAAGCCAAGAGCCTTTCTGCAGATCCATTGTTCTTTTTCTCTTTTTGGTTGATTGAGAAGTCAGAATTTCGATCTAGGTAATCTATGTTGTAAAAATTTGTGCATCTCGATCTGGGCTATAAGAATTGGAAAGAAAAATTGAAGTGGGTTTTGCACAAAGAGGGGGGTAGGATGTTGTAGAGAGAGAAATGGAAAGAAGAGGAGGACAAGCCATGACCATGGCCATGTCTTCTCTGGATCGAAGAAGAGGAGGGGAGGAGAGAGAAAGGAAAAGGAAGAGAGGTGATGTGGACAAATCAAATGCTGACTTTCATTCGTTCTTCTTCACTTTCATTCGTTCTTCTTCTTCTTCACTTTCAAAGGAAGCTACTCTATGTTTTCTTCTTCTTCACTTTCATTCGTTCTTCTTCTTCACTACACTACTTCACTCAACTTCAAAGATGCAGAGAGAATTGGAGAATTGGGAAGAAAGAGGAGCATTGAAGGTTCAAGTTTACGAGAATTGGTCGAGCTTCTAGTTTGAGTGTCGGTTTCAGCCACGCCACCGTCGACCGATAATCTTGCAGTGGTAAACATCATTATCAAATTGTATGTCAGGTTCTGAAATTAGGGTAGATGGTTAATTTTGAATGTTAGGGTTCGAAATCTGTATTAGATGGTTTTGTCAAAAGTTAGGTTATGAATTTTGTTAATTTGTAAATTTAGGGTTTGAATTTTGTTGAAAGTAAAGGGGAATTATTTGAACAAATTTGGGAATTGTTTGTTGAAATATGTATTGGGTTTGATTGTGATGCACAAGATGATCCAATGTATTCATTCATTGTCCGATTCAACTCATTGAGGATTTACATCCCAGAGAAAATCGACAACAAAATCGACAACAAAACCCTAAACTCTTAACCCAATCGATTCAAATGAAATCGACAACAAAAAAAAACAACTCAAACCCTAATTTTTGAATCTTCATACTAGCGCACACCACCAATTCAATTGAAGGTTGTCGATTTTCAAAACAATTGAAGGCTGCCGATTTTCAAAACAGATGTCATCTCAGACAATGAATTCCTTTAGGATTTACCTCCCATCCTCCTCGACATCGTGGGTTGCAAAACTCCTCCTCAATCTCTAGCTTCCTCTCTCTCAAATCTTGGTCTCTAATGGTCGATTCAATTTGGTAGTTGGGAGGAGTTAATTCAGTTTAAAGACAAAAATTGGAGTCAAATAGGGGTATTTTTGTCACTCCAGCTACCTAAATCGTTTTTTGTGTTGACTTCGGCTGACTTCATCGGATTTTCATAACTTTTGGTCGGAAAATACCCAATCAGCAACTTTTGACAACAATCTGGTCCCCAAAGAGTAAAAAAAATAATGTGGTCCTTAAATAGTCACTTTTAGGGAATGTATGGCACCCCAGAGCAATACCCTTTTCTAAGCAATGTTGATCGGAAAAGTTTTAACCATATATAAATACTTTTGGAAAGGATTGAATATTTTTGGATAATATATATATATATATATATATATATATATATATATATATATATATATATATATAAAATACAAGTATTTGTTTTTAATGGAAAAGTATTTATTATCTATTTTATAAATTTTTTTAAATTTTCTAATGTTTTCAAAAAAAATTCAACTAATCATATGAAAATTTATCAAATCGGCCGTTACCTTGAAAAAAAACCATTCTAAGACTTTTATGAATATTTCTAAAAAACGAATATATAAGATGATACTTCCTTCGTCCCTTAATGAATGCCAATTTTTCTAATTATTTTGTCTCTTTTTATTTGTCAATTTTACATTTTTAATAATTAAAATATCCATATTACCCTTAATTAATTAATGAGATTTTTAATTTACCTAAATTCTTCTTTATTCTTCTCTTTCTTTAACGAAAAATATATTTGTCCGTAGATAACTTTTTCACCCTATTTCCAAAACACATTGGTCCTATAAATACGCTTAAAACGGGACGGGGAGAGTACGTGTCTAGAGTGAGTAAGAACTTTTAGAAGGGGCCAAAAGAGAACAAAGATTGGACAGGAAAATACAGTAGGATGCGGCGCGGGTTTGACTTTTGGAAGTCCTACCAGATTAAGAAATTTGTGTTTTTGGGGAGTTGGGGTTACGAGAAAGTCGCCAGCTCAGCCTCAGGTTCCCCGTTCCCAGCAGGAAGGGGCCCAATTATTATGAACTTGGAAATAGTCTTTCAAAAAATCAATTTTGATAGTTGAAAATTTCATAATCATTTTAGCAAAAATAAATTATACATATTAAAAGATTTTAAATGTTATTAGAAAGGATTAATTGTTGTATTAAGATCCCGTTATTTTATACGGTTGGTTGTGGTGTGATAATGGTGTGGTGTGGTGGAATTTGAGGCCATGTTCTTTTATACGGCTGACTGCGGTATGATGCGGTGCGGTGTGGTGGAATTGTGGCAGGTGTGGTGGAATTGTGGCAGGTGTGGTAGATTGTGGTGAGTTATTGGTAAGTTGTGATGGGTTTTGTTTTTTATAAATGTAAATTGTATTGATAAATGTGAAAAAGTTGATTGTGGTGGGTTACGTTGTTGTAAATTGTGGTGAATTGGTATGTTGTGGTGGGTTTTGACAAAGTGCGGTGTGTTGTGGCACCGCAGCCGACCAGACGTATAAAAGAACAGGGCAAAGTGTGGTGAAAGTTGTGGTAGGTGTGAGGTAGGTTAAGAAAGAATGTGAAAAGTATATGAGAAAAGTGAAGAGAGATAAAAATAAAAAAGATATATTGGTAATGATTGTCGTGTGATGTGGTAAAGTGTGGTGAAAAATTGAAGAGTGCGGTGCGCTACCTACCGCACCGCAACCTACCGCATAAAAAAAATGGGCCTAAGTTACTTCATCAATACTCCCTCCTTCCCATATTATATTATCTGTTACTTTAATTAACTTTCTTTATTTACATAATATCAGTTACTTTATAATTTTAATAACACATTAATTACTAGTTTATCAAATTAGTTACATTTTTTTCTTCCATTTTTCCTTTATATTCACCTTTTCCCTTTTCTATTCATCATTTTATTCAACATTTTTGTATTTTCAATGTAGAATTAATGATATTTACACTTATAATTTATCATAGTTAAAAAAAAATCAATTTTGGTAGAATATCCTTCAAATATTAAATTCTGTGAAAAAATTATTTTTCAACGAATATGATTACTTATTGTAAAAAGTTCTTTAATCAATTAATATGTATTAATTTCAATTTTTTTAAACATATATTTTATGGTAATTATACATTTTAACTATCATAATTAAAAAATTACGGTAGAATATTCCTTCAGAAAATAGTTTTTAAAAGAACTAATTAGGTTTTACCCCTTTAAGTTTTGAGAAAATAAAATTTTACTCCTCAAGTTTCGAAATTTAGGCTTACCTTACCTCAACTTTAAACTAAATAATAAATTCCCACCTTACCTTTGTATTAAAGATTAAATACATACTTTTCAAATGAATTTAGTGTTTACATTAATGTGAACTGACGAAATATCCTCCATTTAAAATTCATTTGCACATGTTACAAATTAAACCCAACCACCCTTCCTCATCTTCGTCCAATATATGAGTTTTCATTCTTTGATTCATCCGGTATTTCGAGCTGACAACCTTAACAACGATGAACGGAGATGCGACACTTGATTATTCTTTTTAGGAGGGGTAAATATGTCTTTTGTTACTTTTAATTAGGGTCATCTCATACTTTGTACACCCTTCTATAGGGGTAGTTTTGTCTTCCATAAAAAAAGGGTAAAATAATTATGAGTTTAAACTTGAAGTAGGGTAAATCTAATTT
The DNA here is from genome assembly GCA_029582165.1 of Portulaca oleracea. Taxonomy (NCBI): domain Eukaryota; kingdom Viridiplantae; phylum Streptophyta; class Magnoliopsida; order Caryophyllales; family Portulacaceae; genus Portulaca; species Portulaca oleracea. Next base: position 13,591,737 of record CM055883.1, on the reverse strand, counting down.
CGAAAACTTGAAGAGTAAAATCCTACTTACACACAATGTCAATAGGTAAAAATCTAATTAGTTGGTTTTTAAAATCTATAAAAAAAGGAATTCATTGCCATTTTTATTTTCTACCCCCATTCTTAAAAAGATTGCAGATTTAGCGTTTAGGTGCCGACATTGGTTGTCTCATTGAATCAAGATTCATTATTTTTTTGGGGGGGTTGACTGACTATTGGGGAGGATCCTATCGATTCTCTGCTTTTCCTTTGCCTTTAGGTACCTTCTTGTAGTCTTGTAGATCTACAGACTACAATACATTATTATTTGCATGGAGCACATTTTCGTAGACTAATAAGAATTATGATTACTCCCTGCCCTTTATATTATTAGTCATTTAGTTGTTTAACCGCTAATAGGATGATAGTAAAATACTATTTTTTTTTCTAATAACATACTTTAAATTTTATTATTAGAGGTAAAATTATTAAAATAGCTATTATGAATATAAGGTTACACATATTGTGAAACAGAAATTATTAATGTGAAATACTGTGGCCAAGGAAATATAGTAGATTATGATTGGTAACTTAAGTTTAAATATATATTTGTTTTTGATAAGATAAGTTTAAATAAATTGACACCTCTCCTTATTTTTTTAGCTAATTTCATTTTATATCAATCAAATTTTAAAATACTTTGATGAAGATTCTTTAATTGATATAACAATATGTTACTATCATTATATATCTTACAAGAAATCGAGAATACATGATGTAGTAATTTACAGATCTTAGACAATGACTCATACATATTGGGTCATCCCATAAAATTTGGGAAAAGTGGATTCTAATAATCCCTACTTTCAATTTGTATTCTGGTGGTCCAAAAAAAAAAAATTGTATTATAGTGGTACCAAATTCATCACCACATTCTTTTTATTTTTTTCATGTCTACCCCAAATTGTTTTTGTTTTTTTTGTTCCTGCCCCCAGATAGGTAATGAAGTTTAGTTGCTAAAACATTTTTTAAATTATTTTTTTGAAATTTCGAGCAATTATTATGATTTTTTAAAAATAATAAAATTGAAAAAATCATAAAAAATAGAAAACAAATTCAAAAAAATTGGGAGAAGTGTTGTAAATTCATTAAAAATCATGGTATAGTGTTATACAAAGTTTTGAATCAAATGCAATACAAAATCTATGATATTTAGGGTATACTCTCGATTTTGTCCCACTACAATACAATTTTATTTTTTTGGACCACCAGAATATAAATTAAAAGTAGGAATTATTGTTATCCAATTTGTAAAAGTAGGGATTATTAGAATCCAATTTCGCTAAAATTTGAGAAAATATCATAATTTACTAATCGGATAAAAGCTGCACAGTGAGGGGTTTGCTTTTACATATGCCCTTATTGAGATTAATCACATTAATTTTTCTTTACCTCGCCTTCAAAATTTAACATTTATTTTACCTTGCAAATGCAACACTATTATAGGATTATTTAACTCCTACCGAAAACAATATTTGCAAATCCAACTAAGGGTAACAAACAATTTGGAAAAAACTAACCTTTATTTAATTATAATTAGTTTTTACTTACTTTTAATTTGAAATAAGAAAAATATGTATTTAAATTTTAATAATAATTAATAATATCAACATTTACCAACTAGTTATATCAATAATAATACCGATCAATGATAGTTATCTGAGACAAAATTAAACATAACTTTTTCTTAATTAAAATCAAAATTGAGACTAAAATCTCCTCTACTTTGATGTTAGATGTAATACCCAATATATGTATATTTAATTATATTTTGTTATACTAGTTTTAATCATAATTTATTTTACTAAATGTATTTAATTGTAATTATATTTGACAGATAGTTTCATATGTTATCAATAATATAAACTATAGTTGATGTTAGAAGTGTTGAAAACTATAGAATGAGACAGAGATAAATTGTTACATTGGCTATTGAGTCTATGAAACTATAGTTTATATAATTTTTAAGATAAGTCATATGCATATCTGAAACACTTCTACTAAGGGGAACTGTTGCAAGATTTTATTTATTTTAAATATTTTAATTCGAATTGAAGGTATTACAATATTTAATTTTCACCAAAAAAATTCAATTAAAACTTTTTTGGGTAGGTCGTGGATATCTCATGTTTTAATTAGTTGAAGATATTTTTCTTGTAATATATTCCCTCTGTTTCATATTAATTGTCATATTTGGAAATTGTGTAGTCAAATTTTAAAATTTTTAACCCTAATTTTTTCAATATATACAATATATTGCTAATTGATAAACAAAATTACCACTATTAGATTCGTAACGAAAAATATTATTGTAAAAATATAATATTGCAATCATAAATAATACATTATGTCAGAAATTATCAATTAAAGAGTCACATTGAAGATCATAAAAATCTATATTAAATTGAGGGAGTATTAATTTAGGATGCAACAATGCAAAGTTACCTTTATGAAGATCGCCAACCAAACTTTCACATGCATGTTGTGAATTGTTGGCTTTACTCATTATTCATGGTTAATTTGTAAAACATGACTCCAAAATTATATATTTCCGCCCTGTTCTTTTCTGCGGTTGGCAAACTGCGGTGTCACAGCCTACCGCAGTTTGCCACAACCCGTCACATTTTACCGCAAATCATTACTTTTTTCTCTCCTCACTTTTCTCATCTACTTTTTACATCATCTCTCCTCACCTACTCCACATATCTATAACCCACCACAATTGCACCACACCTTACCACACCATTCCACAAAATACCGCATAAAAGAACAGGACCTTCGTTGTCATTGTCATTGTTGCTCCGTGGTTGTTGTTGCATTATTGTTATTATTATATGTAACATAACAACATTACAACAACTGTATCTTAGTGTATCCTAGTTAATGCGTGTTTTGAGGTTTAAATGCAGACAATTTTTCACTTATTTACGAAAATGTATGCAGATTGATTTCAACAGATAATAAAAAAGTCTTTTCAAAACAAAAAACAATTTTGAAAATCAATTGTAAAAACACATGGTAAACTAACGAAACGAGATAATAAGAGAGAAATATAACTCTATAGTCTATACCTATGTGTAGGGACGGCAATAAGTTGGGATTGGGTCGGGTCTAGTTGGATATGGACCCGTCAATTATTTTTGGACCTAGACTCTGTTAGGTTTTAGGTTGTCTATTTCCTAAACAGATAAATATTAATTGGCGGAATATTATAACAGTTATAAACAATTAATAAAAAACAACTGCAGAGGCTTTAGTAATTATACCTAATCGCTAATTCCTGCAGAAGAAGAGGTAGACCTTCCAGATTCCAACGCTGAAACCCTCTATTGAAAAGTCCACGCAACACTCCGGGAACCCGATTGCTAGATCGACCCGATCGAGACGAATCTCAACCTAAGATGTATGTGAGATTGTTTCGGGAAACAGATAATGTTTCCTGAAACTAGAACTGCAAACTAAAAGAGAGAGGAACTCAGGAAATCACCATGGTATCTCTCTAAGAGTCTTAGGTAGTTGGTGTTGAATAATCTCTCCTAGAAACCCCTTTATATAGTGTTTAGAAAACCTAGGGAAAGGGTTCAAAACCCTAAAGGGTCGATTTAACGCAACGACGGATTTCTCAGGCCCAACACGGTCCGTGTTGAATCAACACGGTCCGTGTTGGTCTCCATAAAGTCCATTAACTCGGCCCATGGACACCACGGACCGTGTTGGGTCAACATGGACCGTGTTGAACCCAATTCGGTCCGTGTTGGGCTGATTTCTCACAGAAATCAGTTTCCAACTTTTCTAAACGTGATACAATATCATTTAGGTTACATACATTGTTCCAGGGCACTGACTTGTGTGACCCACTAGGACCAAATAATATAGTTGTAATTAAACATATTCAATTACTAATTATAGAAGTCTCTAGCAAGACATATAATTACTATATTACTTTGGTTTAATCTCTGTATATATCGAACATTGTCGGGACATTCCCAACAATCTTCCACTTGTCCCACAAGTGTTCGATTCATTGAATTCCCTTGTCACTTACTGTCTCTAGTTCGGATAAGGTAAGTTAAAGTCATCCTTATGTAAGACCCGAACGTTCCTCGATCTCCGAGTTTAGACGTTGAAAAACAGACGATCAACTATTGATTCAACTGAGCTCAGCCAAGCATTTTCAGTCCAATCTCACCGAGCGGCCAACGAGACAACTGCCCCTAATAGGGAGGACAATGCCATCTTGTTCAGACACACATTCTCACATGATCGAACTGTAACCCATACACCGCCTTTGTAGCCTACTGTTACGAAAGGCGTTTGACGCGCTCCAAAGTCACAACAGACCATGTAGTCTATGTACTGAACTCAGGATTTAGGAATTTTGAGTAGTGAGAGCTCTTATGACAATTCCCAACTTAAAGAGCTCCCACTGCGGGTCAGTTCGGTAGTTGTTCTCAACAATACCCATGTGATTGATTTATGATGTCATCACATCACTATGATCACGAAACTTGATCATCACCTCAATCCTACATGCTAATTGTGTTGATATTATCACTGTTCCTACGTGATAATACAATTAGGAACCAGGTCGAATGTCGACCAAGACTAGCATTATCAAGTTCACTACTGGAGTTTCAGAAATCGGACCTCATCCAATTTCCCATTTTGAATGCGCTAACCTTTTTGGACATTTACATAATTCGAAACCACAATTGATGCAAATTTTGGAATCTTATTCTTAATGATGAATCAACAAGGTCATAATTCATGAACAATTCATGTAAATTTGACTTGTTAATATTCCGGAATGTGTTTAATACCTATTGCCCATGCATGACTATCATGCTATAACTGCAACAGGGGTTTAGTGCATAATACTTACAATGAACCTCGTACATATACTATCTCACTAATGACCTTTCATACAGGAATATATTTCCGGAACACATGTTTGGATTCATAGTGAGCTTCAGTTCCTTTGCTTGAGTGATGGCTCCTATAACCAAGGCTCCATTTCTCTCGCAAGGCTAGAAACATCACCCAATTCTAAAAACGAACTTCGCAATCCTAACAGTTTCTGCCACAACTTCTAAAGTCGTGCCATACTTGTCTTATTTGTAGAATTAACCGCATGTCATGGTAGGAACTTCTTCCAGTTCACCTCAATACCACTCAAAACAGATCGTATAATTTTCTCTGACCTTTCAGATAATCATATTTCTCTGCATGAGTGTAGCATCAATGCAACTCTTCACACTTAGCTTTTATCAACCACTTTAGACTTAGGACACATCCTTAGTTTTGCTTATACATATATAATGTATATGTTATGTTGGACTTTGAACATCTCATGGCATACATTAATCTCACGCTTGAAGCATGAGTTATATGTCTTATCCTTCTTAGAACTTCTGATTGTTTTGAGACAATCAAATTCCGTAAGGATATGCCATGATTTTTGGAAATTAATCCATTCTGGAAGTGAGTTGAACCATTCAACACCTAGTTAACTTTGATTCAAACAATCAAAATCTTTAATCTATCATTATAGATCTAGTCTCCAAGAAATTTCTTAGCCCCACCAATCCTTCACTTTGAAAATTATTTCCAAGTCAACCTCAGTAGAAGCAACATTGGAATATTCTTCTCAGTAGGCAGTATGTCAATCACATATAATATCAAACGCATTGCTCCCACTGAACTTCTTGTAAACACAATATTATCTTTGGCACTTCCCAGTGTGTCAAACTTTTTTGATATCCTGGTCAAGAAGGTTAATGATTCCAACTCCTAGAAGCTTCCTTAAGACCACAGATGGTCTCTTGAAGTTTACAAGTATTCCAACAAAAGACCACTCAGTTGTGTCAAGTACACACCTTTCTTCAAAATCTAATTTTGAAGTCAGTCTTGATGTCTATCTTAATGAACCCATGTTTTGCCTTAAAACCCTCCTATGCCTGATGGCTCACACCTTCAGACAAATCAACTGAGTTCTAAACTTGGTTGTATACATGGAGTCCATCTTAGACCTTATGGAATCTTCACTTGCTAAAGCTTAGTTGTTGGTAGAGTCATTACTTTCTAAAAGTAACATCTCACACTCATCCATAGAAGATCGATATCTCTGTGGTTGACGGAGTTGTTTACCTGACCTTGCTTGGAGTAATGTTCATGACACCTCCTCCTCAACGTTTTGAGGAACTTCAACTGCCTCAACCTTGTTCTTAATTTTCCGGCAAATAGGAAAATTTGAACTAGGATCAAGTAGCGGAGTTTCAGGTGATGATTATAGTGTTTTGTGTCTCTCGAACTTCAGTAAGTTCAAAAACTCTCCCACTCTTTCTTTCAGAGAATAACATTGTAGGAGGCAAAAATTTGTCGACCAATTAAAAAATGACACGTGGAAAAGAAATTAAATTTATTCGGCCAATTATTATCTACCACGCGTTAAATTAATTACAACGGTCCATTTAATTGAATTTTAAATGGAAATACATTCTGGCCAATAGTATCATGACACGTGTCAAAGATGATGCATAAAATATTAATTATTTCTTTATTTAAAATAAAGGGATAATTAATTAATTTGGGCCCAAGCCCAAAGCCGACTCAAACCCTAGGCAACCCTAGGCCTCCAGAGCCTATAAATAGGGGTCTTCTCCCTCATTTTCAACACACTCGGTAGTCTACACCGGCGGCATTCGGCATTCTGCACTTCAGAAAGATCAGAGCTCGAACTACAAGCGGCCTCCAGCTCCCAAGCGCCAAGAATCAAGGTCGACAAAAGTTCAAGATCAACAGCTCCAAGCTTTCTGCACGTCAAGGTAAAGAACTACTACTGAGTTCTTCAGCTAGACCTGCATTTGAGATCGAGATCAAGCGTTCGCGCCCTCGGCTCACCCAAGTCATAGGAGATCGAATCAGAGGATCATCATTATTGTATTTGATATAGAGATTGTACCCGCTTACATTCAAATATCAATAAAAATTAATTTGTTTCTCATATTTCTTGTCTTCATTTATTTCAGGCTCGAAATTTGTGTTTACAAATTTGGCACGCCCGGTGGGATCGCTCTGCCTCTCATCTCTTTCTCCAAGAAGTTCAAATTCATCTTCAACTCAAGCGACGCGATGACACCCAAGAAAGTTGTCTCTCAACCCTCAACAAAGTGGAGCGTTCAAGCTTCATCCCAAGGGTCGACAACTACGAGTGCTACATCAAGCGGAGTAATGACTCGAAGGATGGCGAAGGTTGCCGCCGCTGCTGCTGCAATTTCTGCTCTGCTGGAAGAACCAACTACCAAGGCACCAACCCCGTCACGGAAGAGTCTGGCTGTTGATCCAAACATTCAGGGAGTGCCTCAAATGACTCCTCGCTCTCGGAGGCCAAGCACTGCAAATACCTTCGGCTCAGTCATGACTACCCCACGTGGAATGAACGAACTCCAAACTCGCTACAACCCGATCTTCGAGTCTGAGGACTTTGAAGGCCAAGACTACTCCAACGAAGATTCTTCCCCAATGACTGAAGAGGAATCTATCTTCTCGGAGGCTGAAATTGAGTCTACTCAAACTGTCATCATGCTAGTGATGAGCACTGGCGCTTCCAACGTGGAAGAAAAGATTGCAGAGTTGGAGGCTACACTGAGAAGACTTGCTAGTGAAAGCGAAGAAAAAGACAAAAAGATCGACAAGCAAAGAAAGCAGATCGCGAAACTGATGAGGATAATAGAGAAGCGCTCTTATGAAGAGTCTGATGAAGAAACTGACCAGGAGGGATCTGACAAAGAATCTTCTAAGGGTGATGGTGATGGCGACGGTGAAATAAAGAAGATCTCCTCTTCAGGATCAATGACTGCGAAAGAGATCCAGAGTATGATTGCTAATGCAGTAAGGGCTCAACTAGGAGAGGCGTCGAACAAGAGTCACTTGTACACAAAGCCCTACACAAAGAGGATCGATGCGCTTCGGATGCCACTCGGCTATCAACCTCCGAAGTTCAACCAGTTTGATGGAAAGGGTAACCCCAAGCAACACGTTGCGCATTTCATCGAGACTTGCAGTAATGCAAGGACGGAAGGAGACCGACTGGTGAAGCAGTTCATTCGATCATTGAAGGGGATAGCATTCGACTGGTATACGGATTTGGAACCCGAGTCTATCAACAGCTGGGAAGAAATGGAGCGAGAGTTTCTAAACCGGTTCTACAGCACTCAACGTATTGTTAGCATGACGGAGCTGACGAATACCAAACAATGGGAGGGGGAGCCAGTCCTTGAATACATCCATCATTGGAGGGCTCTTAGTCTTGAGTGCAAGGATCGCCTCTCTGAGGCTTCGGCTGTCGACATGTGCACTCAAGGTATGCACTGGGACCTGCTCTACGTCCTCAAAATGGTCAAGCCAAGGACCTTCCAGGAATTGGCAACCAAAGCACACGACATGGAGATTACCATAGAGAATCGACGGGGAAAATCTTCATCTTCGTCCGAAGCATGAAAGGGTACTAACGAGTACAAGAAGAATGCGAAGCCAGTGAAGACTTCGAAGAGGGAGTCCATGTCTGTTTCAACTGCAACTGAGGAGCCAGTTCGAATCTCTGCCAAGCCCAAACAAGAAAGCAGAAAAATCACATTCTCGAGGAATGATGCTAAGAAACGTCCTATGTTGAAGGAGCTACAAGAGAACAAATATCCGTTCCCTGATTCAGACTTGTCGGGAATGCTTGATGACTTGCTGGAGAAGGGTGTTATCGAGCTCCCGCAACCAAAGAGGCCAGAAGAAGCGGGAAGAACAAACGACCCGAGGTACTGTCGCTACCACAGGGTAGTCAATCACCCTCTTGAGAAATGCATAACCCTGAAAGAACGCATCATGAAGTTAGCTGAAGAAGGGAGGATAATATTGGACTTGGACAACAACGTCGAGACTAAGTGTATTTCGGCACACCTGGCTCCATATGATAGAGAAGATCTTATGATGATCCAGTTCGGGAGCCAAGAACCAGTTTTTATCCCTATTTTAGCTCGGACATCTCAAAGGAAACATACTGAAACGCCAGAAGGTCAGGAGGAGGAGGGAGGATGGACTCTAGTCACGCGGAGGAAATCCAGGAAGAACGACAAGGTTCAAGTGCCATCGTCTCGCAAAAGAAAACAAAAGGAAAGGAAGAGTAGCTCTCAACCAGCTAGGCAAGGGGAAAAGGTTTGCAGCTCTAGGAAGCAGTTGGTTCAACCCTCTAGGTCGTTTCAGCAAGATTCACGTCGTCCTCTCACCTTAGGAGAATATTTCCCATGGGACTTCCTAGGAAAGGCTGACGAAGTCGTGGTGAACATGGTCTCCTGTTTCGAATTCGAAGATGAGGACAACGAAGTGAAAAACCAAGACCGTCTTCAGGAAGCTACTGATAAAACTCTAAGGGTTATGGAGGCCTTACCAGCACAAATGGCATGGGAGAAAATCTTTCATCTTCCTGAAGAAATGCGTCGTCATGTTGCCACTGCATTGCAACATCCTGAGCTTTACGCCGACAAGGTCCAAGACGTGGGAGAATCGTCTAGCACTTTCACGCAGTGTGTTTCCTGCAACACATCTATCACCTTCACTGACGATGACTTACTTCTAGGCTCCAAGCTCCATAATCGCCCTCTATTTGTATCCGGCTACGTCCGTGGACAGAAGGTCAAACGCATTTTGGTTGATGGAGGATCTGCGGTGAATATCATGCCAAAGTCGATGATATCAGAATTGGGGATCACAATTGAAGAGCTCTCCAAGAGTCGTACAATGATACAAGGGTTCAACCTCGAAGGTCAACGAGCACTCGGGATGATTCAGGTTGAGTTGGCGATGAGTGACTTGTCTATAGCTGCAATTTTCCATGTTATCGACTCCAAGACTTCCTATAAGTTGCTGTTAGGGAGACCGTGGCTACATGAGCATGGCATCGTAGCTTCCACTCTACATCAATGTTTGAAGTATTATAGAGGTGGGGAAAGAAAGATAGATGGTGATGTTAAGCCTTTTAGTAGAGCCGAATCCCACTTTGCAGATGCAAGATTCTTTGAAGAGACTGTGACGTTTAAGGAGGCAATGCCCTCGTCGATTGCCTCCACAGGCAAAAGGGTTTTGAAGAAAAATGTTGAGGTTATAACAGACGGTAGACGGGAGGTACCGCATAAAGAGGAAATGTCAGTGGCACTCTCTGAACCGACCAATAAGCAAGTTGCTCCATCATCGGGCGCGGTGCTACCAATTCTAAGGTACATACCTAAGTCTCGCCGAAAGGAGGGGGAATCTCCTTTTGCCGAATATACAATTGGAAGCTCGAAGAATGCGTCTAGCAAGAAAGTCAGTGAGGAGGGTCTAAGTGCACTCAAAGCAAATACGGTCATCCCTATCCTCCACCCACAACAAAACAGGGCCAAGAAACCACCTCTTTCCGGGTTTGTGGTGTCGTCTAAAGATGGTGATGATATACCGACTCCAAGGACTAACGAAGGGTTCGATCCAAAGGCGTACAAGCTTATGGAAAAGGTTGGTTATGACTTTCAAAATCCGGCACCCCTAGGGGAGGTAGTTGAGGCCAAGCCTTATGGCCTTAACGACACGCAGAAGAAGATCCAAGAGCAAGGGGGTTCGGTAAAAGTCTCTAAGGTTGGTCTCGGTTACAAGCCAATACAGCCAGTTAGAATCTCAGCGTTAAGAAAAGAGAGGAGGTCCGAGGTCCAGTACATTACAGCTAAAGAGGCTGATGTTAGTAAGGAGGAAAACACTCATCCTAAGCCAAGGTCCTTTGTGTTCGATAGGCTACGGCCGACTACTTCTGGTGAACGTCCTTCTATCTTCACTCGTATAAGAGACATACCTAGCAGAAGGAGATCTGTTTTCAGCAGAATCAAAGGTTATTCTCAACCGAAGTCTTCAGTGTTTGCTAGGATAAAAGCCAGTGAGGAATTGGTGGAGCCACAACTTTGACCAGGAGACACTTCCGTTTTCGGACGCATAGGAGTCACAAATGACGTTCAAAGCTTTGTCCCATCTCGCATGAAGCGTCTCTCTACCTTGGATATAAAGACAGATGGTTCCCTTAGAGTCAAGAGGCGCACTGTGGTTCTGACAGGTCATTAGGTAAATACCAAATCTGAAAAGGAGTCCAGCCAAGAAGAAGTTGTGTCAGCCAATCATATTACCATCATGGAACACCAAGGTCCCAAGGATGAAATAGAGCTTGCTGAAACTCCTAAGACTCTTGAGGATGGGGGGCAAGCAACGGTGGATGAATTGAAGGAGCTAGATCTTGGGACGGTAGATAATCCTCGCCCCATTTTTGTAAGCTCTCTGCTTACACCAGAAGAAGAAGGGGAGTACTTCAGACTCCTTTCAGAGTATAAAGACGTGTTCGCTTGGAATTACAAGGAGATGTCGGGATTAGACCCAAAAGTTGCTGTTCACCGCTTGGCTATAAGGAAGGGCGTGTCACCCAAGAAGCAGCCTCAACGGAGGTTCCGCCAGAAGGTTCGAGAATTGAAAAGAGGTCGACAAGCTCATCGGCAGATTCATTCGGAGGTGAAGTACGGCGTGGATTGCAAACATTGTCCTGTAAGGAAGAAAACGGACAACCGGCGTCGTATGCGACTTTCGCGATCTTAACGAAGCCTGTCCAAAAGATGACTTTCCCTTACCCATCACTGAACTTATGATTGATTCCACCACGGGTCACGAAGCTTTATCATTTATGGATTGCACCGCTGGATATAATCAAATCCAGATGGCACTAGAAGACCAAGATGCGACTGCATTTCGGACACCAAAGGGCATATTTTGTTACAAAGTAATGCCATTCGGCTTGAAAAATGCCGGAGCAACGTACCAAAGAGCGATGCAAAAAATATTTGGCGACATGCTCCATAAGAAGGTGGAATGTTATGTCGATGACTTGGTGGTTAAGTCAAGGAAGAGGGTGGATCACCTTCAGGATCTCCATCAAATTTTTGAACGGTTGAGGAGGTGTCAACTTAAGATGAATCCTCTAAAGTGTGCATTTGATGTTACCTCTGGAAAGTTCCTAGGCTTCGTCGTTCGCCATAGAGGAATCGAGGTTGACCAAGCAAAGATTAAAGCAATCCAGGAAATGCCGAAACCAAAGAATCTCAAGGAGCTTCGCAACCTTCAAGGTCGACTAGCCTATATTCGGAGGTTCATATCAAATCTTGCTGGTCGTTGCCATCCTTTCAGCCACCTTATGAAAAAGGGTGCTCCTTTTGAGTGGGATGACTCATGTCAAAAAGTTTTTGATTCCATCAAGAAATACTTGTCAAACCCTCCGGTCTTAGGAGCACCGATCCCTGGCAAGCCCCTCATACTTTATGTTACGGCGCAGAAGAGGTCATTGGGGGGCGTTGTTCGCTCAACACACTGAAGATGGAAAAGAAAGAGCGTTGTATTACCCAAGTCGAACTCTGGTCGGAGCTGAGTTGAACTATTCTCCTATAGAAAAGATATGTTTAGCCCTGGTTTTCGCGGTTCAGAAGCTAAGGCACTACATGCAGTCTCACACTGTGCAGGTCATCTCTAAGGCAGATCCTATCAAGTACATCTTGTCAAGACCGGTGTTGAGTGGTCGTCTGGCAAAGTGGGCCATGATCTTGAAGCAGTACGCCATTGTCTATGTCCCGCAAAAAGCAATCAAGGGACAAGCATTAGCTGACTTCTTGGCCGAGCACCCGATTCCTGACAACTGGGAGATAAGTGATGACTTGGCAGGGGAGGACGTGTTCTTCGTAGATATCTTTCCATCGTGGGATATGTATTTTGATGGATCGGCGAGGCATGATGGCGTTGGAGCAGGGGTTGTCTTTGTTTCTCCCGAAAGACATGTTCTAACATATTCGTTTGTTCTTACTCAATTATGTTCAAACAATATGGCGGAATATCAAGCATTGGTCCTGGGACTTCAAATGGCTACTGAAATGGGGATAAAGGAGCTCAACATCTACGGTGACTCACAGTTGGTCATTAAGCAGCTTCTTGAAGAGTATGAAGTTAAAAAGGAAGACTTGGTGCCATACCACAGGCTGGCGTTGCAATTATTGGAGAAATTGGACATAGTCAAGGTAGAGCATGTTCCAAGGAGTTCCAACAAGATGGCTGACGCACTCGCTAATCTGGCGGCCACCTTAGCACTGGGGGCAGAAGAGAACATAACGATCCCGGTATGCAGCCGATGGGTCGTAGCACCGCCAGACCAGGAGTTGGAAGAAGAGGTCAATGCAATCTGTGCTCTTGAAACCGAGGTGGAGGATTGGCGCCAACCCATCATGGACTACTTAAAGTATGGAAGACTACCTAGTGATGCTAGGCATAAGACAAAAGTCCAACGGAGAGCTTCTCGGTTCTTCTACTACAATGGTACCCTCTATCGGCGCTCCTTTTCAGGACTCTGGTTAAGATGTCTAGGCTTGGACGAGGCAAAGCAAGTGATGGAAGAAGCTCACTCAGGGACGTGTGGCGCGCATTAATCAGGTCCTAAGCTTCAGGACCGTGTCAAGAGGATGGGATATTACTGGCCCACAATGGTACAAGATTGCATGAACTATGCCAGGAGGTGTGACGCTTGCCAGTTTTATGCCAACTTCATACACCAGCCTCCGGAACCACTTCATCCTACGGTGGCATCATGGTCGTTTGAGGCATGGGGTCTTGATGTTGTTGGACCAATTACGCCTAAGTCATCGGCTAGTCATTTTTACATCTTGGCCGCCACAGACTACTTCTCCAAATGGGCAGAGGCGATTCCTCTTAGAGAAGTCAAGAAGGAAAATGTAGTTGACTTCATAAGAACACACATCATCTACCTGTATGGCGTGCCTAGGTACATCATCACTGATAATGGCAAGCCATTCGTCAACAGTTTGATGACGAGTTTTTGTGAAAAGTTCAAGTTCGCTCAACACAAGTCGTCAATGTATAATGCTCCTGCAAACGGCTTGGTAGAAGCTTTCAACAAGACGTTGTGCAACTTACTCAAGAAGATTGTCTCAAAATCTAAGCGGGATTGGCATGAGAAGTTAGGAGAAGCTCTGTGGGCATACCGAACGACTTACAAGACGCCGACCCAATCAACACCCTTTGCTCTCGTGTACGGGGTAGAAGCTGTGCTCCCCTTGGAGATCCAAGTTCCGTCACTTCGTGTTGCTATACAAGAGGGTTTGGCCAAGGACGAAAATCACAAGCTTCGCCTAGAGGAGCTAGAGGCTCTTGATGAGAAGAGACTTCAAGCCTGTGAGTCGGAGTGTTATCACGCTCGACTGTCGCGAGCTTTCAACAAAAAGGTTCGTCCACGCTCGTTCACTGTTGGAGATCAAGTACTAGTTGTGAGAAGGCCTAACATTGTCTCACGCAAATCTGGAAGCAAGTTCACTTCTAAGTGGGATGGCCCTCATGTGGTGCGCGAAGTTCACTTCTAGGAGTGCATATTGGACCAATCAACGGGAAGTTCCTGAAGCGCTACTATCCTTGAATTTCAACAAATTGTAAGCTCCCGAACAAGAGCCTAAACTGTTCACATACACAAAAAAAAGAAGTCAATTTATGTTTTATTTTTAAGTTCCTCTCATGTCATTGTTGTAATACTCCTGGTCCGCAAGAGTATAAACTATGAACGACTAAAAATAAATAAAAGTTCTTTCTTTTCCTCACATGAACTACGTATGGCTTGATCCTTTTGGGATTTTGCATTCCCTTTAGGTACGTAGGCAACTTGGGCATATGCCTGGTACAGCCGTAAAAGAAAGTTAAATGAAGTTTGTTTCGTTTACAGTGTTGTCACACATGTTATTGCATAAACTAGAAATTGGAGCTATTTTATTGCAATATAACACACTAACGATAACATACGATAAAATAAAAAAGAATGAGGTAACAGTTCGCTGTAAAAAGTCAAAGAAAACAAAAAAATTCGACAAAATTCGAAGTTAAAAAAAAAACGCTAAACAAATCTCAAGCGTCTAATCTCTTCAAGAGCTCTTAGACACGTCTCCTCGCTATCACAACTTCATCCTTCTCTTTTTCAGTAGCTTGCGGCGTCTCCAAAGCACCAAGTCCCCGCTCAAGAACAGACACCTTGTCCTTAGCCCTCTTAAGTGAAGCATCAGTCTCAGCTAGCTTGCTATGCAACTTTTGCTCATCCGCTTTCACTACCTCAAGTTCAGCTTCAAGTGTCTTTCTACGCTTATGAGCACGAAATATAGCCGAAGTTTCTTCATCAAAGTGCTTGTCAATCTCGGCAACAGAGGCTTGGGCTGCTTGGAGTTCAGAAGATAAAGCTTCCCGTTTGGCTAAAGTCTCTGCTGTAGGGATTCGCCTCTCCACTTGACCTTCTAACTTAAGGCACCGTTCAGCTCCTTGCAAGTATGTTTCGACAAGCTCCTTTAGCTCCGAGGGATCTGTGTCAAGAGACGACAAGGTTCCATAGAACTTCTCAGCCTCCGATCTCAGGTTATTAATATCATCTTCCGTCCGTGGAATATACTTCTTTAACTGTTGGAGAAACCGTCGTCGCACCTCACCAACCAAGCCATGGGAGATCTTGCCAGGAAAGTAGGCAGAAGCAGACGGGGTAGGAGAATGAGCCCGATTGACGTCGTGGACCGGTGGGGGCATTATATCAATTGATGCAGTTGGCTCACGACTCCTTGCGAGCGGTGCCATCAGGGTGTTCTCGCTGCCGTCATCACCGAACATTTCTTCAAGCGGCTCCTTGCTCGTTGGAGCCAACTCCTGCACAGGCAAGAAAAATATATCAGTTCATCCACGTATCCACCATCAGTAAAAGAAACAAAGTGAGAAAGGGGTAGGTTGATGAGTTATAGACTTACCTTTGCTCTATTCTTGGACTTAGACAAGCTAGTCGCGCTGTTTGATTTACCCCTAGACCTTGGCGCGATATCTAAGCCTTTCAAAGCCTCAATTTTCTCCCTCCTAGGTGAATCATGAGAACTCTTTTGAGGAGACAAGTCCGGACCAATAGAAGAGCTACCATCTCCTTCCTCCCTTAGATCATCAATAGGAGGAACAACTTGAACAGTAGGGGGCATGACAGGCTTATGTACTTTTGCTTTCCCATCAGTAACAACCAGAACAGAGGCATCGTCATTAACCTTCGCCCTACAAACCTTAGGTGGCGTTGTATCGATATGAATGAGCTTCTTAGTCTCCGAAGAAAAGAGATCAGGGCGATAAGATTTCCACCAGTTGGCATACTCTACTGTAACCATCATGGATTTTGGGCATGGTATGCTAGGAATAGTCACCGTGGATCTCAGCCCATGCTTTGTCAGATTGTACCAATAGCATGCCGCGTCTTCTAAAATACCACCGCGAACAGTCTTGCTGGGATCACTAAGCATATCCTGATAAAAACCAAACTGACGCCCGAATTTACAAGGGAAGTACGACTCTATTACAATAGTCCTCCCCTGGCGTAGCGTCAGAAAATCGCTACGCATGCAGACCATGTAAGTCTTCTAGCCAGTGGACAATACAGGAGTGTCAGTCAGTTCTCGACAGGTATCCATCAACTCAGCAATACAATATATACGTGACACCTCAGGATGCCTCAGTAATTAACGTGACCTCTGCCGATCAAATGTCTTGTCCATTCTTTCTCCTGAAAGTTTAACCATTTTAGGAGAAGGGTTGTCTTTAAACTTAGGATGCTCGAAATGAGTCTTGAAATAGGTGCCCAACCAGCCATAAACATAATGCACAGGGAAAATGATCTCCAGCTTACTCAAATTCTTAGCAGAGGAGATCTTGTAAAAACCTTGGTAGACACTAGCCAAAGTTGGGATGGCCAAATTCACACATTGCCCATGCGCAATCTGGCTGGCAACCTTGAACACACCAGGGCGAATGAGGTTAAGCTTGTCAGTTGGTAGTGCAAAGCAACATAACCAGCAAGATATGAGGGCAGCTAGGTAAACTTCTTCAATCAGTGACTCGGGAACGCCGAGAAGAACAAAAGGACCCCTTTCCTTCTTGGTTCGTGCTGGACGTTTAGCGATGGATCCAGGAGGATAGTAAGTCTCTGGTGGAATTCCTTTCCGTCTTCTATTATCTCGTAGGGGAGGGCTTGCATACCTCTTCAAGCCACGATACCAGAAACGCACCCACTCACTAGCAGGAAGTTGAATTATGCCATTGACATCTTGACATTGGTTGCGGAAAGCAGAAAAAAGATAAATGCAGGACTTTGGTATGTCGCTATCTTCTTGGCCGGGAGACAACAACGCTTGGGCGGAAGGAACAACTTCTTCATAGTAAGACCCACTGGCCGGAAGCCCAGCTATTTTCCACATGTCCCACAAGGAAATCGACATTTCTCCATCCTCTGTGCAGAAGGTGTTAGTAGTAGGGCACCACAGTTCACAGAAAGTCTTGAAAACATTGAGGCTGAGGTCGTAGGAAAACAAAGACGCATATAATCCGTTGTAAATCCTCCAGTCTATAAGTTTGTCCTTATTACGACCAAGAACGTCCTCAAGCCACTCCCAGTAACATGGAATATAGAAGTTGTCGTTAGGCGAGAAAGTCCCCCATGTTATTGACCCGTCTGCAATGCGATGGTAAAGCAAAGGCGATGGTTTTTGTACTGGAACTGAAGCTCCGAACAGAGGAGAAATGAGCTTCAAAGCTTTATAGTTGTGTATGATGGTGCCGTCTGAGTTCAGTACATCACGGGTAGAAGTGACGCTCCAATGAGAATCTGTGAGCTTATCGTTGAGCAAGGATTTCTTGGAGGGTAGCGGCGTCGGCACATCAACTCGGAGTGTTATTCCGTCCTCGATGGCGTCATCTTTCTTGTCCAAAATGGTGACAGATGGCGATTTTGAAGACGAGTCAACAAAGTGCACCATGATCTCTATCGGCGATGTAAAAAGCCTGAATATCGCAGGGGAGTCCTCAAGGCAGGGCGGAGTGACGACACGATCGGCGACTGCATAGCTCAAGAGAGCGATCAGGACTACCCTACGACATCACACTGATGTTTAGCACAAAAAACGAAGAAAACGGATTGACCCAGATAATTACGAAGAGAGTATGCAGGACTACCTACGTCAAGACGCTGGCGAGAGTAGAACAAAAAGCGAAGAAAACGACATCGACCTGCATGATTCGAAGAGGCGATCTGCAGACTACCTACGAAAAAAACAAGAAAAACGACACAAATGACCTGCATGATTACGAGAGGCGATGCAGACTACCCTACGCCAAGATCTGTTGAAAGAGCAGGACACTAGCAATAACGAAGGATAATTGAACTCCTTGCATCAAAAAGAAGACAAAAAAAATGTTAGAAATAAAAATCAAAGTCAAAAAGAAAATTAGAAAAACAAAAGAGAAAAATCAAAGCTACAAAGGACTTGTGTTTATGTATTTATAAATGCTTCGCATCCATCACAAATAGATGGGGCCCGCCATCTCTTTTTTTTTTTTTTTATAAAAAATTGTGATTGAATTGCAGTTTTCATGCGTATGAAACATTGAAATTTGGATATATTCATCCATTCATGTTATAGTGGGACCCTTCAGGGAAGACAATAAATAAAAGAGCATGTGTTGGAAGACTCAATAAATCAATTGCCCATAAAATATGTGGGTCCCACTACTTAAATAAAGAAAAGGGAAATTCAGTTAAAAGGATTCTATCTCTTCAAATCTGGGGTATTGGCAAGAGAACGAAAAAAGAAAATAGAGCAATCATAGACAGTTCGACTTATTTGCTCTGTTCTTTCTCCCCATCTTTCTACATACTCCTCTCAAGATTGCATCATCGGTGCCCAAAATCAAGATTATTTCTTGCATTATCGGTATCCAAAATCAAGATCACCTCCCTCGTCAAAATCAACTAAAAAAAAATAAAAATCCAAACCTGACAAATAGAAATATAGGTGATTTTCCGGAAAGCAGAGGAAAGAAAATGAAGTTTGTAACCAGTAATATCATCTTGATTATTAGGAGCATCAAGATTGAGAATGTTATTAAATATAATCGCCACGATCGTCATCATGATCGACGAGGTTAAAAAAAAATCAAAATCTTGATGGAGACCATCCCTCCATAATCAAAACCTCGAATCATGATCATGATGCAGGTAGAATCAAGCATAGGATGAAAATCAAGGGCATGAACACCAAGACCGTAAGATCACAATTATCAAATCCTCATCACGATCAAGATCAAGTCGACCAGAGAAACAGAGCCAAAGAAAGAAAAAAAAAATACAGAGCGAGGAAAAGAGAAGAAGATCGATTTCAATCAGAGAGAGAGAGGATGAATATGATCTGTAGAATGATGAAGGTTTGGAGGTCCTTTTATACAGAAATTGGTCTGCAATCTCCCAGTCTGTTAAGTCTCCCAATCACACTCCAACTCCATCTCAAACTCGACTCCAGCTCCGATTGTGTATTGACGAAAATTTTATTTGGTCAACGTTTGATAGATTTAAACCAATTTGGAGAGTCATGCTTGACGCCAATCCCCTTAAGTAGTTAAATAAAAAAAATTTAAAAAAAAGTCAGAAGAAGTCTTGAAATTAGGGAATTCCGTTCAAAAAATAAATAAATGAAGATGATAACCACAAGAGCTTGTCAATCCCACCTACAATCATTGAACAAGCTGATGAGATCTACTGGAGCATGACAATGGAATTTACAAGAAAAAAAAAGAGGTGTTCCCAATTCCCCGTGTGTAATGCAAGCCGCAACAGAACTTTTTATTTAGTCGGCTCAACAAAATGTGGATTTTACAACGGGCCCAAATAAAATCATTCAAGTATTCGAGATTCAACCGCTTCAAACACTTTAATTCTTGTCCGCGGCTGACTCTCGAAGGGGGCATCTATAGGAGGCAAAAATTTGTCGATCAATTAAAAATGACACGTGGAAAAGAAATGAAATTTATTCGGCCAATTATTATCTACCACGCGTTAAATTAATTACAGCGGTCCATTTAATTGAATTTTAAATGGAAATACATTCTGGCCAATAGTATCAAGACACATGTCAAAGATGATGCATAAAATATTAATTATTTCTTTATTTAAAATAAAGGGATAATTAATTAATTTGGCCCAAGCCCAAAGCCGACTCAAACCCTAGACAACCTTAGGCCTCCAGAGCCTATAAATAGGGGTCTTCTCCCTCATTTTCAACACACTCGGCAGTCTACACCGGCGGCATTCAGCATTCTGCACTTCAGAAAGATCAGAGCTCGAACTACAAGCGGCCTCCAGCTCCCAAGCGCCAAGGATCAAGGTCGACAAAAGTTCAAGATCAACAGCTCCAAGCTTTCTGCACGTCAAGGTAAAGAACTACAACTGAGTTCTTCAGCTAGACCTGCATTTGAGATCGAGATCAAGCGTCCGCGCCCTCGGCTCACCCAAGTCATAGGAGATCGAATCAGAGGATCATCATTATTGTATTTGATATAGAGATTGTACCCGCTTACATTCAAATATCAATAAAAGTTAATTTGTTTCTCATATTTCTTGTCTTCATTTATTTCAGGCTCGAAATTTGTGTTTACAAACATATTCTCTAAGAAGAAAGCATTTTGAGACACAAACACTTTCCTCTACAACAGTTTGTAGAAATGATACTCCTTTCTTTCATAAGACGGTTCAAGAACCTCTCTTCTCCATATCATATATGGTGTTTTCTCTAGTGCTTCAGATAATCTTTATTCAGTAATTAAAGCTGGTTAACTGCATGTATCCCCAAAAGGTAATCGGCAATGTTGACTCAACCATCATTGACCGCACCATATCTAATAAGGTGGGGTTTCTTTTTTAGATACGTCATTGAGATGTCGTATTCCTAGAGGAGAGAGTTATGAAACAATTTCACATTCTTTGGAATGGTCAGCAAAATCATGGCTCAAATACTCACCTCCTCAACCTTATTGAAGGGTTTTGGTTTTCTTGCCAAGTTGGTTTTGTACTTCACTTTGAAAATCTTTGAACATTTCAAAGGATTTGGACTTGTGGCGTATTAAGTAGATATACACATATCTACTAAAAATCGTCACTGGAAGTGATGAAAAAAATACAGTAAACCTTCTTCTAGCACTAGTGCTTATAGGCACACATACATCAATATGCTTGCATCCTAATAAGTCATTGGCTTGTTCACCAATTCCAATAAGAGGTGATTTTAGTCATCTTACCCATTAGGCATGCTTTACAAACATTGAACTTTTCAAAGTTTATGTTTTCCAAAATCCTGTACTATGCAGGTTTCTGAATGCATTTATGATTAATATGACTTAAGCTTATAGTGCCAGAATAATGTTTCATTTGAGTCATTTGTTCAAACTCTTGGGTCAACCATTAGCATCCTTTCGATCGTATCTAGGTGCTCTCATTGTTTCGCCAAGACTACTTCATTTTGGAAATCTTCAAACTATTTTAACATTCCAGCTTCAGATGAATCTCATAGACATGAATCACCATGTGTTATTTTATTCATCTTTGAAGATTTGAAGTAATTCATCCCTTGTACTTGTGCTCAATTGGACTACATACATCCATATGCATGAGTGTTTGTTGGCACGTTCACCCTTTCTTGTAAAAGGTACAGTCATGCTTTGCAGACTTCACATGCTTCAAAGTCTTATCATTCAAAAGTCTATCACTGTGACGTTTCCGAATGCCCTCTGATTTGCATGACTTAATAAATAGTTACAAGGTTTAAGTTTGAACATGAGATCCTCTTGGTTTCGATATGTTGGGTGTGTTTATCCGAGATCCTCTCTCTCTCTAATTGAGAGCAAGAAATCAAATTTCTACTTATAATGAGAACATAGAATCACCTATAAATGTCTCTTATAAGTCTTGAGGGAATGGATAAACAATCAACTCTTCATAAGGAACTACAACTAATTGCATGTTCCTATTTGTAGGCTGACTCTCATCCTTCAAAGCACATATACTTTGCTGTAGATACTGCACATTTGCATAAATGCGAGTTTCATAGCCGGTATCTTATACTCAAAGTGGGTTTAATAAGGGTAGTGTGTATCATATACGCATTTGCCTAGAATTGAAATCATATCTCAAGTCTTCCTTATAGTTATTCACGCTCCCAGTGTCATACATGATCTGGTTGTTAACCGGTTGCTGTCATTGGTTGGGTATGTACAACTGTTTGTCCTTACCTTTCCTTTGACTTTCTTGTCTTTGATAGATTTCTTAAATCTTATTTTCACTAAAAGACTATCTTTGGTCGCCAATCTTTTGGCTAAAGGGGATCCGAGGTTTCTCATGTTTTAAAATAGCAAAATTATTTCCGAACATGAGCGCCATCAATTGGTTCTTGTCTAGCTCAACCGAGACTATCTGGTTATAGGTTTCATATTTATCAACTCTAACTGGTTCGATGAACTTGGTTTTGAGTTGGTAATATTGAAACCCTTCCTCTAACCTTCAAACATTTTGAAGTTAAAATTGTATGGATACTATGACATTACATGTATTCATTTGGCTTGATGGACCTCTTAATATTGATGCCTAGCTCAATATTATATCAAAGACATGGTTCTTTTAATCGCCTTCAAGACAATCTTGCGATGGCAATGCCAATTAAGGAATTGGTGTTAATTGTTTTTCTCTTTCTCAAGGAGAAAACAATATTTTATTAGTGGTGGATGTTTGAGTGAAAAGACATAAATAATTCTACGAGACAAGTTGGTTCATTTTAGTTATTATTCATCAAAAGAAATTAAACTAATTTTAATTTCTAATCAAAACACTTTATCAACTCTCATTTAGTGTTTTAATTTACCAAGACCCACAAGACTCATGGGCTCAAGTGGACTTTTGCCCAACAAAACTCAATCCCATGTTATCTTTGGTGGATCATCTTATGATCGATCATTCAAAATGACTCTTGGCAAGAAATTTGTATCGAATACAATATTTCTCTTCCTCTGCTCTTGGCCCAAAACTATTTTGATAGCCAATTTGAATTGACTTAGCTCCCACCCTACTTATTAATGATGGACAAATAATTCGCTTTGGCTTTCTTTATTTATCCATCTAAGTGGTGTTTTGATAGGTTGAGCAATAATTCATTTTGAGAGTAGGTTTTATTATCCTAAGCATGCAATTCTAGGTGAACTCTTTCGAAAAGCATAAAAGGCATAATAAAAGAACATGCAATAACGAATTTAAAACATAAATAAAACCCCTAGTATGGCCACCTAGACTTAATCAAACTAATTTTAACTAAGCCTTAACAGTCTTCAAGAAACTCTTCTTGAATTTTGCAACTTCCTTGGATGGGCTCCCACTCGAATCACCACCTCCATTGTTGTTGGGCTCCCACTTAACTTGATGTCTCCAATTACAACAAATTTACAAAATGTACCTCACAATTGAGGCCTTAAATGAATTAAAATAAACTTAACTGAAAATTTTAAATTTAAAATTAATTCAACGACGGCACGCATGCCGTATTTCACCCAACCCGGTACGCAGACCGGTAAAACCGAATATCTATGGTCATACTAGAATCACATGCAAACAGGTAATATTGCAATAGTTATATCAAATATAACACATGCTTAAATAATAAATTATAAAGGCATATATAATTGCAATATAACACATAAGGAAATGAATACTAAATAAGATTTCCTAAAACGTTTGCATGATTAATAAAATAAATAAAATCCAAATTTTATCTTAGTTACCTAAACAGATTTAGGATTTTATACCTATACACACAAAACACTTGACTTTCCTAAAATCAAGAAATATAAAAGATATTATATCTTTTAAAGATATTGTAAGTTTCCTAAACTTTACAAAAATAGATTTATACTCATCAACTGATTTAGTAGTAATAGGATTTAATAATTAATTTCAAAAATTAATTACAAACCCTAAAACACACTAATTCACCAAAGCTGCTGGCAACACGGTCCGTGTTGGATCAACACGGTCCGTGTTGTTTCCCTGTTTTGGTTAATTTCGTGAATGAAAAACTTACATAAAATTATCATAACTTATCGAATTTAATAATTTCATATCATAGTGTTATCTAATAATCCAATATGAATATTTTCCAGAATTTTAACAATTTTCAAAAGATTGTAAAATCTTAGGGAATTAAACCTTTTAATTCTCCGTTTAAGAGAAAAATAAATAATAATAGTCCGATAAGTTTAAAAAATAAAATTTTATAATTTTACCATATGGTAGGTTCATCCAATATGCTACTGTAAAAATTTCATATTTTTATCAAATTTCTAAAATTAGAATAAAAATCAGAGAAGTAAACAATTTTACTTTTCTGTTAATCTGAAAATAAAGGGAAAATTAGTAAACGATTTCTAAAATTTACGAAAATTTTATCCATAACGGCATGGTTACCCAGTAAGCTACTGTACAATTTTCAGAAAATTTGCAAATTTCTATAAATATAAAAAATTCAGAGAAGCAACGAATTTATTTCTCTCAGATCTGAAAATCTAAATTAAAAAATATAATTTGACCGGATAAATTAACGGACAAATTTTTCTATAAACGTATGGTTACCCAGTTACCTAGTGTAAAAATTTCAGAAGTTTTACGAATTTCCACAAATTTATAAAATTTAGAGAATTAAACGTATTTTAATTCACTTCAGATCTGAAAACTCAATTAAAAATCCATTTTAATTGGGAAAAATCTACAAAAATTATGGAAAGTCCAGAACACTACCAGACACCTCCAGTAAAAGTTTCAGAAAGTTTTGAATTCGTTTGATATTTTATTTCGATTTTTCATATTTACCGTAAACAAACTAAATCAGAAAATAATTCTACAAAACACTATTTTGCGAATTCTGACCTATTTCATGTATTGCCTACTGTTTAAAAATATTAAACAAGATTTATTAAAGGAAATAAGAAATAAATAATGTCAAAGCATGAAATTTTATAATAAAATTTCAGATTTACTATCATGAACATTAAAGATTAAAACTTTCATAAAGATTCAAAATTTTAGGCATAAATCTACTCTAGCATATTCATAATATGATTGAACTATTGACAAATTGCTTATGAATACAAGTACAATACTTTGCAATTGGTGGCTCTGATACCACTGTTAGGTTTTAGGTTATCTATTTCATAAACAGATACAGATTAATTGGCGGAATATTATAACAGTTATAAACAATTAATAAAAAACAACTGCAGAAGCTTTAGTAATTGTACCTGATCACTAATTCCTGCTGAAGAAGAGGTAGACCTTCCAGATTCCAACGTTGAAACCCTATACTGAAAAGTCTATGCAACACTCCGGGAACCCCATTGCTAGATCGACCCGATCGAGACGAATCTCAATCTAAGATGTATGTGAGATTGTTTCGGGAAACAGATAATGTTTCCTGAAACTACAACTGCAAACTAAAAGAGAGAGGAACTCAGGAAATCACCCTGGTATCTCTCTAAGATCTTAAGCAGTTGGTGTTGAATAATCTCTCCTAGAGACCCCTTTATATAGTGTTTAGAAAACCTAGGGAAATGGTTCAAAACCCTAAAGGGCCGACTTAACGCAACGGAGGATTTCTCAGGCCCAACATGGTCCGTGTTTGTAAAACCCCGAAAAATCTGATTATAAGTACCGTTACGTCGTCAATATTATTTTATGTCCGTTAATTATTTATGTGGTTAAATTGTTAACACTTGAGCTCGTAGGAACGTCGATGGATTATTAAGGGTAATATAGCTTTTCTACGTGCATGGATATGCATGGGAATAGGGGTATTTTGGTAAATTCAATGTTAATATTTGATGAGTATGTGTTAGTTTTATTTAATTAATTATTTTTTTAAGTATTATTATTATTAATACTACTACTATTGTTATTTCTACTATTATTATCACTATTATTCCTACTATTATTATTATTGCTTTTATAAATTTAAACTATATTTTTTTCCTAACAAATTTTTCCTTAGTGGCCGGTTAGAGGGGCTTATGCTCCAAGTTAGTTTTTTCTAAATTAAGTAGTTTAACATTCTTAATTACCTTAATTAACTTAAACATTCAAAACCCTAAACCCCTACTCTGTCTCCCTCTCGTCTCTCTTCTGCCGTGGAGCCAACAACTGCCCAGCCAACACCGACCACTACTTGTAACCGCCGCTACCTCTGTCTCGCCGGAAACCACCCCTAGCAACCGCTCCGACCACCGCATCAACCACCGCACCCTCTTTCTCTCTCTATATTCTCTTCCTTTCGTTCCTCGCTCTCGCCCCACCGTCCGCGTCACCGTGCGCCACCATCGTCGCCGCCCAGCCACCACCAACGATCCCCGTCGACTCCCAGACACCAGACGACACCGAGCATCGCCTCGCACTCGCCGGAGGCCATCGCACGCTGTCCAGACGCGAACCCGCTGCACCACTACTGCTGTGCTATCTGTTTGCCTCGACTCCGGCCACCACCGCCGCTTCCTGACGAATGTCCACTGTCCGACGGCCACCCTCCGACACCGACACCGCCGCCGACCCCGCTCCGACTGCCGCCTGTCCTGTCCAACAACCCCTGCGTAAAACCCTAACTCTAATACCCTATTGGTTTATTCCATGTGTTCCTCATTCATATTATTATTCTTATTCTGATTTGATTTTTTTATGTTTTATATACAATCTGATGTTCCTTGTGCTAAGCATGCATGTAATTCGTGTAGTAATATGTTTGTATTGTAAAGTCTTGTTCTTCTGAGGTTTAGACTAGTAATCTTTATTCATAGTGTTATATATATTAGTGATTTTATGTGGTTTTGTTAGATTAGAGTAATTTATGAAAAGTTATTTGAAAGGAATTGCAATTACTATATGTCTATGTTCTATTTTATGCATGATCATGTTTATAAGTTATTTATTAGTTACAAGTATTACGATTAATATTTACTAGTTGTTCCTGCTACTATTTGAAAGAGTTGCGTTTTAAATCTCATTTCATGTTACGATTTCGAGTTGAATCTTGAGTTTATTCGTTTTGAGAGTTGAAATTTAGAAACCTTAATTTATAATTGTTACTATATCTTTTAAAAGGTCTTGTTTAAATCTTCTTATGAGTTTTTAACAAATTAAATTATGTCGTGTTTAGTAAAGTTTTGATCTCTGATGTAATAATCATATTATCTTGGTTATTATCATGTGCGGTTGTAATACGAGTTTTACCAATTTTCTTTATTTAAAATTACTTTAAATTTTGGTCTTGATTGAAGGTTTAGAATTCTTGCTGTGTGCGATTTATTCCATAAAGTTTCGATGTCGAAAATTCAAGTTTTATGTTGACCTTTACGTTACGTTTTAAAGAAAATGTTTACTTTGAAAATTTAATTGTTTATGTGGCAATTTGGTGTTTGTTTGAATATAGTTTGGCCTTGGTTGGGTTAGGGGGTGAAGGGGAAGGTATTTGATCTTAAGTGGACTATTTAGAGGCCATAGTTAGAGTCCCGGAATGGTTTGATTAGAACTAGGATCGAAAATTCCGAAATAAAACTCGGTCAGTTGGACAGAATTTATGAGTCGTACGATATCGGTCACCAATTATTGTGTAGTCAATATTTAGCCCTACATTTTGGTCTGAAAATACCTTAGGATGTTAGCTTTCATAGGAATTTTAAGGATCGGGATTTTGAGGTGTATATTTTGAGTTACGACCCAAATAGCGCACCTAGGTCAGAGCTGGATAGGCAGTATAATTGGATGTTTTTGAGGACTTAAGGGTGTGTTTTAGGTCTCGGGGTCAACATAAGAGTTTTAGTAGACATCTCGAGGTTTCCAGAAAGTTAAAAACCATACCCATAACATATCGAGAAGTCAAGTTATGGTTCGTTTTATCCGGACGTTGCAATATGTCCAGTTATTCAATTGATTGTCATATGGAAGTGTTGTGATATATGATAGTTTGATGATGTGAGATATGTTTAAAATGTTAATTTATGATTGATGGGAACCTTATAGTGTTCCTAGGGGTGGGTTAGGAAGAAATTAGATTGCGTTAACTGTACGACGCGTTTTTAATTTTAGAAATTTAGTTATTTTAGGCGCGTTCTAAACCATTCGATCTAGTGAGCTCAAGTGTGTTCTGAAGTAAGGAGAAGAAATTTTCAGGTAATGTCAATGTCCTAATCCCCTTGTGGATGCGTTTTATGTGTTTTATGGTTTTACTATATTTTGGAAATTGCATCCCGAAAGGGGATTTCATTGTAAAATTGACTGTCTGATTGGATATTGTTATGTTTCTTTGAGTTGGAAAAATGTGGATAGTCGTTTACGTGTGATTTGGAAATGGTTTTGGAAATTTGGGATTGGATTGTTTGAGTTGGATTGATACGATATTTAAACCTGATTAATAATTCAAACGTGACGTAAATGCGGGTTCGGGCAACGCCCCCGAAGACCAGGATGTGGTATCCTTGAGGGGGGTTGTCAAGAGATTAGGGATGCCTGATAAGTGCTACTTCCCCGGGGTTAGTTTTATGCACGTGTGTGAAATGGATGGCCATCTGTATATTGAGATTGTGATTGATTGAGTTTGATATTGAGATTGAGATTGTGATTGGATTGTGATATGATTATAGCGAAGTCATTGGACTTCGAGGGTCAAATAAGCAAGGTCCGACCGCTTAATAAATTTGAAGGATGGTTATGGTTGGTTTGGGAAAGAAAGTTGGTTTTCGAAAAGATTTCACTTGTTCACTTCTCCCTCAAAAATGAATTGAAATGGATTTTAAATGATTTTAACGGTTAGTGGTAGACATTATTGAGTCCTCCTCATGTTTTAAATGTTTTGTTTTCAGGAGAAGAATTCTATGCTGGGAATGGGAATTAGCAAGTGAGGATGTTCGTTAGACTTTATTGTTTTGAATAAAGAGTTTAGTAGTGTTGTTCAGACTTGAAATCTTTTAGTAGTTTTTGTTATGTCTTGAATTCAGATTGTTGCTAAGTTTAATTCGAAGTTTGGTTTGTTTAGTTAAATCCCTATTCTTGCCTTGTACTTCTCCGGAGGTACGGCAGTGACGCCCGTCTTTTCTTTGACGTTTTCCGCTGTTTTTCGTTGGTCAACGTTAGGTTTGACCGTTTGTTTTTAAAATCAAAATTCCAAGGCGTTTCAATGTTGGTCTCCAGAAAGTCCATTAACTCGGCCCATGGACACCACGGACTGTGTTGGGTCAACACGGACCATGTTGAACCCAGTTTGGTCCGTGTTGGGCTGATTTCTCACAGAAATTAGTTTCAACCTTTTCTAAACGTGATACAATATCATTTAGGTTACATACATTGTTCCAGGGCACTGACTTGTGTGACCCAGTAGGACCAAATAATATAGTTGTAATTAAACATATTCAATTACTAATTATAGAGGTCTCTAGCAAGACATATAATTACTATATTACTTTAGTTTAATCTCCGTGTATATCGACATTGTCGGGACATTCCCAACAGACTCGAGCCGGGATCCAGTGGGTCTCAAAAACTCAGACCCTGGCCCAGACCTTCAGGTTTTATGGGTCCACCAATCCATAGCGTTTTTTAATGGGTCCAACACTCTTATGTATTCTTTTACTAGATTTATCAATTTTTCGGATAAATTTTATACGCGCACAATTGTATAATAATAACTATTCTATTTAAATACACATATTTTCAATACAACAAAAACATCTAGTTTAATGTACGAGGCTATGAGCTAAGTTCGAAATAAAAATATTACAAAAGTCATCAACACATCAACTCTAAAAATACAACATACAACTTAAAATGTAAAAACAAAAAAAAAAAAACAAGAAAAAGAAAAACACAAAAAGTTCATGATTCTCTCTCTCTCTCTCTGTATATATATATATATATAGATCCGCCCGCTTGCACGAACAATAAACCCCCGACCACGTGCAACCACCCACACAACCAAAGTCAGGCCACTCAGAAGGCGCTATACCCAAGGAGATGAAATGCCAAGGCTGAGAATTGAACACGAGAATGCTCCACTCAAACAAGGCGCTCAAACCGCTGAGCCATCACCATCTATATATATATATATATATATATATATATATATATTGATGGGTCCATGGGTCGGGTCCGTGCCTAGACTCGGACACGGATCCGCCAAATGTTTAGTGGACGCAGACACGACCCAGAACTAATGGGTTCAAATTTTTTGGACCTAGACCCGTCTAAATGGGTCAGGTCCGGACGGGTCGGGTCAGGTCAGGTTCAAAACCCACTGCCATCCCTACCTTTGTGTTTCAAACAATAAGTAGTTAATTAAGTGACTGACCTAGATGGATCTGAAAAATATAAACATAAGAAAATACATAGAAAGGCCAAAACAAGACATCCTCCCAACAATCTCTTACCTCTCACTTGACTCTATTAATCCTATAATGACAAACACTTTTATCAAGTCTTATATACTCCGTGCACTTTGACTATGTGTTTGAATTTAATGACATCCCTCAATTCATAAACTTCCTATGCATGAGCATCTAATGACATCCCTCATACGTACGACAAAGTAGCAACAACATAATCTTTTTACATCTCCAAACTTGAGTATCTAATTCCTCCTATACACATGACTAAATCATCTTAGTCTCTTTTCTCTGAACTTAAGCTCAATAGAGGTCACCCCTAACTTATTACAACACAACTTCCTACATCAACCTCATTTGTAATCCTATTTGTTAAACAACATTCAGGTTTTTTCATGATGACCTCCAATTATGAGAACAATAGTTGGTTCAATGACGCCACTATGTTATGTGTGCACCATGTTATGTTAAGTGCATATTATTGGTTTATATGCATGCATTATGTTGTTATAGTAAACAATTTATTGTGGAGAAGGAACATGACTAGTTTTCTAGTTGGTCAAGTGGTGTAATCAATATTATAATCTTAGTTATCAAGGTGAAAAGGTAGCAATTCTATGGAGCAGTTTCCTAGTCCTTGATGTTGAATGAAAAAAAACAATCACTTGAATCAAAATTAAATTTGAAGTATGAGACTGAGCATAAATGTAAGTTTAAGACTGAAGATGAATCTAAAGTTTGAAATTGAGCTTACATGCAAGCTAAAACAAATTAGGATTATTATGAAGACATGAAGGCTTAAAGCTGAGTTGAGATGTAAGCCTAAAGTTGTTGAAGGTTAAAGATATGATCAATAGTAGAAAGATGAGTTGTCCCCCAATATTCTGGTAGTGGAAGATCAATATGAAGATCTAAAGTCCAAGCTAAGATGTAATGTAGGCCTGGAGATGGAAGATCTTGAGGACTCTATCATACATTGCCAGTTGAAGAAGTCTTATGTATGTAGTAGTGCAACTGTGAAGATTATGTTTGAGTTTTTATTATCTAAATTCATGTGTAAACACAAAGAACTAAGGCTATCTCTGAAATTATAAGACATGAAGTTTGAGACAATTAAATGAACAGTTGGTAAGGTTTGTACCTTGAGAGCAAGTTCAAAAACATGTTGTCCGAAGGTTGAAGTGAATCTTAATGTCGGAATAATGGAAATATATTTGCTAGCGAATATTCTAGGTTAAGGAAACGTCACCCAAATATAGATGGAAAATATATTTAGAGTTGTATTGGAACATAGTAGATTTGGAGTTGGATTCTGTAGGCTTCCTAACCATGTTCCATATTGATGATCACCTTTTCTAACTCTTATCTTAAGTCGATTGCTAAGTTGTATTTAAGACGCTATTGTGGCGACATTGAGACTTGCAACAGCCTTAAACACTAGGTCAAGTTTCGTATTGTAGAGGAGTCAACCAAGCATATTTATAACGATAATTCATATTGGGAGTTTATTAGTCAATATTAAATACCAATATTATCCCTATGCTTAATTATTATTACAAATACTACCCCTCCTCACATATTAAAACATTCCTAATTTAATCAAAGCTATGTTGGTAAATGTATATTTATTTCGAATCTCACTCTTACTTATTTTTGCAATGCTACAACCCCTCCTAGGCTATAGATATTACCGATAATTATTCCAAGGATCGACGACTTACCCGACAAATTACCATGAGTCCTTCCAGTGTACTTCATCCTCGCCCACACACGTACTACATGTGAAAACATTCTAGGAGTGGTCGCTCATCCTAGGATTGCTCCCAATCAAGCACGTTTAACTATGGTGTTCTCAAGAGATGAGAGAGCTTCCTAGTTAAGCGTGCTTGGATGTGAGCATCTCAGGACGTGTGACCTTCTTGAAAGTTTTCCAAGGTAGCGTGTAAGCGAGAACAAATCATGTTGAAAGGACTCATGATGATTTATGGGGACAGTCGCCGATCTTGCTTGAAGTAGTTGTTGGTCATGTCTAGACCCCCGAGATGTTACAAATGGTATCAAAGCCGACCCTGATAGTGAGTTGTGCTAGTGGATGAGAGATCAATGGTCATCACCTAACCGGGGCAAAGATTTTGGATTGAACAACATGTCAAGAGGACAGGTAATTCAATTTGTATGGAGGTACAAAGAAGACATTGTACACTTAAATGGGGGCAGTTGTAACACATCGAATATGTGGTTAAGTATGGCTTAAAATGATTGAAATAACTATTTATATTACCAAGCTGCACTTTCCTTTTAGGCTTCCTTTTAGGAAAGTCATCCCTTGAGAACTTCACAGTTAAACGTGCTTGGTTGGAAACAATCTAGAAATGGTTGACTCGCTGAGAAAATTTTCCAAGTAGCATGTGAGCGATGATGAGACACATTGAAAGGACTCGTGGTAATTTGTGGGGCCAATCATTTATTCTTGAATTAGTTATCGGAATTGTACATGGTCATAGAGGAGGCGGGGCGTTACATATTTCCATTTTAAATTACAACATAACAGAACAGGAAAATGAGAATCCATAACATATTCACATTATATTCTCACTTCTATTCCCATTCATATTATGAATTTCCATTGTTATGTCCATTCCATACCATATGGGCCCACAAGAAGGCAGTAATGTGGATTTCCATAATGGGAGAAAGCCTATTGGATCAATGCCGTCTGAAGGTAGAAGGTCCATCTGTTGCAAACTTCTTTTTCCAAAGAAGAACCATTAACAATATTTGAGGAATGATCATCAGCTAACTTTGCGCAAGCAGCCATGGTGTGATAGAGGACACACTCATTATCTGATAGTTGGGCATAAAGGGTCTGTAGGTGGCTTAGGAGGATCATATATGAAGTTAAAGTTAAGGTCAAAACGGATAAACAAGCACAACTTTTTTAGACCGTTTGCGAAGTAGCTAACTAGATTTGATATCTACCGTACATGCATGGTTGTTTGTTCTTAATTTTTCACTTGTTTTATTGGTAATTAGTTGTTTCCTAAACCATTGTGAATTGTTAATTAGTAGTTTATAAGTTGGAGCTTTGAGGGTGTACTCAATAGAATAGACAAATCTTTTCACTTCATTTTTATTTAGACCAATTTTTAATAAAATAATTTTTATTTATGTAAATGATTTTCTATATAGAACCAATCCAAATAAGTTTTTCAAAAAGTTTAGACCAATCTTAAATAAAATACTTTTATTTATGAAAAACGATTTTGTTTATAAAGTCAATTCAAAATAAGTTTTTCATAAGGTTTAGAAGAACTTTGGGATAGTTTGATATCTCCTACATCTTTATAGATTGTTGTATACTATTACTAACGTCTTAACCATAAGGGAATAATTGGTTTTATACGTTTATATTTACGACACACACACAAATACATATATATATATATATCCTAAAAATTTAGATGACCTTTTAACTTTATTTTGTGAGTTAAAATTATAGATTTTGATGAATATTAAAACACAATTATTTAAGGAGAATTCAACGCTAAAATTACAAATTTAGAAAGGTGTGGTTGGATTATAATATGCAAGTTTATGGTGTTTTGATGGGGTGTAACTCTGGGATTCATGAAAAGAATTAATGAAGTATTTTAAGTACGTTCATAGTCTAAAAAAAACAAATCAAAACCAATACTCCAAAATCTCGCCATGTTGTGCAAGGGTCAGGTGTATCAGTCTTACCCGATATTTAACAATCTATAAAGACTAGTTTCGATTGACCAAAGATTTTGAAAATCGTTCACTAGCAACCAAAATCTTCAATAAATTGGAACTAGTATCTTTAAATTACAAATTATCACATAATTCTTCTTATTATATCATCAATACATATGAAAAATGAATAACAAAATTTCAATAAAATTAATGCATAGGGTTCTCAATTATAATTAGATTTTAATAACTAACGATCTATTGTTTTTTTTTTCAAACATTTATTTCATAAACATCATATTGTATATAAGATGAGTCTATAATAACAATAATAATAATAATAATAATAATAATAATAATAATAATAATAATAATAATAATAGCTTTAATTATGCTAGCTGTGGTTGACCAATGGTGATAATAACAATAGCTTGAGTTCTATATATATATATATGGTTGTTGCTTTGGCTTGAATAAGCACAACAAACACTAATTCCTAGTCATTTATTATTTGCTTCCATTTCTGAATTTTTCTAGTTAACACAGGCCATTGGACTTTTTCAAATTGATGCAGTGGCATTTTTATTACCACCAATCATAATGATCGTTGCCCTCACAAGAGGGAGGATTCAATCAATTCTCACGGGCACTGCACGCACGCCATGGAATTTCTTCACTAGGAAAATTAATTGTATTTTATTGAAATGTAATATATATTAACATACGACAATGAGATTCTAATAATCCCCGGCTACTTTCATCAGTTGTATAATAATAATTCTACTTTCATTTTGAATTCTGGTGATCCAAAAAAAAAAATGGATTCTTGTGAGAGAGCACTGAGAATATACTGTAAATATCGTAGATTTTGAGTTGCATTTGATTCAAAGCTTAGCATAACACTTTACCACGATTTTTAATGAATTCATGACGTTTCTCCCAATTTTTTTTCTTTTTTTATGTTTTTTAAATTTTATTCCTTTTTAAAAAAATCATAATAATTGCTCAGATTCTTAAAAAATAATTTAAAATTATATTAGTAATTAAACTTCATTACCTTTCTGGAGGTAGAAATGGAAAAAACAAAAACAACATTAGGCATGAATGAAAAAAATTTAAAAAATGTTTGAGGCGGATTTGGTACCACTACAATCCATTTTTTTTTTGACCTCCAAAATCCAAAAAAAAAGTATAAATAAGTGCTATACAATTGGTGAAAGTAGGGTTTATTAGAATCCAATTTTCTTATCAAAAGAGACTTAAGTTTTCATGTATGCCTAATAAATATTAACTTTGAACTTCATTAAATCTAAATATATAATTCTTTTTTTTCCGAACCACTAAATATATAATTCTTCTGTTTAAACTACGGTTTTAAAACGTTACTATTTACAGATAAAAGGGTCTCCCATTTCCTATTATTCTAACTTTTTCTAATATTTTTTCCTAATATTTCATTTTCAAAATTTGCTAAAAATTCAATGTAAATGTATGAGCTCCACACAACACATTCAAATTATAGGTGTTACCATTTCTAGGTACAACAGTTAGCTAAAATGTACATCATCTGAAATTATGTGAATTTTATACCTTAAAAAAAAAGAAAATATGAGAATTTCAAGGCGATTGTACAAATTCATTATCTCTAAATCTCTTAAGTTATTCATAGCAACGGTTCTAAGGATAAGGTATAAATATGATTTCATAGCAAAACCTCTGAGTACAGCCTTCGTCCCAAAATGTTTGTCCGTTAACTAAATTTTGACTGTTAATTACTCACAAATTAAAATGAATTAAAATATGAAATCACTACCATTAGAAAGATAATTTGCTAAAGATTACAATGACGGTAATTTTATATTGTAACTCATTATAATTGTGAGTAATCAACGGTCAAAATTTAGTCAACGGACAAATATTTTGGGACGGAGGTAGTACAAGGTAAATATATGATTTGATAATTTCGATAAGTTCCAATAAATTAACTTAGTTTACCAGAATTTATTGCTATCAGCAAACCCTAGCCTCCACTTCCTTGAAGGGGCTGTCATCGATTCTTTTGTCGATGGTAAGCCCCAATTTGATTGATTTCTACTTCAATTGTTAGTTTGGTTTTACGTTTACGCAAAGAAAGTTAGTCTTTTCTTTTGTAAGACGTTTTATTGTACCCTTATTTAGGGTTTTTAGTCTCTTTCTAGAGTTTTATTGTACCCTTATTTTGGGTTTTTAGTCTCTTTCTAGAGTTTTTTTTCCAGTTGGTGTGGTCTAATACGTTGGATGAAGATCTACTTTCAAATCGCTATAGCACGAGTTGTGAGGTTCTCCGTCAATGGTAAAGATGCAGAGTCATCGAGGAAAGATGCAGAGTCATCGAAGAAATCGGAGTCAGACGTCAGTAAGATTAATATTAGTTATTTGGAAGTTGAATTTCATATCTATGTTTTAGATCTACAATTATTCAATCACGATTTTCATTGTAAGTGTCGTATGACTTGCTATTAATGAAATATGTTTGATTTCAAAAAAAAAAAGTTTACCAGAATTTATTAAAATTTATATTCACTCTACTCTAGTTCTCCTGCAAGCCCAACAATAGTTTGATATGAAAGAAAACCACCTTGTTATGAAGTATAAATAAATTAAAGCTCGTTGATTTAAGAAAAGCAACCTTAGAATTAAGAGAGTATAATTATTAGAGATTTTCATATTTATTATCCGTGATTTTTGACATTAATTTTTTTGTCCCTTACATGTGGAGATCACCTTTTATTATCCTTGAGGTTTTAACATGTATTAGATTCCTTTATTTTTTCATGATGTGCTAAAGTGACAATGCTTCCGATGATTTTTTGTGAAAATACGTTTGACCTGAATTTTTGCAAAAATGTATTAACAAGGGATATTTTTGACCAAAAACAACCAAAGATATTGATAATTTGGTATGTTGACACCTCGTCAAAAATAGAGAAAAATAATGCTTTACTAGAAAGTTGGGGATGGATAAAAATTATTTATAAATATAGAAGGGTGAACAAATAGACCGATATTAAAAACTACAAGAATGAGGTCATCCGCAATAGTGAATTTAAATTCGACTCAATGCTGACATGACATGAGATGAGAATGAAATGAAATTGTGTAGGACCTTTCAGTGGTGAGAATGAGACTTGTCTCGCGAGAATCTCGCCGTCAATATCGCGAGACGAGTTTGAAAGCGAGTTTAAGACACTACTATTTTAATCATATTTTTTCCCTCTCTCCTCGTCCACATCATTTTTTATCAATTAATTATATTATTAAATAGGATTCACTTTTTTAATTAATATGAGTCAAACTTATGCTCACCATTGAAAAACTAATTAAATAAAGACATACCAGGAAAGTATAATTGCGTATAATTAATTTAAAGATGTGAAGTTATCATATTCTCACTATCTCACAGTAAAATTTTCTAAAATACAAAAGTTGCTTATAATTTAAAGATGAGAATTTACCACATTATCCCTGTTATTTTATAAGGTTGGTTGGCTGCGATACCACAATACACCGCATCTTGCCTGCACAACTCACCACAGCATACTAATCCACCACAATCAACGTTTTCACTTACCAACACAATTTACAATTATTAAAAGCAAAACCCACCATAACTTACCACAACCCACCACAACTTTTTTCAAATCCACCAAATTCCATCACAATTCTAATCCACCGCACCGCGCCAAACCACCGGCATTATAAAAAAAGAAAAGGGTCAGAGTAAAATTTCCTAATCATGATGTGCCAAGCAGAATTAGATGGGATATGAGCCATACCATCACGTGTATAACCTGGGATATATAGTTATTTGTTAGAGAAGCATGAAAAGCATGGGGAGTTGATGATGTGTAGATGAGGACATGAATGGAAAAAGGGCACTGAGTTACGTAGGTCCATGTATCTTTCTAAATGCCAATTGGCCGACATATATTATGACTAACAATCATGCGTCATGCTTAAGGTTCATGCATTTGCTCTATCCTTGGCAACTTCTATTCAATTTGGATAAGCTTAACGTACACGTACTACTACCTCGTCTCTTATTGCACGAGTTGAACACCACTACCAAATTACGGCCTATTTGAAATGTATGCATTCAGATGATTGCCTTCACCTAGTCTTGT
Organism: Portulaca oleracea; assembly: GCA_029582165.1. Classification (NCBI taxonomy): domain Eukaryota; kingdom Viridiplantae; phylum Streptophyta; class Magnoliopsida; order Caryophyllales; family Portulacaceae; genus Portulaca; species Portulaca oleracea. The sequence goes on along the minus strand of CM055883.1, from coordinate 13,553,441 downwards.
TTGTACACTCTTTCTATCTCATATTTGGAGTTTATTTTCTTTTTCACAATAATTTCAAAACTACTAACCAATGTTGTTGTATTAAACTGTATGTTTCTCCTTTAAAAAATTAAAACTATCAGAAATTTTGTCCATACTAATAATCGGACAATATTATCTTCGATAATAAGAGCGGAAATAAACATATTACTAAATAGGTTGATAATGGGGCCAAGGGATGAGTGAGACCATACTTCTGATCTTCTAACATGTGAAAGTAAACAAGAATTAAACTTCATTGCTAAGCAAGAATATTACTAACGAACAAGCCAACTTCGGAATGGGCTACTTATTTCTTCAACGTAACTAGGACGGGATGAATTCGATAGTGTGCAAAGCTTGGAAGAAATTGACACTATCGAGAGTGGAGATCATGATTTGGATGACCTTACTGGGAAAACTCAACACTCGAGCCTAGTTAAGGAGCAAAGGAACTTTTCTCGAGGAACTTAACATCTTCTCGTACTGTAATGAAGCCAACAAGGACATCGACAATGCCCTGTTGAAGTGCAATTTAGCAGCAATTATATAGAAAGCAATATATAATGCAAGATATGGGGATGGAGAGAAGGTGATCATGGGTACAATCAAACATTGGTTCAAAGAGTGGGAGGAAGTGAAGTTCAGGAACAAGAAGATGAAGAAAATCTGGATAGTAATTGGGTGTGTAATTATCTGGATTGTTGGCCACTATCCTAATTCCATTCATATTCAAGTTTTGAAAATAAATAATTATTTCCTTTTTGTAATTGATACTGCTTAATCTGTAAGGAGTTGATCATGACTAAAAGACTATTATAGGGTTACTTGGTTTTGCTATAAATACTAGGGTATTCAACCTAGTTTAGTGTGGCTAAATTATGTTCCTCTTAGACACTCTTATGAGATCTTCCTATTCTATCCCACTTTTGAGAGTTTTTATTATGAAATTGTAAATCTCCCTTATATCTCGTTATTCTTTCTTTGAGATATGTCTACCCCCGTTATGTTATAATCATTTGAGATCTTTCCTTCTTGGTCTCGTTGTGTTATACAACCATTTGGGATACCCTTTGTAATCTCTCTAGTATAGTTGATTTTATCTTGTCTCCCGTGATTTTTTTTCCCGCTTTTGGTTTTCATGTTAAAATCTTGTCTTCATCACCTACAGATTGTTCTTACTTATTTCTCAATACTCACATCCCTGAATTAATTATCTTGTTTGTTTCCACTACAATATTAGATCTAAATCAATCTGGATCTAATCTTAACAAGTCATTTATGGTCTGAATTCTGAGGCTAACATGGACTGTATGGAATCATATGAATGAAGTGGTGTTTGAGGAAAGGGATGCAAGTAAAGAGTTGGTTGTAGATTCATAAAGAGGAGGGTTGGCATATTGGCAACATCATGGAATGATAAAAAATGTAAAAGTTTCAACTTAATTTGGTGAAACTGAAAAGGAAGAGGGAGTGAGATTTGAGAAACGATGATGAAATATTATTGATGAAAATTACAATCTCAACTCAAGAGATGAAAGAGGGAGAGGAAGGCTATATATAGCTATCCTTCCCTGTCTAACAAACCAAGAAAAAGATAAAGAACCAGTGAAACAAGATTGTGAACAAATTGGAAACCAATACAAGATTTCAGTATTCCTAACACCCCCCTCAAATTGGAGGGTGACAAAACTTCAATTTGCCAACAATTTCTAGCAAAGCTGAATGGCAAGGTCGCTATCACTGCCAATGGAATTAACGAGGGGCAGAGTAGCCTTGTAAAAATCGGACCGGTCGGTCCAGTCTGGTTCAACCGTGAACCGGCAAGTTGACCGGTCCAGTTCCAGGTTTAACTCGGCTTACTGGTTCAAACGGAAAAAAACTAGCAAAACCGGTTCCGGTTCACGGTCAAACCGGAATTTTGATGAATTAATTTAGAAAATTCCGATTTTTGACCGGTTTAATCCGGTTTTTGGCCGACTTTTGACCGGTTCAATCCAGTTTTGACCAATTCGTGTCATGTTCATGTCGGTTTAATTATTTTGGTAGCTTAATTATTCTTCAAGTATATGAAATTTTTTAATTTGTGACCGGTTCGTGCCGGTTTTTCTCGGTTCGACTGTCACCCGGTTCCACCGGTTTAATCCAGCCAAAACGGTCAGACAAGTTGAACCATTGACCCACTAGGTACTGGGTCAACCGGTTCGGTGACCGGTCCGGTTCTGACAACATAGTCCAAAACCATCCAATATTTTACTTTTGAACTTTAATTTTCATGAAATGGGCCCATTGTTTTGCACAAGGCCAAAGTAGACAAAACACTTGAAATTAAAGTGTCTGACCCAACGGGTCGACCCAAACCTGACCCGACCTGACCCGTTTTTAATCGGGTTCTTTCGGTTGGGTCATTTTCGGGTCCCCGGTCGAAATTTCGTGTTCAAAACCCATTTTTTGCGGGTCGGGTCGAGAATTGCCAGGTCCAGAGCTAACTTATAATCAAGCCTAAACCCAGCATTACCTTAACTATCTTCGTCATCGACCTTCTAAACTATATAATACTTTCATTAGAAAAACCCACCACAGATGACTAACCACGAACACCCAAGATATTATAAGCTCCACGTATCTCCAACTAATATCAATTTCCTTCTTCTGGGTGTAAGATCACATAAAATACAGGTACTTTCTCAGTAGTGTCCATATAACGGCCCAAGACAACAACTCATAGCAGTAATTCCGGAATCAATTCATACAATTCCTCAAGAAATGTCAAATTGTTCAGTATTCCTTTAACTAAATTGTGAGGCTCCTTCCTTCCCATCATCAATGTCACAATTATATCAACATTGCAAGATTATTTGAGAACCGCACACATTCGAGTCACATGATCTCTTTAAGAAACCTTGTTAACCATATGAGAAAGAGGAGTCCTCGTAGATAGTTCCACACATCGAAATACTAACTTGATGTCTCTGTAGACGCTGAATTTTGTATTAGTATTTTAGTACTAGTTTTAGAAAAATAAGCTAGCCGAATAGTTTAGTAGCATGCAAACCCATCCCTTTGCTAAACCAACGACGAGCATAAATGGCCCAAATGTTACGGGCCAGAGCATAATAGCCCGAACAGCAGAACCCTACTGGTTCTTTGGGCTGAGCTCGCTCACCAAGAACCCGCTCGGTTCTGGGCCAAAGCCTGGCTCAAGCTCGGCAGGAACCCGCCTGGGTTCCTGGGCTGAGAGAGACACGGCGGCTATACCTAACCCTAAAAACGCACCTCCCTACTCCCCAATTCCACTATAAATTAAACCCTTCTTTCCCTTCCAAGAGGACACCAGAACACACCAGAATATACTAGGAGTATTGACACTAGTGTATTCTCTCTCTTCTCTCCCCTTTGCATGCTACTTCACTAAAGGTTAGCGTGGTTCTTGTATTAATGTATATAATGTAATTTTACTTTCTTTTTCTTTCGTTTCTTTGCATGACATTAATGATAAACTCGTGAAATTTATTTAATTCTTCCCTCTTTTTCAATCTTTCGCTTTAATTTAATTCTAGTAGAGTCTATTCGTTTGAATAGGCGAATTTGACGATTTTGATTGTCAAATTCGTAACCTTACCCCCGAATCCATCTTTGGGTTCGTAGGCCGGAGTCTATTTCTTTTATGGTTTGTTGTTTTTATCCTAAAATTCAACTGGCGACTCTCTTTTGCACCTTGCTTTCTTTCTTTTCCTTTTTTAGGGTTTCTATGACTTTTTTTTACGTTTATTCGAGAACCCAGACGGGTTCCTCACCTTTCTCTTTTCTCTTTTTTTCTTTTTGTTTTCCTTTTCGTGGGGTTTAACAGTCAAGAACCCGTCTTGGTTCCATACGAACTCGACGAGTTCTGGTTGTTTTTCCCTTCTTTTTGTTTCTTTTTTTTCTTTCCCTAAAGGTAAACCTCGAGCGCTAAATCGTTTTTAATCTGTTAACTCAAACATTCTTAAAAGTTCAACCTTATTTAAGGTTAAGCAATCCTAGTCGGCTCCCAATCACTCTTTAAGTAGCGCCGCGAAAAAGGGTCATCGATCAATTTTTCGGTGTCTACAGATTGGCGACTCCACTGGGGACTTAAACTTAAAAAGAGGGTAAAACTTGAAAGAATTAAATTTTAGTGTTTTTTGTAAAAAAGGAGGAATTAATTTATTTCACATTTTTATCATTGTTTTAGGCATATTGCATACCAGGCTACTCTTGGGCCTTTATGGCTGGGGAGCACAAAAGCGTTGGTTTAGGTTTTAAAACTAGGAATCAACCCCGAGAGTGGGAGGTCACTACTTGTGGGATGCACTTACATCGCCAAGCATTTGATCTCTCCTCTCCCCGTGTTACACTCTAAAGGTTTCCTTGAAACCCAAAGAGCAACACCCCACACATTCTTCCTTGAATTCCATACAAGGAAAATGCACCGGGGCGAGAACATGTGGTACCCTATTCATCTCCCTAAACCTAGAAAAACCTTGAATCTAAAGCCATGGTTAGGCTCATCCCGCATCTGTATGTCATGTGATTTGATCCTGTAAAAGTCGAGTCCCAGTGTCTAGCCCATTCATGAATCGGGAGTCGTTCTAGTCCGCGTAGGAACATGCGAGGTGCGTTTTGGCTTATCAGAAACCCAGACGGGTTTCTGGCCTGTCAGAGCCAACCCATTCGTGTCAATTGCCCGTCAGTGTGGGTCCAGCGCGTCAGAAACCCAGACGGGTTCTTGGCCATCAGGACTGGCCCATCTGCTGGTAATTGACAGAACGGGGCCCAGTTAGAGGAAGAGGAACCCAGACGGGTTTCTAACCCAGTCTGGCCTTCTCTCTTCTCTTCACGGACAGCCCAATGCCTTGCTGATGATCCTATTCGGCCCTTTATGATATTCCCTGAGTCTAATCCCCATTGCGTCCGTTACTTGAATCTGACTCGATCTAAGTAAGGACCCAACAGACGATTAATGTTGTCATCCGCATACTAGGTCCATGTAGAGTTAGGACATGCACTCCCATAAAAGTGGGTGAGTCACCAGTGTCAAGACATATAGGCGTCGTGGTTCGTGTCCTAGGTTCATATAGGTCCGCTAAGTCATGCATGCATCGGGTGGGTGGCGTGAAAGTTCTTTCGAGCACTAATCGGTTCCATGCGAGCAAGATAACAGACCATCTCCGAGCGCATCCGTGACCCACAAACCGCAGCTTATTCGCAATCCCAATTCTGCATCGACTCAATCCAGTGAATCCACCATGTCAGGATCTCCTAACAACAACCTTTTTGGGGAGAGTTCTGGTGACAAGCTACCTGATGGGCTATATGAGAGGATACAGGAAGCAATTGCTTTCTGCATGGCAGATCAGGAGGACAGAACCAATGAGAAACTGGAAAAGAAGTTCAATGAAAATCAACAAACTATGAATGGCGTACTGGAAGCCATTAAACAGATCAACAAAAAGCTCGGCATCGGACTTGAGGAAGAAGAGAACTATTATGACACCGAATCTGAGGCCGAGGCAGATGATGGGGTTGGAGAAGGTCACCCCAAGTCCAAAAATGGAGGCCCAAAACCTAAGTCATCTGGTGAGGTCAGGTCCAAATCTGTACTGAATAACTCTAGAACTTCGGAGGACCCTTACGTCAAGAAACTTGAGGAGAAGGTTGACATGCTCACTAGAAGGATGATGAAAACTGATCCGACCTTCACCGACCCCTGCATGGATTTTGCCATCCCCAAACATTGTGTATCGAGAATAAGGGACAAGGTTGAGTTGCCAAACATGAAATTTAGACCCTCTGAAAATCCATCGCATCACTTGGAGGAATTCCTGAGGCTGGCTCCCCTCCATAAGGTAGATGAAGGTCTCTATACCACAGTCTTCCCTTCCACTCTAGAAGGTAAGGCCAAGGTATGGTACCAAAATCTACCCCAGCAAGTCAAGACCAATGCAGATGAGTTATTCAGAGCCTTCATAAGCCATTTCAGTCGCCTGCAGCAAAAGGAGGTCACTGTGGATGATTTGACTTCCATGAAACAAAAGGAGGATGAATCGTTCCTCTCTTATTACGAGCGATGGCATTCCATGCTATCTGAAATCGACGAGTCTGTCCCCTTTAGGATGCAACTAAGTACTTTCAGGCAAGGTATTCATCCCCGCATCACACGGCATTTTGGCTTCCAATCTATCAAAGACTTTGAGACCTTAAAGGACTTGTGTGTTCAAATTGAAGCCGCTAACAATGAGAAAAGCACCCAACATTTTGGTTGGAAGGGATCTAGCTCCAACAGGAGGGCCACTAGCGCGCCTAGCCCCCCTCAGAAAACTGTTGAGACTAATTCCATCCAACGAAGGCAATACACTCCGAGGTTCGACTTTTACCACCCATTGGATATGTCTTATGCCAGGGCATTGGAAAAGCTGGTGAAAAAGGGTATCATCCGATTGCCCCTGCCGACTCCTGAACCTGAAGATAAGCCTCCGAAGTGGGATGAGAACAAATACTGCAATTTCCATCGCAGTCGAGGTCACGACACCGAAGTATGTTGGTCTTTGAAAAATAAGATCGAAGGGCTAATCCGAGACGGTGTTATTCCTCCACCAAACCCGTCTCGAAAACCCAACAACAAGGAGAACCCATTGCCCAATCACACCAATGCCGTCTTTTTGGAGGAGAACATTTTCGATCCATCCACTCTCATCATCGATATGGGTCAATTTGTCTCAGTTCTTCTCCCGCTTACGGAGGAACTCATCATCAACGGTATTTGGGACAGTGAAAGTGAAGAAGAAGGCGAAGAGTCCACTGACCTTGAAGCCAATAAGCATCCATTATATGACTCTTCTGACGAAGGAGGGGATGTGGAAGAAGTAACAATTCCTCAAGCTGCAGCCCTTACTCGGCCCGGCCGCTACTATAACAAGAATACTACCTTGCCAGCAACGACCCCTAATCCCGAAACAATGGAAGCCCCTGCACCTCCACCAGAGGATCCTTTCCTCACGCAGCTGAAGAAAACAAAGGCCGAAGTCACAATTTGGCAGCTTTTATATGCTTCTCAAGACCATAGGCAAATATTGCTGGATGCCTTCAATAAGCTCATGGTCCCTACCTCAGCATCACCAGAGGACATCATCTCTCACATTACCTCCGGGAAGCCTACCATCACCTTCGGGGATGAAGACTTACCCGAGGAGGGAGGTTCTCACAACAAAGCTCTTTACCTCACCGCCATGTGCTCTACTCAAACCATACCACTTGTTCTCGTGGACAATGGTTCGGCCGTCAATGTCTGTCCATGGAGAACCGCGCAAAAGTTAGGGGTTCAAAAACAGCATTTGACACAAAATACTGTTCAGCTGCGCGCATACGATAATTCCCCTCGCAAGTCGCTAGGATCGATTGTGCTTCCCATCACCATGGACTACATAAGTAAGAACGTTGAATTCGTCGTTCTGGATATCCCGGCTTCTTTCAACATGCTGTTGGGAAGGCCTTGGTTACATGAGTGCAATGCTGTCGCCTCTACCTTACACCAGAAGGTGAAATTAATCATTCAAGGCCAGGTAGTCACGATCTCAAGCAAACCCCTCAGCGCTGTTTTTGACCCCAAGAAACCCACACTCGAGATTGAACATAGCTCAGCTGACGAGGAGCTACACAACTTTGAGATGATAGCGGTTTTGAGCCAGGATCAAGCTCACTTTGACTTCGATCCATACTCAAACCCTAATATCCATACTATGTTGAGGAAGCAAGGTCATTTTCCGGGGATGCCACTTGGCCGAAATCCCAAAAACAAGTTGGGGCCAAATTTCAAGGTGTTCAAAAACAAAGGAAGGTTCGGGCTAGGCTACAAACCAACTAAGGAGGAAGTGAGGCTGACGAAGCTAGCCATGGCTAAGCAGAAAAGATTGGACAACCCTCCAACCCTATACCAAGTCAAGCCGTATCCGCGCACCCTTAACGGACAATTCTTGAGAGAGGGTGATGACTTCCCTTATTACGGCTTCCCAGAACCACACTACCTAAAATCTCAGGGTATCCAAGTAGCGGAATTAGAAATCTTCAATGACTGTGCCGTCACCACAACCGCCACATTCATCTCGCCTAGGAGAAGTCGTCCACCTTTGGAATGGACCCACCTCGCTGGAGGCGGCATCTTTGGAATGCTCTTCGAGCAAGAGGCGCGCAAGGAAGAAGTCGTCGACCCGGTCATCGCTGCACTTTCCAACCCGAGCTTTGATCCAAGTCTGTTGATCGGAGAAGACGACGGCCATCGTGAGATCACATGGATCGATGATGAGGAGAACAAATTTACGCTTTCTGTAGGAGAGTCTATAGGAGAGTCTGTCCCAAAGGTCATAGAGTCAGGTTCTAGTAGTCCTAAGTTGGTCGGGGTTAACCCGGAGTCTGTTGATGTACCCATTTCTGTATTTAATAAGATGAACATTTCTGCCTACTCGAACTGTTGTGCCAACACTGATAATAAATATGCTGAACCTTTAAAAGACCAAAATGAATTAACGGAGGCCGTGGATACATTTGAGGTCATCGAAGATACCATAAGCATAAATGTAGGAACGGAGGACAACCCCCGGGAGCTCAAATTGGGTAAGTCCCTCACGGACAAGGAGCAACAGGATTTCACAACACTTCTTAAGGAGGTTAAGGACGTGTTCGCGTGGTCGTATGAGGACATGCCAGGTATCGACAGGGATATCGCTGAACATACCCTTCCATTATATCCCGACGCTAAACCAGTGCGGCAAAAGGCTCGTAGAATCAAGCCAGATTGGTCAAAGAAGATCGAAGATGAAGTAATGGAACAGTTAAAAGCCAAGTTTATACGGGCAGTGCACTACCCCGAATGGGTAGCAAACATTGTTCCCGTTCCGAAGAAAGATGGGCGAGTAAGGGTATGTGTTGACTTTCGAGATCTGAACAAGGCCAGTCCAAAAGACAGCTTCCCTCTGCCACATATCGACGTCCTGGTAGACAATACTTGCGGTCACGAGTTGTTATCTTTCATGGACGGCTACGCAGGGTATAACCAAATCAAAATGGCAGAAGAGGACATGGAAAAAACATCCTTCACCACTCCATGGGGTACGTACTGCTACACGGTAATGCCTTTCGGCCTAAAGAACGCAGGGGCCACATATCAGCGCACCGCGAATACCCTTCTCCACGACATGATGCACAAAGAGGTAGAGGTATATGTGGATGATATGATTGTCAAGTCCAAAACCAGAGAAGAGCATCTCCCCAATCTTCGCAAGTTTTTCCTTCGATTAAGAAAATACAACATGAGGCTCAATCCCCGAAAATGTACATTTGGGGTTACGTCAGGCAAGCTATTGGGTTTCGTGGTCAGTCAACGCGGAATTGAGGTGGACCCATCAAAAATCAAAGCAATACAAGAGATGAAACCACCTAAGACAGAGAAGGAAATTCGAGGTTTCCTTGGTCGCGTGCAATACATCAGTCGATTCATTTCCAAACTCACTATGACTTGTGAACCACTATTCAAGAAACTCAAGAAAGGAGCAAAAGTGGAATGGGATGATCAGTGTCAAGCAGCCTTTGACAAAATTAAAGAATACTTGACCCATTCCCCTGTACTGAAGCCGCCGGTACCAGATGAGCCTCTGCTCCTTTACCTCACAGTAACCAACTCTGCAATGGGGGCTATGTTGGCTCAACAGGTAAAAGGAAAGGAGAGCGCCATCTACTACCTCAGCAAGAAGTTCGGTGATTGTGAGAGTCGATACACCAACATTGAAAAAATGGCTCTAGCATTGGTTTGGGCAACGAAGAAGCTTCGACATTATATGTTGTCACACACGGTGCATGTGATCGCTGAGTGCAACCCGATCAAGTTCATCATGGAACAACCCACAATCAATAATCGCATAGCTCGATGGGTAGTTATGTTATCAGAGTTCAGTCTAAAGTTCGTGCCTCAAAAGTCCATCAAAGGAAGGGCCATCTCGGACTTCCTGGCAGACTTTCCTTGTCAGGAACCTCCAAGCACTAACTTGGAGTTCCCAGACGAAGAAGTCTTTCATACGGACGAGATCACGTGGGAAATGTATTTTGATGGTGCTTCTAACCAAATGGGATGCGGCGCAGGGGTACTCTTAATATCACCTGAAGGAGAGCATCATCCGGTTTCTGTTAAACTCGAATTCGACGCGACCAACAACGCGGCCGAATATGAAGCCTGCATCATTGGGTTGCAAGTAGCATTAATTATAGGAGTAAAGCACATCAGAGTGTTTGGTGATTCTAGTCTTATCATCAACCAAGCCAAGAATACTTGGAAGGTCAGAAATGAATCTTTGATGGCTTATCAACGACGGTTGTTGGACTTGGCGACGCAATTTGAGCACATTGAATTCAAGTACCTACCAAGAGATAATAATGAGTTAGCAGACGCCTTGGCTAAACTCTCCTCCATGATTGCTATGCCAGTAGGAATTTACGAATTTCCTATAACAATAGAGCGGCGCGACCAACCCGCCTATGTATATTCCATAGAAGAGCCCATTGTGGACTCAAATGCATGGTTCTTCGATATTTATACATACTTGACAAAAGGAGATCATCCCGCTGGGGCTGATTCTAAAGGACAAAGAGCGATCAGAATGATGGCAGCACAATACTGCATCATTCACGATCGACTTTACAAGAAGACCGCTACGGGCATTAACCTACTTTGCGTTGATACCAAATCAGCAGAAGAATTAATGACCTCCATACATGGAGGAGAGTGCGGACCGCACATGAATGGCAGAATGTTAGCAAAAATGATTCAAAGGGCAGGCTATTTCTGGTCCACCATGGAGGCCGACTGTCTCAACTTTGTTAGGAAATGCGCCAAGTGTCAGGAATACGCCAATCTACAACATCAGCCATCTTCCTATCTCACTACGTTGACATCCCCTTGGCCATTCTCAGTCTGGGGAATAGACATAATCGGGAAGATACATCCAACGGGCACTGGAGGGCACGAATATGTATTGGTAGCCGTTGATTACTTTACCAAGTGGGTAGAGGCTGCCTCCTATGCAAAACTCACCTCGAAGCATGTAGCTAAGTTCATCCTGAACAATATCATTTGTAGATACGGGGTGCCACACGAGATCATCAGTTATAACGGGAGCCATTTCAGGAAGGAGGTTGAAGTACTGTTGGCTAAGTACAAGATCAAGCATCATAAGTCCTCGCCCTACAGGCCCCAAACTAATGGAGCGGTGGAGGCAACCAACAAAACTCTCGCGAGGATCATTAAGAAAATGGCAGTAACATACAAGGATTGGCCTGATAAGCTTCCTTTCGCCTTATGGGGATATAGAACTTCAATTCGAACAGGAACGGGAACAAGCCCTTTTGCCTTGGTTTACGGAATGGAAGCAGTGCTTCCAGTTGAGCTCGCCATACCATCACTCCGCATACTTGCTGAAAGTCAACTACCAGAAGCTGAGTGGGCTAGGGCTAGATATGAAGAGCTGACGCTTATTGACAAAAGAAGGCTCAGGGCCTTACACAATGTGCACTTGTATCAGGCTCGTATAGCTAGGGCTTTTAACAGGAAGGTTAAGGATCGGGTTCTTCAAGAAGGGGATTTAGTGCTTAAGGAGATGAGGGCACCCATTCAAGATCCAAGGGGTAAATTTGCGCCAAATTGGAAAGGACCTTATGTCATTAAACAAATACTACCGGGGGGAGCAGCTCGTTTAGTCACTACAGAAGGAGAAGAATTAATATAGCCCACCAACCTAGATCAGTTGAAGAAGTTTTACGCATAACGAGGTCGACTGAATCGGCCAAGCAACTAGAAGGAGAATTTCTAGACACTTGGCCGTACTAAGGCGGGTTCGGGCTTCATGATGGGCCTCATGGAACCCCGACAGTTTTTGGGTTACGGGTTGAAGGAAGCTACGCCTCAAACAGATTCGGGTTGTGTATTGGCTTTAAACTGTGCAAAGGGAAGACTTCGTTGTATTAATGACTACTATTATTTATAAAGGAGAAATTCATTACAATACTTGGTCTTTCGAATAATGTTGCAATTACCCTAATTGTAACTAATAAAGGTTCAGTTAAAATATTATCAAAAAAAAAAAAAAAAGGCACACAGTTTCAGGCCTGTTTCATCTTCTTCTTATCAGCAGACTTTGGTCCAACCCCGGTCTCTTTGGTGTCACTAGTCCCTCCCTCAGTGTCCTTAGGACGGTATCTCTTCTTCTCATTCTCCTGAGAGGCTTTTCTTTTTTCAGTACTTTTCGGTAACGGGCCGAGCCTGTCCTTCACATCAGTTTTAGGGCCCAATCGATCTTTCACAGTGATCCTGGGACCCAAGCGCTGTAATACATCAGCCTTAGGGCCCAGCCTATCTGTCGCAGCAACTTTCAGATTCTGTCTAGTTTCCTCGGCTCTCCTTGTTACCACCACGGCTGTCAGCCAATCTTGATAGCCAGGAACGGTCATTTCAGACACACGCGCTTTCGAGGGAGCACGAACAGTCGGCCGTTTCTCCCAATATTTCAGCCAAGATTCCACAACACTCTTCTTGAGATGGATTAACTTCGGGGCATCATGAGTCTTGTCAGGAATACGTTGCCTCAACCCCATTTGTCTCATGCCCCGCTCTGGGAAATAGAATGTCAAGTGTGTCAGGCTCGCAATGCATACGTAGGGGTTCCTTTGATCACAAGTGATGTACTCTGGAATGTGCCAGTTTTCAATCCACTAATGTACCGCGATCTCTTCAGGTTTCTTTAGCAATTGGACCCATTCGGTTACTGATCGACGCCCGGGATACTTCCTCTTGCGCTGACAGAAGTTCGCCAACGCTGTTGCAGATTCCGCCTTTTCGACCAGGCTAAGGTGCTCCATTAACCAAGCCTGTGCCGCAAAATAAGGTAATAAGTTATGTCGTGCAAAAAAAAGAAGCAAAAAAAAAAAAAACAACAAAAATAGACAAAAAAAAAAAAACGCACGGTTTACCTGCAGAATCAGGGGGCTACCTCGGTAATCATGCTCCGGGTCAGAGTCATCAAGACACATCAACGTTTCTCCCAGAATCACCGGTACAGGATTGTAACCACGAGCCATATCCTCTACCACGTAGATCAAATTCGCGGGACCCGTCCTTCTACCGCCATGATAGAAACAAAATTCTCCCAGCAAGCATAATACCAGGGCTCTCACCCGTACCACGGGCCCATACTCTAAGGTTTCAGGGGCTTGGAAATATTCCACTATGGTTTGAAAGTGCACCTTATCCCCTATTATCGCACTACCGATTACCCTAGAGGGGAGGCATAGCAGCTCTTTATATTCCTTCCTCACATCAGTAGCCAGTGGAGGCACTACTGATGGAGCATAATGATTCGTCCCAAGGATAGAAGACCATTCTTCAGGAAAAGGAACCAATTCCTGCATGTTGAATCTAAACACATGGAATTCCTTATCCCAGAAGGTTTCAGCAGCGCGCAGGAAATCCCAATCTATCTTCACCTGTCTCAAGCTAAGCAGCGATGTCAGCCTATACCTCCCCAATTCTCTCTTTTCTTCTTTGGACAAAGTACTCATCCAAGTGGCTAACTTCTTTTCGAAAGCCATGAGGTCGGAAGGACAGATTTGTTATAATCCAGGCAAGTTGGTTGTAGGTTTTGCGACGGCAGCGCAGGAACTGGGACGGGTTCTAGGAAGAAGGTTTGTGATGATATGTGTTGGGGAGGCATGTATTTATAGCACAGAACCCAGACGGGTTTCCTTGTCCAAACCAAGCCCAAGTCGGAAACGAACGTCGGTTGTCCGAGCACAAGTGGGAGACAATATGTCGGAGCGAACTACCCAGACGGGTTTCTGGGCTTCTATTCAAAATGTGTCGGCTGCCCAAGCCCGGGCCGCAAACAACCCAGACAGGTTCCTGGATTGCCAATCGGGCCGAGATTCAGACGGATTCCTGGGCCTAGTGGGACTCCATTTAGGCTTGAACATCAAACTAGTTTTCTTTTGGATTCAATCAAGAAGCCCCTTCACCTCTATTTTGGGTCATAATGCGGGACCACAAGATGACTATGTGTCTTCGCTAGCCCTGAAACTGTAGTTCGAATTTACTTATAATACTTAATGTTTTGTTTTTCTTTTTAACATCCTTTTTCCGTTTGGGGAAGTGGGAATGATCCCACCATGTAGGTCGCATGTTGCATGAGCATCATATCAGTTTTAGTCGCATATTGCATTGCATAAGTCTCCCACCATGTAGGTCGCATGTTGCATTGCATGAGCATCATATCAGTTTTAGTCGTAAGGTTAAAAAAAAGTAAAAAAAAAAACAAAAAAAGAGTCCTTGACCTTTTCTGAAAATCGACCTTTTTCCCAGCTTAACTTGCTTCACTTAGAAAATCTGGATGAGATCTCAAAAGTTTTTGAAACCTTTTCTTCAAACCTTCTGATTTTGAGACCAGTAATAGAAGACGTATCTGATTGCTTTGACTATCTTAGGAGGTATAAATGTGCGTGCCGCAAATCTTTGGGCTAAGTTTAGTTGATTGAGCCCCATCCCGTAAGCCCACATTGCCTAAAAGTCGAATTGATCACTTTCATCAATTCCATGATCCCCTGAGTGACTCACCCATTAGTCGCATCTCTAGAACTTGTTTTGCATCTTGCTTGCGACTACGTGTTTGCATTGCACACCGTGACAAAGTGATTGAGGCATTCGATTTTCTTTTCAAGCTACATAGCCAAATAGCCTTCCATACATTGTATTTACCGTTCTTTTTTCCCCGCCTAGCCTTTGCTTATCCTTTTTTCATGTTTGAACCCTGACAATACAAGCTTTAGCCTATGATATCCAATATCCCTTTGCCTTGCTTAGTTGGATGAAAGTCTGTCATTTTTGGGAGGGAACAATTGGTTTGGTGTGAGCAAAATATGAAGTCTGGGAGAATCTGAAAGTCCCATATCTTGAGCGAATTTGGTTATGTTGTTCAAAGTCGAAGTTATAATAGAGATTTCTTCTCCCCGATCACCCACAAAAAAAAAATCAAAAATCAAAAAAAAAATCAATCAAAAAAAAAAGAAAAAAAAAGAATTTCAAAAAATAAAAGGGCGATTGGGGAAACGCAACTTAAAGTTCAGAAAACTTTGACTTGGTTGTATTCGGTTGAGATGTTTTAGGGTGGAAGGTGAAACGCTTTGCATACATTAAGTGAGAAGGAGAGTTTAGAGGATTTCATTGAAAATCAATCCAAGCATGGCTTTTAACTCCTCATTCCCAAATTTTACCGCTCCTTACCCTAGCCTAAGCTCCATTACAACCCGAAAAAGTCCTTTTGATTGTCACTTGTGCATTGCATACCAGTAGTGGAGAGCGAGGTTCTTACCAAGCTTATGGTAGTCTGCTTCTATTGGTTTGAGTATGAGAGAAACCCACATACATATTCAAAATCGAGTGTTTGAGTGTTCATTCTTTCCTGTGAGAGTTTTGCTCTTTCTGGCTAGCTTACGTCCATAACCAACCACGCATATTTGCATTATTCTTCGAACTGTTGGCAGACTTATGCCTCTGAGTTACTTGTTCTCTCCCTTAAGTTTCGAAAATTTCTTTCTATTTCTCTTTCGAACTGAGTTTTGATTTTGTCCAGATTAATCTTTGTGCTTGCTTGTTTGACTTTGTGTTGATCTAAAATTCTTTGTCCCAGGTTGTTTCAGTAGTATATAGAAAGTCATAACTGCATTGCGTAAGCATTGCATCAATAGTCTGCACTATTACATAAAACATAAATGCATTCGGTTTAGTACATCATTGCATGGCATTGTCATAAGTTCATTGCATAAAAGACCCTGCATCCTCATCGTGCCTGACCTCCACCACCACTGCTGGCGCTATCAGCCCCATGAGCTCCGCTTCCACCAGCTCCAAAGTAAGTGTCCCATTGATAATAGGAGGAATCTACCACCTCTGTATCACCGCCTGAGCCGGACAGGTGCAACACTTCGGTATCGCCTGCGTTAAGCCAAGAGTGTTCTGGAACTTGCCACTCTTGATTACCTCCAGGCCACCCCTGCGGAGCAGGCCAAGAAGTTCTTACTACAGGCTCTGGGACAGGCCACCCCGACCATTCCTGAGTTTGCGTTCCCCATCCAGACGAACGAGGCTGCTCCAAACCCCCTTGCGAAGGAGTAACGGGAACAACTGGTTGAGACGGAAGCACTGATGAGGCGTCATCTGCGAGGGCACGGTTATACCCCATAGATGCACCCGAATCACTGCGAAGCACCACAGTAGGATCAACCGCCGCATAGGAAGTGCCAAAACCCAAATCCACAGTCAGTGCAGGAGCATACTCGGGCATTCCATAGGGGTACTGAGGCGAAGGATGAGAAGGTTGGTGCCTAGACCCCAAATGACGAGATTCTGGAGGAGTATCCAAATACAGTGAAATGCCTTCCTGCTCGCCACACGCAGCTCCACCAACAGCGCTAGATTCGGAGCACGTCACCCATAAAGCTGGGAGTGCCACGCCGAGAGCCGCGGCTCCGGCGAGAATTCCCATGATCATGAGACCCCGCCTGATGCCCGCGCTCACCTAAAGACATGGATGATATCTTTGTTCTCCATGCATCGTGAAAGTCGTGGCCAAAATCCGTGTCTCCATAGTGGGAACTGGTTGAATGACTATCTTTAAGCAAGATACCTTTCCCACGATCATCGTGCGCCGGCGTGCCCGTGCTCCGCCTACTCCTCTCCCCGTGCCTCCGGAGAGCAGCATCACCCCCATAAGACCGCCTCGCGTCGGCCATGAAGGAAGAGTGTCGAGGAGGGTCCCTCAGCTCCGACCGGCCACGAGGCACTTGCGCATCTGAACGGCGAGGAGGATCCACAGGACGAGACTGTGCATCATCATCCATGTCTGCGCCCCCGACCACAGAACCTGCAAGGTCTTTCTCGTGAGGCCATTTAAGTGTGAAGTAATTTTTTAGAAAGCCTTTCGCCTGTTTCCATCGCCACTGCACAAAATGAGGAAAATTGGTCAAGGTTTGAGTAAATTACAACTAAGCAAGGGAAAAAGGGAATCACCTACCGGCTTTCCCATGATCTTCTCTAATTCTGGTTTGATGTCCTCGCTAGTCGCCCTTGGGTAGCCACAAACTGTGTCCCTAGAGTTACTCTGGCTCTTCTCGTCATCCTTGCAATAGGGCCCCAACTGTAACAAACAAAGAATTGGTCACATTAGGCGGTAGTAGAAGGGATATGAAAAGAATAAATAGAGGTCTTCTTCCCCACCTTTCTGAAGGCCAGGCGATCCCGATATTGTTCCCATTCTTCCCAGAATTGGTCAGGCGATGCCATCGATGCATGGTTAGTATACCAAGAACCCGTCTTGGCTGCTACAAACGCCTCGGCATGCAAGGCTCGCGGATCGTTCATGGTCTCAGGAGGGTCTGATGGTATTATCCATCTTTCATGACCCAGGGTTTGCCTCGTAAACCTCTCACCAAGGCTCCAGACCCAACCGGACGGGCTCTCCATCACCAAGCGCAGGGTACTATCCCTATGCGCCGCATTTCGGGAAGGGACAAAATCTTGCGGAACATTGAAGCCAACCCAGGCATTCCAATTGACGTCATCCTGCATAAGTAAAGGAAACATGAGCACTAAAGAAATTCAAGAGAAATCACATGAAAGATGTACCTCATCAAGGTGATCCAAGATGCGGCGCAGCTCATCCAAGCTCCCAAATGGCTTCTTTTTTTGCTCGAGGTAGTTCTTGTGCCACCGTTCTGCTGCTGGCACCGTCTGGGCATGTCGGGTAGGGATAGCAAATCCCTTAATATACTCGTACCCCCATACCTGCAAATGCGTCAATACCGAAACTCACGATATAGGAAAAGAGAGAAAAGCATGTAAAAGAGAAGCGTCTCGAAGATTACCTCGAGCACCTTCCACATGCTCGGGCCGCTCATCTCCTGCGGACTCTCTGGCGCGAAGAATGGGTCCACGTCAGTACCAGGCCGCACACCAACGCGAAGCCAGCGAATGAAGTTGGCGTAAGCAGCTTTGGCCCAGTTCCGGTGAATGACTTGCTCTAGATCGAGGAGATTCTTCATCCAGGTCAAATAAACATCATCACCTCGATTGGCAAACATTGTGGCAGAGATGAAGTATGCCAGGAAAATAAAACGACGCTGAAACTCATCCATATGAGTGAAGTCAGCAGAAGTGATGACAGCCTCGAAGGAACCATAAGAGAGCTTCATCTTTCGACCAAATCGGCGCCGTTCGAGCACCGGCTCTAATAGTTCCATCACCTGGTCTGGCACAACAGGGTCGAATTCTACGTCTTGACCACCCCAGCGTAGCCCAATAATCATCACAAAATCAACAGGGGTTATGGCCATTTCTCCTACCGGAAGGTGGAAGGTGTTGGTAGAATCCCAGAATCTCTCCGCAAGCGCACGTCCCATTACCCGTGGTGTGCAAGGTTCCCAGGCCTTAACACATTTCCAGAAGAGATCGAGTTCTGACTCCTCTAAAAGTGTAAGCGCCCAGTTATCTTCTGCAAAATGCTCGACCACCTTGATCGGCTTCCGCATATTGCCACCGGTTCTAAGGGAGTCTTCCTGGAAATCCACCATAAAAATTCAGAAAAAAGTCATTACGGCAGCCTATCAAGTGATCCCTAACTTAGCAAAAGTCAAATTGAGCTTCCGCTAAATTAGGGGGCTAAAGAAAAAAATTATCATTCGGCCCACCCCTTTAGATCCAAGACGGGTTCTTGCGCCGAACTTTGGGCCGCATCAGCCCAACTCAAAAAGGCGGGCTGGGCCGTTCAGAAGAACCCAGACGGGTTCCTGCGCCGCGAACATGGGCCGCATCAGCCGAGTAAAAAAAACTGGGCCTTGTTGCTTTGGGCCCACACCTAAGAGCGCAGACGGGTTTCTTGGAAGTTAGGCCTCACCTTTCGGCCTACCTAAGACAATTGGGCCTGGCAGTTTTCAGCCCATCCGAGAGAACTCAGACGGGTTCCGTGCAAGGGGCTGGGCCTTATTTTCTTCCGGCCCACTCAAGACAATTAGGCCTCACTGTTTTCGGCCCAACTAAGAGAAAACCAAGACGGGTTCCATTATGGAGAAAGGGAGGTTGGGCCTAGTTTCTTCCGGCCCACCCAAGAAACTGGGCCTCGTTCTTTTCGGCCCAGCAGTGCCTGACACAGACGGGTTCTGCAAAAGGGGTTTCGGCCCAAGAAGGTTGGGCCTCACTGTTTCCGGCCCAACCAAGTAAACGCAGCCAGGTTCTCTACAAGGGGGCTGGGTTTGGGCCTCGCTATTTTCGGCCCAACTAAAGCTGGGCCTCGTTTTCTTCGGACAGAAACGCAGCCGGGTTTTGTATACAAGGGGGCTGGGTTTGGGCCTCGTTATTTTCGGCCCAACTAAAGCTGGGCCTCGTTTTCTTCGGACAGAACGCAGCCGGGTTTCTCTACAAGGGGGCTGGGTTTGGGCCTCGCTGTTTTCGGCCCAACTAAAGCTGGGCCTCACTTTCAGGAACCTAGACGGGTTCCACTCGCCGAAGAAGTTGGGCCGCCTCAGCCCAACTCAAACAAAAAAAGAGGAAGTGGGAAAGAACTCAGACGGGTTCTTCCTAAATCCTAAAGCCCAACTCAAACGAATTCAAAACAAAAAAGGGCTGGGCCTCGTCTCTTGTCGGCCCACTCAAGCAGAACCCAGACGGGTTGCTTTCGCCGACAACTTGGGCCTTCGTGTAATTGTGGCCCATCATCTAATTAAGGGATCGATTTGGCACGGAACTGAGACGGGTTCTCACTAATTGCAGCCTATCATCTAATTAAGGGCTGGATTTGAGCCTAAAACTGAAACGGGTATTTGACATAAATTACTTCAACAATATTAGCTAAATCAACAAGCTAGAATTAAAACATTTCTACTTGCAAATTTATGCTATAATTAAAGAACAGAGTCAGGAAGAAGACATTACCCGGACATGTGAATGCTTGTGCCATACATGATTCCACGGTTCAGGCACCAATTCCGACGGTTCCCAACCGCGCCGGGGAGTCCATGCTCGCCGGGAAGACATTTCATGCGCCCAGTTTGCTGCATGGGGTTGAACGGGCGGATCCCTAACTTTTCTAACCATTGCTTCCTAACTAATGAATGAAGGATGAGAGGTGTAATTGAGTAAGAAGTGGAAGTGAAGGATGAGGTGTGAGATTGAAAGCATGAAGAGGCACCCCTTTTATAGGGAAATTGGACACATACCCACCACACAAGTGGCCAAGCGGCGGGTCCCAGCAGGAAGATAATGGAGAGCATGCATTGGCCGGAAATCTATCCTAAAATTTATCCATGCATTGGCCAAGAAGAAAAAAAAAAGAGAAAAAAAAAGAAAAGAGAAAGCCGGCCCAGTTGCAGCGTAAAAATAAAGAAAAAAAGTGAACTTGGACGGGTTCTACATAAAGAAGCAGGCCCAGCGCAATCCGGCCCAGATGCAGGCCCAGTGCATTTACTTTTGCAGCCCAGAACTTGGACGGGTTCCATGCCAAATTGCCAACGCACAAAACAATCTCAGACGGGTTCCATTTTGCAGGGCTCAACGTATCGGCCCAGTCGAATTTTGCAAACGGAAATGGGCCTTCAGGTTCTCAGACGGGTAGAGCCCAATTTACCGGCCCCGATGCATTTACAACGAAAATGGGCCTTAGACGGGTTCCTTGCAACCGGCCCAAACTCGTCACGGCCCAAATAGGCCCAAATTCGTCACTCTAATTCAAACCCAAAGCAATGGCAAACTTAAGCCCATTTCCGAAAACTAAAGCACAACTGACAGGTAAATTCTCTGACTCGCTTTGT
The DNA here is from genome assembly GCA_029582165.1 of Portulaca oleracea. NCBI lineage: Eukaryota > Viridiplantae > Streptophyta > Magnoliopsida > Caryophyllales > Portulacaceae > Portulaca > Portulaca oleracea. Next base: position 13,532,516 of record CM055883.1, on the reverse strand, counting down.
TTTTCAAAACTGATGCTCTCCTTCTCTGTTTTGCAGAACGATCCTAGACGGGTTCCTTGCGCCAAAAAAATGTCGGCCCAAGCTAGCCAAAGAGGGTCTTGCAATTGAAAGCCTAATTCAAGCCCAAAGCAACGGCAAACTCAAGAGAACTAAAGCTGACAGGTAAATTCTCTGACTCGTTCTGATTTTCAGATAAACTGATGCTCTACTGCTCTGTTTTGCAGGATAATGCACGAGATACGTCGGTCGTCAGGCGGTTACAAAAAGACGAACTCACCACCAGCGGCCGTCATCGGGCCTTAACAATACATGACATCAGCCCGACACCTCATCAACAACGGCCGTCATCGGGCCTTAACAATACATGACATCAGCCGTCGCCGGGCTAATACGCGACACTTCATCAACATCAGCCGTCGCCGGGCTAATACGCGACACATCATCAACATCAGCCGTCGCCGGGCTAATACGCGACACTTCATCAACAACGGCCGTCATCGGGCCTTAACAATACACTTCATCAGCCGTCGCCGGGCTAATACGCGACACTTCATCAGCCGTCGCCGGGCTAATACGCGACACTTCATCAACAACGGCCGTCATCGGGCCTTAACAATACATGACATCAGCCGTCGCCGGGCTAATACGCGACACTTCATGACATCAGCCGTCGCCGGGCTAATACGCAACACTTCATCAACAACGGCCGTCATCGGGCCTTAACAATACATGACATCAGCCGTCGCCAGGCTAATACGCGACACTTCATCAACGAGGGCCATTGTCGGGCCTTCACAATGCGACAAGGGCCATCATCGGGCCTTCACAATGCGATGAACATCACATCTACATCGGCGCAGGACCCAGCTTCCAAGCGTCAACAACGGCCATCGTCGGGCCTTCACAATGCGGCGAGGGCCATTGTCGGGCCTTCACAATGCGACAAGGGCCATCATCGGGCCTTCACAATGCGATGAACATCATATCGACATCGACGCAGGACTCAGCTTCCAAGCGTCAACCAGCTTCAGAGCAGGCTTCTGATTCATATCCAAGATCATCAAGACTACTTTGATCATCGTTTTACTCAAACTCGATCAAAGTAGGGGCTATCTGTAGACGCTGAATTTTGTATTAGTATTTTAGTACTAGTTTTAGAAAAATAAGCTAGCCGAATAGTTTAGTAGCATGCAAACCCATCCCTTTGCTAAACCAACGACGAGCATAAATGGCCCAAATGTTACGGGCCAGAGCATAATAGCCCGAAAACGAGCAGGAACCCGGCTGGGTTCTTTGGGCCTGAGCCTGGCTCAGCTCAGCAGGAACCCGTCTGGGTTGCTGGGCCAAAGCCTGGCTCAAGCTCGGCAGGAACCCGCCTGGGTTCCTGGGCTGAGAGAGACACGGCGGCTATACCTAACCCTAAAAACGCACCTCCCTACTCCCCCATTCCACTATAAATTAAACCCTTCTTTCCCTTCCAAGAGGACACCAGAACACACCAGAATATACTAGGAGTATTGACACTAGTGTATTCTCTCTCTTCTCTCCCCTTTGCATGCTACTTCACTAAAGGTTAGCGTGGTTCTTGTATTAATGTATATAATGTAATTTTACTTTCTTTTTCTTTCGTTTCTTTGCATGACATTAATGATAAACTCGTGAAATTTATTCAATTCCTCCCTCTTTTTCAATCTTTCGCTTTAATTTAATTCTAGTAGAGTCTATTCGTTTGAATAGGCGAATTTGACGATTTTGATTGTCAAATTCGTAAACTTACCCCTGAATCCATCTTTGGGTTCGTAGGCCGGAGTCTATTTCTTTTATGGTTTGTTGTTTTTATCCTAAAATTCAACTGGCGACTCTCTTTTGCACCTTGCTTTCTTTCTTTTCCTTTTTTAGGGTTTCTATGACTTTTTTTTACGTTTATTCGAGAACCCAGACGGGTTCCTCACCTTTCTCTTTTCTCTTTTTTTCTTTTTGTTTTCCTTTTCGTGGGGTTTAACAGTCAAGAACCCGTCTTGGTTCCGCCACGAACTCAGATGGGTTCCTGGTTGTTTTTCCCTTCTTTTTGTTTCTTTTTTTTCTTTCCCTAAAGGTAAACCTCGAGCGCTAAATCGTTTTTAATCTGTTAACTCAAACATTCTTAAAAGTTCAACCTTATTTAAGGTTAAGCAATCCTAGTCGGCTCCCAATCACTCTTTAAGTAGCGCCGCGAAAAAGGGTCATCGATCAATTTTTCGGTGTCTACAGTCTCCATATTCCAATAAGCCTCAAACGTTTCTCCTATAAAATGACCAGAAGCTAAGCTCGATTACCCGGATTAAGAGGGAACTCCTACTGTTGGAGAACGATACATAAGACACAAGGGAAGATTAAAGTGATAGTGGAACCAACTAAGCAAGGACTTAAGTATTTGGAACTACACGACCTTGTGGCCTAAACGGAAGGAAAACACTCACTGGTTATTAAGATGGTGTTAAGGGATAGATACAAATCCGAAAAGGCTCACTTATAATTACCCAAGATATGATCAACACTACAGTTAATTTGTAAGTCACTCTTTAACTCCAAGACACTTAATCCTGCCAAAAGACTTTTTACTTAACTTGCAAATTCCCAACAAAACTAACACTTACATATTGTTATCCTCTCAACTCATCGAAAAGGAGTTTCGTCCTCGAAACTTGAATATCGGTACACAATGATTTTTTTAACGCCCCAAACAGGAAGCAAGCTTAAACCTGCTATTTCCTTAAGAATATTAATTTAACCTCAATGGTCCCTCAAAATCCGACTATACCCAACTGCAATCTTAAGAGGTTTCATGTACTTACCTCATTAAAAACATTCTTAATCACTAAACCTGTCCTAGAACCACTGATTGTGATAAAGATCAACCTGTCGCATGTTTCAAGCACAAAAGTATAAGGACCAAGGTTAGACGACGACCTTCCTTGGTACATCTAATCATTTAGTTCTCTTAACGGTACTCGGTGTAATTTTCATATAAATACCTAAAACATGATCAAGCAATTTGCATAGCTCATCGAATATATACATACTAGGTACCTAATATCCATCTGATATAATTTTTCCGCTAATAGTTCTAGATAACAAGAGTTACCAGTAACAGAGTTGATTAATCGCAGGAAAGAAATTTCAATAATAAACATACGATATTTAAACGAACTCAATTAAATGATACTCCACAACTTAATCAGGTACAAACCCACAGATTGCTCAAGCCCACACAGGTTTTCTCAATAACATTCATACAGTCCAATTCAAATGATACTCAGACAGAACTTAGTCAGCAGAGATTCAAACAAAGTTGTGCGCATCAACCTCTTGGAGATTTCCTCATGGGTTATACCCACTTCACAGACGATCGACCTAATTCATTCGCACGTTCATAATTAAAAGGCATGTCATCAAAACTAGACAATCAAGTGCACAAACTCACAGGTATAAATATATCAGTATGTAAGTTACTACAGATGAAACTTCAAATCGTAAAATACATCATAATACTCACGTCAATAACTTAAGAGGAGAAGAGATTATATCAAGTAGTTACAGATCAAATTACTCCCATCCCTGAGTGACCGATACTACAAGAAATAATCATTTTGCATTCTTAACTATCTAATCATTTTTTTCCACACACTATTTGCATTCCTTTCATCGAAGACCTTTGTGCTATAGCTTGGAATCCCTATAAGTGTCATATCTCAAAATCATGTTTAGCTCAGCCTCATCGCAAAAATATTCACCTAACCTTAACACTTTAAAACCAGAGTTTAATTCAATCTCTGCTTAAAATATCCAAATCACCATTCAAAAGTCAAATTACACATACGATCCTTGACAAAATCTCCGTCTCAGCTCCTCATCTCCTAACAAGTTTCTTTTTCCTTAAAAGTGACCCTTTACACCCGAGATCTTGATCAACCAAGCATAATCCCCATGTTACTCTAAGCTCCTCCTTATAACCTCGATACCCAAAAGAAAGATCGATGCAATTCAACTTTTCTGGAAGTCTCCAAAAATCAAGCCTAACTTATAATCGCCTACATATCATCACCTCGAATACCCACTTTAAAACCAATCTCTGACCTCATTGTTTCTTTAAAGATATTACTTTAAACTCAAAACCTCGAGAGAACTGCACCTAACCCCTATTGTTACCTCAAGATCATTTACTTAACATAGATACAAAAAGGAGCCAACTCTGAACTCAACTTTACCCTCTTTTTTTCAAGCACACTCTTTTAGTCCCCGGTTCAATGCTAACTTCCCAAATTAACCTCAAAAATAACATGTCGTGGCAAACAATTACACTCATTCACTCCTTACTCAAAGATAATAATAATTAGAGGCAACCATGCTGAGTTACCTCCTTATGTTTTCTCATCATTCTTTATTCTCAGCTAACCCAAATCACCATAGTTCATACTATAATGCCTAAAAGGCCCAATCCCCAATCTTCATTCCATTAAACCATTAAAATAGGGATAACAATACCTAATAGCTTCAACAAAACATACTAACATTAATGTCATGATATTATACTTACAACCATAGCATTAGTTTCGTGCAAAACATATTTCAGTACTGGTAAAAAATAAATCAAGGCACATGTTAAGCTTGCATACATTATTATAACATGAGGAACCAATCAAATAGATGTACCCAACCCACCTACACTCACACTCCGAACGTAGCTTCCTAAGCTCTAACTAAGAACCTAATAGACACTTAGGAGCTACCAGGTCGTAACCCAGAGCCCTGATACCATTCTGTAACGCCCCGAAAATTTAAATTCTAAACTTAACGGTCAAGGTTAAACATTTACTAACATTAACAGCGGAAGAATCATTTTTTTTATTTAACTTGGACGTTACTGCCGTATCCCCGAAGGAATACAAGGCAAGAAAGAGGAACTAACGACTACTAATTATTTACTTCAATTTTACAAACGGAAGAAACTCGAATTTTAGAGACAGCACATACTAAACATTTATCGACTTCAAATCTAAAACACGAACAAAGCTATATTATCAAAACTTGTAACTTCAAGACTAACGTCCTCACTTCTAGTTCCCGTTCCCATCACATAACTCGTCACCTGAAAACAAAACATTTAAACACATGAGGGGGATAACCTCAATAATGTCTACCCCTAACAGTCAAAACATTATACAATTCATTTCAACACATTTTAAGGGAAGGGGAAACAAGTCAAACATTTCAAAAGTATCTTTAACCAGTCAACCTTACCTGTTTCCATATTTTAAAGCGGGCGGGATTTCCGTATTGCCCCTCGGAGTCAATAGACTCGCCAAAATATTCACAATACTTCCCAATCTCAATCAATCTCACGGATGGCCATCGCAATCATTCTTTTCTCATTACAATTCACGGATGGCCATCGTAAACATACTTTCTCATCATCATCACATTCACATCCCGGATGGTCATCGCAAACATCATTCCAAACTACCAGGCGTAACCTGGTCTCTTGACAGTCTCACTCACAGGTATTCGACCTGGTCTAGGCGAGACGGCCCGGACCTGCATTTTTCTCATAGCCTTTAATTAGTCAGATTTTAAGTCTCATATCATTCCAATATCAATCAACATTTCCAATTCAACATTTTCAAACCAACATTTCCAAATCACAATTCCAAAACAACACACTTTCAACGCAAAAACCAAGGAATGTCAAACCTTTACCAAGCAAAGATCAATCACTTTCTCAATCAATCAGACCGTCTTGTTACATTTAAAGGACCACCACTTCCAAACCACACTTCCAAACCAACAAACTTTCAACATAAACCAAAGGACTGTCCATACTTTATGAATCAAAGAACATAATTTCCTTAAACAAAATAGACAGTCAAGTTCAGATGAAGTTCCCATCAGGATGCAAATTTCCAGATAACAGTAACATCAAAAAAAAAAAAAACACAGCTCAAGGGCATCCAAAGGGAGTTAAGGCATAGACATTACCTGATAGCTTCTCTTTATTGAAATCACTTACACACGGGAGCTAACTATCGCGTCGTCTCGCTCGGACCTAGAATTCGAATAAAAACTTCTAAAATTAAAACTCGACTTCTACGAAAGTTAGTTACGCACTAATCCTACTATACCCCAACCTTAGCCTTTTCTTATAAGTTAGTTAACCATGTATCGAGCGTAACTATTAAGAAAACATGAACATCACACACACACACACATTTTCTAAAGGTAAAATAATAAAATCGAAACAACACATTTAAAACCATAACCCGATACTAATACTTTTAATAACATTATTAACGTAAGGTTTTTGAACATAATAATCATATTACCACATAACAACATGAAAACTTTATAAAATTTTAATACCAAAGTATATGAAACTTTAATACTACGACATATGAAACTTTGATACTAATTGTAAAACCCCGAAAAATCCAAAGATGTTGACCGTGACATCGTTAGTAAATTAGGTTTGACTTCGTTATTTTATTATTATTCATTTGTGTTTATTTTATGCTAACGCTTGAGCTCGTAGGACCGATGAGGGGCTAACAAGGGTAGATTAGTATTTTCGTGGGTTTTATATATCTTTGTGGTATTATAAATATTATTATGTGATTAATTTCGTGAATAATATTTGCTATGTGATTATATGATTATTGGTATTAATATTAATATTATTATTATTATTATTAGTATTACTTATAATTCCTTAAATCTGATTATTAGTTTAATGGGTTGGGTTAGGAATATGATTAGTATTTGGGCCTAAATTGGGTATTAGTATAAAAACCCCCTAGACCCATATCAAACCCTAATCTCTCTCCCTAATACCAAACCCTAGCCTCCCCTCCCTCTCTCTCTTTCTCTCTCTGAAACCGCCGGCCACCACCACCAGACGGCACCGCCGCCGTAGCCCGCCGGAAACCACCGCCGCAACCGCCTTTTTCCACCCTCCTCTTTCTTTCCTTCTCTTTCTTCTTTCTTTCCCCCCTGCCTCTACTTCGCACTTGGACGACCACCAGGCGCCACCACCGTCGCCCACCAGCGTCGCGGTCGCTGCCTGACCACCAGGCGACCCTTGCGCTGCCGCCCAACGTCGCCGAAGCCATCGGAAACAGCCGCCCAGATCGAGGTACCCTGCTGCTGCTACTGTTCGATCTGCGTCCACCACATCCTCGCCGCTGCCTCTGACTGTCGCCGCCTCGACCGTCGCACCACCCCCCAGCCGTCGCCCGTCGCCGCCCTGCTCGCCGGAGAAAACCACCGTGCCCTAACCTACGTAAAACCCTAACCCTAACCCTAACCATAATCTGTTTTATATTTTTTTTCCTTCTTTTTCCTTTTCTTTTTCCTTTTTTCTTTTCTGTTTTTATTTCCAAAAATTTTATTCTGTTTTATAATTATTAAATTGTATTGTTAGTTTTGTAATTAGGAAAATTACATGTAATCTTGTTCTTGATTGTAATCTTGTTCTTGATTGTAATCTTATTCTTCTTGTAATTATGTGTAAATTCTTAATTGTTATGTGTAATTTTATGTTATAAATTGTAATTAGATTAGGTTGTAATAGTTGGTTATTAGGTTTAAAAGTGGTTCTTTAATATTCTTTATATTCTTTTTATGAACCTTTTTAGACCACAATATTATTGTATGTACGAATTTGGAAATTTATTACCTAGGTTAATTCTTGAATGTCTAGTTATTAAATCGTTATGTTCTTTATTGTTCCTTAAAAATAAATCTTGTTAAGTTTGTTAAATAAATTAGGTTGGTTTCTTGTTAATAAAACCTTAAATTCTTGATTAGTAGTTATATGTTTATTGTACTTTTTTTATATATTCCTTGTGTTCTTTAAAGGTTACTCATGTTTAAAGTTGTTAGATAAATTAGGTTGACTTAATAAAAGTACAATTCTTGTTTAGTGATTCTTGAATCTTGATGGAGTCTAGTAAAAAGAAGTAGTTGTTGGAATTCTTGATTGGTAGTCTTAATATTTCTAAGTTCTTTATGTTTCTTTTACATGTAACCTAAATCTTTCTTGATTCTTGTTTAAAGAAACCGCATGTTTAACCACCTTTGTTTTACTTTGTGAAATTCTTGTTGTAATGTTATAATCTTATAACTAATTCGTGTTTAAAGTCTTTAAAGCCTTGTTTACGTGTTTTATGTTCAAAGGAATTTTATTTCATTGTATGACTTAAGTTTTAATTAAAGTTTTATTAAGGTGTTCTTGTTTTAATAAGTTTACTTCTACAAGTTTGATTGTTGAACCTAAGTTAAGTTGGACTTTACATCTTAGACCCTAAGTATCGTTTTAAGCTCAAATTAGAACCCCAAGACCTTTTGGTAAAGGTTAGAACCGAAATAACAAATTTGTTAATAGCCGTTACCGGGACAGTTTCGTTAGCGTCTAAAGATCGGGTTTCCACGGTTAGTGTAGTTGTCTTTTGATCAAACCCTTTGGACTGGAGGTTCCTTTAGATGTTAGGAACCATAGGAATTTTACGGATCGAACGTTTGATTTGTATAGCCCGAGTTATAACCGTTTTATCAGAACCTGTCAGAACTGGACCAATGGGAAAGATGGGTGTTTTTAGAGTCCTTGGGGACTGATTTGGGCTTAGCCATCAACATAGAAGTTTGAGTAGACATCCCGAGGTTTCCGAAAAGTCCAAAACCAGACCCGTAGGATGTCGGGAAGTCGAGTTGTGACCCGTTTTATGTGAACATTATAATCTGTCCTCTGTTTGCTTCTATTTATGAGAATTGTTGAGTGAAAATAATATGTGATCTTGTTATGTGTTTTCTTGGAGGTGTTAAGTGTAATTTCATAAATGATAGGAACCTAAGTGTTCCTAGGGGATGGGTTAGGTAGTTAATAGTTAATACTAACTTCGTTAGAACGCGTTTTGATTAGATAATTATTATTTTTATTCTAGGCCCGAGTTAGTGCGTGACGTTAGTGAGCTCAAGTGTGTTCTCCTTTTTGCTGTGCTGTGAAGTATATCAGGTAATTGTCTATGCTCTAATCCCCACCGGGATGCTCTTTAAATGTGTTTTAATGTTTTCTAATCTGTTTTGATAATTGCATCCCGAAAGGGGACTTTTGTGGAATTATGACCATCTGTTTTGGATAACTGTTTGTAATTGTTGTACCTTGTTTTGTGAGTGGAGAAATTGAGATGGTCTTTTATAAGTGGTTTTATTATTGTTCTTGATAATCTGGGTTGGGTTTGACTTGAGAGTGTGAGATGAGTTTGATTAATGTATTAATAATTCAAAGTGGAAACATTAAGCGGGTTGTTTGTGTTGATGCCTTGGAGAGGCTAATGTTTTTGCGGGTGATAACCCCGAGATCAGGATTCGATGCCTGTATGGGTTATGTGCCAGGAGATCAGGGTTTCATCCCTGATATAGGATAGATGTTATGATGCCCTTGGTGGGCGATTGTTTGATGCCTTTGAGAGGCTAATGTTCATGCGGGTGATAACCCTAAGACCAGGATTCGATGCCTGTATGGGTTATGTGCCAGGAGATCAGGGTTTCATCCCTAATATAGGATAGTTGTTATGATGCCTTTGGTAGACGATGTTCTTTTTGGGATTTGATATCCCGCCCGCAAATTAAAATATGGATTGGATGGGTTGAGGAAAACAGTTAAGGGTTAAAGGTTTGAGAAATGGTTTGACTTGTTCCTTCTCCCCAAAATGAATTGAAATGAACTTAAACTGTTTTAAACGTTAGGGGTAGACATTATTGAGATTTCCCCCTCATTTTTGAGATGTTTTGTTTTCAGGTGAAGATCTAAATGATGGGGACGGGAATTAGAAGTGAGGACGACGAGTCTAGAAGTCCTTGTTCTTTTTATTTTGTTTTCGTTATGATGTCTTAAAGTTCTGTTTTGAGTTGTTAGTAGTTACCGTTAGCAGACAGTTGTGTTTTCCTTTCTCGCCTTGTGTTCCTTCGGGGATACGGCAGTGACGCCCAAACTAAATTTGAAGTCTTCCGCTAAGTTTTGTCTATTAACGTTAGTTTGACTTTGACTTTCTATAATTAAATTTCCGGGGCGTTACACTAATAATGTGTAACTTTTAATACTAATAATATGAAACTTTTCAGGAACTTTGTAATAATCATAATAATACGAAACTTTATTATTATTATTATAATAATAATAATAATAATAATAATAATAATAACACGAAACCTTATAATAATAACATGAACCTTTAAAATAATATGGAAATCTAATAATATCATGGAAACTTTATAATAATGAAATAACTTAGTAATATTACGAAACTTAATAAAATCACGAAACTTAATAATAGTTTAGGGAAAGCTTAATAATAATAATAATAATAATAATAATAATAATACGAACATAATAAAATGACCAAACTTACTAATAACTTAAAAACTTGATAATAATAATAATAATAATAATAATATAAAAACTTAGTAACAATAATAATAGGAAACTTAATTAATAATAGTAATACGAACCTCAATGACTTATGAAAGCTAAATAATAACTTTACGAAACTAAATAATAAAATTACAAAACTAATTAAGTAATAAAATTACGAACTTAATAATAACTTATAATATAAACTTATGAAATATCAAAACATTTAAACATCATTAAACCCTAATAATATTCTATCATGCTTGGTTTAACACAAAAGAATCAAACAACATCATGTTGATTAATTACCACCAAAATAACATTAATCTAAACATGAAACTAAACACATTCCTATATCATCTTAACATCCAACAAACACTCTACTAGCCAAACTTCATCTTATTACTCAGAACACATTTCCAGAACATACAAGTAATGGTATCAATATAAAACTTAATTGAATCAACCCAAAATATATAGAGAGAAAAAAAGAGTTTAGGGTATACAAACAATGGGTCCAAGCTATGACGCGCAAGGGTGGTCGACGACTGGGTGGTCGGAGACTGGTGGTGGGTCGGTGGCGGCGGCGGCAGCAACTGGAAAGGCAACGCGGCTAGGGCACGGGAGAGAGAATGGGATGATGTTTGGAGGTGTTCTGGGTGGCGGTCCTGAGGTGCGGTGACCGAAGGGTGATCGGAGATGGCGTGGGGTCGTCGGAAGCTGGGGGGTTCGTCGGTGTCGCGGTGGCGCTGCTGGTCGGGGTCGGGAAAAAGAAGAAGAGTTGGGGAAGGAAAGTAGGGCAAGGAGGTTGGTTGGTGCGTCGGTGACGGTGGCGGTGGGGCGAGGTGGTGGTGGTCTGCGGTGGTCGAGATGATAGTGCAGGTGGCGGTCGACACTGGTAGCAGTTGGAGTAGAGGGAGGAGAAGGGTGGAGGTGGTGCAATGGTAGTGTCGTGGTAAAAGTCGGGTAGTAGCAGCAAGTAGTTATGAAGAAGAAGAGGAGGAGAGAGAAGGAAAGAGAAAGAGAGAGAGAAAGGGAATCCTAGAAAGAGAAAGAGAGAGAAAGCAGAGGGGACACGTGTAGGGTGACTATAGGGCATAGGTGGGAATGAATTAGTGGGGTTTGTATTTTGCAGCACAAACAATCGAGTAGGTGGTTATCAGATACCTTGGGGAAGGGTTTTAGATAAAATAGGAGAAAAAATAGAAAGAAAATGGTAGGAGCGATGAGGTCATCCAAGGTGATGTCATCACAAAATTACTACCAAAAATACCCCTAATGTTAATACTACATCCCCCAACAATTTTTACCCGAAAACATAACCAAAACCAGATAAAAATTTCCACAACTGATCCAAATAAAATTCTATCCAAAACCCGAAAATTCCTAACTGATATTTTTAAGACTCTAAAAATTCCAACGAACATGCTCGTGGTCCTAAAAGCTCCGAGTGAAAACAGATAAACACATAACTGATAAAACAGTCGTTAGGAAATTTTAATGGTAACTAGACTAGCATTTTCCGGGGTTTTACATATTTCTTCAACGTAACTAGGACGGGATGAACTCAATAGTGTGCAAAGCATGGAAGAAATTGACACTGTCGAGAGTGGAGATCATGATTTGGATGACCTTACTGGGAAAACTCAACACTCGAGCCTAGTTGAGGAGCAAAGAAACTTTTCCCGAGGAACTTAACATTGCTCGTACTGTAATGAAGCCAACAAGGAGATCGAAAATGCCCTGTTGAAGTGCAATTTAGCAACAATTATATAGAAAGCAATATATAATGCAAGATATGGGGATGGAGAGAAGGCAGTCATGGGTATAATCAAACATTGGTTCAAAGAGTTGGAGGAAGTGAAGTTCAGGAACAAGAAGATGAAGAAAATCTGGATAGTAATTGGGTGTGTAATTATCTGGATTGTTGGGCACTATCCTAATTCCATTCAGATTCATGTTTTGAAAACAAATAATTATTTCCTTTTTGTAATTGATACTGCTTAATCTGTAAGGAGTTGATTATGACTAAAAGACTATTCTAGGGTATTCAACCTAGTTTAGTGTTGCTAAATTATGTGCCTCTTAGACACTCTTATGAGATCTTCCAATTCTATCCCACTTTTGAGAGTTTTTATTATGAGATTGTAAATCTCCCTTATATCTCGTTATTCTTTCTTTGAGATATGTCTACTTCCGTTGTGTTATAATCATTTGAGATCTTTCCTTCTTGGTCTCGTTGTGTTATACAGCCATTTGGGATACCCTTTGTAATCTATCTAGTATAGTTGATTTTATCATGTCTCCCGTGATTTTTTCCCGCTTTTGGTTTTCACGTTAAAATCTTGTCTTCATCACCCACACATTGTTCTTGTTTATTTCTCAATACTCACATCCCTGAATTAATTATCTTGTTTGTTTCCACTACAATATTAGATCTAAATCAATATGGATCTATTCCTAACAAGTCATTTATGGTCTAAATTCCAACGCTAACATGGACTGTATGGAAGCATATGAATGAAGTGGTGTTTGAGGAACGGGATGCAAGTAAAGAGTTGGTTGTAGATCTCATAAAGAAGAGGGTTGGTTATTGGCAACATCATGGAATGATAAAAAATGTAAAAGTTTCAACCTAATTTGGTGAAACTGAAAAGGAAGAGGGAGTGAGATTTGAGATATGATGATGAAATATTATTGATGAAAATTATAATCTCAACTCAAGAGATGAAAGAGGGAGAGAAACGCTATATATAGTTATCCTTCCTTGTCTAACAAACCAAGAAAAAGATAAAGAACCAATGAAACAAGATTGTGAACAAATTGGAAACCAATACAAGATTTCACTACTCCTGACACCCCCTCAAATTGGAGGGTGACAAAACTCCAATTTGCCAACAATTTCTAGCAAAGCTGAATGGCAAGGTTTCTATCACTGCCAATGGAATTAACGAGGGGCAGAGCAGCCTTGAATTCTTGAACTCTAACTCCAACAGTTTCCTCGCCATCACCACAACTCCTAATAGCGGGTGAATTGGGCGCAGACACGGAAGAGCTTGGTGAAGCCAAACGATGAAAGAAAGAAAGAAAGATTGTTGCCGAACTTTTCCAGGTATCGTAGTCGTCTCCGGTGAATACATTGGCCATCAGAGACATTCCTGGTTGATCGAACGAGTGTACAAAGAGAGGAAAGCCAGTAAAACACACAGTTCAAAGCCATCAGATAGTAAGTGGCATTTGCTATAACAACAGCAGAGACAGTCCCCCAGGTGAAGAGGGAGGCAGCAACAATTGATACGCAGGTATACAGAAGTCGCTCAAGAGCAAGAACAATGGAAGGATTCTCCATCTGAATCTACTTAAACTGAGGCAGAGACCAAAGCCCAACCAGAAAATTCGTTTCTGCTCATAGAAACGTCGTGAGAATCCCAAGAGGCATGGAGTTAAAAACGGAAACAAACGAAGAGCTGAAGAAGAGCGCAATTTGGGTAGCGAGGAGGGAAAACCAGACCCAAAAAAAAAAAACTCAATAAGTCACTGTACTATCCATGAATATCACCGCAAATAGGCGCTTGAAGCTCGAGTAAAACAGGTTGTTGAATGAAGATTTCGCGGGATACAAGGCGAAGTTGTCGGATCTCGAATTCGGTTAACTTGACTTGTTTTCCGGGACGAGCAAGTCGAACCTCCAAAAGACGGCGGATATTGTCGTCCAACACGGCGGAGTCGATCATCGGACCTCCTCCTTGCATCGCCATTGTTGATTTTGGGGAATTTGCAAAACCCTAGAATTTGACCCAAATTGGAGGGAGTTAGAGTTGGAGGAGGAGTTGCTGATAGGGTTAGGGCTGCGCTCCGACGAGTAACCATCGCCGAATCTGTGACAGCCAGAGAAAAAGAGGGAGCACTCGCCGACAATGAATAAGAGAAGTCGAAAGTGTGCTGCAATTTGTGGAATTCGTTCTTGAAAACGCCGAATCCGAAGAGGAGCCCGATTAGAATCACTACCAGAATGAGGTAAGTGCAGAGCATCCAAACTCTTCCTAGGCAACAACACATTCTGGATTTCTTGCTAAATTTCTTGATGTTGAACTTGGATTATTCCCAGAAGAAGAAGAAGAAGAAGAAGAAGAAGAAGAAGAAGAAGAAGAAGAAGAAGAGATAGAGAGAGAGAGAGAGAGAGAGAGAGAGAGGAATAATCAGATCAGTAGCCTCTCATGCTCTGATACCATGTAAAAGTTTCAACCTAATTTGGTGAAACAAAAAAGGAAGAGGGAGTGAGATGTGAGAAATGATGATGAAATATTATTGATGAGAATTACAATCTCAACTCAAGCGATGAAAGAGGAGAGGAAGGCTATATATAGCTATCCTTCCTTGTCTAACCAACCAAGAAAAAGAAAAAGAACCAAAGAAACAAGATTGGAAACAAATTGGAAACCAATACAAGATTTTGTGAAAACTATTTTAAGGTCCTATACATGTTTGTAGAATACATTTTAAAATACCTTATAATTTGAGGTAACAATTGCTAGGTGACAAATTCAGCGATTTGACCATGTTTTTGACAATGTTTTAGTGGCAAATTAATAGAAAACATTTACCCGACGAACATCAATACTCAAAAAATGATAGGCCATGCAACCTTACCAAAAACATGTTTAAATCATTGAATTTGTCACTTAACAATTGTTAACTTAAATTGTAAAATACCTTAAAATATACTCTAAAAATTTAGAGACCAAAAATTAATTTTCACAAAATAAAGGATACCTTCAAATTTCCAATCATTTCTTTCATGAAATGATGGAATTCCATATACGTCGGAAACATAAGCAAGAAAATTCAAAGTCATCCCAATTAGGAGAAGGGGGAGCCGATGGAATTAGGAAAATAGGGCTAGAATTTTGTTTTAGGGTACATGGGCTGGCTTTGTTTTTTCAATTGTGGTGACATGTAAACCAATACTTGGGTGTTGTGTTTGTTTCCCTTTGGGGGCCCATATGCTTTAGCACTTTGCATATTAAACCTGGGCTTGAGCCCTATAAATGTAACCTCGACCATGGCTCGTACAACTCTATTCAAATACCAAAAAAGAAATATAATATAAAAAAAAATAAAACTCAACACCAATATTAAATTTTGAAAAAACAAAACACATCATTGGAAATGGAGGATTATAATATTCCATGTTTCGGCAATGTATTTTTGGAAGATAAATATGAGATAAATGAGCATATGCAATGCTGGAATTAGGACTGAAAGTTTCGGGTCCGGGTCAATTAAGGTTCGGACGAATTGGACATCGGATGGAAATTTGATGTCCGATACCCAATTTTTTGGAACATTTTCTGGGTCGGACAAATCGGACAAGCATAAATTCAGGTTTAAACCGGGTTCGGACAATAGTCAAATCGGTCAATGTAAAAATTCGGACGGAAATTTTATGACCATACCCATTTTTTGGGTCGAACTGAATCGGGTTTCCGGGTCGGGCATTTTTTGACAGCCCTAGCTGGAACTTTATCAATGAAATTTTTATTTCTCTTTTCCAGTTGTCAGAGTTCTAGAACTTAAAGGAATGAAGAAAAAGTAGGAGAAAGAGGGTGACAACTGAGAAAGAGAAGATAAAAGTTTTATTGGTAAAGTTCCGCGTTACATATGCTTGAAAACACATCACGGGAAATTAAATGGAGTATTCAAAATCTATTTATTTTACTTAGTTCTACTTGCATTACATACTTTATTTAAAATACCACAATCTATCAATTTGTAATCATTTTTTTAAAAATTTATTGACTTTTATTTTCCTAATTTTTAACTTTTTAAAGTTATGTTTTTTAAAAAATAAAATGATAAAAAAATTTAAATTTTAAATTTTAAAAATAAAAAATTAAAGACATTTAATAAATTAAAAAAATTTTAAAAAAATTAAATTTTAAGAAACATAAAAACTTAAAAAATAAAAATATATATTTCTTTTTTTTGAGGGAAAAAAATATATATATATATTTCTACCAACATCTAAATCGGAGTTAATTACATTTAGCCTACCTGACTTATGTGGTAATAATTTTTGCACACCCGACATTTGAGAAATAATTTTAACCCTATCTGACATTTGAGTGGTCATAAATTTAAAGTCCCTCAGGTATGTTATAATTGATTTTTTATTGACTTTTCCGGTGAACTGTAAAAAAAAAATATGAAGTGACCTTTATACCCTTGTTATTATTTCCTTTGACTTTCAATTAAATGTGAAATGACTTTTGTACTCTTAGTATTAATTGTTATGACATTTTAAAACCCAACCACTCCACTGATTCATCAGATTCCTCTCCCCGACCCCCCTCCCATACAGAAAATGAAAACCTAACCCCTCCCAAACCACCATGTCTGTCTTCTACTCTCCAACATAATCTTTTCCTTCTCAAATTAAAGGGTAGAATCGTAATTTCACATAGTGATATAGGGGTATTATTGTATTTTTCTATTTCCGATGACAAGTTACCGGATTCTAACACTAAAAATCACTTTCACTAAATGTCAGTTAGGGTGAAAATTATTTCCCAAATGTCGGGTGTGCAAAAATTATTACCGCATATGTCAGGTAGGGTAAATGTAATTAACTCATCTAAATCGTCTATAACTTCTACCTCAACTATCAATACCTACCTACTCCAAGTAACTATACTATCAAACTTTAGTTGCCATGCTTCTACTTACTGTTAAAAATAACATGAAATTATGTTGATTATCTACTATAGAGACCCTGAAAAAGTCTCTAGCAGCAATCAATTACCTGAAAATTAAGTAATATCAATTATAAAAAGCAAGTAGTATCAAAATTTATTTTGGAGTGGTATGAGTCTATAAAAGAATTTATTCCTACTTTGTAGATTAATATCAGCAATTTGAATCCTGAAAAGTGAAAACGAAAGAAACGGAATTGTATATAGATTGTAGGCAGTGGAGTGGACATGCAAAGTTTAATCAATGAGTGTGATAATGGGTAACATAATTGGAAATGTGTATTAATCTTGGAGCCAATTGGAATTTGATCACGATGAATGAATCAAAGTATGTACACCTAGCAAAGAATTGTAGTGGCGTGGACATATTTACTTTAATGAATGTAGTAACATAATCGATTTACCTCTTATTTTCCCCCTTTTTTCCTCTTTCATTTTCATTAGTGATTTAGTGGTGAATTTAAGTTTCTAATTAAAGGTGATCAATATACTATTATATTCATCTAATATATATAAAACTCATAATTTTTATTCTAAACTATTATTTTTATTTTTATATTACCGGTGACTATGGTTATCTTTGACTTAGCTTCAGATCTGTCGATTATTAGCATTCGATTGCTTTACTTGCGGAAAGGGAGATAAAACAAACCTAGGGTCATCAAGCATTAAGACATAACCTCATTATTATTGCCCTATTGCCTAACTTATATATTCTCTTTCTCTCCATTAACTCAAAAGTATATATAGGAACTTGAAAAACATATCTATTCCTCTTTTTGGCACTGGGGATAGTGGGGAGAGGTGAGAAGCTATAGTTTAAGGCTTCTTTGCTTCATGAAATTTTGAGAGACAACTTTTTCCGTATATTACTCTAGTTTAACAATTTCTTCATTTTAATAATTACAGATATGAGTAAATAATTATATTATTACGAGTAAATAACAGGTAAATGTGAATGAAACAATTATATTATTGAAAGTTAATAATGTCTATATTTCGACCACATATTCCACAAACATGTAATAAATTGCATTGTCCCCCCGCCCGCACCCCCTTCAATTTAGTTTTCCAAATTTCCTTGCCACTTTTTCATCAATTAATTAATTTGAAGGAAAATTTTGCTAATAGGATGGATATAAAATGTTTCATAATTTACTTCCAAAAACTTTTTATGCAAAAATGAAGGAAAATAATTAGTTTTGAAAATTTTGCTTCCATCTCATATCCCTGTTCCTTTATGTGGCTGGCAGAATCCACCACAATCTAACACAACCCACCACAATCTACTTTTTTTAAATGAATTTATTTTTTTATTAAAAATTAAACTTTTCATATTTCACTATAACCCCCCACAACTTCTCCAACCCACTACAATCCACCACAACTTTTCCCAACCCACAACACCGCATCACAGCGTAGCCAGCCATATAAAATAACAGGGCCTCGAAATAGCTAATAATACTAATTAAAGGGTGGGGGTGGGTTGAAGCTGTCAAAAAGAGCTAGCTAGTTGTGTGAACCTAATTTCCCTTAAAAGAGTAGACAAGTAAAAGGAAGGGGCCCAGCATCATTAGTTAGTAGAAGCATCATCATGTGTCTGGCCTCTAACCCAAGACAATGTCCAAACTAAGTTTGGGATAATTTCTTTCTAGCTAATTCTGGTCCACACCATTGAATAGCCTAACCATCTATTTCTATGATTATTCAATAACTTGGCAAAATTAAAACCTAAAGTTAACAACCATACATCTATCTATATGACTATATATATAGGAGCATTATGTGAATCCAAACATGGTTGTTAATTATGTAGATATTTATTTTAAACATATAAAGTTTGATTCAAAAATTTGTTGAAGAGAACATGCTAAGTAGGCCCGGAAAATTTTGATTGATCCGCTAATTCCATTTTGTCTGAATCGGGAAAGATCCGGTATGGTCACCAAAAGTTAATCTGGATTTAAAAATTAGTCAATCGGTCGTTGTCCGGTTTGAAATCGGGTTGGTCCAGTTAAGGATAGCTGGGTTCGGGTTGTTCGAATTTTGAAGAAAAATCAGGGTCCGGTCATTTCGGACAATGTCCAGACCCATTTTGTGAGTGAACTTGGATTGGTTTTTAATTACTTCTATGTAAAATTCGGGTATGAGGCAATTCATGAATCAGATAATCGGGCAATGTATTGTCATTTCAACACAAAAAGTATGACATTGCCTTCATATACAATTTAGACACCCGACATCTGAGCCCAAATGGGCTATATGGGTCCGAGTATGGTCTTCGTGTCCAAATTGCTTATCAAACAGGGTATGGATAATAGATGTTTTACGAAATGACGTATTTGACCAGGCCTCATATTACTTGGACCTCAATTTTTACTGCACAAAATATAGTTATGAGTCTCATTTTTCATAGAAACACAACGCTTAAAGAGAGAGCTAGGTTAAGACAAGGATGAGAGGAAAAAGATGGATGAACAAATAAGCATAGAACTAAAATGATCAATTAGCTAGCTATTGCAGCCATATATTCATAAAACATGAATACAAATTAAAACCCACAAAGAAATACCATAAAATTCACTGCCTTATGGAGATTTTATTTGCATAATTGTAATTATTTATACAAACTTACCAATTAATTCCATTGTAAAAAGAAATGTTATATATTATACATAAATAATTAATATTTTTACTTTTAATAATGGAAAAGATTATGCATTTGATGTTAATGGTTATAAAAAAATTACAATTACGAATCTCCAAAAATAAGATAAGAAAATTATAATTTTCTTTTCCAAAATTACATTATAGTAAATTATATCAAATTTAATACTTAATTATCCATAATAATAATAATATAAAAGTAATATATTCGAAATTTGAAATATTCAACCCAGAGCGATTGTAGGGGTTATTGGCCAATCATATTAAAGAAAAAAAAATTGATTTAAAAATACAATAAAAAACTCTCGCTCATGAAATAATAATAAAAAAAATCGATTTAAAAAAATAATAAACAAGAAGTCTAATCAGATTAAGAGTCTACCTTATCTATTTCCTAACCCAATTAGGAGTCTAACTATCACCCAAATCTAATTAGGACTCTAACTCTCACCTAAATCTAATTAGGAGTATACCTCCCGATCTAATATATAAACATCGAAACATCTTTCGTTTTCTTTCAATATGTCAGTTATTAACATTTGAAGCTACCATTGAATTCAAATACAAGCAGGTTAGTTTTCGAAAAGTACTATCAATATATACCACATCAATATATTTTAGCATGTATTTTTTTTACTAAAAGTACTATTAGTATGGACCACACCATAATTCTATGCGTCAATTTATTTGTCGCAACCTTTTCTTCAATTTATTTATGCGTCAATTCATTCTATGCGTCAATTTATTTATCGCAACCTAATATAGACATCCAGGTATCTTTCATTATCTCCCAATCTGTCAACTATCAATGTTTAAAGCAACAATTGAATTCTGGATGCTTAAGTTTATTCTATGCGTCAATTTATTTATCGTAACATTTTCTTCAACACAGATCCAATTTTCTCATTCATAAAGCACCGGCGAAGCATCACCAAGTAAGTCTTCCTACATCTTTCTTTTTCTTATTTTACTGCTATCACTATGAATATTATTGCACACATCAACCCAATTTGTTTTATTTGACTTCCATCCTTTTATTATCTTCACATCTTTCAGCAGATTCAAATTTATTTAGGTGCATGGTACATTTAGATTTTCCAAAACCGTTAAGGAAAAGTTTTATTATATAATTCTTTTTCTGATACATGAATTACCATGATATCTTTGCACAGACACTACAGTTACAGCAAGACTGCATATCTCTCATTGTCAAATTCCATTTAGACTTTAGGGTTGGGTTGATTTATGAATATTTAACTTGCCGTATCTAAATCCTAACAAAGCGTCCCCACAAGCGGGGGTCTGGGGTCCCACCGTAAAGGTATAATGTACGCAGACCTTACCTTGTATTTCTACAAGAGGGTGTTTCAGGAAACGAACCCATGACCTCACGATCACAAGGCAACAACTCAACCGTTGCGCCAAGGCTCCCCCTCTTATATTATATTATTTATGAATAATTAATGTCTCATGTTTTTTTCCATGAAATAATGACAATGAACGATTTCTAAGTTATGGGTTAATTGAAATTTGTCTCTCTAAATTACAAACTGCTGGGTAAAATTGTTACATTCGACCACTCCATTTCCCGCCCCGGAAAGATTTCGGAATATTGGTTTTTATCATTCTATATCGCTTCTTCTTTTTTACTTGGATTGAAGATGCTTGGTAATATATTTATTTTTTTAAAACAAAAATAACATATTTATTTTATTTATTATATTATTTAAAATTTTAAATACCCCGTGCATCGCATGGGTTAAAGACTAGTATACATAATTTAAATATTAATTACTATTAATTAACATGATCATCACTCATTATCATCTTCTTATCATAAATTAAAAAAAAAAGAATCAACCCTAAATTTAATTTGAATAGTACGGGGCAAAGGTACGTATTCAATACATGTATGCCGCCATTAATTTTTAAAAGCATCAACATTGCCGTACATATAATTTTTTTTTTTTTTTTTTTTTTTTTTTTTTTGTATGCAATGCAATGTATCTTGGATTCAAATAGTTTGACGGTAACGCTATGCTGAAAATGATTAGTATATGACAGATGAGACAATATAGGGGTACGAGTATCCCACTATGAGAAGCAACCATTTTGATAGTATAAATAAAAATCCTAATCCTTTGACAAATATCATCCTTTTAGCTCAACCATCCCTACTTTGAGACTACCATATTCTCTCTAATCAATCATCAAAGGTGCTACAGTCTAGTTTTCTTTACCTTTTTTTTTATTTCTAATTATTTATGTGATAGTGCATAGTTTAGTTAATCAAAGGGTTGCCTGATATTCATAGCTAGGGGTGACATATAATAATCAAATATTTTAATTATGTTTATCCATTGGAAGCAAGAAACATATCAAGTGGTCATTGTCGAGGAATATCATAAGAGATCAAAGTAAAATACTCGAAAGCCTTTGCCTCATACTACTTACTTACAATCATTGTAAGATATTGTAGGAAAAGGTCACTGCATATCAAGCCATCAAGCATCAACTGTTGCCACCAAGTATATATAATCTCAAAAAAGATCAAATTTGTAGCCACTATATATCAATTGCTTACACTTCCCCTCACTTTGTTTTCTTTCACATTAATTTGATCTTGTTTTTGTAACACTCCGACCATTCCCGTGCTATGAATATTATCGATAATTGTTTTAAGGATCGCTGATTAGCCCCATAAATCACCACGAACTTTTCAGCGTGTTTATTCTCGCTCACACGCTGTCTGAGAAAACATCCCCGGAGGTCACCGATCTTGAGACTACTCCCATCCAAACACCCTTACTGAAGAGTTCCTAACAGATGAGCTACCATAAAAAAAAAGTGCATCTTAGTAATCCCTTTAATCCACACTTAACCATATATTCGCGGTGTTAGTCTTGGTTATTAGAAATAACTAAATAAATAAATTATAGTTAATGCATATCTAACTACAGAATCTAGTGACAACAGACCTAACCTTTTCTTTTTGGGGCTAAAAGAATAAACTAAAACAATATATGTGATTTCTTTTTTTTTTGATAATTATATGTGATTTCTTGTGTTGATGACCTAACCTAAAATTTAAAATTTTAAAAAAGGTATTATATATATATATGATTTCAATTAATTGTTTTTATATAAGTTTTGATGAATCAGTTATTATATATTCATTTATGATACGTTTTTTTCTATGAAATTCAACTCCAATTTGAAAACTGAACCTGACTTAATTTGAGAATATATAAAATAATCTTAACTAAAAAGTTAAATTAATATCTAAAGGTACTATAATGATTTTAGAGTGTAACAAAAAGTAGTCAGTGACAACTGATCAGGCATTTTGATTGAGCATCAAATAAAATACGACAAGGAACTAAAGAGGGAGGAAAAGGAAAGAGAAAAGAGAAAAGAGAACTCTAAAGATGAAGAAAGTAAATTGTGGACATGCGTGAAGCGAAACACTTATAAATCTCATCATTATCAAGCTGACCAAGAACTAGTTCTTTCAGTCATTTTTGTGGCAAGTCACTATATATAACAATCATCTTTGAAAGATAATCTAACATAGAGCAATTGCAATGGTGAGTTTGACAGTGATATAATGCTGATCTGAAGTGGGCGAGGACAAAAAAGACAGTGCAGCATTTCATTCTTGGTTGCTTCCTGTTGGGTTTGACAAATTGACATAGAATCCAGGTACTTACAAACAAAAACCTTGTGTATAGTATTCTAATGTCATCAACAATCTATTTTAATTGCTGGTATTCATACAGACAGTAAAAAATACATATACTACAAAAATAATATACATTCCCAGTATCCTTGTCCTGGTAACCTTAGTCTACTCCAACTGAAAAACCAAGTATAGCAACCCTATATGTACTAACATGTCTGATCTGGTAGGATCCCCTGGCCTCATGAATTAAGCAACAAAGTCCGGGAGCAACTGAGCAGCGAACCCTTTGCGGTTCTGGATGTCAATGCACTCGAACGCTGCAGCTGACGCCGGGGTGCTGCTCCTGAACTGAATGCTCTGACCGGGGGCGAGGAACCCGTGATTGGGTGCAGTCAGGTCCATGTGCTGATGGTGGTTCTCGCTAGGTGGGAGTCCGAGGGAGAGGGAAATCCCAGCATTCATCCCATTTGCAGCTGCTTGTGGTGCTGTGAACTCTGCTCCAAACCAGTCCCCTCCCATGAAGTTCATACCCCCAGAAATCATGGGATTATACCCATTGTTATTGTTGTTGTTTCCTCTTCCTTGTTTGTTGTCGTCGCCACCAAACTTGATTAGGATCTCATCGCTTCGTTGCCTCTTGGGGCTGCCTTGGGAGATGCCCTCCATTTCGAGGGAACCACCCAGGGCGAACCCGTGTTGAAAGGATGGGGGCGGGTGAGTTGTGGAGCTTATAGGGATGGACATCAATGAAGGTGAAGGTGAACACGAGCTTGGGTTTACGGCTTTGTTGATGCCTTGGGTTTCCTCTGCTGGGGAGCTTGAAGTTGCTGCTTCATGATATTCCTTGCTGCTGGTGTTCTCCTCTGTTGCATTGTTCTGTTGTTGTTCGTGTTCCTTCATTTCTTCTGCATACATCTCCTCAATCATTGGCTTCCATAGACGTACCCGTGCATTTATGAACCAGTTAGACACCTGTATATATGTATGTATGTTGTCATTATCACCATATGGATTGATGTCAATGTCGTTTCTCTGTGAACCATTCAATCATAAACCTATCTATTACTACCAAAACTGACCCATTTCTCCTTGTCTACTGAATGATAACGACTTCAAATCATACCCAACCTAACCTAAAGTAAAGGAGCTAAATTTTACCAATCCAACCAGCTAAACATGCTTGAAATTAGAGTTGCAAATTTCAACCAAGTTTGTTGATGTCATTGGTAGTTTAATTTGACCTTGTTAATGGCTTTTTCCATAACCAATATACCATACGTACCATCTACATCGATCAACTACCTGATTCCAACTACTTGATGGCTGTTTTCAAAAAGCTAGCTTATGGACAAACTGATAGCTTACTTGAATATGACACAACCCCAAAATTAAACAATCTAACATGAGATGAAGCAGACTTGAGCTAGTGACGAACTTGCTGTGCCGAAAATATTAATATTTCCCAAGTTACGTACCTGGCTTCTAGTGAGCCCTGTTTGTTTGGCCAACATGATCTTATCAGAATCTTTCGGATACCTGAAAAGTGAAAACACCCACCAAAAAAGTCCCATGTTATTTCAATATCACCACCTAAAACTTACAAAACAGATTGAACAACCAAAAATGAACGGAACCAAATTCACAAGATCACGACAACGACAGACATACGGGTGCAAGAAGTGTTCAAAGAGCCAAGCACGAAGCACAGAGACAGATCTCTCAGGCAACCCTCTTTGGGGTCTCCAAGCATTATGATTCTGAATCATCCCCAGCTGCTGCAAGGCTCTCTGCTGCCTAATCTGATGGTCGATGTACTTCAATCGGGACCCCTCGAGCTTCACACCTGACCCGCCTGCTTCTTCGTCTCCGAGGCTCCTGTTGGCGGCTCGAATCTGGGTATGGATCGCGTCCCGGAGGCACCTGAACTGCTTCGAGATTGTCTTCAGGGCCAACGATGTGTATGTCTTGGCTGACCCAACCCCTGCTGCTTGCTCGAATGATTCTATCACTATCTGCATTTGGTGGTGGTATTGCCTGTACCTCTGCTCTGCCTGCAAAACATGCACAGTTTTTTAGATCCCAGAATTCTGTTTTTGACAGTTTAGAGTTGTCAGTTTTTGACAGTAAGGAATTGTTTAAGGAGACTAGCTAGGGTGTGTGTGTGTTGTAATCAGATGGGGAAAGTGGAGAAAGGGATTGGTGTTTTTTCTTTAAAAAATTGCAACTGAAGAAGACATTAAAAAAGAAAAACTGTAAGGGGGTGTGACTGATGGTAACTCCTAACGGAAAGCTCTGACACAAAGAGAGAGAGATGCACAAAATTTTTGCTGTTAAAAGCAGATGAATGAAGCTGAGTTGAAAAAGACACCTCAAATCAATCCCTTATAAAATAAAAAAGGACAATTTCCCAAAAAAAATCTCCTCAAAATCCACATACAAACCTATTAATATCAGATGATCATCGCTAGATAAATAGACAGACAGAAAAAGAAAGAGAAAGAGAGATGCATGCCTCATCCAGCATGGTAACGAGCTTGGCCTTCTTCATCTGAATCTCCTGCCTCTCCGCCGTGCTGAGCTGAGAACCGAGCTTGTCTCCGTCGGAGGAGGACTCGCCGGCGGATCCCTTGCCGGAGCCGGCGGCTTTCTTTGGTGACTCAGACGACGACTTGGGGACGATCCCATCACCCACATGAACCACTTCCTCCAACAGCTCTTGAGCAGCCTTCAAGTATTTCGAACCCAAAACGGAGCTCTGCCCAGTCCCCGCCGCGCCCTGATCGGCCGGGATGAACCCCTCGCCGCCCCCATAAGGCGGCGGGTTCTCGGAGGAAAGGCTGAGGTGAAGACGGCGCGTCACCTCACGCGCCTCTGGAGGAGGATATCCGTACAGAGTGATACTATCCTGCGGATGCACCCGGCTGAATTGCTGGTGGTGGAGGGGTGGCTGGGAGAGGGCTCCGGCTGCCGAATTCAGCAGCAGGATGTTGTGGGAAGGAGGCGGCGGCGCGTGGGAGTCAGGGTAGCCGACGGCGGGGTCTAAGTTGGGGTTCATGAGGATGAGAGTGTGAAGGGCGCCATGGTCGCCGGCGGAAGGGATGTCTGTGGCGCCGTGAGTGTGAAAGTAGGCTGCCATAAATGATATATTGTTTGAAGAAATTAGGTGCGAATTATTTGGAGTAAGGATTATAATTATAGGAAAGTAGCCATGAGAAGGTTGTTTTGGTGCTTCAAGTCTTTGCTCAAGTCTAATGAAGAGAGAGAGAGAGAGAGAGAGAGAGAGAGAGAGAGAGAGAGAGGAGAGTGACAGGGAGAGAGAAGAAGAATTGATTGGGTGTGTCAACTAATATGATTGGGCTACCTTGCCTTGTCCTCCTCTTAAATTATTTACCTTTTTTAAAACTAAAATTATACTATTACCATTATTTTTTTACGATAAATGCACTTCTTCTTATTAAACTAGCCAAGTAACCCGTCCTACCGACGATGGCTACGGGTTAATTAAACAGACTTGACTTGTATTAATTTGAATCCAAAATACACGGAATTTTTTAATATCAAATTTGTCCGGACCTGAAATATAATCGGATAATATTTACCCTAATCAAATATATCCTCCATCTATATAGCTCATTCGTTTGAATTAATAGATTTAGTAGCTTAATTTTTATTTGATCATATGACTCTTGGTTATTGTATTTGAATGTCAAAATTAAACTCATGTGTGAACAAAGAGTATAGGTATTTAGCTGAATTCAGGGTACATCCAACTCGTATTTTTAATATCAAATATACCTAAACTGTCTTTGACCTAACCAAATATATATGTGAGTTGTATTTAACCCGTCCGTTCGAATTGATAAATTTAGTAATTAAATGTTCATTGATGATAGAACCCTTCGCAATTATACTCGAGCACAAAATAATAAATTTGCAAGTAAAAAAATAAGCTATAAGGTAAGTTGTTGATTAATGGTTATATTTAAGCGTAAAATAGTAAATTCGTGTGTGAACACAAGCTAGCAGGCAAGCAGATAGACCTTCAGAATACTACAACGCGAAAATTCTCTTCTACTTTATTAATGATTAGCTTTCATATTATTTCAAAATAAAAATAAGGTGATGTTACGACATATGATATTTAACTTCTTAAGTACTTTATTTTATTTCTAATTTTTAATTAATATATATTAACTAAATAGTTCTTATTAGCTATTCGAGCCGTTACATGTTTATAGTTTTATTTTTTTAATTTCAATTTAAGATGGAGAGATACTTTAAGAACGTAGCTAGGAAATCAACCTCTCATTCTAGCCCCTATTTGGGTACCTCATCCTAAAATTTTCTTGTGAAGTGTAGGTATGTATTAGTTATTTAATATTATTTTTATGGTTAATGTTGATATTTTACCGTTTATTTTTTTTGCATTTATGCTGTTCAATTTTTTTGAACAAATTATTTTTGGCACCACTAACCCTCAATCCTGGATCCGCCACTGATGTAATATATTGTGCATGTCAACAAACAAAAATAGAAATAACTATGTAGACGATGAACTATGTTCATAATCTGGTTGCAACAAACTTCATAAAAAAACTCCCCCTCGTAAACTTGTACTAATATGTGGTCTCCTACTTATATTGCTCAGGGCAGCTCCGGCTATCATGCGGTGCAATCTAGTAGCAATAACTACCACTTCCAGCACTCGACTTTTGTTCAACTGCGATCTCAACTCCACTCAATTTTCTATTTTTTCCCTCTGCTTGATGACCAACACATAGTGGCCTCCTCGAAGACAGTCATATTGAAGGATGCCATGGTGGGTGATAGATGCTTGAGTTGATGAACTTGATGATGAAGAAGATGAATGTATCAACCAAACCTAAGATAGTTGCTTCGACACCAGATCAATATTGAGTTTGGGTAAAAAACACCAGCACCCAAGAACTATCAAACCCACCAAGAATTGATAAAGGAATCAACCACCATAATTCTATAAAGGATTTGACTTGAACAACACCACAATGAAATAGGGGATAAAGTAAGCAAGACTTTGAAGAAGGGAGAACTAGAGAGAAAACTCAGCTTTGCATTCAATGTGTAACCAATGCCTCTTTAAAGCCATTGTAAATAGTTAAATACAATGAGGGGGAAAAGGGAAACTATGGATCAAATGACAAAAGAAACCATGCTAATTAAATACTTTAAATGTCATCCTAGAGAGGCTTTACATTTCATTAATGGAGGGACAAAAGGGGGAAACACAAAAGGGGAGGAAACAAATGGGGGAAATCAGAGGAAATAACCTGACTTCCCAGATTGTCGCGGGCGTGACATGGGAAGTTGTGGGTACAACAACTAAGGTCCCCAAAATCGTCGCGGGCGCAACGGCTGGGGAAGATTTGGGCAGATGTCGCGGCAGGGTCTCAGTACAACTAAAAATATGTGTATTAATTATCAACCACTTTTTCCAACCTATTTAAAATGGTTTGAAAAACCAGCCTTTTTAGCAATCATTTCATATTCAACTATTTTTAAAAAATTTATGTGGGAAAAATGGTTGGAAATTCCAACTAATTTTGCTAAAATGGTTGGAAATTTTTCCTACTATATATCCTTTTTCCTATTATTTGAAAATAGTTGGAAAAATGGTCGGATTATTAACACACTCTCTCCGGTACACGTCAACAAACCACCGAGTCACCACTACTTGACTTTGTGGCATCCCACTAGAATACAATTTTATTTATTTTTGAACCACCAGAATCCAAATTGATAATAGAAATTATTGTTGTCCAATTGGTGAAAGTAGGGATATTATTAGAATCCAATTTTCCTATATATACATACATACATACATATATATATATATATATATATATATATATATATATATATATATATATATCATAATACCAACTTTGGTGGTATTGAATATTAATAATATAGACTATTTTGTTGGACATTAGTAGTAACAACTATTGACTTATTTTCCACCAACAGTACACCACTGATTTGGTATGATTTTGACTCATGGAAAGATGATGTGACTCCATGATGCATGACGTAAAAGGTGGAGCTTGTGTAGAAATTAATGGTGTGGACTCTAATTTTCCTTCTACGTCACACATAATGAAGGCACATCATCTTTAAGATGAATTAAAACCATAATAACTCAGTGACATACTATTGAAGGAAAATAGGTTGATATTTAATATAGTCAGTGTCTAAGAATATAATTTGTATTAATCATTATAATATGTACTATCAGTATTCAAAACCTCTAAAATTAGTATTATTAACATCCAAAAATCATATATATATATATATATATATATATATATGTATGTATAAAATTATCTAAAGCTGGATCCATGCATAGTCAAAACCAGGATAAATGGCATAAGGGCAAATCGGTCAGTTCACTAGGCAAATCGGAGCCCAACTTAAGTTTGGGCTAAATTTTTTTGGCCCATATTATCTGAGTTCAAATCAGAAACTTCAAACACGCACCATAATGTAAATACCCCCAAAATACAGGGTCCAAAAAGCAAAAATCCCGTAGTAGCAGTAGTAGTATAGTCTACTCGACCTTATCTTGGTTACGTGATGGTAAATAGTAAATACGAGGGTGCATGTGTTCCGCAATCATCTGCCATTGCTGCTGCAGAAGTGCAGATGTGGTCTTTTTTTACTGTGCTGCCTCAAATTCTACTCCCTTATTTAATTCTTTTTTTCTTGGTCGGGCAATTATAACCATTAATGAACGTCATTGAACGCATGTTATAATTATCCAAAAAAATCTAAGATATAAGGACACATATTGCTCCTTGCAGACTTGAATGTGTATGTAACTTTTATTAACAAATGGGACTGGCCACTGGGAGAGATTGAGGAAATTTACCAGATGCACTAATAATATATGTTTTAGATATTATGATTGTTTATTTATATGTATTGAATTTTTCGCTTTTATTATTATAATTATTTATTTTTATATTATAATTATTCACTTTAAAATTAACTGTTCACTTCTGTTATCATATTTGTTTACCTCCAAAATTTGAAATATATGTTCCGAGGTTATATAATATACATCAGGAATGGAAAGAAAAACAAAGGGAGAAGAGCAATTGGAATTGTCATTGTGGGGGTTAAAGTTAAAAGTTTCCACTTTGAAAGATGCTCCCTTATTTTGTGTTGTGTGCATGCATACCAGCTTTTCTTTTCCCATTTTCTTTTAAAAAATTTAATCATAAGGAAATTAGTTACGTGTGACTCTTTTCTTCTCTCCATTCATTCGTTCATGGCCCTCCATGGCTTGAGGTTGGTAGGCCAATTGACAAAATTATCTTTAATCTCTCTCTTTTCTTCCCAAATAATTACCTTATCTTATTTGGAGTAGTTGATTGTTGTTCGTTGCTTCCTCTATTTTTCAAACTATGATATCCTAAAGTAATTAAAATATCTTCATGCATTAGAGGATTACCGTTAATTAATTTAAATTCTTAATTCGTGTAATGGTTTTGAATAGATAACTAAATAAGTAGGATAAAGAAAATTGCGAAAAATTGTAGTCCTATATATATTTTATCAACATTCTGGAGAAATTGTAGTTCTTGCAATAGGAATAATATAAATTTTTGTTCTCCCACCCTAGCATACTAATCAAGTATTCAAACCACAATATTATCTTTCACAAAACACGTTAATATAAATAGCAAAACACGCTAATTAAAATATCTTCATGCATTAGAGGATTACCGTTAATTAATTTAAATTCTTAATTTGTGTAATGGTTTTGAATAGATAACTAAATAAGTAGGATAAAGAAAATTGCGAAAAATTGTAGTCCTATATATATTTTATCAACATTCTGGAGAAATTGTAGTTCTTGCAATAGGAATAATATAAATTTTTGTTCTCCCACCCTAGCATACTAATCAAGTATTCAACCACAATATTATCTTTCACAAAACACGTTAATATAAATAGCAAAACACGCTAATAATTATAAGGTGTAGAAAGAAGAAATCATGACGGTAAAAGAGATAACTTCACAGTGTGTCATGGACAAAATTAAATCAATGCATTAAAAATGAATTCAGTGGAATCACAGTGCAAATCGATCACGTCATTAATTCATTCCGTCAAGGTTAACACAATTACCAACAGCCTCGTGCACCTCGAGGTTGAGAGATTGGATTATACAGTGAATAGTTGCCTAAAAATTATACGGTGGATAGTTTCCTTGGCTCCAGAGATTGCTAGGCAGTTCTACTAAACTGGAATATCATTGACGAACTAAAATCGTGCATAGTTAGTAAAGTGAGTAGGGCGGGTGTAAAAGAGACTCATATAATGGCAACTGCTGCTAGGAAAAGAAGGCTTCCGTAGCATCGTTGTTTATTTTGTTCCATTGATCACTATTTGTGGGGGGAAAAAACAATGGAGACAAAAATGAATAATTATGACATACCATTTATATTTGTTATATGAAAACAAAGAAAGGTTTTTCTTGTCCTTTGCCTTATAGTTTGGTTCAAAGCTTATTTTTGACCAACATAGAGTATAGTACTGCTAACATCATATATTTTCATTCTTTCATAATACTCGAACATGTGATGGAAATCAGCCCACGCTTATTCCCCTAGGCCCAATCAAGAAGGCCCAGTTGAAGATCCATCATACATATAGGGTCCTTCATCAAAGGACTTTGTCCAATTCAGGCGCAATAAGGAAGAATCGAATCATTTATAAAAGATGGATTAAAGAAGGAGGATACAAAGTGGAATTGCAAAGGCCCATCCACATGGTGTCTTAAGATTTCAAGAGGATGTCCAAACATCCTAGAGTTGGGCTCAACCTCACGCCAAGCCCAAGAGTACCACACGTCGAAGTCAAGTTTACAAGCCCAATTTTATGATCTTGATTTTTGGATGTAATTTAATTATTTTAGCTTAATTAGTTTTTGGTGTGTTTATTTTAATTAGGCTAGAATAGTCGTATGATTTAATTCATAGTTAGGAATTGGCTAATTTTGTAACTAATCCAATCCGGATTAGGAAAGCCAAGATGATTAGGATAAGGTTTGTTATTAGGATAAGGTTTGTTATAAACCAACTCCCTAGATAAGGAATTCTAATCCAAGGAGGAGAATAGATTAGACCACTAGTAGTAGAACTCTTTGGCTTGCACGCCAAGTTGGAGAGTTTTAGTCCTTTAGGACTCTCAGTATAAATAGGGATGTAGCCTCTCAAGGCAATGAATTCAATTCAATTGAATATGAAACCCTTGCTTTTAGCTTTCCTGAGTGTTTGGATAAACTCTCACCCCTTTTCTTCTATTGTATCTTGGTGCACCCAAGTGGTTAGGAAGAGCTGATCCC
Organism: Portulaca oleracea; assembly: GCA_029582165.1. NCBI lineage: Eukaryota > Viridiplantae > Streptophyta > Magnoliopsida > Caryophyllales > Portulacaceae > Portulaca > Portulaca oleracea. The sequence continues at coordinate 13,499,586 of CM055883.1, read as the reverse complement.
AGGTTGGTCTAGATCAAGTTAGCCCTAGGTTGTCCTTTTTGTGGATTCAATTAGGAAACCTAGATCTATCCGTTTACCTTTCTATCAATATAGTTAAGAATTACATCGTTTCTCTCACAATACAGCTTAAGTCACATTCAACCTCTATCCTCCCCTCATCCCAACGCCATCTCCACCTCCTCAAACCCCACAAATCGTCACCCTTCCCTCTCCAACGCCACCCCTCTTTTCCCTCTCTCCATAACAACCTTCTCTCTCCTCCAACAACCTAACAACCTCACACTCTCTCTCACATCAAACGCCAACTTTCTCTCTCTCCCCTCTTCTTATCTCACGCCAACCTCCCTCTCTCTTCCCCATCCCAACGTCAATCCCCTCCTAACCTCCATACAAGATTCCTCTCATTCATCCCCTTCCTGTTCAAGATTCAATCTTTCTTGAATCTTGAAACCACAAAAGCCCTCTCGGCAAAACATCCTCCACAAAGAACCCTAATTCACGAGAACCTTCGCCTTCTCTCTCCCTAATCTCGTGAACCATCCCCCCCCTTCTGTTGTTTGATTACACGTGTTTCATGTATTATTGAAATCAAGAACCCTTCTTGATCCGGTAATACATCAACATGATCTAACTATCTAAACCATTACTAATTAAGAAAGCAAATGTCAAACTACTTAAAAACAACACAAAAATCCTTTTATTATTTTTATTATTGTTATTTATTAATTGATATCTGTCTCATATGGCCACAAAAGTTACCTACATCTAGCGCTGTCAAAAATTTGGGTCCGAATAAATTCGGAGAATGCTAATATTCGGACGAGAAATTCATGTCCAGACCCGGTTTTATTTCGGGTCGAACCAGGTCGAACAATTCGGACGAAGCTAAAATCGGGTTCAGACAATAGAAAAAAGAGAAATTTCATGTCCGAATATTCGGTCAATATCAAAATTCGGACGAAAAATCTATGTCTAGACCCGATTTTTCCCCGATCGATTAATTCGAGTCGAATTAAATTTTGCCAGCTATACCTACATGGATATTTCTTTTATGAGTTGATGAGTACACATAAGATCGAAAAAGTAGAAAAGGAGAAATAAGAAATTGAGTGAATTGATTGTCCTTTCAATATCAAGAGGACAAATATTTATTAGCCAAGGGAAAGTTTGAAAGAGAAGATGGTGCATGAATGAAATATTGACAGGAGGACACAACTGAAAGTGACTAATTTGTTTTGTATGGTGGGAAGATTGATGATGTGTTGCCCAAAACAAAGGGAGATAAAACAGACATACAGTGAGTCAGTCATAGTAAGTAACTTCTCAACTATTCTTTATTATGAATTTGCCATTAGATGAAGACAGGCAGCTGAAATAGAAGATAAACTAGGAAACGTCTCCTTCCACTTTACCCAACCCCATCCTTTTCCAATTATCAAGAAAAAAAAAAGTATTTGTACCACCTTTTCAAAATGAATGACAATGAAAACAAACTTACATTACTCTAACTACGGAATAATTAATACCTTCAGATTTCTTTCGTAGCTTTGGAAACTGAAAATATTCCATACATACAAATTGTACAAAGTTTAACTCTATTTACATTTATTTTTCCGAATTTAGTATGAAATTATTCTCTAAACTTATGTCAAATTTTGTTTGAACACTTGTGAGAGCTTTTTACATGGCTTATAATGAATTTATTAGTAGTATGAACTAAATCTGGTCTGGTAAAAAAGTGAAAAAATATACCTTTATTGATGCTGTCTAACTAGTTTTGGGACTAATGCAATGTCCAGTAGTTTTTATAATACTTATAATTTTTTTTTAGTTCGCATTATTTGTAGCATTTAATAAAGATAGCTACAATTCAACCAACTATATTAAAGCAGTTCATATTGAACTTAATAAAAAGTAACGAATTCATGGTATTATATGTAAACTTATAAGAATGTGGTAATGCCTGATAAATTTGGTAGTATTTATAAAAAAAATAAAGTTCTTAAAATTTCTTTATATTAGCTACTAATTCAAATTACAAATAACTATACTAAGATAATTTATATTCAACTTCATGAAAAAGTACATTGATTGTATTACTGTTTTATGTATAGTTTTTATGAAAGTGGAACTAATGCAATATGATGATAAATTATCTATTTTTAAATTACAAAAAGAAATTTAACAATAAAGCATGTCACATGTTATAAATAAAAATGAATATAAGAATATAATATAAAGAAGAGAAATTCAAGACGATAATAGGATAATCTTATTTATAACTCCACACAAAAAGTACTTATATGATCCATATTTCCCGAGGGTCCTTAGCATCGAAGCAAATGACGGGAGTGGGTCCAATATAGTTTTCCTTTAAGTCAAGCTCGAGTCGCTTTTGAAGCCCCAAATTGACCGTCTAGGAAGCGTAGGGGTGTTTTGATCATTACACAAGGGTCGGGATGGAACCATAGAGGGTCAAGTCAAGCCCCGAAAACCAACCCCGAGGAGGCTAGGAAGAAGTCATGAGGGATCAAGGCCAAGTCAACATAATAAATTGAAGAATATGATGGTTTTGGGTAAATTGGATGACAAGAAAAAATATGTCTTCATTCTTTCCTTCAATACAACTCCGATGGACTTCAAATTTTGGGATCTTAAAGTACACACCGAGAGCTGTACATCGATACCTTATAATCCTAAAACGGAGTCCGTATGAAGAAGTTATGCTAGTTTGAAGTCAGCAGAAAAATTGCCCAGATCGTCACGCCCGCTACCCCCTGCTGTAATGCCCGTGACGCTTCTCGGCAAAACAAGGAAATCATGTGCCCAGATTTGTCACGCCCGTGACGACCGGCTTAACGCTCGTGACGGGCCTGTCCTGAACTAAAATTTCGTTGTTTCCCCTTCCTATATATACCCCAATATTATATTTTTGTAGGGACATTTGATGAAGCTTTTAGATTTAGACTCAAAATTTCTCTCTATTGGAGAGTTTGTAATTGTGGGTTTTCAAACCCTAATAAATGAAAGCTAATCCTTTGGGTGGAAATTGCTTGGTGATTTCTCTTCTTGGTGAGTGGGTGTTCCTCCTCCACTCTTTGTGAAATTTCTTGGGTGTTTCAACACTCTTTGCTTGTGGTAGGGATGTCAATGGGTCGAAGGCGAATCGGAGGTAGGTACCTCCACCTTCGCTCCAATTAATAATCGGAGGTGGAGGTTGAAGAAACTCTACTGCCCTCTAAGGACCTCCACTACAGTTTGTGTGAGGACCTCCATTGCATCCGTCATACTTTTGATTGAAAGACAAAATTCGAAGATATAAATTCAGGGAAGTTTCCTTTATATAAATATCCATTATCTTCCCTAAAGATCTACTTTCTCATAATCTCTAATCTGATTTTATTTACATATTTTAATTAAGAGATTTTGAAGATATAAAATCAGATTTTAATTAAGAGAAAGAAACAACTGCCTAAATGAGAGGATTGAAAATCTCTCTCAAGAAAGGAAACAATCTTCAATCAAGGAAGTAGAATGAAGAATCTCAATGCTATCTGAGGACCTCACCGTATTGAGCAATGAGGACCTCCAGTTCCAGTGCGAAGATTTTGTTTGTTAAAATTAAATCAAGGAAGTTTTTCCATATCCTAATCTTATTCTATTCCTTCCGTTTCTGAATTTATATGATAACAGATTATATATATCTTTTTCAGATACTAAAAGGAAAGGAAGGAAATCGTGGTAATTGCAAACTATATGGAAGATTGAAGACCAATCCAAGAAAGGAAACAATCTTTGTTGAAGGAAAGTAGTCGTTGCTGTCTAGAGCTCTCAAGCATATATATACTAGCAACCTCTTCCAAGAAAGACCAAGATTTCCAAGCAAGAAAATCATAGTAGGAACTTTGGTTAGAAAGTTCCGAGTTGTAGGAATATTGGAGTGATAATATTCTGAGTTGTAGCCACTATATTGAGTGGTGAGTTTTGTAGCCAGTGAGTGTTCTAGTGAGGACCTCTAAGGTCGTGTATTTAAAGTGAGAAAGTGTTCTCGCTTTAAGGTTGTTCCCCCTTTGCAATCGCCTCTTCTGTGAGGCCTCTAGTGCAGAAGACATCTGTGAAGTCCTCTGCTCTCGTAAGTTTGTTGAGGACCTCACGATCCTCAATTGAGCCGAGTTGTAACCTCCTTCTATTTTAGCACTTTATATTCAATTAATAAAGAAGTTTTATTCAATTTATAAAAGTGCTATTAACCAATTTGTGTTGATTAAGTGCAGAATTTTTATACAACCTTATTCACCCCCCCTCTAGGGTTATTTCAATTGGTATAAGAGCGGGTCCACAAATTCAAGAGTTTAACCACTCGTGAAAAAGATCATGGCCGCTATCAACACAAATGAAGCTCCTCAAGGACGCTCATGGACAATAGCTCCACTACTTACTGGAGAAAACTACAGGTCGTGGAAAAGACAAATGGAGGTCTTCCTCAAGGACCAAGATGACGACCTCTGGACTGTGGTTACCGAGGGAGATTATCCCACTCCCACGAAGAAGAACAGTGCTGGTCAAGATGTCCCAAAGAAAAGATCAGAAATGACCAAGAAAGAGTTGGAGCCATTAAGAAAAAATACTCATGCCCTAAACTTGATTTATTGCAGTTTAAATTCGAATGATTTTGAACGTATATCTAATTGTGAAACTGCGAAACAGGTTTGGGATTACTTGATAACCTCATATGAAGGCACAAGTCAAGTCATGGACACCAAAGTAGATATCCTTGTCCAAAAGTATGAGGCCTTCAGAATGAAGGAAAATGAGACTATTGAAGAGATGTTCAAAAGATTCAGCAGCATCACCAACCACCTCATATCTCTAGGAAAAACCTACCCAAATGAGGAACAAGTTAGAAAGGTCCTCCGATGCCTGCCTAGAAGAAAATGGGGTCCAAAAGTCACAGTCATTGAAGAAGCTCAAGATCTCAAGGCCCTCAAATTGGAGGAACTCATTGGAAAACTATTGGCTTATGAGATCCAATTGAATGACCTCTCAGAACCCAAGGAAATTTCCCTCAAGGCAATATGTAAATCTGACAGTGAGTCAGATGATGATGATGAGGAAGATACAATGGCAATGATGGCTAGAGGGTTCAGAAGATTATACAAGAAAAATCCAACCTTTCGAGGATACATCAAGGATGGACAAAACAGAAAAGCAACCTCAAAAGGTAAGTCTTCATTAAGAAAAGATGCTGACCCATTTACTTGTTTTGTTTGTGGCAGCTCAAAACACTTTATGAAGGACTGCCCTCACGCCAGAAGAAACAAAGACAAGAGAAACAGTCGACCTCAACGGCATAACCATGAGGCAATGATGGCAACATGGAGTGATAGTGATTCCACTGAAGGCCACAGTGAGGTAGAAGAAATAACAAATGTATGTCTGATGGCAAACACAAGTGAGGATCAAGATCCAACCTCATCTTATGACGAGGTAAACATTGATGACCTCCTTAATCTTTCACCATTACATCTTGCTCATAAGTGTATGAATCTTTTTAAATACTCTAAGTCCTTGATAGAAAGAATCAAGTACCTTACCAACCACGTTCAAAGTCTTAGTGAGGCCATAGAAAGCTTGAACTTTCAAAATGACCTCCTGTTCACAGAAAGCAATAGACTAACTCTTGAGGTCAAAGACTGCTATAAAACCATCACTCAATTATCCAATGAGGCAGTCACTAATTCCCATCCTTACCAAAGCAAACCAGTCTCCACAACCCCCTCTTCTCAACCTCGGACCAAAGTTTCTACCAATCATCATCCCAGAGGACCTCTTCTTCCCACACCCAATACACCGCCTCTCAAAAACTATCGGTCCAAAAGTCCTCCCTTCCATACCAACAAAGGACCTCTCCTTCCTATCCCAAATATTCCGCCTCTCAGAGAAAGCTATCATAGAGGACCTCCAACAGAAAATAAAATAAGGACCTCACCAACTCCCCTGTCTAAAGGAACTAGACCTCCGTGCATTACTAAAATTTGGGTCCCAAAGACCTCATTGCAAAGATCTCATCCTTGGTCACAGACCAAGAAAGGTATGATGTCCTCTATTGCAGGTATGCCTCAGACACGTTACTAGAGATCCAACCAAGTTCTACAAACTAAAAATCAAGAAGAATGGAAGAGTGACCTTTGGAGACAAAATCCAAGACAAGATCCCAGACATTGGGAAGGACGCGAAACAACGCCACCTGCACCATTCGAGGGGGAGCCTTCTATCATGAGGACCTCAACCTATGCACAAGCTATCAAATTGAGGGGGAGTCCTATCATCCATCCTCCCTACATGTGATCTCTCTCCTCCTCCCAAGTTCGTTAACTCACTGCGTGCTTGGACCTCTGATGTCCTCATCAGCATGTCCTCTCGGGTACCTCATCATCTCTTTTCCTAATCATTTCTTTTCCTCCTATCCCTCCTTCTCCATCGCCCTTCCTCTTTTTATTTTGGCAACACATCTTAGTGCTTGTATTCTGATGTTTCATTTCTGTCTGAAAGACAAAAAGAGGGAGAATTAAGGTTGTTGCATTGCTCTGCTATGTACTGTGTATCTATGCAAAAGGACCACGAAGAAAATTTTGTCTTTCAAACAAAAAGGGGGAGACTGAAGAAACTCTACTGCCCTCTAAGGACCTCCACTACAGTCTTTGTGAGGACCTCCATTGCATCCGTCATACTTTTGATTGAAAGACAAAATTCGAAGATATAAATTCAGGGAAGTTTCCTTTATATAAATATCCATTATCTTCCCTAAAGATCTACTTTCTCATAATCTCTAATCTGATTTTATTTACATATTTTAATTAAGAGATTTTGAAGATATAAAATCAGATTTTAATTAAGAGAAAGAAACAACTGCCTAAATGAGAAGATTGAAAATCTCTCTCAAGAAAGGAAACAATCTTCAATCAAGGAAGTAGAATGAAGAATCTCAATGCTATCTGAGGACCTCACCGTATTGAGCAATGAGGACCTCCAGTTCCAGTGCGAAGATTTTGTTTGTTAAAATTAAATCAAGGAAGTTTTTCCATATCCTAATCTTATTCTATTCCTTCCGTTTCTGAATTTATATGATAACAGATTATATATATCTTTTTCAGATACTAAAAGGAAAGGAAGGAAATCGTGGTAATTGCAAAATATATGGAAGATTGAAGACCAATCCAAGAAAGGAAACAATCTTTGTTGAAGGAAAGAAGTCGTTGCTGTCTAGAGCTCTCAAGCATATATATACTAGCAACCTCTTCCAAGAAAGACCAAGATTTCCAAGCAAGAAAATCATAGTAGGAACTTTGGTTAGAAAGTTCCGAGTTGTAGGAATATTGGAGTGATAATATTCTGAGTTGTAGCCACTATATTGAGTGGTGAGTTTTGTAGCCAGTGAGTGTTCTAGTGAGGACCTCTAAGGTCGTGTATTTAAAGTGAGAAAGTGTTCTCGCTTTAAGGTTGTTCCCCCTTTGCAATCGCCTCTTCTGTGAGGTCTCAAGTGCAGAAGACATCTGTGAAGTCCTCTGCTCCCGTAAGCTTGTTGAGGACCTCACGATCCTCAATTGATCCGAGTTGTAACCTCCTTCTATTTTAGCACTTTATATTCAATCAATAAAGAAGTTTTATTCAGTTTATAAAAGTGCTATTAACCAATTTGTGTTGATTAAGTGCAGAATTTTTATACAACCCTATTCACCCCCCTCTAGGGTTATTTCAGAGGTCCACCTCCAAATCCGATTAATCGCAAGTCGGAGGACCTCCAAATCCAAACTCAATCGGAGGTAATCGGATTACCTCCAACTCTGATTAGCCGTTATACGTTTCCATAAAATGATTTCCTCTGACTCTAATTACTTCTAACTCCGATTACCTCTGATTATATATCATACTTGTTAAAATAAAACACCAACAATAATTCTTAAAGATGTTTGGGTGCGGTGGTTCTTACGTCGCGGTCGGGTGTTGTGAGGGGGTGTGGCGGTCGTATATCGTGAGGCGGTGCGGCTGTCGACTGAGACAAAGAGAGGAGACGGGTCAGATGGCGATCGTTTGTCGTGAGGTGGTGCGACGGTCGGCTGAGACAGAGAAAGGAGACGGGTTAGACGACAGGCGCAAACAGAGAGAGGCAGAGAGGACAGAGGTTAGAGGAGACTGAACTGGAGATGATGGTAGTAACGACGTTGAACTCAGAACTCGGTACTCGGAAGAAGAAATCAAAGGCGATGAAGTGAAGGTGGTGGATGATGGTGGTAACGACGCTGGGATGGGAGCTTAGGGGCTGGGATGTGCAGGTGAAGAGCAGAAGAGGGCGGTGAAGTGTGGGGGATGATGGGAGCCTGGGGGCTGGGATGCGCAGGGCAGGTGAAGTGAAACTGATGAAATGAAACTCTAATGGCTAATAATAATACACTATTTCCCTTTAAAAAAATAATTAACTTTTACAATCTATTATAAAAAAATTGGTCATTTTAATTTTCAGTTTTTTTTATTTTTTATGTTAATTATTATAATCGCATTTAATCGGATCGACTATAATCGGACTTAATTGGACTTAATCGGATCGGAGGTGGTCACCTCCATACCCGCCCCAATTATAATCGGAGTCGGATTTTTTTAATCAAATTCGGATTCACAATTTTTTTTAGTCGAATTCGAATTCAGATTTTTTAGTCGGAGCGAATCGGATTCGCTTCGGATTCTGACTCGACTGCTATCCCTACTTGTGGAAGGTCCTTGTAGAAGTGATTGAACATCTTAGTTCAATTGGGTGAGTGATTACTCTTTACAATTGTCCATGTCCCTTTTAATTCTTGTTGTGTCTGTTGTTCATCTCCAAAACCCCAAAACCCTAAAAATTAGCGGTAGTTTTATGAGTTCTAAATTGGGGTTTTCTCAAAGCCTAAGTAGTTAGTGGATCCTTGGCCTCTCATATTTGTCCATCCGAAGAACCCTGGGTTAGCCGGATCATTATACTAATTATATAACAAGATAAACAATATAAACTTTATATTGGTACAAAGGGGTCCGTATATCTCACTACCATTGATGTACTTTAGAGGGATGCATTGTCCATGTAAAATCCTTTCAGCACTTTCACTACATAAGTTCATAGATATGAGAGAAATCATTCTCACACTATTCAAATTATAAACCACTGCAACAATTTGACTTCAACAATATATCTTTCATTCAAACACTTTCATTAAGCAACCTTCAACTATTAATATTTAAATCATCAACAACATTTAACAAATGTCATTACGGAAACGACAAAGGTTGCTATGGTCTTTTGGAGAGTCTGAATTGAGGCAGCTTTGCCTTGGCAAAAACTGCATTCGAGAAAAGGGATGCTGAAGGGAGAAAAGGGCCAGATGCCATTTATGTGGCAAATCTACCAGATGAGATTGATAAGTATGGACTCAAAGGGATTTTTGATAGATCATGGAAGGTGAAGGAGGTAAGGTTACCATGGAGAAGAGGATTGAGAGGAAGGTATGAATTCGTATACTTCTGGGAAAGAGAAGCAGTCCACCAGAGCATACACAGAATGAATGGAAGAATAATCAGAGGCAAGAGAATTCAGGTACAACAAGCAAGAGGAGGGGGACAACAAAATATTCCACGGAGGAAAATAAGAAGAGTCTGGGTGAGGAAAGATGCACATGAGGAAAGAAAAAGAGGGTGGAAAAGAGACGAACATAATGCGAGAGTTGAAGGGGAAAATAATGAAGAATTACTGGAGTGGCTTGAAAGGAGCCTGGTATGCATAAGTCCACAACCACGAGTCCTTGCAACGCTAGCTTCGGCCATTATCCACAACTATGCTCCCATTTCAAAAGTCACACAACTCAGCAGTACGAAGTTTATAATAACAGTACCAACTAAGGAGGATCTAGAAGAGGCGGTAAAGGATCCAAAGGAGCTAGAGTGGGGTACGTTGATAAGCATCGGGCAAGGTACGGCAACTACAGAGCACTTTGAAAATATGAAAGTTCAGATCCTAACCAGAGTGTTCGAAAGGATTGAAGGAATGATAATATTAACAATCAAGGAATGCTCATACAAAGTGTTCATTAAGGAGGCATGCACATATAACCATCCTCCAAAAGTTCAGGTTGCTGATGTGAATGATTCTGAAGATGATGAAGGAGAGGAGAATGAAATAAGCAAGCATCCCAAATTCATAGAGGATGAGGGTTTAGTCCAGGAAACACCAGATGCAGCAGCAGAAGATGAAAAGGCACTGAGTCTAGAGGCTCATAACAAGCTCGAGACAAAAGACAAACAAGGGGTAGTAATGGAACAGGTAGAAGACATGGGCTGTAGTGATGAGAATCGATTGGTTGAAGAGCAAGTGAATGCTGTGAAGTCTAAACTGATGAATGCACTGCAAATTAATGAAGGGGAAATGTTACAACAACCCGCAGAAGAGAATGGTGGAGGATCCCGAAAGAGCTTTGGGAACATAAATAGCATTAATGAGGTGGAAAATGAAGATCAACAGTCAGGAAACACAAAGTTATTCTCAGTTCCTATTGAGCCGAGTGAGAATTTCATTATTGCCACACAAGGGGAATTTGAAGAGGTACAACAGATTCCAACACATATAGAAAATTCAAGAGAAATAGAAAGGAAAATCGAGCAAAGAGAAAAGGTTATATGAAAGGCTATTGGAGTTCGCTTTTCTGACGAGGAATCGTTGGAGGATTTGGAAGATACGGTAGAGGATATAGAAGAAAGGCAAAGGAAAAAATCAAAAAAAAGAGGGAAACAATTCAGGGGAGGTAGAAGGAGGAGGTAGGATGAGGATTGGGGTGTGGAATGTCAGGGGAATAGGCAGTGCAGACAAGAAGAAATATATAAGACAACTCATAAAGAAGGAGTTTTTTAGCATTATAGGTTTGGTGGAGATAAAACATGAGTCGTTTAATCAATGGGGGGTAAGGAGATGCTAGGGAAATGAGGATGTAGGGTGGTCAGAATATCCATCTCAAGGGAGATCGGGCGGTGTGATCATAATGTGGAGTAAGGATGAATTTGAGTGTCACAAGGAAATGAAGAATCAAAGATGGATATGTGTGGAAGGAAACTTGAAGAAGGAGGAGCTGGAATGTGCTATTTGTGTGCTATACGCGCCGAATGATTCCGTGCACAGAATGGAAGTATGGGATCAGCTGAGGCAGCTAAGATTGGAGGTTCAAAGACCACTCATACTGATGGGAGACTTTAATGAGGTCCTAAAACCTGAAGAGAGGAAAGGGTGCACTGAGGTGACAAGGGGAATGAGAGAGCTGGCAGATTTCATGCAGGACATGGACATTCAAGATATTCCAGTCAACCAAGAGTATACATATATGAGGACAAATGCAGCGAGTCGAATAGATCGTGTAATGATTGATTGTAGCTTACTGACAAGATTTCAAGGGTTGAAGACCTACTGCACAAAAAGGAGGTTGTCAGATCACTTCCCAGTTATACTGAAATCTACAGATATTCAATGGGGACCTTGCTCGTTTAGGGTCCTTAATGTCTGGCTGGAGGTACCGGCTTTTATGGGGCTGTTTGAGAAAGAATGGTTGCAGCTCGAACGAATGCCAATCCACAAGAAACTGAAAGCTATCAAAGGACCATTGAAGAAATGGAACAGAGAAGTATATGGGAATATAGACAGCAAGATAGCAGCGTTGGAGGGGGAACTCAAGAAGATTGATGATAAAGCGTTGAAAGATAATTTGAATCAATGCGATGAGGCAAGGAGGGATGCAATTAGGACTCAGCTCGAAGTATGGCTGCTCAGGAAGGAACGACTATGGAAACAACTATCCAGATGTCAGTTACTCAAAGAAGGAGACAGGAACACGAAATTTTTTCATACTTTAGCAACGATGAAAAGGAGAAGGAAGGTGATGGAGAGCATACAGGTAGATGGGATCATGTACACATGGCATATGGAGATCAGAAGAGTAGTTAGGGAGGCCTTTAGGAAGCAATACCAACAGAGAGGGCAGACAAAGAGAGCCGACATTTCTGGCTTGAAGCTGAAAAAGTTATCAGCGGAGGAAAGGACGCAGTTGGAGGTTTCGGTAACAGCGGAGGAGATATATGAGGCAGTAAAACAATGCAACCCTGACAAATCACCGGGGTATGATGGATTCAACATGAATTTTATACAAAGACTTTGGTCAACAATAGGGGATGACTTTTGTAGCTTTGTCTTGAAGTTTTTCGAGGAAGGAAACTTCCCAGAGGTGATCAATACCACTTGGGTCACTCTAATCCCAAAGAAAAAGGACGCGATGGACATAAAAGATTTTAGACCTATCAGTATGGTGGGCAGTCTATACAAAACCATATCCAAGGTGATGAGCAATAGGTTGAAGAAAGTTTTGCCAAGCCTAGTAGGGGAAGCCCAAACAGTGTTCGTCAGTGGAAGACAAATCTTGGACGGAGCCATGATCGCTTCTGAGATAGTAGGCTGGCTCTCAAGAAAAAAGAAGGAGGGAGTTTTGTTGAAGTTGGATTTCGAAAAAGCATATGATTCAGTTGATTGGGATGCATTGGGATGCATTAGAGAACATTATGGAAAATATGGGTTTTGGGGAAAGATGGTTGAGATGGTTGAGATGTTGTATAAGGAGTGCATCTATTTCGATAATTGTTAATGGGGCACCAACAAAGCCATTCAAAATGAAGAGGGGATTAAGACAGGGAGACCCGCTCTCACCATTTCTTTTTGTGTTGGTGGGTGAAGTTTTGAATGTGATGATAAAAGGAGCAATCGAAAATGGCTTCATAGAAGGTCTAGTGATAGGCAGGAAGAAGATTAGAGTATCTCATTTGCAGTTTGCAGATGATACTTTAATATTTGCAAAGGCTGAGGAAGAAGAACTCATAAGCACCAAAGCAATGCTACAACTTTTTGAGAAGACCACAGGACTCAAAATTAACTACTCCAAGTCCAATATAGTGGTGTTTGGGAAAGATCAAAATTGGAGTGAGCGAATGGCAGAAATACTCAAGTGCAATGTCACACGGCTTCCCATAACATATTTGGGACTGCCTCTGGGATCGAACATGAGAAGAAAGGAGTCATGGAAGGCAATTGTACAAAAGGTACAAACAAGACTGAAGGGATGGAAGGCGAATTGTCTTTCAAAGGCTGGGCGACTGGTATTGATCAAGTTAGTTCTTAACAGTCTTCCTACTTATTATCTCTCAATGTTTAAAATGCCAAAGTCTATAGCCAACGAGATAATAAGCATACAAAGAAGGTTCTTCTGGGGGGAAGGGAGGATAAGGAAGGCTCAAGATTCAATGCAACAATCAGGTGGGAAATCATTCAAATGCCGAAGTCGAAAGGGGGTTTAGGCGTGGGAGGCATATTGTTGAAGAATGCAGGCTTGTTGTTTAAGTGGTGGTGGAGGTATGGTACGGAAGAAGGGGTGCTATGGAGAAGAGTGATTAATTCAATACATGAAACGGACGACGCAAAATTGCTGAATGCGTACAGATTGAATGAAGCAGGGGTGTGGAGAGATATTAAGAGGCTGGGACGAGAAACAGGAGCAGTGCAACAGCAGTTTATGCAGAACTTGAATGTTAAATTAGGAGAAGGTAGCAAGATTCGTTTTTGGGATGACAATTGGCTGTCACAACAACCATTGCGGGAGACATTCCCGGATTTGTACAAAGTTTCTACGCAGAAGAGGAGTATGGTGAAGGATATGGGTTGGTTTGAAGGCAGGTGTTGGAGATGGTGCTTAACTTGGAGTAGGAGCGTAACTATACAGGAAGTAGGAAGTGAACAAGCATTAATAGCAAGGCTGCGAGAGTTTTACCCAAAAAAGAATGTGGAAGATGAAATTGAATGGAGGAGCACGAGGGAGTATAGTGTCAAATCTTTGGTGTCATTGGCAGAGGAGCGGGCTAGAGGAGAGGTACAAGTGGATTCAATTGTAGCAAAGGCATGGAAAAAACTTGCACCACCTATGGTTGAAATTATGGTATGGATGACTTTACTGGGGTAAATGAACACGAGGAGTAGACTAAGCAAGATCGGTGTCCTCCCCCAACAGTTGGATGTATGTCCGATTTGCAACAACCCAGGTGAGGATGTCAATCATGTACTATTGCAGTGTTGGTTTTCAAAACGGGTCTGGGGTATGATGATGCAATCACTAGGCTATAAAATACAAATGGAAGGAGACCTCAAGATATGGTTTAGGAAGTGGATGGATGTGAAGTTCAGAAACAAGATTCGAATGAAGATTTGGATGGCTACGTTTTTTTGCAGTTTTGTGGACCATATGGAATCATAGGAATGAAGTGGTATTTCAAAGTAAGAAGCAGGATTTACATATGGTTGAACAGCTGGTGCGACGAAGAGTTGCTATTTGGGCTTCATTGTGGAAGGGTGGGATTCCATGTTCTGCAGAGACACTTGCAAGGAAATTTCATGAAATCCCTATCATCTTCAGCCGAGAGGAGAGTGGAAAAGGAAGGAGGGGGACAAGCTCGACTGGTTCGAGGCTAAGAAGATGGATGAGAGTTGTCACATGAAGTCAGAAGGCAAGCTTTGATTGGTGCAATGTGACATCTTTGGTCAACATATGGTGGTCTCCAATGTGAGATTGTGTTTCATGTAGCCATATGGAATACAACAAGGAAAGGACGGAGAAAACAAAGTGAGGAATGACAGATGCAAACAAGTGTATGTTTCAAGCAGTGGAGCTAGGGGTTTTGTAATTTTGTTGTTGTTTAGGCCTCACTTTTGGGCCTTTATTTTTGCTACACTTTGATGCAATTTTGGTGGCTGAACTTTTGTATGGGCTTTGCATGGGCCTTGGTTAGTTCTCTTTTGGCACTTCATTTTGGTATAATAATTTGGGCTGTTGGCCCTTAACGATAAAAAAAAAAAAAGTCATCAACAACATTTGTAAACAATTGAATCTAGAAAATTTAATAATTTTCATTTGATTATGCATTATTGTCCATATATAATTGGTTAACTTATATAGATATCTATTTAATTTGATTGGATAAAGTTCTCAAGAGTTTTCATTGTGTGCTTTAGGCATGCACTACTTTAAAACCTTCAAGAGAATTTATGTTGTACTCTCTTAAATATATTCCAATAGTGTCACCACTATAGGTATCATGAACCAGATTAGAGTTTCAAAGTTCCACCATAAATAATTGACTTGGGTTAATTAGAGCTTGCTTATGATCTAATTTGGTGAATCTTCACAATTTGCATAGTTTATTCACTTTCATGTAAATTAACTTGTAAATTCAAATGTACACTATATTATTAATCTTATCATATAAAATAGTCTTGACAAAAAAAAAACAACAGAAAATTGTCTAGACCCATAATTAACATTGTAGGGCATATCTTGGAGTTAAGGAAAGGTGTTTTCTTTCAGAAACACATACCGTAGGACACACGTTCCGTAGTCAAGGAAGCACATATCCTTGCAAACCAAGCAAGGAAAGGAACCCTTCCTTGACATTCTATGTATTTTCGTATTGTTGACCCACTGCCAAAAAAAAAAACGTAGGACACTGTGGTAGTTTGTTAAGACAAGTTCAGGTCAAATTATTCTATATTCTATTCACTTGCATAATTTTAGCTCTGTTCTTTGGTTCAGGGGCGGATCCATGTTGTTGGGTGTGGTGTCAATTGACACAACTATAATTTAAGGAAAAAATCTGTTTAGGAATGATAAACAACTTAGATATATATAAAGTTGAGCACCACATTGTATCATAGAAATTAGTGCACCTTGTTGGTAGCAATGTAGCGGTAATTAAAGCTTTTTAGAGGCCTATGGACGTAGGTTCGAATCCCCTTCAGTACCTTTTGAATGTTTCTTTTTTTTCCTTGTTATGTTTTTACTTGAACAATGCGGCAGTTAAACAACAAGACCACACTACATCTATTTTAGATGTATACCAGTGAACCTATGTATTAGTTATTTAGTACTCCCTCCATTTTTTTTATCTGTTGTCATGGAAATTGTGTTAAAAACTTTGATCGTTAATATCTTAATTTGTATAATGATTCATTATAAAAAATTGATATCATTAGATACGTAATAAAAAATACTATTCAAAAAGTATAATATTATATTTTTAATAAAAGTTTTATATTAGAAATTATTAATTAAAAATTGACACTGAAAACCGTAAATGACATGCAGATAAAAAAGAATGGAGGTAGTATTATTTTTATGGTTAATGTTGACATTTTGTCGTTAATTTTAGTGTTTATTTTTAAAAAAATTTATTCTCCACAATTTTTTTAAAGCAAATTATTTCTGACACCACTGATTTTCAATCCTGGATCCGCCACTGCTTTGGTTAGGTTGTATATAATTCTCTCAATTTATCCTAATTAATTTATCCAAACCTAACACAATTCCCAAAAAAAGCATTCACTCTAAAAACACAATTTCCCAAAAAAAAATCATAAATTATCCTAACTTATCACAACTTACTCTAACTTATCCATCTAAATCTGAAAATAATCTAACCAAAGAACAGAATCTTTGAAGCAAATTTATTTAATCAGAGCATATGTGCATCGTTAGTTAAATTGTTCATCCACACGTATCCAATATTAATTGAGAAGGGTCAAATTAAACCAGAATTTCCCATAAAACTCTATCAAAACTGCTTTTAAAAACTATAATAAATGATTTGAATCACGATTGAGATATTTTAAAATGTTAACGTTAGTTGATATAGCGTGAGAATAATTGGACGTGATGAGCAACTGATTTCAGAAAGTAAGTGAAAGAATCCAACTCCAGAAATGTTGGAAGAAAGAGACGAGTGTTAACGTCGTAAGTATCATGACTTTGGAACTCCAAATCAGGAGAGAATGAGAGATGGTTTGTTAATTTTATGTGCTACCAATGTAATGCATGACTCTGTTTGGATAGGTTGACACATAGATAGTGACCAAAATCTTATTAAAATAATCCCTACAATCCAAGATTTCAAATCTGTCTTAGTTGTCACTTTTTGCCACTCTTTTATATGAATTTGCAATATGAATCATATCCCAGAAATAAAAACAATCTGTATACATGTCATTTTTGTTAGTTATTTGATTTAGACACCCTTCTGTTCTATGGTGGAATTGCGGTGAGGTAAGTTGCAATGCGATAAATTGCGGTGGGTTGCGGTAAGTTTTGGTGGAAAATAATAAATATAATGGTGGTTGACATATTCAAAAATTTTAGGATTTTAATAAAAAGGTAAATAGTAGATTGCGGTAAGTTGCGGTAAATTGTGATACGGTAACTTGCGGTACTGCATAAAAGTACGGTGCCTAATTTCATTATGTCAAAACTAATTGATATATTGTCAAAATTACTTTTACTTTGGTATATGATTGTGTTTTGAATGATAAAAGTAAGTTATAGATTTAGTAAAAGAGTAATTAATATTATATTAGAATAGTAAAGTAATAAATATTGTGAAAAATAAAAAGTTAATTAATACAAAATAAAATTACAAATATTTTTTATTCTTAGAAACGCCATGCAAAAAGATAATCAAATATTATTGCTTGTTTTTGAGATGATGAAATAATTTATTCTTTTATTTGTGATGAAAATGAAAAGAATAGAACTAAGCTGAAAAACATTTAAAATTTGGTCGATTTTGTTAACAATGTTTTCCTTCAAAATTTCAAAATATGATAAGAGTGTAAAAAGATCTTCTAGTTCGAAATTAGGCACCATGCATTATCTATATAATATTAATAGTAAAGTCTGCGGGTTCCGCTGAATGGGGAAAGTAGATTAATTGTAGGGATTTCAACCAATCAAAAAGTAGATAAATGCTGAATTAAACTATTTTGGTGCAACTATCAGTAATTATAATTATTTTGGAATAATAATAATAATAATAATAATAACAATAATAATATAATAATAATAGTAATAATAATAATAATCTATATAATATTAATAGTAAAGTTTATGGGTCCGCTGAATGGAGAAAGAAGTTTATTTGTAGGGATTTTGACCAATCAAAAAGTAGATAAATGCTAAATTAAATTATTTTTGTGCAACTATTAATAATTATAATTATTTTGGAATAATTTATATCTATATATAATATTAATAGTAAGTTTGTAGGTCCCACTGAATGAAAAATGAGATTAATTGTAGGGATTTCGACCAATCAAAAAGTAGATAAATGTTGTAGTTATCAGTAAATATAATTATTTAGGAACTAGGCTTCAACCCGTGCGATGCACGGAGTGAACTCAATTAGTTACTTTTGAAATTTCATAAAAGTCATGGAGGTGAAACTTACAGATGAATATTGAGGAAAACGTTTATGAATGTCAAACTTATTGATGGGGAATGTAAAGGATTATGTTTATATGATTCTAAAGTGCTATAAGATTGATCTTGTTTGCTTTTGACTATAAATGAAGAAAGGTTTAAGTTTGGGATATTTAGAATGTTGTTTGTAAAAGTAGATGTATAATAATAGGTTGATATTCAGGAAATAGATATAACCTCTATAACAGATGTGCTATATTTATATAGATATCTACAATAACTCATGAATCTCATTAACCTAACCGCAAGGGTCATATTAATAATCTAATTGGTAATGGTTTTGAAGTGTTTCGGATATTAAGGTTATTAGTTATGGACAGTTTTGTTTTAGTGGTGTAATTAAATTAAAATTGAATACTACTTTTTAAGATTTCGTAGGTCTCGTTTAAGGATATATTTTTTGATTTCTTAAATTGTAAATAAAATCTGAAAGAAATAGAAAATAAAATACAATTTAAATTAAAATTGAATACTACTGTTTGAAACTTAGTAGGACTTGTTTCGAATGTAACTGTTGTCAAGCAGACGTGGATTAACGATATATTTTTTAATTTATTTCATTGTAAATAAAATCTGCAAAGAAATAGAAAATAAAATACAATTAAATTAAAATTGAACACTACTGTCTGAGATTTAGTAGGACTCGTTTTGAATGTAACTACTGTCAAGCAGGCGTGGATTAAGAATATATTTTTTAATTTCTTTAATTGTAAATAAAATCTGGAAAAAGAATTGAAAATAAAATACAATTTACTGCGCTGTGATTGGCTTAGACTCCGAGAATCGCTCCCGTGACTTTATTTCATGGGGCCCACAATGATTTCAATTATTATTATTATTATTATTATTATTGTTGTTGTTGTTGTTGTTATTATTATTATTATTATTAGACCTGGGCAATGGGCCGGGGACCTGCCCGGCCCGGCCCGAAACATAGTGGGTCAAGGTCAAATTTTTTGAAGGCGGCCCGGCCCGGCCCGAAAAGACCGGGGCCCCGATGAGTAGACGGGCCGGGCTCGGGCTCGGGCTCGGGCTGCGGTTCTGTGACCCGGCTCGGGCCGCGACCCGCTAATATATGTTAAAAAAAAACAGCAAAACCCATTACAAAATTTCCAATTAGCCGATTAGGGTTTTATGATATCATATGCGCCTGCCTCCTCCACTCAACCTCCTCAGCGCCTCTTCCTCTTTCTTTCTGGAATTCTGGGTTTCAACTTTCAAATTTCAATCTCGTCGCTCGTCGCTCCTCCAGTCAGCCGTCGACTCTCACTTTCTCTCTCTGCTCGTTGCTCGCCTTCTCGTCCTCTCTGCTCAATGGCCGACGCTGCAACCGTCGATCTGGTTCTGCAGCACACAGGTAACCGTCGATCGTACATAGGGTTTGTTTCGATTTGTTACCTTCTTCGTCCTAATCTTTGTATCTTTCTGGTTTGATTTGATTTGTTTCCATTTGTTTCGATTTGTTTAGTTTATGCTAGGAATCGTTTGTTGGTTTTGTGTTTGAAGTTTGAAGTTTGTTTTACTTGAATTTTGTTTCTGCTTATTTTACTTAAATTCCTCAAGCATTTGAAGGCCTTCTTGCTTGATTCTTGCTACTCCACACACGCAAGTGGTTTGCTTGAAGGCATTTGAAGGCCTTCTTGCATTTGTTGGTTCTGTGGCGAATTGTCGATCGTACATACTACATAGGGTTTGCTTGATTTGTTTTACGCAAATGTCTCTGTAGGATTCTTGCTAACTATGATTTTTTTCCCTTTTTGCAACTATGGAGACGGGAAGTGGTTCAGGTTTCCCACAATCTACATCAGTACACCAAGATTCATAAGCACCACATGAGGATGGTTTCACGGAGTATGAACAAGCACCAAAGAGGCAAAGACAATTGTCCAAGGTATGGAACGATTTTGAAAAAATTCGTGGTAGAATTGAAAAGGAAGATAAAGCAAAATGCAAACATTGTTCTGAATTGTTGAGTGCATATAGTAGAAATGGGACTACTCATCTAAAACGACATTTAGATAGATGTCCTAAAAGGGTGAATCATGATATTAGGAGTTATATGTTGGGATCTGAAACAAATGCTGATGGCTCAACTGTTTTGAGTAATTGGAAGTATGATGATGCTCGTGGTAAGAGGCTTATAGTGTCATACTTGGTTGAAGATTCACGCCCTTTTGAAACTATTGAGAGGAGAGGATTTCACAAGATGATAAAAGGGTTCAATCCAAGATTTAAACCTTTTAGTAGGCACACCGTAAGGAGAGAGCTTTTTAATTTGTATGCAAAAGAGAGAGACAATGTGAGGGATTTAATTCATAATGCACCGGGGAGAGTGGCATTGACAGCTGATAATTGGAGAAATGATATCACTTCTGAGGAGTATATTTGTGTGACTGCACACTTTATAGATGCTAATTGGAAATTGCAAAAGAGAATTTTGAGGTTTAAGTGCTTGGTTCCTCCTTATGATGCCACTTGCGTTTCTGATGAGATTATTTTGTTTTTACGACGATGGGGGTTGGAGCACAAGCTTCTTACAATCACCACTTATAATGCTTCATATAATTTGCCTATGGTGAATCATGTCAAACGACATGTACTAACAAAAAGCAAACTTGTGGGTGGAGGTGCTTTCTTTCATATTCGTTGTTGTGCTCATATTCTGAATATAATTGTGCAAGTTGGATTGAATTCGTTGTCAAACATTCTCACTTGTATTCGTAATATGGTGAAGTGCATTGATAGATCTCCTGTTAGAAAGAAAAAGTTTTTTGATGTGGCGGAGAAGAATTTTGACTTGGCAACTAATAAGAGGATTAGGCTTGATATGCCCGTTAGATGGAATTCTACTTACATGTTGCTTGATCGTGTGCTTTATTGTAAAGATGTGTTCATCTATTGTGCTGAAAGGGATGGTGCTGTGAGATCCCTTGCACCTTCATTGGATGATTGGGAGAAAATTCGTTATGTGCATAGTTTTTTGGAGGTGTTTTACCTTGTGACCAATTTAGTTTCTGCTACCAAGTCTCCTACTTCGAACTGGTATGTCTATGGGGTTTGGAAGATCCAAACTGCTTTAAAGGACATGGCTTTGGCCCCTGGTCATTTTTTTGAATTTGCTGATATGGTGCGGGACATGCAAAGTAAGTTTGACAAGTATTGGGGTGAGTATAATATAGTGTTGAGTTGTGCTACAGTCTTAGACCCTCGATACAAGGTGCAATTTTTGAAGTTCACTTATTTCAAGATATATGGAACTGAAGGTATGGATGATCATGTTAAGAATGTCATTAATTGTATTAGAAATTGGTATGAGGAGTATTGCCAAGGTTCTTCTTCTAGGGATGCAGCAGGTGAAAATGTTGCAACTTCTGGTTCCTCAAGTAGCAACATGCCTAGCGGAAACAAACAAGGTGATCTTGTTGATTATGTTAACTATGCCACTCCAGAGAGAAAAACTTCCCAAGTTGGTAAGAATGAGCTTGATGAGTATTTACAGGAAGGAGTCAAAAGTGTGGATGAAGATTTGGACATATTGGATTATTGGTTCAAGGCTTCGGCTAGGTTTCCAAATCTTTCAACAGTAGCCTCTGAATTAGCTTTTAGCATTGGTGGGAAAACAATAACCCCTACGAGAAGCTCCTTGAAGCCAAAGACCGTGCAAGCTTTAGTTTGTCTTCGTGATTGGATGCTAGCAATGGGAGAAGCTAACTAACTTATATGAATCATTTGTAAATTTTAAGTTATTTATTTGATATTTAAATGTTTATCTAATAGTTTTGTATTTTACTTTCTTTAATGGTGAATATGTAGATGATAGTAGCTCAAGCAGTGATGATGATGATGATGATGATGATGAAGATGGAGATGAAGAAGACGAAGTCATGGTTCTTGATTCTTGAATAATGTAAGATGGAAATAGTTTGAATATTGGTTTTTTATTTGTTAGTTATTTATTTGATATTTAAATGTTTATCTAATAGTTATTTATTTGATATTTAAATGTTATCGAATAGTTCTTGAAGCCATGGAGATGATGATGATGGAGATGAAGATGGAGGTGAACAAGGATGATGAGATGAGGAAGATCAAATTGTTATTCGGTCTAGTGTTGTGATAATTTGAACATTGAACTTTTATTTGGACTTGAACTTTTATTTGGTTTGGCCAAGTGTTGCAGAACAATTTAAATTTCAAGTTTTTTTTTTATATGTTTGAATTTCAGAATGTTGAATGTTATATCCAGATCCCAGGATTCCAGGTGGTTGTGCGTTATGGAATTAGGTGGTTAATTATTGTTGAAATAAACTTTCAAATGCAAGGAATATTCGTGTTTTTATTATCCAGGAAAATCTAGGTTGCATAATTACCGATCGCCGACCATTGATCGGGCCGGGTCGGGCTCGGGCCGACGGGTCGCAAATTTCCAGCCCGCCCATTGCCCTATTATTACTACTACTATTATTATTTTGTCAAAATAGTGGCTGATATTTGGACCAAAATAATTTAAATCAGTATTTATCTATCTTCTGATTGGTCGAAATTTCTACAATTAATCTCCTTTCTCCATTTAACGGGACCCAAAAACTTTACTATTACTATTATTATTATTATTATTATTATTATTATTATTATTATTATTATTATTATAGGCAACACCAAAATAATTATTGTTATTTGCACCAAAATAATTTAATTCAGAGTCCAAAGGACTCAAGGATTAGTGATGCTTTCTAGGCTTTTTAATTTTAAAATAAAATCCGGATTGAAATTTTTTTTAAAAAAATAGAAAATAGAAATATATATATATATAATTTTCTATGATGTGATTGGTCAATTCCCCTACAGTCACTCCCGTGGCTCTATTTCGTGGAACCCATAATGATTTCTATTATAATATATATAGATAATCTATATAATATTAATAGAAACGTTTATGGACCCTGCTGAATGGATAAAGGAGACTAATTGTATGGGTTTTGACTAATCAAAAAGTAGATAAATGCTGAATTAAATTATTTTTGTGCAACTATCAGTAATTATAATTATTTTGGAATAATCTATATCTATATATAATATTGATAGTAAATTTGTAGGTTCCACTGAATGGAAAAAGGAGATTAATTGTAGGGATTTCGATCAATAAAAAAGTAGATAAATGTTGAATTAAATTATTTTTGTGTAACTATCCGTAATTATAATTATTTTGGAATAATATATAAATAATATTAATAGTAAATTTTGTGGGTCCCGCTGAATGGAGAAAGGAGATTAATTGTAGGGATTTCGACTAATCATAAAGTAGATAAATGCTGAACTAAATTATTTTGGTGCAGCTATTAGTAATTATAATTATTTAGGAATAATAATATTAATGATAATAATAATAATAATAATAATCTATATCTATTAATATACTGAAGCTAAATATTTGATTTTTTTTTTTAAAATATTGAGCAAATAACAAGTTTAGGTATATCATGAAATCCGTCGTGGTCAACGTTCGTTAGCATTTTATTTTTTATTTCACCATACACCAATACATGTTTTGTTTGAACAATTTATTGTGATGTTTTTCATTTAATAATGTCATCAATGTTTAGTACTGTTTAGTATGTATCGACGATTAGTTTTCATGATTCTTCTCCCTTTAAAACAACTATTTTGTTGCACTTCGTGTATCGCACGGGTTTAGTACTAGTGTTTTCTAATATTAACAAGCTAGCTACTTTCTCCATATTTTTGTAATTGTCATTTTTTTTTTGAAGATTTGAGAAGATATCAAGAAAATAGTATTGATCCATTCGTAAGTTTTGTCATGTATAATGTGTGTAGTTTGTTGAATATGATAATTACTTTTTTTGTTTGAAGGAATATGATGATTACTTTTTTTTTTGAACAGATGATAATTACTTATTATATGTCTTAAGAGGCGTTGGTGCTGAATTGTTGATAAAAGTAATTTCTGGCATGGTTTTAAAAAGACGACAAGTGCCTCATTTTTTTTTCCTCCTAGTGATCCAAAGATTTCTGTAAACCTATAGCCTAAGAATAAAAGCAGTAGATAGTGTTTGTTTGGCTAATTTTGACAGTATTTTAGAGGTTAAAAATATAAACCAGACTAATTAAACAATGTTTTCTAGAAGTTAAAAACTATTTCCAAAAACGAGTTCTGAAAATTTAATTCCGCTAGTCAAATAAATAGTAGAAAATAAATAGAGACAA
The DNA here is from genome assembly GCA_029582165.1 of Portulaca oleracea. NCBI lineage: Eukaryota > Viridiplantae > Streptophyta > Magnoliopsida > Caryophyllales > Portulacaceae > Portulaca > Portulaca oleracea. Next base: position 13,474,954 of record CM055883.1, on the reverse strand, counting down.
AATACAATAGTTATTAATAATGTTTCTCTAAATCCAAATTTCAAAATATATCATTGTATAAAGTTCTCCAACTCTAGCATTGAGCCTCAAATTTTTCTTTGGATGGACTTTCATGATCTTAAAGTATTCTCTACTCTCACTCTCAAGATACCACTAATTAAATTGACCTCTCACGTCTAAATCCTCACCCTAATAAAAAATAACCTCAGGAAGTGTTTGGTAGGAACCCCAGGAAAATTTTTTCCGGGGAAAATTTTCCATGGGAAGTTTTCATGGGAAAGATTTCCCTGGGAAAAATTTCTCTTAGCCCCTCCTAAGGGAAATTTTCCCTAGGAAAATGGAGAAAATGGTGGGCCCAATATCGTGAAAACTTTCCCGAAGTCAACCCGCATTCAAATATTGGGAAAATAAGTCAACCCGGGAAAATTGATCATTTCCCCGGGGTTATTGACCAACCAAACGCACGCTCCATCAATTCAATAAAAGGTACATAACACAACTTATTTTTTGTTGATCTTATCTAACAACTCGATAATATTGAAGCAAATGAGATGCGTTTTCTTTGTGTGAGTCTCGATTTGTCTTTGTGCCATGATCATGTAGAAGCTCCACTTATTTATATTAAAGGATGGTCAAGCAATGATTATATAGAGACAACCATAATATGAGGCAACTCTTGATCATATAAAATATGATAATTACTTATTTACCAATAGAGTCGATGTACCTAGGGATGACAATAATACCCGTACCTGCGGGTACTCGCTCCTACCCGGCTCTGGAAAAACGGGTATGGGTACTATTTTTTTTAAAAAAAATGCGGGTGCGGGTTGGGTACGGGTACGGGTACAAAGGAGGACCCGGTGGGTACCCGACCCGCCCCGCACTTAAAAAATCCATACAACTCGCGCACATGTAGTCCATACTCCATGTCCAATTGGACTTAGCCCAGACTGTTTCACACATTCAGCCACACTTTTGAAAAAGAATCATGAAAGCCAATATTAATATTATTGCACTACATCTAAATTCTAAAGTCAGTACACTTCTTCTTTCCTTTTTCCATTTGCATTGTTATCAAGATGCTAGTTTAGGATTTCTCCAAATTCCTCCACTTGCACTTAAACATACAAGCCCTAAAATTGTAGTTGGAGTACTCGAGTACTATTCATAAATTTGTGCATACAGGTATAAAATGGGTTGTATAATTTAAACTTTATTTTTACCCGAATAATACTCGCTATACCCGCATACCCGGTGGGTACAGGTAAGGGTACTAATTTTTAGTACCCACTAAATATGGGTAAGGGTAAGGGTATTGATTTTAAAAACGGGTACGGGTAAGGGTACAACTCTACCCCCCCCGAACCCGACCCATCGCCATCCCTAGACGTACCCTTATCCTACCCATATTTAGCGGGTACAAAATACGAGTACCCTTGCCCATACCCATCGGGTAGTGCGAGTATAACGGGTATAATTAAAGGTTAAATTATACAACCCGTTTTATATCCACATGTACAAATTAATGGGTTATTTTCGGATGTTATCCTATTAGCGATCAAAAGAAACAATTATATTAGAGAGGAAAATTGGACAACTGTGATGCCAAAATACATTTAATATGTTAATATAACCGCTTTTACGCGGCCTGAAAAAATAGGTATGGAAGATAAAATTTTAAAGAAAATATTGTGGTCATGAATCTCAACAAATTAGCTATAAACGCAAATATTAATATATATCCGGAGACAAATAATGAATAATCAACTGTAGTTTTTTTTTTTTTTTTTGCTTTGTAGTTATTCGGGGCGGGGCGGGGCGGGTACTCGTCGGGTAGAGACAAGTACCCATTACCCTACATACCCCGAAGCATGCATCGTGATTTCCACCTTTTGGCAATTATGGCAGTTACGGTAATTCCCGCGATGTGTACCATACATGTGGCATGCTCAAATCTCATACATCGATTTTATTTATTTTCAAATTATGAAAAATGTTAAAGCTATTAAATTTGAACTTGCAACCAATCTTATAGTAAACAAATCTATACCATTCAACCATGTGTGTTTCACTTATTATTTTTGCAATATTTTGGTATTGTACACAACATACCTTGGAATTTAAGTTTCAAAACCCTTTTGCCTTCCACGATTGACAATGCCCCTGGTAACCGCCTCCGTCGTTTTAGTGACCAGTGTTCCAGTACCGATTTTCGAACGACCGGATGTCACCAGTGTCGGAGAACAACGATGTTCTCAAACACCGGCCATGCAGAGTGCGATTTCATTTCGTTTTTTTCCACAATCGGTTTTGGATGGCGGTGAGGGTAGAAGATCGGGAGTGGCTGGCCTCGGGATTGCATCCGAGCGAGGGAGACTTGGCCACGGGAATATTTCTCGCAATAGTTGTATCTCCCCCGAAAGGTCGCTGGAAACAATGGAGGTCGGTGAATTTATTTCAATATTTTCATCCGGTATCCATCATAATCTATTAAATATATTAAAACACAAGCTCCTAACTCCTAAGGAAAATCTAAATTCTAAAAGAAATAATTTAAAAGGTTTGGTGAATTCCAAAGCAAATTCCAAACCTACATAATTTATTATTACATTCAAAATATAATATTAATAAGAATGAAAAAAGAAATACCTAAAGTCATTCATAAGTTACCAATATTTAATGCATACAAAATTACAACATTTAAAATTTTTCAAAAAAGACAAAGAAATACATAAGGTCATAAATACATAAATTACAAATATCTAATACAAAACTAGAACAATTTTTACTTTTCCTTTCATTAATTTACTATTATAATATTATGACCAGAACCTTAGAAATAAAATATAATAATAGATATTAAAATAAAATTTTCATGAAAAAATTGTTTCGTATTCTTTCTAATAACTATCTTAGAAAATAAATTTTTTGATTGAAACTACTATATTTATCCGTAATCGTTATGGTCATGAAATAAAATGAACTCAAATGATAATTTAATCTATAAAAAATAATATTTTTATAAGATTGGATTAATAATTATTATAAAATTACTCTAGAAAATAAATAATGTAAAACTATTGAAATATTATCCGTGCATTGCACGGGATATTATTGACTAGTTCATAGACTCATAGTTTACAAAAAAGTCCTTGAAAAATTTAACTTTTAATTAATAATACATAATTTTCACAATTTAAAAATCAAAATTTAATATTTTTGAAAATAAATAAAATCGACGTATGAGATTCGATCATGCCACATGTACGGTACACATTAGGGGAATTACGGTAGTTACCATAATTGCCAAAAGTTGGAAATTACCTTACCAAAAATATCTATATTACCAACCACTTTTTTCCAACCAATTTAAAATGGTTTAAAAAACCAATCATTTTAGCAACCATTTCATTTTTTTATTTTCCAACTATTTTTCAAATTTCATATGGGAAAAAGGGTTGGAAATTCCAACCACTTTTGCTAAAATGGATGAAAATTTTTCCTACCATCCTTTTTTCTACTATTGAAAAATTGTTGGAAAAAATGGTCGGATTACCAACCATTTTCAAACAGTAGGAAAATGATTGGTAGGAAAAAGTTTCTATCAATTTAGCAAAAGTGGTTAGAATTTCCAACAATTTTTCCCACTTAAGGCCCCGTTCTTTTATGTGATAGGTTGCGGTGCGGTACCACACTGCACCACACTCTTTAATTGTTCACCACAACTCATTACAATCATTATCAATATATCTTTTCATATTTATCTCTCCTCTATTTTTCACATTTCTCTCTTAACATACCCCACTTACCACAGCTTTCACCATAACTCACCACACCTTTTCAAGTTCCACCGAACCACATCGACCATTACCATACCGCAACCAACTGTATAAAAGAAGAGAGCCTAAAAGTAGAAAAATAGTTGGAAATTTTAAAAAATATGAAATGATTGCTAAAACTGTTGGATTTTTTCAACCATTTCAAATTGGTTAGAAAAAGTAGTCGGTAATACACATACTTTTAGTAGTAAAATTAATATATTATTCATTATTTTTGTCAATATTATTCATTATTTTTGACAGTATAAGCAAATCAATTAATCACAATCTAATAAATTAATATATTATCTCTCCAACTTAATTATTCACTTGATGCGTGTTTAAATAACTCATATTAATTTATTTTATTCGGCTTACATTAAAATAATATTAACTATATAGATAAACATTGTTTTTATTATGGTGGTTGTCATGATTGACAACCATTATAGTGCCCCATTCTTTTATATGGTACCGCAAGTTACTGCAACTCACCACAACTTACCATAATCCACCACAACTTACCACAATCCATTTTTTAATTAATATATTTCAATACCCACTTTTAAATTTCCACCACAACTTAGCAAAACTAACCGTAACTTACCGCACTCTACCACACCGCAACTTACCGCTCCGCAACGGTACCGTATAAAAGAATGGAGCCTAAATTTTAAAAATAGAAGTAAATTAACAAGTTTCAAAAGTAAAAGTAATAACTTGCAACTTCTATTTCCTAAGAATTATTGACTACTCAATCTATAATATATTTTGTTATGTTTGCTTTCAAATTGACATCTTTGAATGGAAAATAGGTTTTATCTTTGTTTTAGATCTGCCTACTGATTTGGGGTGGAGTGCAGGAAAGATTCAAACGTCCTGGAGAATGGATCTACACATAGGCGAAGCACTCATAGCAGGAGTAGCATTTGGACTTATCATTGAAAGAGTACAAGCAACAACTGAAATTTTTTTTGTTAATTTTTTTTGGATATGGTTTTATGTGGAATTATGGTTATGTAAAATGTATCCAATGACATTGCAATTAAGACAAGTAAATAGTGAGTGTGGTGATACTTATAAGTATCCCACCAAGGCCTTATTCAGACAATCCATGGTTCTCCATGGCAAGGCTCCACTTTGGTGGATAGAATTGTTTCATAGATGGATAATGTCATGGGTTTCAATACTTATTCAAACAAAAGATTTACAAGAAACAGTTGACGCTTCAAATGACCAGCCAATTAGGTGATGGATTTTTTATCTAATCAAATGAAAGTTATAGCGTGGAATGTGTGTGGAGCAAAGCGACAGCAAATTATAGCTGAATTAAAAGCGCTTAAACAAAATCAAAAACCGGATATTTTGTTTCTCATTGAAACAATGACAAATTCAACCAACTCGGAAATTATTATACGACAATTAGGATATGAAAATGCGGAAATTGTCAATCCAATAAACCACTCGGGTGGCATTTGGGCTCTTTGGGACAATAATAGTAACGTCAGAATGGCGACCCTCAACAAAGATAACAGATCTATACACTTATTAGTACATGATGTGGGAAAACAACAAAATTGCATCGTTTTGGGAGTTTATGGTCCTACTCAACTTAGTGAAAAGGATGCTTTCTGGAATAACCTAATGAATTTGCACACAATTTTTTATCTTCCTTGGTGCATTATGGGAGATTTTAATGAACTAGAAACATTGGCAGAGAAAAGGGGTAGACCTTTAGTAGCAGCTTCTAGAATGGAACGACTCCCACGATTTCTAACACACATAAATGGGGAATTAGCTGTGGTAAGAGCAAATAAATTTTCCTGGAAAAAACGCATACATGGTCACTGGATTTATGAAAGACTAGATAGAGCTGTTTTTCATCAAGACTTTTTAGACAGATATCCGGAAGCTGTCTCTTGGCATGGATCGTTTACGTTCTCAGACCACTACGCGGTAGTCATGGAAACTAACAGAGTTCTTAATAGGAAAAAAAAAATCCCCTTCCGTTACCAGCATTTTTGGAGTCAATATGACAAAATGAAACAGATTACTAAAAAGTTGTGGAATCAACCTCCAAAAGGTACCCGACTCTTTAGAGTTACCCAGAAACTAAAACTGGTTAAGAGTGGGTTGAGAGAGTGGGCCAAGCAACAGTTTGGCCAGTTTAAAACTAAACTGGAAAAGAATTTGGAGAGAATAGAGTACATTGAAGAAAAGTTACTAGAGAACCCCCAAAGTGTCTGGTTAAACTCTTGGCTAAACCGTAAGATCAAACAGCGGGAAAAAATGCTGCTTTATCAACAGAACTATTGGGGTAACTTAGCTCCGAAAGATTGGTTGGTAAAAGGAGACAGAAACTCTTCTTATTTTCAAAGAATAGCAAAAGCAAAACAAAAACGTCAGGAAATTTCAAGAATCAAAACTGAATCCGGTGAATGGTTGGAAAATGAAGAGGAAATTGGAGAAAAGTTTGTGGAGGACTACAGAATCCGATTCACCACTCAGGGAACGTTTGATTCCATCAATTCGTTCCCAGGAATTCAAAAAGTTATAACAACTATGGATAATGAGCTTCTTATAACGATTCCCTCTAAGGAGGAAATCAAACAGGCAGTTTTTGACATAGATCCTAGTAAGACCCCGAGACCAGATGGGTTTGGGGCTGGTTTTTCCCAGGACTCCTGGCAAATCATTGAAAGTATGTTGTGCTAGCTATACAAGATTTTTTTGTCAAAGGTCGGTTACTTAAAGAAATAAACCACGCCTTTATTACCCTTATTCCGAAATTAAACAATCCAACTCAGACCAACAATTATCGCCCTATAAGCCTGTGCAACAGTTTATAAGATTATTGCTAAAGTCATGGTCAATCGGCTTAGACCGTTACTAGAAAAAAATCATTTCACCGCTTCAAAGTGCTTTTATCCCTGGTAGACCAATCCATGATAATATACTAATTAACCATGAGATAATGCATAAGTTCAAGACCTCCAAAGCAAAAAAAGGCTGGGTTGCGATAAAATTGGACATGGAAAAAGCGTATGATCGAATTGAGTGGCCCTTCTTGAGAGATGCTTTGACTAAGTTGGGATTCTGTCCGAAGTGGGTCAGACTAGTTGACCAATGTGTTAGCACGGTTTCATACTCGCTCTTGATAAATGGTTCACCTAAAGGTCTTATAAAACCTTCAAGAGGATTACGACAAGGTGATCCCCTTTCACCTTACATTTTCCTGATTTGTATGAATGTGTTTAGCTCTATTCTTGAACAGACAACTAACAAAGCTAAATCTGGTTTGAGTATTCAGTTGGCCCCACACTCGTTGAAGATTCTCGGCTTATTCTTTGCTGATGATTGCTTATTATTCTGTAAGGCTTCTCCCCATGCGGCCACTAAATTAAAAGATATCACATTAAAGTTTTGTAATATGTCGGGGCAATTAATTAACTTTCACAAATCGAAGTTAATCTTCTCCAAAAACACGCTGAGGCATGCTAAAGAGATGGTTCATGGGAATTTTAACATCCCTGTTGCAGAATCACTGGGTAAATATTTGGGGTGTCACAGATTAAACAAGGAAGACAACTCCCAATGGACTTTGATGATATTCTAGGGAAAGCTACGGACAGAATGACGTCTTGGAAAGCGAATGCGCTCTCGAAAGCTGGTAGAATTGTGCTTATACAATCAAATCTTGAATCACTCCCGGCTCACACAATGCAATGTTTCAGACTCCCTAAAACAGCTTGCCTTGGCCTTGACCGAATTAATAGAAATTTCTTTTGGAAGAAAAACAACGAGACTAATGGGATGGCTATAGTTGCATGGGATACGATTTGTCTCCCTAAGGAATATGGTGGGCTGGGTCTTAGACGAACAGAAGCTGTTAACCTAGCTTTTCAATGTAAACTTGCTTTGAAAATTTTAACTGGAGACTCACTGATCTGGGCAAAGTTAATGAGACAGAAATACCTCAGATTAAATGACTTGTTTTCGTATAACAGTAAAAATACGGATTCTCCAGTGTGGAGAAATCTGTTGAAAATTCGGGATATTCTAAAATAGGGTTTAAGATGGAGAGTAGGGGATGGTAAATCCATTAAATTTTGGACGGGCAATTGGATTAATGACAAACCACTTCAAGATTTATGTGGGCATAGCGGGGTAGATGATGAGGCATTAACTGTTGACAATTTTATTACTCAAGCTAAAACTTGGGATTTAGAAAAATTGAATAGAATAATACAAGACCCTGTTATTATTCAAAAAAATTTAGGTATACCAATTACAATGGCAAACATGAATGATGAAGTTTGTTGGGGCCTTACTGGTGATGGCTCGTTTTCCACGAAAACGACAACTAGAATTATTCAAGAATGTCTTAATCAGGAGGATAAATGGGAGTTCCGTTGGATTTGGAAAATTGATATCCCACCTAAATTTGGTATTTTCCTGTGGCTCATGCTTCACAAAGCCCTGCCGACACGAGGCAACCTACTTCGAAGAGGAATGAATTTGGATCCCACCTGCCCCCTTTGTCTAGAGGATATTGAAAGTGATAGTCATCTGTTTTGAGAGTGCTCAACAACCAGAAGAGTGTGGAGATTAGCTAGTCAACATGGCTGGCTTGACGATCCGGTAACGAATCATGGTACAACTTCCATTACTCAGTTTTTAGAGTCCAATAGTTCTGGGGACCATAACAGAGATTTAACTAGGGGCATTTTCCTTCTTTGGACGATTTGGAAAAATAGGAATGAGGCTATCTTTCGAAATAAAATCTTTCGACCACTTCAAAGTCTCATTCAAGTTAAAAGTAGGGCGGCTAAATGGAAAATCAGAAACAAAAAAGAGGTAGAGGATTATGGTAGCAGTATCAAGGCGGGGTATACCAATACTGTTTCTCTGGTTCGCTGGTATACCCCTCCCATGGGAGTCGTCAAATTAAATTTCGACGGCTCTCTCATACACAACTCGGCGGCAGGCGGCTTCATCATCCGGGATTGGAGGGGCGCGGTTATTGGCGGGGGAACGAAGTACTATGGCGAGGCTCCAATTTTGGTGGCAGAGGCTAGGGCGTTGAGAGATGGGTTAGTTGCAGCTTCGAGAGCTGGTTTCCAACATATTCATATAGAAGACGATAATATAGTGGTTATTCAGGCTCTAAAGGGTAACTATAAGATTCCGTGGAAAATCAAAGGTCTTATTCTGGATGCTCAAATTCTTCTTCAGCGGTTTCAAGAAGTTAAAATTTCTCATATTTACCGCGAGGCCAACGTGGTCGCTGATTGGTTAGGTAATCAAGGTCATTCCAGAGGGGTTGGTGATGATATGACAATCCTTTATAATCCCAATCTCTGTAATTTAGTTAATCTAGATAGGGCGGGCCGATTTCTTGTGAGAAGACATCGGTAGTCTGCCGTTTACTCGCTTACCTTTGTAAAAAAAAAAAATCTATAATATATTTTATTGACAAATTTTCATACTTTTAGATAAATATGATAATCTAATTCCTGTAAAAATGATATCTAGATATTCAATGTTCGTTGGAAATTTTAATATTATGTTAGATATTTTAATATTACGGTGAAAGTTGAAACTTTTAAATGTAGGCATTTAGCAAAATATGATATATAAATAGTTAATTCAAAGAATTATGTAGTTAAATATAATTATATGTATATTATTATAATTATAATTATAATTCAAACATGATATTAAAATTTTTTGATGACTCTTTTAAAAATCAATTCAAGAGCCAAGCCAAACCATTCCAAAATTTGGAGCATTTAATAGGGGCCCACATTCCCCTTGAAAAATAATGAAAATACGAAAGATTCAGAGTGGGGGAAGGGACCCCACATGTAAAAGCCAAGAGAAGGAGGAAATAGGCGGGACCCATGTTTTTTGTCGATAAAAATAAATAAAAAAGGCAAGGTTAAGTAAAGTCTCACGGGCAGATATTGTTGGGCCCCCATGAGTGGGCCGGGAGTGAGAGAAAGTGTCAAAAAAGCAACCAATGAGAGGTGATCTGATTCTCCACGTAAGTTGGCGTCACTTGCTCAATTGTCCTTATCCTTTGGACACGTTTCGCATTTGTGGCAAGTGTACAAGTAGTCTATACGTAAATACATAATATATGTGGTCACTGCTCGTCAGCTTTGCATGGTAAATTGGTAATTATCTTCGTCGGTTTCCTGGAACTCCTAATTAATAAGGTCTCCTATGAATAATTACCAAGCAACTAACATTCATATTTACGTAGTCAACAAGGTGAAAGCTAGCCTAGACTACAATTTTTATATTTGTTTTATGGGAATAGTTAAAGACGAGGATATTGGATTGAGATTAGAAATTCTCAATTCCAACTAGCCAATTATCAAGCAACGGTGATAATTTGTATCGGGAATTCACAAATTAGGCCATGTTTTTTTATATGGCTGGGTGTGGTATGACGTGGTTCGGTGTGGTGAGTTGTGGTGGGTTATTGCTAAATTGTGGTGGATTTTGTGTTTTTTATAAATGCAAATTGTAGATTGGTATATTGTGGTGAGTTACAGAAAATGCGGTGTGTTGTGGCGCTATGACATGTAAGACCTAACTAGCCGTATAAAAGAACAGGGCCTTAATGTTTCATATCAATATTGTCCTTTATTAATTAAATGGGAAATTTTATTTGGTATGTTTTAATTTTTGATTATTTCAAATTGTCAACTACTTTATAAAATATTTCAAGTGGTAGACTTATTTTGAAAATTATTTCGAATGGTATGCTTATCTTGTACACTTTAAATATTGTTTCCAATTGTTAACCACTTTAGAAATTATTCTAAGTGAATCAAGTTTGAATTAAGTGGGTGAGCTAAGTGAGATTGATAGATGATGAGAGTTTTGTGAGCAGAAATTAACTTGTAGTACAAAAATGAGATCATTAGATGGAAAAGTTTACAAAATAAGTCTACCACTTGGAATATTCTGTAAATGTTAAAACGGTTAACTTGATTTTAACCCATTTAAGTAAACCGGAATATTTTGTTGTAGTGATCTAATGATTGGGTGAACAACTATTATCCTGCAAAAGACTTATATATACCCGAACTACAAACTATCCCCTAGGTGACATCAAAAGAGGAAGAACAAGACTTCCTGTTATCCATCAACATTATATTGGGAGTCTTGTACTCTTGTGTTATTTTGAACTTTTATCTTTGAACTTAAAGAAGTTTCTTGACGATGAAATAAATGATAATTTCTTATACATCCGGACTAGATTGAATGATATGGAAACTAAAAGTAGTCATTAAAAAAAAGAAAATATGTCTCCCCATCCATATGCATTTCAACATGTTGCTTTTTCATGTAACACTGCAATGGATTTTCAGGCAGCTTCGTTTTGTACTTAATGGAAGTCGCTCTCTGTTGGGAAAATTTCTGCTACTTTAGAGCATTGATTGTGTGTCAATTGTGGATGCTTAGTCGTTCTAGGATGCAGTAAAGCTATGTTACTCCAACTCTTCATTTCCCTGCCGTATTCATGTCGGACCATTGATGCATGGACAAAGGTACGATACTCGACACTTCAAATGTATAAAATTTCTTTAAAATAGCCGAGTCTGACACCCATGTCTGTGTCCAATATGGACACGCGTACTCGAGTCCGAGTAACAGGCAGTAAGATATGTTGTTCCAAGGTCCAAACGGTTGCTGAGTGATGAAGGAAGCCACATACTTTTGCATATGACTGGTCATGGAGGAGATGAGTATTTGAAGTTTCAAGACTCTGAGGAACAGATGAAGGAGAAGCGCAGGTAGCATATGCTTTAAGTTTTTCATATTCTTCACTGTAATAGCACTAATAGGCGATTCGTATGAGAGGCTGGTGCATTGAAATCACTTGTTCTTCAATCCATGCTAGATTAGTTCATTTCTTCCATTGTACATGAAAATGTGGCATGTATACATGAGGAGCATAAGAGCCTAGTATGAGTGTTAGACGAAGACTACTTTCAGCTACCAAAAACACTACAATGCTCAACAGTAGTATTAAACATAGGCTACAATTAGAAACCTATTTAGCTAAGACAATCCCAATACAAATATACACCATGTTCATTAATTACTACTGCCTAGAAGGAGCAACATTGCGTCGTATGATTTTGCTGCACATCCTGAGGACACCATCATTCTTAAATTCGACCGTCAGTTGATTAAACTTGCAGCAGGAGCATTTGAGCTTCACAAAGAAGAGGTAGTTCCTTAGACCCATTATCTCAGCCTTTTGTGGCTTTCCATAAAACAGAAGACAACGGTTCCGAGCCAGAGTCACCATCAAATCCAGTGCAAGCCCTGGTAGGTCAGCCCGAACATACACCCAATGCTCCCCACCTTCATCCACCACCACCCGCTTTTCACATACTCCTTCCGCTCCCCTTACCCACAATCTGTTTACCCTTCCGATCACTTCATCACTTGTTGACCCTGTATTGTATACCGCAAATCACATCACTATAGGTATTGATTGGGGTTAGAATTCAGAAACCAAAGTAATACTGACATATTTTCAGGCATGCGCCATCCGAATCACATTTCTGGCATTCGCACTCAGGAGGGTGAACACTGCATCTTTTGACTGACCCTTCAATTACAAGCAAAGGAAAAGCTAAGTTAAACATTACTCACATCAAGACTGGGAGAAAGCTAGGTAATACAACCATCATACCTATTAGTATTTCGGGAGCTTCATGACTGGTTTGTTCAGCGAGTGAAGCTTCCTCTGAAGTACATGTTGAAACATAAGAAAGCCTGTCAAAAACACAACAGAATGAAGCTCCTAGATAGGTACCTGACTTCAGTTGAATTGAGAATTAACACCTTGTGGCACAGGGACATCAAGATTGAGAATGTTTCTTTTTATACAAGCAATCACCCAAGTTGTGCATAAAGCAGAAGCAAAACCATGAAAGACTCGAATCTAATGCACCCTGAATTAATAAGAAATTAAGAACATACTCGCATGTTTTGGAAAAACCTTCATCATCCAAAGGGGGAGGGCTTGGAGTCGGCTTTTTAGAGACTTCAGCTTTCTCAGAACCTTCAAAACACCCCGAATAAGAAGACTCGAATTAGAAGGGTCAAAGAGAAGATGAAAGTATACACCAAACTGACCTAAGCATCATCAGGTGATAATTCAGCATTAATCCAGAAACACATCTAGTTAACAAACCTTGAGTTTCATCCACAGGTTTATCAATAGGACTCTCAGCCTGCTCAGGTTTCACTGATGACCCTTCAGCATTATCGGCTGATTTTCGAGAAGAACCTTGGCCCTCTTCACATTCTGTTGACCCTTCACAAATTACAGCCCAAGAGTATCACATTAACATATTGAGATTTTGTTTACAATGTAATTTTGATTAAAATGCTCAAAATGCAACTAAACAATTACGATTACATTACATGGTTGATTACGTCTGAATATGGTAACTGGTAGCACATATAGGAGACTATGAACAAACCTTGCACATCCTGATTGGAACTTGTGCCTGATTTCCGAGATTTCCTGGATCTCTTTTTCTTCTTCTTCTTAGAAGATGAAGAGTTTTCCCCCTTGGTTTCTGCTGGATCTTAACAATTACAGCCAAGGAACAAACATGCATCACGCATTTGACCAAGACAGAATTTAATTTCTAAGTAAATGAGTTTATGTTTGCATTCCTCAGCCCTCACCTTCAGCTGTTTCGATAGTTTTACCCGAAGAATCCTCAACTTGCTCAGTTTTCTCAGAACCTTCAATACCAACAACTTGCTCAGTTTTCTCAGCACCTTCAATATCAACAGCATCCGCATTGCTTTGTTCAACTGCATGTTCAACTTCATCGATTTTTGTCAGATATTTCTCAACTCCCATCCATCACAAACCAGCAATATTTTATCATGGATAGTGCTATCAAATTTCAGAGTAAAGAAGTAATGCTTGCAATTCTCACCTTCATCCACGTCGACAGATTTTCCAGAAGAACCCTCAGGTAGTTCAGATTTCAGAGAACCTATAAAGGGCATCACAACCATGAGAGTTTAATCTACGAGGAAAATTTGATAATAAGTACTTAAATACCTTCAGCTTCATGTGTGGGTTTCTCAGATGAAACTGGGCCTCGTGTAGATATCGGCTGCACAAGTTCAAAAAGACCGCACAAGAAGCATATTCTGTGACCCTTAACCACAACAGCACCCAAATGTTCACAGTGGTAATCATCTGTTTGTTTGACAGCCTTCTCAATAAGGGTACCTTCACCTTCATTGATTGATTCAGTTGGCCCTACACAGGTTTCATTCTAAGTAATATAAACATGTATCGACAATTTAATCTGAATAAATACAGGGTAATTAGTAAAAAAAAAAGAAAGAAAACTATAGGTTCCTCACCAAGGGTTCCTTCATCAGCTTCATTGACTGATACATTTGGCCCTTCAACAGCTTGGCTGGAAGTTATGGTCTGTGTTGATTCTTCCATATTCATGGCGTCGATTCATCGAGTATCTCTTCAAGATAATCATCACTTGACTCTGATTCACAGGGAACTTGAAAAGCAAAATTATCTGACCAGACAATATGGATATATAGAGAAAGCGGTATTCGATTTCCAGATCAAGAATAGTAGGTAAAATACCTTCTTCTTCTTCTTCTTCTTCATGTTCATCCACCGATTTCTGAGCAGCCGGACTGGAGGTTTTAGGTGGCCGGGATTTCTTAGACTTCTTCTTAGATTTCTTGGACTTTTTAGAACCCTTGCGCTGCTTAAAAGGTTTTGTTTTTACAGCCAAGAAAAGTAACAGAATGTCATCAAACATATATATTATATGGTTGCTCCAATTCCCCAATTAGAGACTCAAATTCTGAAGAAATACCAAGACAAAGACTTTCCCACAAACCTTTTCCAGAAGAAGAACCTGGAAGAATTGCGCCTTCGAGGTAGCTTTGTTGGATTGCTCATTCGTCCATCACAGATTTCTCTGAAGAATCTTCATCCTCACTTTGCTCTCCACGCTCCAACTCTTTGATAATCACATTCCAAGAAATTTTTTTTTTAAAAAAAAAATCAAAACTTTTGAACCAAGAAAGACACCCAAATGTACGTATATACTAAACTGGACCCTAAACCCTAAACCCTAAACACAACAACAGCAACAGCAACATCAGACATTTGAACCAACCAAGAAACATGCACCCAAATATACATACAAACCTAGACCCTAAACTGTAAACCCTAGCCCTAAACCCTAACCCTAACCCTAAACTCGAAACCCTAAACACAACAAAATCAACATGCACCCAAATATATATACAAACCTGAACCCTAAACTGTAAACCCTAGGCCTAAACCCTAACCCTAACCCTAAACTCGAAACCCTAAACACAACAACATCAACATCAAACATTAGAACCAACCAAGAAACATGCACCCAAATATATATACAAACCTGAACCCTAAACTGTAAACCCTAGGCCTAAACCCTAACCCTAGCCCTAAACCTTAACCCTAACCCGAAACCCTAAACACAAACATTAGAACCAAGCAAGAAACATGGACCCAAATATTTACATGCATTGATACAAAATGGGACGGACCTTCCTTATGGGAAAGACTTGAAATTTGGCGGGGAAATGTTGTTGAGGTAGTTTAGCTTTTTAACAGCCTGAATGATCCAACTGCTGTTCATGTAGTGTAAATGGATCTTCCACTAAATAAAGAGGGGGGGAAAAAAGAGATTTGAGCCGTAATCCAACATGATAAATAAAAGAATTAAAAATTTTGAAAATTCTAACATAGTTGAATATGTGATAGTTGAAAGTTTCTTAATATTAATTTGAGTAAGATAAATTTAATATGTTAAAAAGATTTATGTACCAACACGTACAATTAACTATGCGAACAAGTTATCTCGATCAAAATGAATCAATTTCAATATTTTATAGTAGAATCAATGATATATTACACTTATATTAAATGGTGATACATGAAAAATTCGTGTTTTATACGGACGTTTTTTATTAGGGAACACTAACAAATTCTTATTATTATATCGATTTTGTATCAACAATCCTTATTTCCCCCTTTTAAAATGAATAGTTCGTGTATTAAACGCGTTTTAAACGTTATAATTCGGTGAGATCAAAAAAACGTCCTTATTATTCGGCGGCCTCCACAGAAGACGGATTCGCGCTTTTTAAACGGTCAATTCGTCGATACATGTTTTATACGCTTATTATACGCGTTTTAACTAACAGAGTTTGCAACCCTCCTGAATGCATCCGAGTGTCACGATGTAACAATGTCCAATTGGTTGAACATTTATGTTAATATCTCTTGCATCATTCATACCTAAAGAAAGTCCAAAAATTATGAATAAAAATATTCAAAATATTCAGCAAATTATTTATGAAACTAAACAAAGATTGGTCAAAATTAGGAAGGAGTGAGTGTTCTCATCACCATCATGGATAGCATGTCGATCATATTGCCAAGGTCTTCCAAGGAGCAAATGACAAGTATTCATGGAAACGATATCACAAAGAACACTATCTTTGTACGAACCAATGGAAAAATATGTCAAGGTTTGTTGAGATACCTGAAGATGACCACCATTTTTAAGCCCTTGCAAGCTATAAGGTTGAGGATGAGTTAGAACGAGCAATTGAAGCTTCTCCAGCAAAGTAGTAGATGCTATAGTCATACAGCTCCCACGATCGATGATCATCTTACACACTCTATCATTGATGGTGCATTGGGTATGGAAGAGTATTTCCCGTTGAGAATCATCCTGGGGATCCTTGATCATGGCTAGCGATCGCCTAGGAGCCAAAACCTCTTCACTTTGAATTTGAGTCTCAACAATAGGCTTAGAGGATTCCGAATCATCCATCAAACTTGTTTGGGGTGATTCAACCATCTTGGTAGGACATTGAAATTGGTAGTGGTCATACTCTCTACACTTGAAGCATTTTCTATCCTTGAACTTTCTAAGGTATTCCGCATCATCCATGTGAGCTTCAATAGATGGTTTGAATGGCTTGGAAGATCGACTTCCTTTGAACAGAACCTCATACCGAGAGTGAGCACGACCCTTTCTAGAAGACCATGATTGAGCCTTCTTCTCCTTTCTCCAATCATGAGGATCGCCAACTCTAAGCCCATGAGTAAAAGTACTATGACGAGGTTCAACATAAGGCCTTCGATATTCGTCATAAGATCTCCTATAATCACCATGTCGAGCTCTATAATTCCGAGAGGAATCACCATGAACATTTCCTAAGGAACCAATTTGTAATTTGGCCACTGCATAGCTCAAATCGCTCACTTGACGTTATATCACTTCCTGATTGTCTATGATATGTTAAAGAGCCATATCAAGAGTGGTTATGGAAGGGGAGTTGGGTTGAGGGGGGGATTTTCGATCACCAATTTGACTAGACGACGAGGCCAAATGAGGAGTTTGAAGGGATTGATGGGTTAAGGAAAATACATTCGAGTGAGGATTTCAGATTCTTTTGTGGCTAAGGAAATTGTGGGAAGTTTTTGTGAAGCTATTTTTGTGGGGGAAGATGGTATGAATCCGGCAATGGAAAATGACAATAATGAGGACCAATGGAAAATAGTCACCAAGACAATGAGCATACACCAAGTGACCACCTCACACACACAAATAGCCACAACAAGTTATTCAACAAAATCTCAATTCAACCATTTTCATTCATGGAAGAAGTATGAACAAACACCAAACCCTAAAA
Organism: Portulaca oleracea; assembly: GCA_029582165.1. NCBI lineage: Eukaryota > Viridiplantae > Streptophyta > Magnoliopsida > Caryophyllales > Portulacaceae > Portulaca > Portulaca oleracea. The sequence goes on along the minus strand of CM055883.1, from coordinate 13,457,342 downwards.
TATTGAATCTCCAAACTTACTCCAAGAATTCTTCTGTAAATGACAATAATATTATATTTTTTTATAAAAACTTACTCCAACAAAATATTAAACAAACACCAAACCCCTAATGCGATGGAAAATGACAATGATATTATGGGGGCGTTTGGTGCCCAGCAGATGGTTGTTGGCTGTTTGTAGCTGTTAGCTGTTTAGTTAGCTGTTTGACTATTGGCTGTTTTGTTAGTTGTTTTTGTCAGCTGTTTGTATTAGCTGTTTGTATGAAAAATTGTTTGGTAGAGTTAGATGTTTGTAGGATGTTTTCCTAATTTCCAATTGTACCCTTGCCTTTATTTTTAGTGTTTTTTAACATTATGAATTTTTTTAATTTATTTTTAGTTTATTCCGTCCATTATAATTCATTTTTAGGTTTAACATTATGATTTATATTCATTTTTAGTTTTTTTAAATCCTGGTGTACTTTTACAATTTAATGTAGATATTTTATAATTTATTTGTAGAAATTTCACTATTGTAAACAATAGGTATATGTATAATCAATTAGTAACAACATTATCAACATAAACCATAATGACAATATGAGTCTCTTATCCAAATTAATAGGAAAAACAAATGAACTAGGAGATTTTGAACACAAGTATCATCATACATAAATTAACTATGTGAAATACCTGATAATTAACTTGGAGAAATGTAGCGTGCTTGGAGAAGGCAGATGACGGAGCAGACGTTCTTTTGTGTTGCGGTGAATTGAAGTGAGGGATGAGAGAACAATTAAAAGAACTAAACCTAAATTATTTTATTTGATGGCATTTTTTTTGTAATTTTTGTGTATTAATCGATCAATATGGTAATTTAAAATATAAAAAGCCAACAACTATTTACAAAAAGCTAGTATAATCCATCAATTTACCAAACACCCCAAATTGGCATATTGACTAGTCAAACAGCCAAAAATCCTCCAAAAAGTCATTTTCTCCATAACGCCAACCAAAAAGTCGGGCACCAAACGCCCCCTATATTTTTTTACAAAAATTTTATGTTAAAAATGATTGATTAAAGATAAGACACTGAAAACCGTAAATGACAGATAAAAAAGAACAGAGAGAATTAAATGCAAGAAAATGATTGCATCCCCACTGCATGTAAACCAACAACAACCTAGCATTTTAGGTTTCTACGCCCTCAAATCAAATCGGCCAACATCTCATCTCAAAACACGCCTAAGAAAGGCAAGAATGCAAGGCCAGATCAAATACAAACAGGCTGGTAGATGTAGAACACACATAGTATAGTAAACAAGCAGATACATGTACATAAACTTAAAAACAGCATTTACATTCGCATTTGCACTGGCACTAAAAGATCTGCCGCAAGCACCAATTTCATGCCATATAGTCCTTGCACTCAGAAGCCATATGCCAGAATTTTGGTTAAAGGGTACCTGAGCTATCGCAAATTACAACATGAAGTTTCATAATACTTTCAGCATTTCAGACAGTTACCAGCAAGATCCTCAGAGTGACACAGAGTTCCAACACTTAGCACATTCAAATACGACATCCGCAGAATCTTCTCCAATTCGTATAATAAGAACAAAAGCAAGCAGTAAACTAGCTGATTGGAAGAGAGGGAGGGGCACTTTGGTTGAGTGTCTGAAGCACACTGACAGAAAGCCGCCTCGTTAACTCTTCTACTTCCAGTTTGACCACATCTGTTCTCATACCAATATCAGCTGCAACTCTGCTAGTACTGTAAACTCCCACGGCCATTGCAGCCATTCCAAAGGCATTACTAGTCACGTAACGCAGCGGAGTGGACAAAACAGCAGCAAGTGGACCTCCAATTAGAGACACGGCTTGCCCACTCTGGCCCACTGTCAGTTGATCAACTACCACTAGCCCCGTCTTGCAGTATATGGCGAAATCTTCACAGTTGTTCTTGAACACATTATAACAACCAAAGCCATTGTCAAGCAGATATGAGGCTCGGTGCACAACAGTTTCAGGGGGATCAGAAGAAGCAAGCGAGCATGTTCCTCCACGTAGTTTTGCAACAAAAAGAGCAGGGTTGACTCCGTACTCAAAGCGATACAAGCCACCTCCAGCGAGGAAGCAGTCCAGACATGAGGAAACAACCCCGTGGCCTTCTTCAGGAGGAACACAGGTAGTGCAAGGTACAGGGGATCGAGCAGGTCCTGAGCTCACTAACAGAACATCTAAAACTGTCCCTGTCCCAACTTCTTGACCACGTCTAGTGAAGTGAATCACTTTATTGTCCCCGACATAAATACCTAACATCAATTAAATGGAAATGTGCACGGAAGTGTCAGAGTTCCTGTTGAGTAAGATACTAACGAATATATTGAGAATTAAAAAAACGACACAGGAGTCTTATCAAGACGATAATGGCAAGTGAAAAGTTACAAAGAAACACATTGACCTCTAATGAGACACATGGAGTCGTGCAGCACATTGGCTTCCAGTTCAATTTAGAAACCAATTTTCCCTCCTAGTCTTTCCACTAGAAAAAAGATTTCCGTACTCAAATTTCCTTTGGATGCTGAGTTACTAAGTGAAAGAACAGGATTATCCTGCCAATGCTGAGAAAAGTTGGATTTTTTTTCATTCCAGGGAACTAAGAGAGGGTCTTCTAAAATAGGGGCCGCAAGTTCACTTTTTGCTAACAAAGTTTACTCATCATTTATGGACATGCCAACAGCAAAATTGAATTATCAACCCTTCAAAGTCATTCAAATGTGCCATTATGCTTTTAAACACTTTCATACTCGAGCTTCATGAGGATCCTCATTAACAAGGCATTACACATGCCACTTTTGCTCATGCTGTCCTTGGACATCTACTAAAGTTAATAGCATTTTTGTCATTAGCAACTTGTTTTACCACAATAAAATCCATAAATTGTCTGAGTTTGCCGACATTGCAAAATGTTTTTAATTTTGTAATTACTTCACTTGGATTATCACTGTTCATAGTTCATATAAACTGCTTACAAAAATGATGTTACGTGTCCCATCTTTCCAAGTAGCCATTCAAGCTACTAAATTTATCACAGATCTTGCAATAAAGGCACACACACGCACACACAAAGTTCTGATACAACTTTGTTTGGGAAGCAGACAAATATAAAAACGCTAGCACAGGCTCAGTGCGTTGTGTCCCACTCTTGCATTGTGCAATGGGCAGTACACAGACACCACCAATATTGACCAAGCAAGAACCAAGTGTCAAATGAGCAATCATCGAGAACTGTAGGACAAACTCAAAGTGATGCACACACTAAGATTGTGAGAAAGACCACTATGTGAGGAAACATATGTGGGTAAAGCACCAAAATTTACTAATAAGCAAATTATTACATGGTTACGACAATGATTACGTCTAGATCAATCTACAAGCATTAAATCGTCAAAAAGAGCTAAAAGTGGTGGAAACACAAATTTGCACGCAGAGAGGCCAAAAATTATACATAATGACTGGAGATGCTATGTAGAATTCACCATCAGCAAGAGGTCAAAATGACAGTTAGACCATTAGGTTTCAAGAGAAATATCAAAATCTAGCGATGCTCTACAATCATTGATTAGACAGAGTAGGCAATGCTGCTTGATGTGTTTTTCATTCTCTCCTTGCTCTCTTTGTTCTTCCTATCCCAAACACAAAAATAAGCTCCCACCCTTCATTCGATTCTCCATCGACTTTGGGATGCCAAGTGAAGCTTGCTACTTAGTAAAGGTAATATGTGTGTGTGTGTGTGTGTGTGTGTGTGTGTATTGGCAATCGATAAACCAAGGGCTGGTAATTGTCCATTCTGAATGTTACATCATCAGCAAAAACTGGAAGTCGCTATCACTAGCAAGCAAGTCATAACAGACAGCCATGATATATTAGAAACATAAACCACATACATTTGAGTTTGATCATATGAGACAATTGGGTGATTGAGAAACACTCACCATAGTCCATATATATGACCACTAAAAAGTAAACAGGCACAAATGAGACGAGATTTCTGAGTTGCGTAACAATATAATATTGAGATTGAAGTGAACCCAATGGTGGTTAGACTAACCCTATTTTATAGTGCAAAGAGTAAGCCAGCTGAGACACAGAGACAGCAGTCACATCACAAGTGTACTAGATTTGGCTTATTTGTTACTTCCAGAACACGTTCCTCCCAGGAGCAAGCTACAATAGGGTAGCTCAAGATGACTTCCATGTCCATTAGACAAGGAAAAGTTACGATTCCTTCAACACAAGGTCTCTTAGTCACCTTTAGCCCTTTGAGCATACCAGCTCCTTACAGTAGGACTGGACATAGCTTATATGATGTCTTCCTAATGTATGGGTAAGTGCTTTGTGCCTTATCGTATGTACGCTCCCATGTCTATGACCAAACAATTCCACAAGATTTTGGTATTTTCTTACTTCACAGTCTCTTGTACTTTCGTCCCATTTACTTTCATCAAACCTTACTGGAGAAAATTTTCCATGGAAAGTTCTTCATGCAAAAGATCCCCCCACCCCCTCCAAGGGACATTTTCCCTAAGGAAAGGTAGAAAATTGTGGGTCCCTGTAAAATTTTAACTAAGGTCAAAATACAACCAAATATTGGGAAAATAAGTCAACCTGGAAAAATTGACCATTTTCTCATGGTCTTTTACCAACCAAACGCACTCTTAGATGTCTTTACTAGTCTACCTCTCTGCTTTTCAAGACTAATGCTGAAACATGCAGATTTTTGAGCATCCAGCCCCGTGGAGTCCATATTTGGTCAGCATCGCCTATGCTTTCAACTTCATGAAGAGAAATTCAAAGGGATCAACCCCTTCATAAGAATGCATGTAACTGTAAATAAATAGCAAAAAATTACATCACAGTAGAGTGATATGGAATGTAATCTGTAATCCAAAGCATTCGCTGGATCCTAGAATGCGATTACACCCACAGTACTATGGAACTTGTTTTATTGCTTCCAACAAGTCTCATTGTTGGGTGTCAACAGTTGTTCACTCAGCCTCCTCGATTCCGAAATACTTCCTTTTTGTAGTTACTGTAATCAATCACAATCAAAATGAGTTGTCCAATTGGTTTCACGCTTGATCAAAACTGGATTTGTAAGAATAAGTGAAAGCAAGGTTTTCTGACTTGATTGTTCTTCTATTTTTACTTATCCATCCGAGTAAGCAAAACTAAAGAGATGAAAGATCAACAACATAAGATAACGAAATACCCAGAAGAGGACTCAACAGTTGGATGAATGACAAAATCCAAGCAGAAAATGACACAAAGAATGAGAAAGAGATGAGAAGTAGAACCGTGGTGAGCATAGATGTAAGCGGCCCTCCAAGAGTAGATGTGATCACCAGGTTTGAGGGTGTGAGAATCAACCCTGTTGCATGTACAAATCCACATCCACCCATAAATAAATAAACACCAAAAATGAAGAACAAACATGCAGAAATTGGTTCGTACCTGTTGGAAAACAGCCCCATATAAGGCTAATGTCTCTCTCTCTGGAAGGGATGAGGAAGAGGAAACCAACTGAAATGGTTTTCTTTTCATTTGAGGCCATGGGAGGAATGGCAGGACGAAGCGGTGCACGCTCACGCCGCCATACGCTTCCTAAAATTGCAATTTATTAGGCATGCGAATAGGTGTTCGATCTATGATTGTTTATCCGCATATATTAGATTGTTTACCATAAATATTATATTGTTCACTCTTAGTACATGATTATTCACTTGTAAATATTTATAGCACATGCTACGGATGCATGTAATATGTATTGTGCTAAAATTGAAGCAAACACGCTCATATGCTCTAGTCCGTTTCATACTAATTGTTGTAATTTTGACATTCACACTTTGAATTGATAATTTTTTAAATATTATGTTATTAACAATTGTAATATTATATTTTTATAATAGTATTTTCATTACAAATTTAATTATATATCACATCCCATTGTATATGTTAGAGAAATTATGGTCAAAATTTTTGAAATTTGACAACACAATTTTCAAATACGATAATTAATATATGGAACAGAGGAAATAGTAATAGTAGATATTTCAAAAGAATAACAATGTGCGACTCAACAGAATAATAAAATACAATAAATGGATTCCAAATTTGATGTCCATCGTAAATAAATTTTCACTACCTCTATTTTTTACTAAGCTTTTACTGTTAATTACTCACAAATTATAATTAGTTACAATATGAAATTAACATCGTTAGACAGGTTTTGTACTGAAAATTACAATGATGTTAAATTTAGATTGTAACTCATTATAATTTGTGAGTAATCAAGAGGTAAATTAATACTTATTTAGGGACAAATAAAATACATTGTATAGACTAATAAGGCGTGAATGGCCATGCTTTTGTAAATATGACATGAAATATCTATAACAAAGTTGAAAACAATTTTTGTTTGTGTTATCAAGGTTGCATATCTTGTTACATGCTAGCTTGTATTCACACACCTAATTATTCTTTCGACCTTAAATATAATAATACTAATCAGTACCTTGTAGCTTGCGTTCACACACCTAATTATTCTTTCGCCCTTAAATATAATAATACTAATCAGTACCTTGTAGCTTGTGTTCACACATGAATTAATTATTTACTATGTTGTCCTCAAATATATGGATAACGTTGACAAAGTCGCAAAATTTTTCACCTCAATTTCAAAATGTATTGAATTTCTTAAATTAAATTGGGATAAACGAGGTATGTATAGTCAATATTAATTAATTTTAAAACATTATTTCATATGTAATTAATTCTTAAAACATTAAAATACTTATTTCTCTATATAAACATTGGGGGAAAAATAATCCATATTTTTGGGATATTGGAAAAAATAATAATTCGAACTTACAACTTTGTGATGGATAAACTGAACTTCAACCACTATTAATTATTTAATTTTAGCATCCTCCACGTACTTAAACTCATCTGAAAACTGACGTGATAATGATGATATTATCCATGAAACTTCTTCCTTCTCTATATGTAATATATTATACGAAATATTATTACCCATCCAAAGGAAAACGTTCAATCATAGAGATCATCGTTGTAAAATTATCTTACTCCACAATAATGTTTTTTTAAATAATTAAGAGAAAATTTTCATGGAAAAAAATCAATATTTAATTGAAATGTAACTTTCAAATAAAATTTAAAAGAATTGTTTTTTAAATAATGTTTTTAATTATAAGTACAAAATATTGATGTTTCACTCATGAGTTATACAATTTTTTAGCAGAAAACTCAAATGAAAAGTTGTAAAAATTTTATAGAATATAAAAGCATAATTTGACAACTTACAAGATTGGCCAACTTACCCTATAAAAGAATACACAATCAAAGGATCTGTGGCGCAATGGTAGCGCATCTGACTTCAGATCAAAAGGTTGCGTGTTCGATTCACGTCGGGTTCAAATTCTTGGTCTTTGACATGGATTATCTTTTGTTCTTCCTCATGAAACTGTTTATATAAATAATACTCCCAAAATTAATTGACACTTTAACTAAAATTTGAAGTAATTTCACATTGTTACCCATTGTAGTTTCTGAGAGACCATGGCTTAAATTCCAGTAGCCACATAATTTTCATTTTTTTCTAGGTTTTTATATATCTTAAATGTTGTGTCATGTGTGCTCCAGCCAGTGGTGGATCTACACATATAATTTAGGGGTATCCAATATATTTATTATTACATAAGTGCTTCCAAAAAATTAAAAAAATAAATTTTAAATAAATAAAAATAAAAATTCAATGACAATTCACAAACTTAACAAAATAAAACACAAACAGACAAACGAAGACAGTCACAAACAAAGACTCAAAGAGAAAAAATAACCATCCACCACCTAGGTAATGCAGCCTAAGCTACGAACGGCCTAACTGGCCACCTCGAGTGCTGGATGAACAAAAGGTCTCCCTCTCGCAGCTTGTTTCGCCCCCCTGAGAGCAGAAACCACCGTTTATCTACCCATCTTCCTCACAGCGCCAGACTTGAAACTCTTACAACCTGCGCCCAAGATACCCCTAACCAACTTGTGACATTCTCCAGGTGCCTTCCACACTAGTTGCTGATTACTTGGTTGTTGATCACCACTGTTGAGCCGCTTCGTCGGAGGAACACAAGTTGCCCAGAACCAACCTTCCTCCTGCAGCTTCCTCTTGGTACCTGCAACATACTCACCTTGAACCGTACAACAAGTCGAGCCTCCTTGTAAAAATGATGACGTCTCCTTGACCCCTTGCAGCCACCCAAGGATGCAACAAACTTAAGATGACCATCTTGTTGCTGTCATCATATAAATATGTCAACCAAATAAATTAAAATTTCAAATTAATACTCCCCAAATTAATTGACACTTTAACTAAAATTTGAGGTAATTTCATATTGTTACCCATTGTAGTTTGTGAATAATTAACAGTCAAAATTTAGTCAAAGTGCCAATTAATATGGGACGGAGGGGGTATTAGAACAATTAGAATTTAGCAACTTCGGTGGTTGTAGTTTAGTGGTTAGAATTCCACATTGTGGCCCTGAAGACCAGGGCTCGAACTCCAGTAGCCACATAAATTTCATTTTTCTAGGTTTTTATATATCTTAAATGTTGTGTGCTCCAGCCAATGGTGGATCTACACATATAATTTAGGGATGTCCAATATATTTATTATTACATAAGTGCTTCCAAAAAATTTTAAAAAAAATAAAATTTAAATAAATAAAAATAAAAATTTAATGACAATTCACAAACTTAACAAAACTTCATATCATCATATAAATATGTCAACCAAATAAATTAAAATTTCAAATTAATTTGATATTTATATTATAGACTAATTGAAAGAGTTGGGGCTAAAACATGAGTTAGCTGCTAGTTTAACCACTTGATCTTTCAGCGATATCGTAAGTCATGTGGCTGAATCATCACAAATAGATTAACAACATGTTTGCACAAGATGGGGAGCCTAAGAGAAAAAATTGAAAATGGATGTTGACATACCCAATTTATTGACCAATTTTTTTTTTAAAAAAAAAAAAACAATTTGGTATATTTTGGAGCTTTGGGTTAATGCTAAATTGGACACCCCTATTTATGTTTTTTGGGACTTTTTTTTATGGTGTACACTAGCTCCAACCAAGAAAATTTTCTTCTTATCATAATAGAGAATCACAAATTTTTCTTTGGCTATGGGTATCTGTTGAAATATCAAGGTTGTATTTGTTAGCTATTTTCTGTTTAGGTCAGATTCAAGAATTAGTTATCAGTTCTTGAATCATAGCTCCCTGTGTAGCTTGTGTATATATAGAGCTGTTGGGTTGCTCATTATTAGGTACTCACACATAATACAATATTTTCTTCTTCCATCATTCTCTCCCATATACAAAAATTCTCATGGTATCAGAGCTGAGTTACTCTTATTCTGCCTTTCCTTATAGACGAGCTTCTTTTATTCTTCACATTGCTGAAGATTACTGATCCTCTGATTCAAAAAAGGCAGAACAACTTAATCATACTGGCAAAATGGCCAAGATTGAGGAATCTGACACAGCTTCTGGATAAGGAGCTGGAATGGGAGATGGTCTTGATCAAGGTCAACCAAAGAATGATGAAGAATTGTACAACAATGATCCCCTATATCTTGCTAGCTCAGATCACCTAAGATTGCAGATAGTGAACATCAAACTTAATGTTTCCAATTTCCAGAAGTGGGGAAGAGCCATTAAGATAGCCTTAAAGACCAAGGTCAAGATGGGTTTCATCACTAGAATGCCCTCTGCCAAAACAGGTTACAACTCTTAACCAATGGATTAAGTGTGATAACATGGTCATTAGTTGGCTGTTAAACTGCATGATTACTGAGTTAGCAAAGTCTTTCTTGTATGTAAACACTGCACAAGAACTATGGAGTGAGTTGAGTGAAAGATTTGGCCAAAGTAATGGCCCCCTATTGTTTCAGTTAGAAAAAGAGATTTCTGACTTATACCAAGGCAAGCAGTCGGTAGCAATTTATTTTACTAGATTGAAAAGACTTTGGGATGAACTAGGGGAAATGTCTGATGTGCAAATCTGTAAATGTCCTATCACATGTCCTCACATCAAGACTTCTGTTGACATGGATCAAAGAAGAAGGCTTGTCCAATTCTTAATGCACTTGAATGATGAATTTGATGCTGTGAGAGCACAAATTCTTCTAATGGATCCACTACCAACTATCAATAATCAATAAGGCATATTCTTTGGTCCAGAGAGCTGAATGTCAAAAAATTGCATCGGGAGGACTTCAGTTCTCCTCTGAAATGGCAGCTAACACTCATAAACTTTTCGGTAATACTGACAATGATTCAAGTGGTCTGAATACAAGAAGCTCCTTCAAAGGATCCAAGAAAGACCTTAAGAAGGATAAAGCAAGCAAGTTTTGTACTCATTGTCAGAGGCATGAGCACGAGAAAGAATATTGCTTCAAATTGGTGGGTTATCCAGACTGGTACAAAGGCAAGAGGACAACTGCAAATGTATATCTTGAGGAAACAACAGACAACCCCCTTGGGGAAGAAGCCTTTGTAATGAGTAAACAGCTTATCAAGCAAATAGCTCTTGAGGTTTACAAGATGAACAAGAACAATCAAGATCAACCTCAAGAGTCCCAGGCCAGTTCATCTCAGGCTACCTCTCACTTTGTACAAGGCTTGAAATCTCAAGAAGAAAGTTTTTCAATTAATATCCCCCAAAATATTACTTGCTTTAATGTTCAAAAATATAAAGATTATGTTGAAAAATCATGGGTTGTGGACACTGGGGCAAGTGACCATATGGCTCATGACAAATCTTTATTCACATCCCTTACTAGACTGAACAGACCTGTATCAATTATAATGCCTGATGGTAATGTAAAGGTGGTAAAACTTGCAGGGAACATAACTTTAGACAATGGGATAAAATTACATAGAGCATTATATGTTCTTAATTTTAGCTTCAATTTACTGCCAGTTACTAAACTTCTTGCTGATCAAGCTGTGTATATGATTGCCTTTTCTGACAAATGTCTTTTTCAGAACCTTTTAAATAAACAAACCATAGCCACTGCCTATGAGAATCATGGTCTCTATAGATTGGAACCCAGATGTAGAAAGGGATCTCATCTCAACCTTAAGACCCATGTACAGTTTTCTAATAACAAGAATTGTAATGTTGTAGAAAACAGTGATGTTCCTTTACATATTTTGCATTCTAGAGTAGGCCATACCTCTCTTTCTAAGCTGGAACATATCCTGAATTGTAATCTTGATAATAAGAATTTCTTTTGTGATATTTGCATATTTGCCAAAGCTCATAGGCTACCATTTCATAGAAGTTCTATCAAAACCTCCTCTCCTTTTCAACTAGTTCACATGGACCTTTGGGGTCCTTATAGAACTTCAAACATAAATGGTGCTAAGTACTTCTGGACCATAGTTGATGACTATACAAGATGTACTTGGACTCAACTACTGCATGATAAAACACAGGTTTTCAATGGAATAGAAAAATTCCTAAATATGGTAGGCAATCAGTTTAATGTGCAAGTAAAAACAATTCGAACTAATAATGGCACTGAATTCCTTCAGCAATCTTGCACTTCCCTGTTTGATTCAAAAGGAATCATACACCAAAGATCCATGATAAAAACTCCTCAACAAAATGAGGTAGTAGAGAGGAAGCATAGACATCTCCTTGATACAGCAAGAGCCATCAGGCTACAAGCTGGGTTTCCTAAGTATTTGTGGGGTGAATGCATATTGGCAGCCACCTCTATCATCAATAAACTCCCAGTAACGGCTTTAGGGTGGAAGAGTCCTTATGAAATGCTTTATAAGGAAAGACCAAATCTGGATGACCTAAAGATTATTGGTTGCCAATGTTTTGCAGTAAATGTGGGGGAGAAAGACAAGTTTTCAGATAGAGCCATAAGATGTGTCCTGTTAGGGTACACATATGGCATGAAAGGATACAAGTTGCTAGTCCTTGAATCAAATAAGATTACACATAGTAGGGATGTAATCTTTGATGAGCAGGTTTTTCCTTTCAAGGTTCAAGAAAATCAACTCAAAGAATCAAGAATAAGAGGAGAAGGTTTATGGTCTCCCTCTATTTTTGTTGATGACAATCCTGAAAATTATTTGTCTCCCACAGATCCTGGTTCTGATATTATTCTTGATAAAACTAATAAGGAACCTGAAGGTGGCAGTGTGCAGGATCCTAATGAATACATTCCAGTTTCTAGCTCAGAAAATGATGATAACACTGCTGTAAATGACATTATTCCTCAAGACAGTACAAATCCTGCACAAAGTCTTGAGGATGATCAAGATGATCAAAACCAAAATGGAGGAAATAATCAGCAGAACTTAAGGAGATCCCTAAGACAGAAACAAGCTCCTGGCTGGCTCAAAGATTTTGTCATACCTCAAAGTCACAGACCACAGCAAGATGAAACCCACAGCCTTGCAGGATATAAATCAGGTCCTTTTCCCTTATTCAAGTCAGTTGATTTTTATCCTTATTCCCCTGATTTTGTTGCTTCACTGATTTCTACTATGCATATTTATGAGCCTAACAGTTATAACATAGCAGCAAGACATCCTGAGTGGATAAAAGCTATGAAGGAGGAAATAGAGGCTTTAGAAAGAAATGGAACCTGGATTCTGACTGATTTGCCTAGTGGAAAAAAGGCCTTGAGCTCAAAATGGGTCTATAAGGTTAAGTTCAAACCAGATGGGAATGTGGAAAGGTACAAGGCCAGGCTGGTAATAAGGGGTTTTGAGCTGATTAAAAGTAAAGACTACAAACATACCTTCTCCCTAGTGGCAAAGCTAACTACTGTAAGGATTTTCATATCCATGGCAACCATTAAAGCTTGGCCCTTGCACCAGCTAGATATAAATAATGCCTTTCTACATGGGAGTCTTGATGAGGAAGTATATATGGTACCTCCTGAAGGGTACAATAAGGCTACTCCAAATCAGGTTTGCAAACTTAATAAATCCCTTTATGGTCTGAAGCAGGCCTCCATACAGTGGAATATTGAGCTAAGCAATTTTCTATGTAGTTTGGGTTTCATCCAGTCAAAGCATGATTACTCTTTATTTGTTAAAGAGCATAATGGCTTAACTCTTTTTGTCTTAGTATATGTAGATGACTTGCTTGTTACAGGAAATGATGAACAAGGTATCAAACAACTAAAGAAGCAGCTTCATGAGGCTTTTACAATCAAAGATCTGGGCTTAGCTCGATACTTCCTTGGAATTGAGATTACAAGATTTCAAAAAGGGACTCTTTTGCACCAAAGAAAATACATCGTTGATATTCTGGAAGATGCAGGGTTGTTTGCAGCTAAACCAGCTCGTTTTCCATTGCCAAAGGGTCTGAAACTGTCCACAGAAAAGGGACAAATTTTGGACAATCCAGAACAATATTGAAGGATTATTGGAAGATTGCTTTATCTAGCCATTACAAGGCCTGACATTGCCTATTGTGCACAACACCTAAGCCAGTTTTTGCAATGTCCTAGGAAACCACATTATGAAGTTGTCTTACATGTCCTAAGATACCTTAAGGGGAGTATAAATAAGGGCCTTTTTTATCCTGCTCAAACTAACTTTAGACTATCTGCTTTTTGTGATGCAGATTGGGGAAGCTGTCAAATGTCTTCCAGGTCACTCACTGGATATGCAATCTTCATGGGGCAGAGCCTAGTGTCTTGGAAGACCAAAAAACAAAACACAGTGGCCAAGTCATCAGCAGAAGCCGAGTACAGATCAATGAGTACAACTACATCAGAACTAGTGTGGATAGCTAATTTACTTCAGGATCTGAAGATTCCAGTTGAGCTTCCAGTCACATTATACTGTGATAATCGTGCAGCTATGCATATTGCTGAGAATCATGTCTTTCATGAAAGAACAAAGCATCTAAACATTGATTGCCACTATACAAGGGACAAGCTGTTGGAGGGATTCTTGTAGACTGCCTATGTTGCCTCAAAAGATCAACTGGCTGACATAATGACTAAGCCTCTAGGGGAATCTCAACATAACCACCTGTCTGATAGGCTTGGGTTGATTGATTCTGTTGTATTTTCACCTTGAGGGGGGAGTGTGGAAATATCAAGGTTGTATTTGTTAGTTATTTTCTGTTTAGGTCAGATTCAAGAATTAGTTATCAGTTCTTGAATCATAGCTCCCTGTGTAGCTTGTGTATATATAGTTGTTGGGTTGCTCATTATTAGGTACTGTAGGACCCGGAAAAATTCCCGTTCGGGGAAATGTTTCCTCGGATGCGCTACATTTGTGATCGGGAGCCGACTAAGGTTTCTTAATCCTTAAATAAGGATATTTTTATTTTTCGAAATTCATTTTTGGGGTTATGAAACTTTATTTATTTACAAACTTGTTTTTTATTATTTAAATTGTCCGTAATTACACAAATTAATTTAACAATAATTTAGTCCCGACCCAATTGATAAATCCAGGCCCAAAAGAGAACCGTGGGCCACTGGAATCGGCTAAAACCCGCCTAGGGTTTAGTAGATTCCAGGTTGGGCCACTAGTCTCCTCGGCCCAAAGAGAAATTGGGTTGAAACTAATAAAACCCGCCTAGGTTTTATCATTTTCTAGCCCATTTCTCTCGGGACCTTCCTTGGATAAATATTGGACATGAATTAAATTATTTTCTTAAATTAATTTTGTGTAAGAAATCGAATATTTTAAATAATTAAACGCATTTGTAAAATTGTTTAAAGAGTCGCCAGCCGATTTAAGGATATCGACAAACCATAAAAAAAAAAGACTCCGGTCTACAAACTCAATTTCTAGATTCGGGGGTAAGGTTACGAATTCAAGAGTTATAATAACTCTTGAATCCGCCTGTTATAAAACAGACTTTACTAAAATTAACATTGAAAAGAAAGAGAGTGGGAGAAGTTTGATTAATTTCGCGGAATTATTATTCAAATCATGCAATATAAAAACAGTGCGGTTTTATTTTACAAAATATGTACAAACACGGAATTAAATAAAGGGTTACATGATTAAACACAATAATTTAAACAAAAGAATCGAACCTTGCTTAAGATGTAGCGACGACGAATTTGATCCCTTGAATTGCCCCTTGATTTGAAACCCGGATGAGAAATGTGGATGGTTTAGAAAAAGTGTAGTGTGGATAGTTATATGGTAGTGAAGAATGTGATTATGGTGGTAATAGAATTATGAAGAGAATTTGAGAGAGTGGAAGTATGGTGAAAATGAGAGTAGAGTAGATGATGATTGTTGGTGATGAGAGTTGATTTTTGTGGGAGTTGTTGATGATTGTTGATGAAATGAAGGTGGAATGGAGGGGGTATTTATAAGTGAGGGAGTGAGTGAGTGTTTTGGAGGGAAAAGGTGGGGGACATACCCCAAAAATCAAGCCATTTTATTCCAAAGCCTAGGCGGGTTGTATGGGGTCAAGGGGCAAAGTCAAATCACGTGGGTTATGATCATGGGATTGCATGCATGCAGATTTTTTTTGGCACAAAAATTACCAAAGCCTACGCGGGCTTTAACATTTTCATCATACGGATCGCTGACCTGGAAAAAACGACGTCCCGTGCTGCGTCGCTCAAACCCTACGCGAGGTTTGATTATTTCTGGGCCGGATCAAACCCTAGCAAGGTTTTATTGGCTCTGGGCCGGGGCACGCCACTGGCCCGCTTCTCGTGTGGGCTGATGAATAAAAATAAAACCCCTTTGGGTTTTAACAATTATTCCGGCTTGATTTATTTCTTTGGGCTTCGTTTGTTTTTGAGCCCGTTGACCCGTTTCACTTTGGCCCATCTGTCTCGTATATTTTGATGAGTCGGGTTTATACCGGTACAAATTACGGTGTCTACAGAGAGCCCCCACTTTGATCGAGTCCGAATAGGACGAAGGTCAAAGTAGTCTGAGGATATGACTTTGGTTTGCAAAGCCTGATTTGATGCTTGGAAGCTGAGTCCTACATCGCGGTTGCGACGGCATGCGCCTCCTTTGAGATGATCTCGAGCAAGAATGATGCTCTACTCTTTTCGGACACGATGCCGATGGTCGATCGAATTTTCTAGTCTTTCCCAGTGTCGCTTCCAGTCTTTCCCGGTGTCGGTTCCAGTCTTTCCCGGTGTCAATTCATATGGGGTCCAATCTTTCTCGGTGTCGATTCCAGTCTTTCCCGGTGTCGGTTCCAGTCTTTCCTGGTGTCGATTCCAGTATTTCCTGGTGTCGGTTCCAGTCTTTCCCGGTGTCGATTCATATGGGGTCCAGTCTTTCCCGGTGTCGATTCCAGTCTTTCCCGGTGTCGATGTTGATGATGGTGGGCATTTTTGATGCCGAAGGACTTCATCAGGCGCGTTGCTGATGGCCTTGGGGGTCGAGACTTCATCGGGCACGATGCCGATGGCTCGGAGATTGGGACTGCATCGAAACTCTGCCTATGGCCCGGAAATTGGGACTGTATCGAAACTCTGCCGATGGCCCTGAATGCTGATGGCAGCGTCCTCTTGTGCGGTAGCTGAGTGATGGCAATCCCGTTGTCGGCAACCTGAAAATTATGAAAAAAAATCGAGCATCAGTTTTATTGAAATAGAATGAAGGAGATTCGATTTTTACCTGCGGGCCGAAAAGCCTGAGTGTGGGCTCCGACTGTGGGCTGAAATCGTGGGCCTATTTGAGCCAATCCTTAGGCGGGTTTTGGCTTTTTTCATTGGGTCGTGTCCGCCCCTAGACCGCGCCCTCTGGGCCGTGTCTTCTGGGCTGCACAAAACCTAGGTGGGGTTTGTGCATTTTTCTCCCCTTTTTTTTTCTTTTTTTTTCTACCTCGTGAAGGAATCAAAGTGGGTCCATCCCACTTATGGCCATAAAGAAGCCATGTCACCATGCTTCTCTTTTGGGTGACAAAAGGATAACCTCTTGGATTTTCGACCAATGAAACGCGTTTGGCATCTCGAGGCGGTTACTAAAAACGAGTGGCTCACACTCACCCACCCTTTCTATAAAAGCAAAGGGTTCCTTTCATCTTCTTCACATCTTCATTTCCTTCATCTCTCTAACTTACTACTTCTCTCTCTAGAAAGAAATCTTGAAGCAAATTTCGGGTTTGAAAAGATGCAACCCCGCGGTCACCGTAATCCTCCTCTTCCACATGCGGCGGCTTGGCCACATGAGCGGTCCTCGTGACGCAACTTTGTTCCCAGCATGGAAGTGGCTTCTTCTGATCTTGTTGTTGAATCTTGGAACCACGCATGGTTTTACCGTTCCTATGGCAAGGTAATCCTTTTAACCTTCCTCTTGTACTTAGTTTAGCGTAAAAATGAGCAAGCATGAATTTATTTTTTCATACTTTGTCGATTTTTAACTATTTTAAGTATACCTGTTAAGGTGTAGAGTGACCCGTTTTTTACATTTTGACCGAAAAGATATCTGAAAATTGCTTCCTTGCTAAAATGGACCAAAATTTCGAAAAAATTTGCATGCGTCCTGGGCCGGTTAACCGAGTAGCGGCCCATTAGGCGGAATTAAAACCTAGGCGGGTTTTAATTCCAGGCCTACTGGCCGTTGCACGTTTTGAGCCGCCTAATTGGGCTGGGCGAGGTCAAACCCTAGGCGGGTTTTGACCTGCGCTCTTTTCCTTTTTTTTCTTTTTTTTTTGTTTTAAGCTGGGTCACATCGTGGGCCGTGACCGTGGGCCTATTTGAGCCAAACCCTAGGCGGGTTTTGGACTCAAATTTCCTCAATTTTATTACCGAACCCGCTTGGGCCGTTTTATTTAGAATTGCTTGTTTGCTTCATGGGTCGTGGCTGTGAGCCCAGTGTCCATGTTGGGTCCAGCTTGGGTCGATGAAATTATACTTAGAGCCCCCATTTTAAAATGACGCCTTGAAATTCTACCCTTAGGAGGATAATCTAAGAACTCCTGGTGCCTTAAAAGAGCCACTTAAGGCAGCGAAATCCATCCCAGGGAACTTTGTCCAAGAGACTTTGACCGCGGCGGGCTTCATGCCTTTCTGGAAATGCTTGGAGGCTTGGAAGAAAAGGACGTTCCGCACTATTGGTCGAGCGATGGCGGAGAGGTTGTGGGATTCCACCAACACATTCTACTTCCCGGTAGGTGAGATGAGAATCACACCTAAAGATTTTGTCATGATCACTGGTCTTCCTTGGGGTGGGCAAGACGTGGTCTTCGACGCTGATGTTCATCCTGTAGTTCTGGATTTGCTGGCTCCAGTGTCTGCGCGTTTGGGGCATCGTCAAGGTCTCCCTAACCTTGCTTATAAGCACTTTGAAATGACCGTTCGTGATGCGAATTTTCAAAACTTGCCTCTAGAGCAACGCCGCTTCATTTTTATGGCATATATCATCTCTGCTACACTCTTTGCCAACCACGGGGATAACATTGCTCTGTCCTGGTTTCGGAACCTCCTCAACTTTGATAATATCCGAAACCTAAACTGGGGCAAGGCGGCCTATGCTAACTTCATCCATTGGCTCCGTCGTGGTGTCCGTCTTTCATTGGATGCGGATCCAGTTTACCTCCATGCAGCCCAGGCTCACTACCAGTACGGTCCTTCCTTGTGGAAGGTGCTCAAGGTATGTGCTCGATCCTTTTTTTTTTAATGTTCTTATTCATATTTCATTCCTGGTTTGACATATCGTGCATGCAGGCATGGGCATATGAGTATATCTTGGCCCTGGGAATTCGCTCAAAGAAGAGCAAGACAGTGCCAGCTGCTGAACGCTGGACTATTGAGGGCATACATGATAAGAAGTACAAGTCGGGGACTCTCGACCTCATTCGCGGCATTTTGGATAACTTGCAGCCGGTATCTCCTTACTCCTGGCGCCTTTTCTATTTTCTTTGACATGCCATGTTTAAACGTATTCTTCTTCTTGCAGGATCAAATAAATTGGCGTCCTTGGGCCGTCTTCGACATCAGAGGGTTGCCACAACCTCTGGATCGGGTGGAACACGACACCCGTCTTCGCCTCTTAATTGAAGGGCCTTACGGCTATGTGTGGTATTTAGGGGAGAGGGCCTCGAGGCAGATTTTAGGAGGTTACCCTGGCCTCATTCCCCTAGATCCTCCAGTACAAAGGTTTGAGTCATGGCGGATTGACCCGACCATTTTGAGGGATCTAGTCCGGGGTCAAGCATTTGACGATTTCGTGCACAACGTTCCCCAGGATCAATTCGATGAAGAGTTCCAACGTTACCTTAGCCGTTTGGCTCCTCGAGTGGTATGTATCTTCCTTCTTCATCCTTCTCATGTTTTGGCCGTTTTCTAACTGGAAAGTCTACAGCTGGGACCTTACGATGCAGTTGCCGAAGTGGAGGTTCCTCAAGAGAGACGAAAGATCGGTGGCTTCCTGGTAGTGGAGAACAGTAGTGAGTGCTCTGCGCTCCAAGAATTCGACCACAAACCGGTACAACTTTGCTTTACATTGCCTCCTTTTACTCTGTATACCGCTTGTGAATAACCCCTTGGTTTTGCTAATTTCCAGCCACGGTGGGGATTTCTCCGGCAGTTGACTAAGGAGTGGAGCACCATGAGGAAGTTCATTGATCGGGGCTTCACTGGTTCGGGAAGATATCAAGGTGGTGCTGCTAGAGGGGCCGATATGGAGGCCGACGCAGAGTCTATTCCTAGAGAACTACCTCGACGTTCCACTGCAAGCGCTCCTCGTATAGAGCCCCCACGTCGCTCTTCAGTTGGGGAATATTCCACTCGAGGTCGATCTCAGGAGGAAGTTGGGGGGTCTTCTCGTCCTCCTCTAGCAGCTGTACTAGAGGATCGGGGCAAAGGCATTCTGATCGAAGGTCAACATTCCACTGGATCCCATCGTAGCAGGTCCAGTAGCAAAGGCCGTCGCCGCATGGAAGAGGACATGGCTCAAATGTCCTTGGAGGAACCACTGGGTCATGGAGGGTCATATCACAGCACTGGATATGGTGATGCTCAGCCTCATCCTTACTGGGTGGAGGATGCTTCTGAATCGAGCACCACCTACCGGCCTCCTCCTTCTCGTCATACCCCGGCTTCAATGCGCTCTTCTCGTCGTGGTCGTGAAATGGTAGTGAGGGACCGCGATTCAGGTGCATCCGTAGGGTATACTGGCGGTCAGGCCCTAGCGGATGACGCTACTTCGCGCCTTGCACCTTATGATGTTTCATCATTTGGTTCTAGTTCTGCAGGATGGCCCATCCCTGCGCCCGAGATGGGTTCGTCGTGGCCCACGGGTTCCCAAGAGTGGTCTGTGCCTCAGCACTCTTGGCTGGGCGGATCTGCTTCTTCCGGTTGGCCCGACCCCGGCTATGGAACTGGTCCGGTATGGCCTACTCCCTCTGCTGAATGGCAAGTTCCTGATCATTCCTGGCTGGCTACTTCGCAAGAGCACTCTGTGTCTTCGCCGTCGAGTGTGCGTCCTTCGGAAATGCCCTTGACTGGGCCATCACCTCCTGTGCAGACTGCTCCTAGGCCTGATTATTATTCTTGGGATACCTACTTCGGCACGGCCGGCGCTTCCAATGCAGGAGCTTCGAATGCAGGGGGCAACTTGGCGGAGGACAGCGGCGATTCCGGTTCCCTGTGGTGATCACTTTCATGCAATGCAAGACTCTTCTTTTTTTTATTTAAGACTCTTCCTCTTCTTTTTTTTTTTTATTATTATGCAAGACTCTTTGTAATATATTTTTATTTTATGCAAGACTCGAACTTGGCGTATGCACAACTTGACGCTTTTATTTAATGCAATTTCGAATTATTTTCTACATGATGGGATTAATTCCAATTAATCCCGCTTCCCCAAAAAGAAAATAAAATAAAAAAGGACAAAAAACTTAAGTGTCGGAGATAGCTCAAGCAAAAATTTCAGAGCCGGACATCATTGGGCCGATAACAGAAACCGGAACATCAAAAATACACGAATGGGCCAATTTAAACCAAAATAAGATGGCCCAAGAGAGGCCCTGGCGCAGATGGGCCACGGAAGCGAAAAAAGGGCATGGGCCGTTTAAACCCTAGGCGGGTTTTAAGCGCCCAGGAAGCTGGGCCTGGGTGGACGCGCGCGCGCGTGTTGGCCTGCCGAGATTATACCCTAGGCGGGTTATAATCATTTTTTCCTTTTTTTTTTTTGCTAGCCGTTGAAGAAAGGCTTGAATCATGGGATATGAGAGCAACGGCTATGTGATTGCTTCTGGTCGATTTGCTCCTTTTTTTATCCTTGATGTAAGTATATAAATACCTTACTCTTGTGCATGTAATCATCACTCATCATCTTCTCTTGCATATTCCATCTAAAAGTCTCCAAAACCTCAAGAAATCATCCTTTTCTCATGGCTTTCGAGAAGAAGCTCGCTACTTGGATGAGCACTTTGTCTAGAGATGAGAAGAAAGAGCTTGGGAGATATAGCCTGACGAAATTGCTAAGTCTCCGACAAGCAAGGGTCAATCACGACTTTATTCGAGCATCGAGTACCTTTTGGGATCCGAAGATGCATGTTTTCCGCTTTTCCTTGAAAGAGTTATGCCCACTACCCGAAGAGTGGTCGTCCATTCTCGGGGCGAATCATTTTGCGCGGCCGACATCACCTCCAACTGTTGCCGACAACACCAAACAATACAAGGAGTTGCTATGCCTTCCGAACCGGGTCATAGGAAGTGCATTATTCGGCGATAAAGTACATTTCCAAACCATTGTCGAATACTTCCAATCACCTGACACGTTGGAATATGGTCCTGTGATACGGGTGCGAGCACTTCTGCTATGTCTTCTTGGAGAATTTTGCTTCTATCATGGCGGGCGACGAACCGGGCCGGCGAGCCTAATTCAGATCGTGGAAGACATGCCTCGAGGTTTTAATCCGGTGCCATTGATGCTAGCGGAAACCATGATGGGCTTGGATGATCCGGATCCAGAATTCGAGCTTCGTGGGAGCCCCCTACTTCTTCAGGTACCTTTCTTTTCTCATTTTCTTGTTAAAAAGAGAAGAAAAAAAAAACCTACTGCCTGTATACCCTAGGCGGGTTTTAAGAATTTTTTCTTCTTTTTTTTCGTTAGTTTGGGAATAATTGGCATGCAATTGTAACCCGCGCTAACTGTCTTGGGAAGATTTGGCTGATGGAGCATTTGGGCCTTATCGAGGTTCCTCGTAACCCTTCGGCGCTCGCAAATTATTGTCAAAGGAAGCGCAAATATACCGAGCTCCGATCGGTAACTGGATGGATTGCCTTTCTGAAAGAATCTCGTGACATCGCGTGGTAGATCGAGTGGTGGCACATTCCCGAATACATGACCAGTGACTATCGCAATACTTATGTGTGTATTGCCGGCCTGACACACATGACCTTCTACTTTCCGGAGCGGGTATTGCGACAGATGGGTCGCAAACAGACCATCCCCGAGCGGCTATGTGAAGCCCCCGAGCAATTGAAGCTTCGTAGCTCGGTGATAGAGTCTTGGCTAAAGTATTGGGCGAGAAGACCGACCCTCAAGGCTCCATCAAAGGCACATATATCAGAAAGTGCTGACGCTGAATATCACGGATGGCTAATTGCGGCTACTGAGTCTCGTCGTGCCAGAGAAGCGTTAAGGAGTCGGGCATCCATGAAGGATAGACTGGGTCCTCGCTCTACAATAAAGGATCGTCTCGGCACGAGGGTGACGGCAAAGGACCGGCTTGGTCCGAGGGTTGAGACGCGGAAATCACATAAGCGAGCCTATAAGCCTAACAACAAAAAGACGGACCCAAACAAGTCTAAAGACATGGAGATTGACCATGAGACCACTGGCGACATAGAGAAGGTGAAACAAGACTAAAAGATAGATGGAAGCGAAGGAATTAAACTGCTTTGCTAGAATAAAATTTTATTTAATTACTCCTTTTGAATTTTCTTATTTACAAGCAATGTACTTGCATTTTGATTATTAATAAAAGAAGAAGTATTATTTACAATTATTGTGTCATTGCAAATTTTATCTTTCTTCTTTTTATGAGCATAAACCGAAAATTAACCAAATGTTTGAAAATTGGTTTTCCAGTTGCTTGGCTATATTAAGCATAATATCTCTTGAGTTGATCCAAATTTGGTGGTTGAATCACATCTTCTCCATCCATAGTGGCAAGCCGAGCTGCCCCTCCCGGTAAAATTTCCTTGACCATATAAGGACCCTTCCAATTAGGTGCAAACTTTCCCCTTGGGTCTTGTATTGGTGCCCTCATTTCCTTAAGCACTAGATCACCTTCTTGAAGTGACCGACTTTTCACCTTCTTATTAAAGGCGCGAGTGATCCTATTCTGGTATACTTGAGCATTATGCAACGCCCTTAATCGCCTTTCATCCATCAACATCAACTCCTCGAACCTTGCCCTAGCCCATTCTACTTCTGGCAATTGGCTTTCCGCCACTATTCGTAATGATGGGATCGCTAACTCGATCGGCAGGACTGCTTCCATCCCATACACCAATGAATATGGTGTTGCTCCTGTGGCGGTTCGAATTGAGGTTCGATATCCCCATAAGGCAAATGCTAACTTGTCAGGCCAATCCTTGTAAGTAACGACCATCTTCTTAATGATTCCTGCCATCGTTTTATTGGCCGCTTCTACAGCTCCATTGGTTTGGGGTCGGTAAGGTGAAGACCGATGATTCTGAATTTTGTAATTGGTGAGCAAAACTTCTACTTCCTTTCGAAAATGACTCCCATTATCGCTGATGATCTCATGAGGTACTCCATATCGGCATATAATGTTCTGAAGGATGAATTTAGCCACGTGCTTAGACGTGAGCTTAGCAAAAGAGGCTGCCTCTACCCACTTAGTGAAGTAATCAATAGCGACCAAAATGTATTCATGTCCTCCTGTTCCCGTTGGGTGTATTTTTCCAATGATATCAATACCCCATACCGAGAATGGCCATGGAGAAGTGAGTGTTGTCAGATATGAAGGAGGTTGATGCTGCAGGTTCGCATACTCCTGACATATGTGACATTTCCGAACAAAATTCAAGCAATCTGCTTCCATAGTGGTCCAGTAGTAACCATCTCTTTGAATCTTCTTCACTAGCATTCACCCATTCATGTGTGGCCCACACTCTCCTCCGTGTACAGTAACCATGACTTCCTTTGCACTTTAGGCATTGATGCACGACAAATTGATGCCTGTAGGTGACTTCTTGTATAAACGATCTTGGATCAAGCAGTATTGTGCTGCTAAAGCCCTGATCGCTCGTTGTCCTCGAGCATCTAACTCAGCTGGATATTCTCCCTTCCGAAGGAAATTGTATATGTCGAGAAACCATTCCTCAGTCTCTTCTTCTTGTGTTTCCATGACACAGACATATGCGGGTTCAGACTGTCGCTCTAAAATTACTGGTAGCTGGAGCGTACCTGATGGGATGGATATCATTGAGGATAATTTAGCCAGAGCATCGGCCAGTTCGTTGTGATCCCTAGAAAGGTATTGAAAATTGATCTTCTCAAATTGGTCAGCCAATCCCAAAAGCTTCTTCTGATAAGCTAAAAGGCATTCACTTCGAACTTTCCATGCGTTCTTAGCCTGGTTAATGATGAGGCTAGAGTCTCCAAAGACATTTATGTGGCGTATTCCTAAAGCCAAGGCAGCTTGTAGGCCTTTGATGCATGCTTCATACTCCGCCGCATTATTAGTATCATCAAAATCCAGCTTTACAGATACAGGGATATGTGCACCTTGTGGAGATATTAACAGGACTCTTATTCCACAACCCATTTGGTTAGACGCTCCATTAAAATACATTTCCCAAGTAACTTCATCAGTCAAGAACACGTCTTCGTCTGGGAATTCCAAGTGAGTGCTTGGAGGTTCCTTTGATGGTGAAGCAGCCAGAAAATCTGAAACAACCCGCCCTTTAATAGATTTTTGAGGTAAGTATTGAAGATTGAACTCAGAAAGCATGACTACCCATCGAGCGATGCGGTTGTTGATGGTTGGTTGCTCCATGATGAATTTTATGGGATTATTCTAAGCTATTGTATACACTGTGTGTGAGAGCATGTAGTGCCTTAGCTTCTTGGTGGCCCAAACTAATGCGAGGGTCATTTTCTCTATGTCTGCATATCGACTTTCGTAGTCTAGGAATTTCTTACTCAAGTAGTAGATGGCGCTCTCTTGATCTTTTACCTTTTGAGCTAGCATAGCCCCCATTGCTGAGCTAGTCACCGTAAGGTAAAGGAGTAGAGGCTCATATGGTACTAGCGGCATGAGAACTGGAGGATGTTGCAAATACTCCTTAATTTTCTCAAAAGCAGCTTGACATTGATCGTCCCATTCTACTTTGCTTCCTTTCTTTAGCTTCTTGAACAGAGGTTCACAAGTCATGATGAGCTTTGAAATGAACTTGCTGATGTATTGGATTCGGCCCAAAAAACCTCTTATCTCTTTTTCTGTCTTAGGTGGTTGTAACTGTTGGATAGCCTTGATCTTCGAAGGATCAACTTCAATACCCCGTTGGCTAACCACATAGCCTAGTAGCTTCCCAGAGGTAACACCGAAGGTGCACTTTGCTGGATTGAGTCGCATCTTGTATTTGCGCAGTCGTAGAAAGAACTTCCTGAGGTTGGGAATATGACTCTCCCTTGTCTTGGACTTAACAATCACGTCATCAACATAAACTTCTACTTCGACGTGCATCATGTCATGAAGTAGAGTATTGGTAGTTCGCTGGTATGTTGCCCCGACATTTTTGAGACCGAAAGGTATGACGACATAACAGTACGTACCCCATGGTGTGGTAAAGGAAGTCTTCTCCATATCTTCTTCTGCCATTTTTATTTGATTGTAACCAGCATATTCATCCATAAAGGATAAGAGTTCATGCCCGCAAGTGTTATCCACTAATACATCGATGTGAGGTAGAGGGAAACTATCCTTGGGACTAGCCTTGTTAAGGTCTCGGAAGTCCACACACATGCGCACCTTCCCATCTTTCTTGGGTACCGGGACAATGTTAGCAATCCATTCAGGGTATTGGACTGTTTTGATGAACTTAGCATTAAGCTGCTTGATCACCTTTTCTTCAATCTTCTTAGCCCACTCAGGTTTGATCCTCCTAGCCTTTTGTCGCACCGGTTTCGCATCGGGGAGCAAAGGTATGGCGTGCTCCGCAATTTCCCTGTCAATCCCCGGTATGTCCTCGTAAGACCATGCGAATACATCCACAAACTCTTGGAGAAGCTCTGTAAATGCCACCCGTTCTTCTGCTGTGAGTGAACTACCCAACTTCAACTCCAGAGGTTGTTCTTCTGTGCCCACATTTATGGTGATGGTGTCTTCCAACACCGCCATTTTATGCTCATGTTCATTAGAAAGTTCTTTTAAGGGTTCATTAAATTCCAGATTATTATTAGCGCAGCAGTTCAGGGAAGAGGGGAAAGAAGAATCAGAGTAAGCAGAAAGGTTCATTTTATTGAATGCAGACTCAAGACCAGACTCACTTGACTCTAAACTCTTAGGATCAGACTCTATGTTTATAGGAATAGACTCTCCTACAAATAAAACAAAATTGTTTTCCTCAGCATCGACCCATGAGGTCGCCTTGACTTCTTCTTCTTCAGTGATCATGAGACTTGGATCAAAGCTTGGGTTGGATAATGCAGCAATAACAGCGTCAGCTTCAGGTTCTTCCTTAGCAGCTTCTTGTCCGAACAGCAGGCCAAATATGTTGCTCCCAACAAGATGAGTCCATTCCAATGGTGGTTGTTTGTCCCGAGCGGGGATAAAAACAGTAGCCATGTTAATGGTGCAGTCATTGAAAACTTCTAACCCGGCAACTTAAACTACTTTGTTCTTCAGGTAGTACGGTTCAGGGAATCCATAGTAAGGGAAGTCATCACCTTCCCTAACAAACTGCCCATTCAGAGTGAGTGGATAGGGCTTCATTTGGAATAAGGTAGGTGGGTTGTCCATCCTCTTCTGTTCAGCTATGGCTATCTTGGCGAGCTTAACTTCCTTCTCAGTTGGCTTGTACCCTAAGCCGAACCTTCCATTCTGTTTAAATGTCTTGAACACAGGAGGAATCTTGCTTTTCGGGTTCCTTCCTAGCGGCATCCCAGGGAAATGTCCTTGTTTCCTGAGTATTGCATGCACTTTGGGATTTGAGTAGGGATCGAAGTCAAAAGAAGCTTCATCATGACTCAAAGTCGCCACAAGTTCAAAGTTGTGAAGTTCTTCATCCATAGAACTATGTTCCACCTCAAGGGTTGCTTGCTTAGGAGTGAAGATAGCATTGATGGATTCTCCCGAGATGGTGATAACTTGTCCTTGGACCAACATCTTTACCTTCTGGTGTAAGGTAGATGCTATAGCATTACATTCATGAAGCCATGGCCTCCCTAGTAGCAGATTGAAAGAGGCTGGAATGTCTAGCACTACGAACTCCACATTCCGAGTGATATTGCCTGTAGCGATGGGCAATATTATGGACCCGATCGACTTTCGAGGAGAATTGTCATAAGCCCTAAGTTGTACACCATTTTGAGCCAAGTGTTGTTGTTGGACTCCTAATTTCTGTGCCGTCCTCCAAGGGCACACATTCACAGCTGAGCCATTATCGACCAAAACTAGGGGGATAGTCTTGTTGGAACATTGTACTGTGAGGTATAGTTCTTTGTTGTGGGATGTCCCTCCTTGAGGCAGATCTTCAATCCCAAAAGTGATAGCCTCTTGCTGAGTAGTCACATAGGCAACTAAAGATTCAGGAGTTGTTGTGGGAGATACTGTTAATGCAGTAAGAGCATCCATCATCTTCTGTTTGTGTGCCTGTGAAGTACAAATCAGTTGCCAGATGGTAACTTCAGCCTTGGTCTTCTTGAGTTGTGTAAGGAGATGATCTTCAGGCGGGACCTGATTATCGTTGGTAACCATTGGTGTAGGACTAGGGACAGCCACTAGGGTTGTGGTGTTCCTGTTGTTATGACGACCTCATCGAGTGAGAAATGCTACATCATCGGATGTTAGCTCATCCGGCTCCATCCATTCCGTCTTGGAGTATTCATGTTGTCCATCGTCATCACTATCCCAAATACCATGAATGGATAGATCTTCATGAAAGCCAAGCATCTGGGGATAGGTTGGCCTGTTTCAACAATCAAAGTGGAAGGATTAAAGCTACAAACTTCATGAAAGATAGCGTTGGTATGCTCGGGCATAGGGTTGCTTTGTTTGTTAGGTTTTTGAGCGGCTTTCGGCATGGGTAGTGTCTCGTCCCTTATCATATCTTCTATCTTGTTATTGAGAGACCAGCATTTCTCAGTATCGTGTCCTCGGCAACGATGGTAGCGGCAGAATTGATCCAAGTTCTTTCCTCTTGTGGCTGATTCCTCCCTTGGCAAAGGTAGGACCAAAAAACCCTTCTTGACCAATCAATCAAGAGCTTGTGAGTAAGAGACATCCAATGGTGTGTAAGTCTCATACTTTGGTATGAAAGGCCCCTTGCGCTGGATAGAGTTAGTTTCCATAATCTTAGGAGGGTGGCTAAACGCACTAGTGGCCCTCCTATTGGAACTAGACCTGTTCCATCCAGGCGAAGTGGTCTTATCATTATGCATCGCCTCTAATTGGACACAGATATCCTTCAAATAGTCAAAGTCTTTGATGATGTGGTATCCCAAGTGCTTGGATAAGCTGCTTTTTAGCCCTTGTTTGAAAGTAGACAGCTGTAGACAAAGAGGGATTGTCTCATTGATGTGAGACAGCTTGGTATGCCATCGCTCAAAGTAATCCATGAAGGATTCGTCATCTCGTTGCTTCATGGTGGTCAAGTCATCCACCGTAGCCTGCTTCCTCTGGATGCGACTGTAATGATTAATGAAGGCTTTGAACAGTTCATTCCAATCAGCCTTCGTTTGAGGTGGTAAAGCATGATACCACACCTTGGCTTCACCATCTAGAGTGGATGGGAAAACAGTAGAGTATAAACCGACATCAATTCGATTTAATGGTGCTAGCCTCATGAACTCTTCGATGTGATGGACTGGGTTTTCAGAGGGTTTGAACCTGATGTTTGGTACCTCTACTTTATCGTGACCTTGAATTGGTGAGCAGTAATGGCACTTCAGTACTTGTCGTGCAAAGGCAAGATGCTCATTGCTTTGGTAAGGCTTTCTAATTTCTATTCAAGGGCCTTAACAGCGGGATCCTTCATGAGTTTAGATGCCTCGGGAGTGACGACCTTTGTTTTGGATATCCCAATTCCTCCAGAATCTGAGGATGTCTTGATAATTTCAGGTTCAGACTCGTATCCCTGCATTTCTTCATCGTCTTCCTCAACATTCAACCCCAGTTTGGTATTGATTTTGGTAATGGCTTGCAATATACCGTCCATTACTTGTTGCTGCTCATTCAGCCTTTTGCCCACCTTCTGCTCCTGCTCTAAGGTATTGGCGAATACCAGGCCTTGCATTTTGGTGTAGAGGTCATCCAAATGCTTTGTGATGTTAGCTTCGGTGCTCTGGACCGGGATCTCTTGAAATTGTTCTCCATACATGATGCTGTCACTGGTTGCAGACGGATCGTAGCGAGGGTTTGGAATCAGACGACCGGTTCGTGGATCTCGAATGCGGGCTCGGAGTCGATCACCAATGATGCCTGCATGGAAATTCAAAGTTAGGACACTTGATGACATTCTCCGACACATTCTACCCGATGCATGCATGACTTAGATAACTTATATGATCCTAGACAACTTGACACATATATGCTGATACAGAGGACTCACCCACTTTTTGAGAGTGCATGGCCTAACTCTATATGGACCTAAAAAACAGAACACTATAAAGGGCCGAATAAAGTCAACTTAGCGAGTGAGTCATAAGTTGGCAGACTATAGTCAGTGTTTCACAATTCGGATGGGCCCAATCCATTGGCCGACCGTTTTAAGGAGAATCCGTAACCTGGCCCAACAACTCAGACAGCTCAAACTGTATTGGCTATTATGCGGACTAGAATAATGTTCAACAAGACTGACGACCCACCTTTTTTAACCTTTCTTTTTTTTCTTTTTATGCCCCTTTTTTAACTCGGGGAAAATGGATATTGTAAAGGACTGGATAAAGTCAACAATAAGCGAGCATAATTAATTTATGGGCTTAATTGGCAAACCCCATATGGTTGGGCCTAACAACGGGCCAACCATAAGTATGATGGATTTATTATTAAATTGATAAATTAATATACTCAAGCCTAGTGACTATTATGCAGTCTAAGGCGTTATCTATTAACTTTATTGGGCTTTTAATTAATTCTTTGGACCTTCGTTAAGAGAATTTCATAAAGGGCCATATAATATAATAAAAGCTGAGTCGATTTTTTTTTATTTATTAATCAAGATAATCAACTTTCAACATAAATGGGCCCTTCCACTTGGGCTAACCAAAATGCCTTTGAGTTAATTATATTAATTAATAAATAATCATTTTCTCAACCCAATGAATTTTATATGGACTAGAACAAAATCTCCAAACTAGGGTTGACTCTTTACAAAAGACAAGAAAAGGGGAGGGATACACATAGCATGTAGCATACACATGGAAGGGTATTCTAAACCAAAGCTCTAAATCCATGGACTTTTATGGTTGGGTATATAGCCTACCGCATGCCTTCGCCCCGGTTCTGCATACCATAAGGTAAACAATTAGGGTATTTCTCAAAGAACTTGAGTTTCTAGATTCGGGGGTAAGGTTACGAACTCGAGAGTTATAAAAACTCTCGAATCCACCTATTATAAAACAGACTTTACTAAAATCAACATTGAAAAGAAAGAGAGCGGGGAGAAGTTTGATTAATTTCGCGGAATTATTATTCAAATCATGCAATATAAAAACAATGCAGTTTTA
Organism: Portulaca oleracea; assembly: GCA_029582165.1. Classification (NCBI taxonomy): domain Eukaryota; kingdom Viridiplantae; phylum Streptophyta; class Magnoliopsida; order Caryophyllales; family Portulacaceae; genus Portulaca; species Portulaca oleracea. Next base: position 13,426,366 of record CM055883.1, on the reverse strand, counting down.
TTTTACAAAATATGTACAAACACGGAATTAAATAAAGGGTTACATGATTAAACACAATAATTTAAACAAAAGAATCGAACCTTGCTTAGGATGTAGCGACGACGAATTTGATCCCTTGAGTTGCCCCTTGATTTGAAACCCGGATGAGAAATGTGGATGGTTTAGAAAAAGTGTAGTGTTGATAGTTATACGGTAGTGATGAATGTGATTATGGTGGTAATAGAATTATGAAGAGAATTTGAGAGAGTGGAAGTATGGTGAAAATGAGAGTAGAGTAGATGATGATTGTTGGTGATGAGAGTTGATTTTTGTTGGAGTTGTTGATGATTGTTGATGAAATGAAGGTGGAATGGACGGGGTATTTAAAGGTGAGGGAGTGAGTGTTTTGGAGGGAAAAGGTGGGGGACATACCCCAAAAATCAAGCCATTTTATTCCAAAGCCTAGGCGGGTTGTATGGGGTCAAGGGGCAAAGTCAAATCACGTGGGCTATGATCATGAGATTGCATGCATGCAGATTTTTTTTTTGGCGCAAAAATTACCAAAGCCTACACGGGCTTTAACATTTTCATCACACGGATCGCTGACCTGGAAAAAACGACGCTGCGTGCTGCGTCGCTCAAACCCTACGCGGGGTTTGATTATTTCTGGGCCGGATCAAACCCTAGGCGGGTTTTATTGGCTTTGGGCCGGGGCGCGCCACTGGCCCGCTTCTCGTGTGGGCTGATGAATAAAAATAAAACCCCTTTGGGTTTTAACAATTATTCCGGCTTGATTTATTTTCTTTGGGCTTCATTTGTTGATCTTTTGAGCCCGTTGACCCCTTTCACTTTGGCCCATCCATCTCGTATATTTTGATGAGTGGGGTTTATACCGGTACAAATTCCGGTGTCTACAGGTACTCACACATAATACAATATTTTCTTCTTCCATCATTCTTTCCCATATACAAAAATTCTCAGTATCCATGGACACCACTTAACCCCCAAGTGTATCTGCCTATGGCTCCAGCACAAGGCGGAATAATTAAGTAACAGAATAGGATCAAGGAGAAAGAAAGATTGAAACAAACAAAATAATTTATTATGGAGATGGTAATATGGCGAGAAAGAACGGTATAACAATTGGTTTGATGTTGCTTATCGTAAGCAATGTAGTAGTAGAGAAATCAGAGGCTAAATATGCTATTGCCTGCTTTGTGCATTGTGTTGTTGACAAGGCCGCAAGCGCACGGTGTACGTAGTAGCACGTCAAGGTCGATCCCACAGAGACTCAATTAGCAGCACAGAAAACTAATCTCAATCACGATTTCTAAGCTAATCAGATTTTGGGTTTTGGAAGATTTTAGAAACTAGTCAAACTAATAAAGTAGGAAAGAAAACAATCAAAGAGTTCTAATCAAGAGAGAAAGATTTCTAGGGAGATGCTAACCTAACAACGAGTTCGATTAATAAAACTTAGCCTGCACAATCATACATTCAAGAATGAATCAAGAATCGATAACCTCTAAATTCAATCGCCCCTTTCGATGCTAAATAGAATTATTCTAAACAACCTAATCAACAACTTTCGTGTGCCTTTTAGGTTAAAAATTGAAGGTCTTATAAGTCAGGTTATCTAATGGTTCCCTAGTTTACTACTCCTTTTTCAACTTTTGTAAGCCTAGGTAGACAGGTTGGTAGTCAGATTACCCTAATTCACCTTTCAGTACTTCTTAGGTTAATCTCAAACTTACAGATATCCAAGGCCTTAAGAATACTCATAAACATGAAAAACACAACCTTCTATTGATTCTAATCAAGAACTCATGCTCAAACTAATAACAATCAATCAAACTACATTGTTTCGGGTTGTAAAACCCTAGAATTCAGGAAATTTACTCACTCATTATCAAAGAAAACACAACACAAGTTCCAAACATCATGATTAATTCTCAAAACAAAGAAAGAAATCGGAAAGAAATATAATTGCGAAAAATACAACCGTCGAGTCTTTCGATTCCGGGGTGATGTCTTCCTCGCAAGAATTGATGTTTTCCTCCCGAATCTTGAACGTCGCTTCTCTTCGAATCAATCTTGATCTTGAATCTTGATGGGGTAATTGATGAGAGATAAAATTATTAGGGTTTTCTCTCTTGAAAAGGGGTGGATGGGTGAATGGTTGAATGGTAGATGGTTTCCTCGTGAATGAATGACTGATCCCTTTTCACTCGCAGAACACGCCCAGCACACACAGAAGTAATCCGCCATGGACTGTGACCGTTGCCACGGCCTCACCGTGGTTGCCACTGTCTTGGCTCCCTCTTCTCTCCTTTGCTAATAGTGCTGAGTGAAGGGTGAATGATTTGGTCTCACTTCTCTTCTATTGATTGGACCGCATGAAGATGGCCCAATGCAACTAATTGATGCACTTCCATTTCTCTCCTTTGTTTTGATTGGGCCGTCTGAATGAAGGTTTGGATGGACTAAATGAGTTGCTGAATGAATTGAATCCAATTGCTCCCCACTTTCCTCACTTCTCGTTGGACCGACTGGATCCATGCCCAACAATCAAATGAATTGGCCTTCATCTTTCTCCTTGTGATTGAATGGGCCGAATGAAGGAAGATCATGGCCCACAATCTCTCCTTTTGATTGGGTCGAGTCCATGCGATTGCTTTTCCTCCCAAAAACAATTGCTGCTGCTGGCTCCCTTTCTTCTCGCGCCAAACATGACCACGGACTGGAGGGCAGCCCAGGGACAGCCCGTGGCAGCCACTGCCCGGTCCTTCCTCGCTCCGTTTTGCTCCAAATTCGTACCACAGTAGGAGAGGTCCGTGGTGTACTCGATCTCGTCAAATATTAAGGAATCATTGGTGTTTTGGCTTTAAAACCTACAAATTCACATCAAAAACAACAACACCAAGTGTAGTAGGGAAATTGGAATAAAAATCAAGGTTCAAACATAAAATTATCCCTAATTCACTATTGAAAACCCCTAAAAACATAGTCATGAAACGCAGTTATCAGTTGTTGTTTGTGCTCCTTTCAAAAATCCATTCATGTGTGCGGGTATTGTGCTGTCAAATGTTTTATTGGAGACCAAACGAACGATCTCAAGGCCTTTTGCCATGCTAGTTGTGCAGTTTCTCTTTGTTCTTTAATCTCGCAAGGTATGTACAAACCAACATCTCTTCCTTTAGCAACATTCAAATAAGTATGCATACTTTATTGGAGATCAAACGAACGATCTCAAGGCCTTCTGCCATGCTAGTTGTGCAGTTTCTCTTTGTTCTTTAATCTCGCAAGGTATGTACAAACCAACATCTGTTCCTTTAGCAACATTCAAATAAGTATACATACGCTATGTGTAAATCATGTGATTGTGCTGTCAAATATTTTATTGGAGACCAAATGAACGATCTCAATGCCTACTGCCATGCTGGTTGTACAGTTTCTCTTTGTTCTTCTTCAATCTCGCGAGGTATGTACAAACCAACATCTCTTCCTTCAACAACATTCAAATAAGTATACATACGCTATGTGTAAATCATGTAATACAAGTACAAACTAAAGTGGCTGAGACTATCTGTTGATGAAAATTGTTACCATACATATATATTATATACTTTTTTTAAAATCTGATTACGTGACTTGACTTTTATTCGTAACCCTTATAAATTTACTGAGTTAATCAATCAAAGATATATGTAATTTTTCTCCTAAAATATTACTATAGTTAGGCCACTAATTTGAAATCCTTTAGCAGTGTTGCAGCAACAGGAAAAGTAAAAGAATGTATTAATTCATCTCTGTGAGCCCAAGTGAGGACAAGATTTGTCAATCTAATACCTTATTTTTAAATTTGTGATTATTAGTTTTTTACTACTAACTATTATAACCTTTTCTATTTTTATTATTTTTAGTAAAAAAATTCATACTTATTTAATAAAAACAAGTATCCAACAAATTATGTTTATAATGTATATACATAGTTTCAATTGTCTTAATTATTTATTCTGATACTTAAGGTTTAGTGTTTTTTGAGATTTCATTGAGAAAGATTTCAAAGAAATTATAGAATTGCTTACGTGTATTCAATTAACTAATAAAAAATCTTTCTTGATTAAACACATCTTTCTTGATTTTTCATATTCATAATAACATTTCATTCACTAAATTGATAAGTAATTATTTAATAATTATTTATAATATTTCATAATATATATATATATGAAAAATAATTATTTTAATTTTATTAAGTTTAACACACATTTCTATCATAAAAGGTTTGACACATATAATTCTCGATAGCTTAATAATTTACAATCTTCTCTTGCATTATACAGGTTAAGGATGAAATCTCACCATAATTATGTTTCATCAATCATTTAACAAGATTGTAAGTTACATATCTATATTTATTTTTTTCGTTTCTTTACTAGAAAACTAGTAACCTTTAGTAGGACAATGTAATCCAAGATAAGTGGATCAACAAATTTTCCCAAACAATATGCAAGATTTAGAAAGGCAGAATGAACTAATTAGTGCTAGCACAACCATGCATCTGCCTCAAGCTTACTGTGTATGCCAACAATTTAGGTAGCTAGAGCTTGAATGAATAAATACCTCAAGATGTATACCCTTAGCTTGATATGGAATTTGGAAAGGAGATAAAAAAAAAGAAAGAAAGAAATTGAAACACCACCACAAAGTGCATGTCTCTTTGCACTCAAACCTCAAGAGATTGTAATAATTGGAGTGAAGTGAATGGTGTTGGTGGGTGCATGCCTACTGCATGGGCATATGGAGCCCTTTTCCATCACAATTGTTTGCGCCAAAACTCACCCATCCTCAAGTATGACAAATATATATATATATATACATATATATATATATATATATATATATATATATATATATATATATATATATATATATATATTGTGGAAGTTTAATTTCTCACTTTTGTTTTCTCCTATATGTATTTATTTATGGTGTTAGAAAACATTTAGCAAATCCACAATTATACATGACAATATGTCATAAATCTATCTTATAGAAAATAATATCACCATGCTACAATTCATATAACGTTAAGTGAAACAAAAGTATATACAATCAATTTCTATGAAATAAACAAAAAATATATACAATTAACTATTCAACTTTTCATATTATAATGTGCTTAAACATACATTACAAGTAACCACTGGCAGATTCCAATCTATGTCAAGGGTGGCCACAACCATTGTTAATTAATATCAGACAAAATTAATAATTTATTATAAGTTGGGATAAAAATTATAGATTTTATGTTTATTAAATTAATATAATAGTGAATTGGTTATCTCTAATCAAAAAATTTATATTATGTCAATGCATGTAACTATAAATGACATGTAATGATGTAATTTAATTCTCTCAAAAAAAAAAAAGACAACTAATTAAGCATAAAAGAGCTAGTAATAGATTTAAGAAACCTGAAAATGAAATTTACGTCCAATCACACTGAAGGCTATCCTAATTTTCCAAGGAATATGACGTCCTTTTCGACTACAACATCAGAAGCCAATTAGGCTATCAGCAATGGTGTTCAAAAATATCAAGAATGGAGGAGAGAGAGTGTAAAAAAAGGAAAAATAAAAAAAGAGACATTCTTGAGTATGGCAGACATTCTTGAGAATGGAGGAGAGAGAAAAGGGTATGGGGAGGAGAGAGATAGAGATAGAGAGAACTAGGAGAGAGAAAATATTAAACAAAATTTATTTTGTTTTATCTTTTTCTTTCTTGTATTATTTTAATAATCATTTATTAGCCATTCATCACTCAATTCCTCAACTCATTCTTTACTATTAACAATACACATTCTCCACTACCTATTAAAATAATACTAAACCTACTATTTATGTACTTGGTGTTCTCCATTTTGGGAGTCCATTGATCTATTAATGACTCGTGTCACATATAATGATATATATTGTAATATACATAAATTAAAGGAGATACATACTAAGAAACGGGTCCCTTGAGATTGATATATTTATGTAACGCCTCGGAAATTCAATTATCGAAAAGTCAAAGTCAAACTAACGTTAACAGACAAAATTTAGCGGAAGACTTAAACTCTTATTGGGCGTCACTGCCGTATCCCCAAAGGAATACAAGGCAAGAAAAAAAACAACAACTGTCTGTCAACGGCAACCAACTAACAAACTCATACTAAGAAATAAACCTCAAACTAACTTCAAGTCTTTCAAAAAGAAGTATAACAAAAGTAACGACTCCTAGACATGTCGTCCTCACTTCTAATTCCCGTCCCCAGCATATTGATCATCACCTGAAAACAAAGCATTTCAAAAATGAGGGGGAAATCTCAATAATGTCTACCCCTAACATTAAAAACAGGTTAAGTTCATTTCAATTCATTTGAGGAAGGAGAAACAAGTCAAACCTTTTAATAAACCGTTTAACCCATACAACTGTTTTCCTCAACCCAACCCATTCATTTTATTATGCGGGCGGGATATCAAATCCCATATAGAAACAATCGCCTACCAAAGGCATCAAAACAATCGCCTACCAAAGGCATCAAAGTAACCGCCTACCAAAGGCATAAATATAATAATCGCCTACCAAAGGCATCAATAATCGCCTACCAAAGGCATCAAAAATCGCCTACCAAAGGCATCAAAGTAACCGCCTACCAAAGGCATCAGAGAACAAACCCGCTTAATATTTCACTTGAGTTATTAGTATAGTATGCAAAGCTCAGCTCACAGCTCTCAAGTCAATCCCAACCCAAGTTATCAAAACCAATAACAAAACTACTTATAAAAGACCATCACGATTTCTCAACACATAAATCAAAGCACAACAAATACAAACAGTTATCCAAAACAGATTGTCATATTTCCACAAAAGTCCGCTTTCGGGATGCAATTATCAAAACAGATTAGAAAACATTAAAACACATTTAAAGAGCATCCCGATGGGGATTAGAGCATAGACATTACCTGGTTAGCTTCACTTCACAGCAAAAACGAACACACTTGAGCTCACTAACGACGCGAATTAGCTCGGGCCTAAAATAGAATAATTATTCTAATCAAAACGCGCCCTTTGAAGTTAGTATTAACTACCTTCTAACTAATCCTCCCCTAGGAACCCTATAGGTTCCTATCAATCATGAATTTACATTTTAAAACATTTAATACATTCCAAGTAATCACATAACCAACTCAAAGCATCACTTTCACACAACAACACTTTTATTAATAACAAACATTAACAAAACAGATTACAGCACCCACATAAAAAGGGTCGTAACTTGACTTCCCGACCTCCTATGGGTTTGGTTTTGGACTTTTCGGAAACCTCGGGATGTCTACTAAAACTCTTAAGTTGAACTCGAGACCCATCACACACTTTAAGGTTCTCAAAAACCGTCATCTTCCAAAACTGTCCAGATCTGACCTAGGTCTGGTGATCGGGGTATAACTCGAATTATAAAATTTCAAAGTCCGGTCCGCAAAATTCCTATTAAAGCTAACATCTAAGGGAAACTCCAGTCCAAAGGGTTCGATCAAAAAATAACTACACTAACCGTGGTGACCCAATCTTTAGACCCTATCAAAACTGTCCCGTTACCAGTTTCGATTTAATTTGCCAATTCGGTTCTAACTTCCACCAATCCGATCCCGGGGTCCTAATTTGGGTTTAAAAACAGTGACTAAGGTTAAAAGTCTTCAACCTAACCCAAACCAAGGTCCATACTTCATAATTTCTATAATTAAAACTCACTAGAACCAACTTTAATCAATTTAACTTGATTACACACAACATTAATCATGATATAACATATCACAACCCAAAGAAACATGTAATTACTTGCTTAATAAAACAAGGATAGAACTTTGATAACTAAACACCCTAATCATGCTTGACCTATATGAATTACAACATGGGTAATTATAAAATACAAATTTCTTAATCAAGATTCAAGAAAGAACTTAAAGAACATATGAATAAACTATAAAGAACATATAAACATTTAAACTACCAATCAAAAATCCTAAACAAAACTAATTTCTTTTAAACAAAGATTCAATCAAGAACCAAGAATTAATAAACAAGAATCTCAACCTAACTTATTAACAAGATTAACCTTAAGCATGATTGAAACAAAGAACATAACGATTTGAGAATTAATCTAAATAGTTAAACTTTAAGAATTCGTGCATACAATAATATTGTTATCTAAAACCCTAACATGATTTCACATGAAAACAAAATATAACAACCAATTGAACATTAATAATCTTACTACAACTATTACAACCCTAATACATCAATTTAGAACATAAAGATTACACATAATAATTTATACAAAAATTACAAGTAAATAATACAACACAAGAACAATTAATTACAAATAACAACTAAATAATTTACACCCTTAATTACCCGAATTGAAAGATTTAACAAAAGAAACAGTAATAATAATACAATAATAATGATAATAATCAGAGACAAAGAAAGAAAAAGAAAAGTTTCAAAGAAAGAAAAATTAGGGTTTTACGTTAGGGTTTAGGGCACGAGTTTTTTTTCCGGCGGCGATCGGCGGTGGCGTCAGCGGCGTGATCGTCGTCGGCGTGCTTGGTGGTCGCAAGATTTGTCGTCGGCGTCGAGGCAACAATAATAACAACGGCGGCGGATCGCTCGTCTGTGCGTCTGGTTCTTTGCAAGCGACTCCGGCGGTGCGGTGGAGAACGAGAAGAGACAGGGAGATCGAGAGGGAGAGAGAAAAGAGAAAGAACGAGAGAGAGAGGGGTTGCGGCGGTTTCCGGCGACTCACGGCGGCGGCGGCGCGGCGCGGTGGTGGGGACTGGGCGTCGGTTGCAGAGAGAGAGAGAGATGGGAGAGGGAGAGAGATGGCTAGGGTTAGGGTTTGATGGAGATTAGGATTTTGAGAGAGAAAAAGAGGTTTTTATACTAGCTAATACTCAAGGCCCAATTAATTTACTCTTAATCCTAACCCAACCCAACACTAAAACAAATGAAAGCTGATTTTTCTAAAACAACTAATAATAATAATAATAATAGTAATAATAATAATAATAATAATACTAATACTAATAATACTATTATTAATAGAATCACATAACAAATAATATTCACGTAATTATTCATACAACACAATAATATTAATAGTAATACTAATAATAAAAAGAGTAAAACTAATAATACTAGACCCACGAAAATTACCGATATACCATTGTTAATCTCTCACGATCCTACGAGCTCAAGTGTTAGCAAAATAAAACACAAACGAATAATAATAAATAACGAAGTCAAACCTAATTTACTAACGACGTCACGGTCAATATCTTTGGATTTTTTGGGGTTTTACAATTTAATAGCTGAATCAATTAAATTTCGTTAATTTGAAAAACAATGTAAATTTAATCAAATCTAGAAAAAAAATAAATGAAAATAATTGATGGCACAGATCTGGAAATTAAATCGTTGAAAATTATTCCTATTTTTTTTAGGTCAATTCACATTAGTACGTATATGTATATTTTAAATCTTTTAGCAAATGATTGATTGACTGATATATACGAGTTTATGGTGATGCTTCGGCATATGTTTCTTTGCCACTTTTCTATGTTTGTTGCATTTTAGAAAGTAATGATATGTATATGATAATGTGTTTCTGTGCTCACCGGTTAATGTGCAAAGTGTAACAACGGGAGAGATAAGGATTATTCGTTAGATTCAGGAAGCTCATAACCTATCTTTTTTCAGGTTTTGAAAATGAGAAGACAGGAAGGTATCTTAAAACGGCTAGCTTTTGAAGTCTTTTGGAGTTGTGGCTAGGAAGGAGGCTTGAAGTTATATGTGTGTCTGTGTGATATAGAATACGTTGTTAAGTACATAAGGATGCTTTGTGTTTGTAAATGTGAAACTTTGGTACATTTAAGCATGTCATGAAAATATATGTTTAAGATTGACTCCTTCGACCATAGTTTGAGTTTGATTTTGTAGAAAAGCTCCCGTTGTTCTATGTTATTAATGTGACGTGTGGTTTTAGAGCTTAATAGTCTTGTGGGTGCCCGATTAGGACCCCACAACAGTGACGTGTCTGACCATCCTAAGTTGGGGTGTTACAGCCTAATGCACAACAAATTTACGGGAGGAATTGAATGATATAATATAGTTTGAGGCTGATTTGTATTTACATATGTTTTTGTTGATATTTCCTTGGAGATTTTTTTTTATACATGTAGCCCCTTTAGGTACATTGTATATTTGTATGTCTATAAAAGAATTGTAAGTATAAGTTTTTTGGAAGTATTCTGTCATTATTATTACTTGCTTACATTAACATTTTTTGATTTTCTTTCATTTACATCTTTAGATTATTTGTTTTTTTCATTCATTTGTCTAAATAAACACCCATTTAGAAGAACATGCAAAAAACTAGTAGAATGAGAGAATAGTAAAATTATTTTTCAATTCCATAAAAATAATTCAAACAAAATAAGCATGTTTATAGTTAGACTTGATCTCTAAAGATTGATACCCCCTCGGTGTTATCTATCATTGTGCATATATCAAGTTAATTTTTGTAAACTTTCACTATTAATTCTTCAATATAAATAATGATTTCAAATATGTACATAATCTAGATAGTTGAAAAAAAAATATTTTTAAACTTAGATTGGAAAGGACTAAAATAAAATATCTCATTAAACCCCCTCTTGCTTCTTTTTCATAGAGTAGTGCTAAAAGTAGTTAACAATTTTTTAAATCTGGTACCAATTGAAATTAGTCTTTTAAATTATAAAATTTAGGGGTAAAAATATATTCCGATTAAATTTCAAATTTGATTTTCTACAATGACTTAGGTCATGTTCTTTTCTGCGGTTGGCAAACTACTTCTTCACAATTACAAATACAATATTTATATATATACAAAAAACCCACCACAACATACCAATAACCCGCCACAATTCTGTATGGCCATGCAATTTGCGCGTTATCTGACCTTAAATATAAACTTAACACCATTAGTTTTATAATGTAAAATACTTTCATAGGAATATAGTGATAATTTTTGGAAATATTATTTATTGAAAATAAAGTTTAACAGAATATACTGAATATCATAAATTAAAAGTCAATAATGATAAATATTTTGGAAGGATTGGCGTATAAAAATCATTAAAATCATTACTTATAGAATAGAACCACAAGCAGTACATGAAATTGGTAATGTTGACCGGAAGTGTTTGACTTAGGAAGACCATTGGAAGCATTAGCTTGTGGACTTTTCAAAGTTGAAACTTGAAAACAGGACACATCTGGCTTCCCTGCCCCACACGCTAATTGCAGCATATATGCTAATTCTCGAATATTCTAATCCTCGTTCTCCTCATTGTCTGGCATATTCTACCATGCATCATATGTGTGTGGAATTAATAAATTAAGCAAAATTTGATTTAATTAATTTAAATTTTGGGCGATAGTAAATTAAATCATTTGAATTTTAGGTTTCATTATGACCCTTTTGAATTCAAGTAGCATGTTATCAAATTAAGTTGAACTTAATTCGACAGTGGGATGACAATAATAAGCAGATGGATTAGCTAAAAAGCTAAGCAGTTGGATGATTTAAAAGCGAACTCCCCCTTCAGTGGATAGAGAAAATCCACAATATTTCATAATTAGATTTTTAACGAAAAATACTATTATAAAAGTATAATATTATAGAGTTTAATAACATATTATATAAGAAAATACCAATAAAAAAGTGATAGATTGTGGTGGATTAGAACACCTGCAATGGTGAGTTAGAATTTGGCTAATTGGATGACGTGGAATCTGTGGATCCCTATTAAAAGAGTCAAAATTTAACATTTTATTTAGCTTGTTTTCCAATGGTGAGTATGAGTTTGTCTCATATTAATTTAAAAAAGTAAATAGGTCATACTTAATAATATAATTAATTCAGCTATATTTATAAAAAAATGAGGTGGAGGAGGATAGAGAAAAAATATGATTAAAATATTAATATGTTAAACTCGCTTTCAAACTCGTCTCGAGAGACTGACGGCGAGATTCTCGCGAGACGAGCCTCATTCTCACCACTAAAATGTCTTCCACAACCTCATTTCATTCTCATTTCATGCCACGCCAAGAAGTGAAATAATCAAACTCACCATCGCAGACGCCTTATGATCTTTCTTATAAATCGACAAATTATGATGAGGTGTGGCATACCAACCACGTCATCGCATAAAAGAACGGGGCGGCTTGAATATTATGAAAATTAAAATTACGACAAATATGGAACAGACATGGAGTACACACGGAGATGGGAGTATTGAATAGCACCAGTAGTAATGTCAAAAAAAGAAAACACACTATTAAAGTCCATAAACAACTTTGTTTTTGTTTGTTTCCCTTGTGAAGTGTAAACTAATTGCAACACCACGGACACAATCCACATGACAGGCACAGACCATAACTCTCTCTCCCCCAAATCCATGTCAACCAATCACACCCTTCTACGCGTCCAGAACCTGCCATGTCAGCATCCACCATATCTCTCTCCCTCTCACGTGCCAATCACGTGCACCACCCATCACTCCCCCATAGTCCCCCCTGTCAGAAAAACCGTTATAGTTCCGTCCACCCCCCACACCCTTCGCCTTGCTTCGCATCTTCCTCTTTCTCTCTCTCACTTTTCTTCCTCTCACTTCCCACCAAATCCACCAACAAAATTCCGAACACCAACGGCAAACCCTAGAGATTCCCCGACGCCATGAACAACTTCATCCCTCAGAGGACCACCTCTCCGGCGTCTTCTCCGGCGTCGGTCGCCGGAGACTCGCCGGCGAGCGCCTTCTCTTTCATATCCAAGGGCTGGAGGGAGGTCAGAGACTCCGCCGACGCCGATTTCCGTCTCATGAAGGACAGGGCCAACTCCTTCAAGAAGCTGGCTTCCTCTTTCGATAGAGAGCTCGAGAACTTCATCAATTCAGCCTCCACCTTCTCTGTTCCCCCCCTCAAGTCTTCTTCGGCTCCTGCCGAGATTGACTTCGTCAAGAGGCTTCAGCCTAAGTTGTCTGAGTTCCGACGGGCTTACTCCTCGCCGGATTTCAGTAAGAAGGTTCTGGAGAAGTGGGGGCCGCCGAAGCCTACGATTCGGATCGATTTGTCGGCGATTAGGAATGCGATTGTGGAAGAGGTGGTCGAGATTGAGGGAGGAGAGAGAGTTAGGGTTGGGAAGAGGAGTCGGAAGATTAAGTTTAAAGATTTTAGGTGGGATTGGAAGATGGAAGGGGAAGCTGTGGATGGGGAAGAGGGATTCAAGGATTGGGAGCCAATTCGAGCTTTGAAGACCAGGTTGAAGGAGTTTGAGGCCAAGAAATCGCCCGATGAGATTTTTGGCGGGTGGAAGAATAGTGAGCTTGTTGAGAAACTCAAGTCTAGTTTGGTATGTCTTTTATTTATTTAACTCTATCTATGGCTCTCTTTGCTTTATTGGGATGGATGGATGAATCTTTGTTTCCTAAAGTGCTTGCTATACTACTGCAAAAAGTAGTTTTCTAAGATTTCTGTGGTGTAGGGATTGATATACTGTATTTGTTTCATGGCAAAATTGAGGAATCTGTGACTTTAGCTGTTCCTAGATTTTGTTCAGGAGCATAATTGGGTATGAAGGAAAATGAATGGGGTTAAGAGGAAGAAAAAAAAAAGAGGAATTGCAATTTGCAAGGAAACTGTTTTAGGCAACATAGGTATGTTAGGGTGAGTTTAATGCTAGGTTTAGGGTTTATCTTGATGTTACTGCTAGTGTGGAGGTCATGAAATTTTTGTTGAAGCTCGTTTTGTCCTGGTTGGATTGAGATGCCCTCAAAACTTGGTTTTGGGATCTTATCACAATATCACACCATGGAGATCGTGGCATGCTTTCTTGAAGTGGAAAATTTGTGAATATTGTTTTAGACAAATCTGAACCATTCATATCATGCTAGGTATTTGGGAATTTTATGTGGGTAATGCCCAGATTTGGAGACTTAAGTCCTTAGAGGAAGGGAAAATAATGCATACAATTCCATGATGTTTTTTGTTCTTTTACATGCCCTTCCCCTTCCCCAAGCCCTCCCATTTGAGCGTGTGCGCAAGAAGTGTTGAGGCCTCGGTGGCTAAACGGGCTATCTTACCCCCAGCCCTTCCTGAGGAAAGGAACAACTTCTTCCCACCACAAATATGTGATGAGTGGTGTTTGTTGATATAAGTCCTTATTTCTGATTTATTTTCTGGTATTGTTTTTTGCAGAAACCATTTCGGTGGGACTCTCAGGATCCAAAGGTTGGTCATCTGGGTTTTATTGTATTCCTGTACTTTGATAGTCTTATGTTCTTGACAACTCTATGTTTTGATGCAAGTAATTCGTGGAGGTTAAGCTCGTGGTCCACATGTTTTTTGTTCTCTCTCTCTCTCTTTCTTTTGTAATTTATCCTGTTGGAGTGTTTTTTTAGTGTTGTATATTCCTTGTGAATATTCTTTTGAATACTTGAGCATTTAAACCTCCACATAGGAGATAAGCTATGTTTTTGTGAATAGTTCTTCTGAACGCTTATAGTCCTATTTTTTCTTGGATTATCGATGCTGACCTTCTTTTTGGAAAAAAGTGTCGTCCATTTTGCCAAAGGCAAATAGGTGTGTATGCTTTTTAGTTAAAAGCTACTTAGATCATTCATTATATTGAAAATTTGTGTGGGCTAGTAGTTTTTTGCATTTTGAAAAGTAAGAATCCATTAACCACCTTCTTATCCATTATCCTCTGGTCTTCACTCATTGGCAATTGGTGATTGCTTTGATGGTGGTTACTGATTAGTCGAGTGCAACCTCATCATTTAAGAGATGTCCTGGTGGGATGGCCAAGATGAGAAAAAGAGTTGGACTCTTCGTGTGTGATTTGATACCATTTGATTTATGGTGGTACATGAAGGAATGAAAACAAATTCCCATATTTTTTATTTAGTACAAGGCTAGATTTTTTAGTGCAACCTCATCATTGTAACTGAAAAATTAGTGTCCTTTGTTGATCATCAAAGTTCTTGAACAATTGTTGTCTAAAAGAAAGAAATGTTTGTTGATGGAGCCAAAGCTATCATGTACCCTGGACAGTTCTTTGATGGAAACTTGGATTCCTAGCAACACTCATTTTCACAAGTGACCATCTATTGAGTGCTTGCTGCAAGGGTAGACAAAAATGTCCTGGTTGTCTTATCGAAGCTTGAGTGCTTGCTGTAACGGTAGACACAAATGTTCTGGCTGTCTTATCTAAGCTACACGCAAATTTTGTAGCTTTCTGGTGGGTGAAACTATTTTGTTTGTTTTGCCCCCTGTTATGCGGATAGTATTTCTTCCTTTTTCAACGTCTCAGTACAGGAACATTGATTCCTAAACATTCTACTTTACTCTCATGTACTTTATGGCAGGAAGTTCCACCACTGGATGTACCTGAACTTCTGGCATATTTTATCAGACAGTCTGAGCCTTTTCTTGATCAACTTGGTGTCAAAAGAGGTTAGTGACTTCTTGATTTCAGTTTTTCAAATTTCAGTGTGTGGATTCTGAGTCGTGTTAGAAGAAATATGTTTCAGTGTTCTACTGTTTCTATCAGTGAATAAGCATTTCCATCAGAAAATCAACATTTGATATTTTGTATATGACTCCTCAATAGTGGACCTTGTTTTCATTTTACGATTATCATCGACAATTTATTAATTGTATAGCAGATCTCTGACTTAGCTCCTGGTCTACACCTCGCAAAAGTGTTAGCTGGTGGATTATCTGTGGCTTAGTTAAATAGCAGTTAAAATGCTGTCCAATTGTGGAACTCTAAATTTCCATTCAGTTTAGATCCCTCTTGAGCTGGTTTAGGGAGCTCTAAATTTGGTCAAGGCTACTCTGCAATTCATTGTTGGTATAAATGTGCACAAATCAACATATGCATACAAATTGCTATTGGTATGCTGTGGCTTAGCAGACTGATATTTAGCTACCGCTTTAGGCGTAGTGGATTTGGTCATGTTTGATGATGATATGAGTAGCAGCAAAGAAATATTTAAACTGTCCCTCCTCCCTTTAATTTCAAAACAGCATTGAGTTCAAATTTGAAGCTTCTCTTTGTACTTGCAGATTTATGTGACAAGTTGGTGGAGAGTTTGTGTACCAAACGCAAGAACCACCTTCTCCTGCAGTCATTGTCTGAAGGGGAATCTTCTGCTCTTGAGATAGATAATATAAATGATGAACTTGACCTGAGGATAGCGAGTGTCTTGCAGAGCACGGGCCATCATTATGAAGGCAGCTTTTGGTCAGATTTGGCGAAGCCTAAGCAATCTGAAAAGAAAAGGCATGTTGCCATTGTTACTACCGCTAGCCTTCCTTGGATGACAGGAACGGCAGTAAATCCTTTGTTTCGAGCAGCTTATTTAGCTAAATCTGCAGAGCAGAATGTAACTCTACTGGTTCCATGGCTTTGCAAGCCTGACCAAGAACTAGTTTATCCCAACAGCATTACATTCAACTCCCCAGAAGAGCAAGAGCTCTACATACGAAACTGGCTTGAGGAAAGGATAGGTTTCAAGTCTGATTTTAAAATATCATTTTACCCTGGGAAGGTAGGACTGCTTTTCAGTAACTACATCGTGAACCGTTTGTGGTAACTTAAAAATGTCTTTTAATATGTTTGTGTTCTTGTAGTTCTCTAAAGAGAGGAGGAGCATAATTCCAACTGGAGATACGTCTCAGTTTATACCTTCAAAGGATGCTGATATTGCAATCCTTGAAGAACCTGAGCACTTGAACTGGTACCATCATGGGAAACGGTGGACTGACAAATTCAATCATGTTGTGGGTGTTGTACACACAAACTATTTAGAGTATATCAAGAGAGAGAGAAATGGGGCCATACAGGCTTTCATGGTCAAGCATATAAATAACATTGTGGCCAGAGCATACTGTCACAAGGTAATTCCAAACTTAATACGGACTTTTTCTTAGTATGGTTGGACTTGAATGTTTCTCGTCCATGGGAGAGCAAAAGCAAGCAATATCATTACCATGACGTTCATTAAGGAATGGGATGTTTCCTTGGGAGTTAGTTTGCTCTGTTTTTCCCACTTCTTTTGAAAGATAACAGCCAATGTCTTTGCGCAGGTTCTTCGCCTTTCAGCTGCCACACAGGATCTGCCCAAGTCTATTGTCTGTAATGTCCATGGCGTCAATCCGAAATTCCTTGAAATTGGAGAAAAGCTGGCCTCTGAAAGGGCTTCTGGTCAGCAAGCCTTCTCCAAGGGAGCATATTTCTTGGGTAAGATGGTGTGGGCAAAGGGATACCGGGAACTGATTGATTTGTTGTCAAAGCATCAGACTGAGCTTGGTGGCGTTAAATTGGATGTGTTTGGCAATGGTGAAGATGCAAATGAGGTCCAGAGTACCGCAAGAAAGTTGAATCTGAATCTGAACTTCGAAAAGGGAAGAGACCATGCTGATGATTCCCTCCATGGGTAAGTGCTTCTGGATTTTCTCAACAGCTTCATCTATGGAAGTCGGAGTATAGCTTTTGATTGCTATTGTAAATCTTGTATCAGTCCCTTTTTTTATTTGACATTGAAATGTGGTGCTTGCAGTTACAAGGTTTTCATAAACCCCAGCGTCAGCGATGTGCTCTGCACAGCCACTGCAGAAGCACTTGCAATGGGAAAGTTTGTGGTTTGTGCAGACCATCCTTCAAATGAGTTTTTCAGGGCATTCCCAAACTGCCTGACATACACGTCATCAGAAGACTTTGTTGCCAAAGTGAAGGAAGCATTGGACAATGACCCTCAGCCACTGACCCCGGAGCAGAGGTACCAGCTTTCATGGGAAGCAGCCACGGAAAGGTTCAAGGCATACTCTGATCTTGATAAAATCCTGAAAATGGAGCAAGAAAATCCTGAAAGCAACCAAAGAAACACTATGACAAAGTCCGTTTCTATGCCCAACATGTCGGATTTAGTTGACGGAGGACTGGCATTCCTTCACTATTGTGCAACTGGTAGTGAAGTATTGAGGCTTGCCACCGGAGCAATCCCAGGGTCTCGAGATTACAGTAAGCAGCATAGCAAGGATTTGAATCTTTTGCCTCCGCAGGTAGAGAAACCCGTCTATGGCTGGTGAAGCTCTCCCAACCAAAAATGGTTCTAAGGATGAACCAGATACAGATAGTTGTGATATTAGTTGTCATTCTTGAACAAATAGGGTCAATAAGCTGCTCTTGTATATGGGAAAACTAGGTGGTCTTAATTTTTTTTCTCGGCTTCCTTTCTGGGTGGAGTTTTGTAATTTCAGGTCGCCACCCATCTGGTCTCTCTTTTAGCTTGGTATGTAATATATTGTGTATATAGGAGAATGTCTATACACTTACCTATTCTTGTCCCACTCCTCGGTACGTAGGGGAAGAGGGCAAATGTATTCTTGATTCACTGTTGAGATTTATTCATAGATGATGATGTTGACAGTCTTCAGTTTTGTCAGGTACACTTTCATTTCATTGACCGGTTTTGCTTCATGCTATGTACATATTTTGAGCATTGTAAGTTAATTGGTCTGTACGTACTTTGTTGCATCATGCTTTGTACATAACGCTAATTTTCCATGAGTACAATTTTGCTGTTTTAGGTATGGTGCATCTCCTTTTAGTTGTACTTAATATTACGTGTGCATCTCAAATTTCGCCTTGTTCAATGATGCTTAAAGAAGGTTAATGATGTGAAACAATTGGAGAAGAGTTGTTCAAATGCCACCTCAAGGTTGTGAAACAATCAGATAAGAGTAATTCAAATGTCACCTCAAGGGTACACTAGAAATCTAAAACCAATACAAAATCAATCAAAGTTGCAGGCTTAATGATGAAACAATCTTGAATCGGTTCAATATATACAAACCAAATACGAAATCCTTGTGTTGAAACTTGAAACCGAATAATCATTTGGCGACTCCTGCTGCCTTCTTGTACGTGTACCAATTTGCAATCCAGAGATAGACGATGAAGTTGATGACGCTCAGAATGGCCAATACCCAATAGAAGTAGTCCAAGTGTCCTCTGTTGAGATTGTCCGGGATCCACCCCAGCTTGCCATGCCTTGTGGTCACGGTTGTCACAATTGTCACCAGAAACGAACTCAAGTAGTTTCCCAAAGCCACTGTTGTAAGAGACAGAGCCGAGCACAGGCTTCTCATGGCATCCGGTGCTTGATCATAGAAGAACTCCAGCTGCCCTACGAATGTGAACACTTCTGCACAACCAATCAGGAAGTACTGCGGAATTTGCCAGAAGATTGACAGGGGGATCGTCTTTGAGTCGTAGTAATTGTGCTTCCTCACCATGTCCAGCCTGACAACCTCCAAGATACCAGCTGAAAGCATGGAAAAGACCGAAATGACCAGGCCGATTCCCATTCTTTGAAGCTGAGAGAAGCCTCGCTCGTTCCCAGTGAACTTGCGAGCAAATGGGACTATTGCCATGTCATAGAGCGGTGCCCAAAAGAGGACGCTGAGCGTGTCGAAGATAGACAGTGAAGCAGATGGGATCTGGAAATGCGGGCCTATGTGCTGATCCATGGTGTTGCCTTGTAACACAAACATGGTGCTCATTTGACTGTATACTGCTGCAAATACAATGCCAGAAGCCCATACTGGGAGCAGCCTGATGATGGCTTTCAGTTCTTCCACCTGGGTAACTGTGCAAAGCCTCCATGGGTTCGGTTTGCCCTTGATGTCATCGGTCTCCACTGGTACTGCAGCCTTATCAAGACATCTGGGAAAATGAAAGTTTTCTTTTAAGTGCGCAACATTCAACCAAATGAGGTAAACAAGCCTGAAGTGTACTTACTGCAAGTTATATTACTCATACAACCCATTCATTAGAAAATTTGAGCAAAAGGAAGCCAGAAGTTTATGAAGCAGAGGGGGTCAATGACTGAATACTCGCGAACCATATGGCAGACACAAATCTTACACGTAAAAGCCTGTTTGCTAGGAAACAGTTCCCCCCTCACCCAAGACCATGCCTTCCTGCCTTCTCAGGATCAACAGTTCAACACTAGGTGGGGGTGGTGTTTCTTTAAGTTGATAGATGATCATATGAAAGAACTAAGCAAACGAAGTTCCACACTCACATACCTTAATTTTGCAGTGTGCTCAAGCTTACGACTTCCTTTAATAACAGATTCTTCATCAGCCGTCTCATACAGAAGACTTTCGTCTGCAGGAACTTGTACGTTGATCTTTCTGCAAGTTGCAACGACAACCTGAGCAATCCGCGAAAGAGGACTCCCTCCAGGCTTCTGGAGCCTATACAAGCTGGTGCCAGAAAAAAAGGACACGACTGCGATAGCCATGGCAACAGCTGGGACACCAAAACCCCATCCCCATCCGACGTTAGATTGGATCCAGACCAAAACCGAGGAAGCTATGAGAGCACCCACATTGATTGAGAAATAGAACCAATTAAAGAAAGAACTTTTCTTTTTCCTCTCCTCATCATCAGCTTCATCAAACTGATCTGCACCGAATGATGAGACACACGGCTTGATTCCACCAGTTCCAAGGGCAATCAAGTACAGAGACACAAACGTAATAGCTGCTTGGCCTGATGTAGGGTGGCATCCATCAGTGCCACATGAAGGCTTTAGTCCATGAACCGAAGCAGAGAGCGTCAACAGACTCATTCCCTATATCATGTAGGGCATCCATTATCAGATTTAGACTGATTACAATCTCAAAACCAACATGTGTATCCAGAAACAAGAGGGGGAAACGAAGAAGCTTACAATCACGTAAATAATTGAGAATGAGGCAATAACCCAGTATCTTCCGAAGTAGGCATCAGCTAAAAATGCTCCAAGTAGAGGCATGACATAGCATGTACCCGACCAGTTATTCACATTCTTCGAGGCTGCAGCATTCCCCTAGTGCATACGTTCAATGAAATAGTTTACGAGATTGGTGCTCATTCCATAGTACGCTAGCCTCTCACAGCATTCATTCCCTGAAAATACCGGGGGAAATAAAGGGAAGTCACGCAAAAGGCCAAGCACAGATTAATCTCTCACAATATTTCAATATCCTCGAAGAAAAATGTCATACCTAGGATAAAGGTGCAAGCCTTCCAGTTTCCAGTTTTCTTCCTATCAGCAGGATTTCCACGGAAATCCAGAGTGCCATCCTTCGTATAATTATCTTCTTCCATGTTCACCTCTTCCACCGGTGGTCCTTACGCAGAAGCTTTCAGGAATAGGCCTTACCAAGAAAGCCTAAAAAAATGTTGGGAGAAGCAAATTACTAGTCATAGTCATATTCTATCTTTAAACAGAGTCAATCATATCAAGTGTAACAGTCCAAATAGATCAAAACCACCTCCAATCTTATTTGCCCCTCACCGCAAAGTTGGACCTAAAGAAACATATTATATTCTATGGATATTACCAAACAACCTCTAGCGATAACAATGCCATAAAAAATGATAGAACATGATGTGCAGGTAAGAAAATGGCAATTGAACTATCATAAAATCCTTAGATCCGTATTTAGCCAAAAGAAATATATACCACCAACTGCATTACAACCAAACATGTCATTGATTTGAATGTAGTCTAAAATCAACCAAAAAAAAAGGGTTGGGAGTTATTTCTAGTATGGCCTGTGGATTTGAAAAAGTGTCATCCTAGATCAAAGGATGCAGGTTTAACGTTGTTAAAGAGATGGTAACACTTACTACTTCGTGGGCTAAGTAATTTCAAAACTCATATCTGTATTATAAGATGGAATATTTGCGGTGTGTTTTTGCAGATTTGCGATTCAATATTCAAAGATGTTGCAGACTGAGCTTTAAACGTCTTACAAAATAGGTAGAACAAAACATAAATAACTCCAAGCAAACTAGAGAAGACTAGAAGAGTAGACCATATTCTCAAGATGGAATATATGGTATAGAAAACTAAGTGGAAGCATGCACAGTACAGTGTTCCTAGTTAAACTTCATGTCCTAACACGTCGTTTAACAGCTTCGATAGGCGAAGAGATCAGGAAATTAAGTGAAAACTCTACAAGTAGGAAAACAGGAAGTGGCAAACAATAAGGGAGAAATATTACTATTGCATTTACATAACAGATAATACCAGTTTCACCTAACACCTGTAAGTTGTAGTTAATATTTTACAAGTATCATAATGACAAATCATGCATGGTTCCCAACAAATTGAGAAGAGAAACAATTTAGAAGTATGGAAATATATCTCTGGTACTACGTACCTATGAAACTCAACCATTCATTATTTTTTTCCAAAAAAATCAGAGTAAGAGAAAATTGAGCTGTATCTCTTGTTCTATTTCTATGTGAACAGAGTCAATCAATCACATTATATATTCAAATAAGTCCAATCTTTTTCCCTTTCCTAAACTCAAGCCAGCATATATATTATTATTATTATTATTTTCCACAGAACCTGGGGTGCAATTATTAGGGGAAGAATAAGAACCCTGCACACGACATTTGACTAGTATAATATAACTAATTGACTGATCACGCATCCTTAGATGCCCACTAGGCATGGAAAAAGCTACACCCAGATTTTTTAAAAAAAAAGCAATGGTATGAAAGGAGGTTTAAGTAATTATTGAATAAACATGTCATGATCTGAAAGTTAAATTACCCCTGGAATCTTTTCATTTTAAACAAAAGAAAAAGTACAGGCTTGTCTCATGCAGTGAATTACTTAAAAGTGTCATCTGCCATCAAACAAGCTCCTCAATAGTAGTTAGTTTGCACCCAGATAGCATTAGCACTACAAAACATACAATGATCTGGGTACAATAATCTGGGGTAGGGACTAAGCATGGGCATCAATTAAAATGCATGTACAACTCAATTGTAGTTATTTCATATTATATAATTTCCATCCATTATCCACCAAAAAAAAAAAAGCACTAGTCACTAGGAATAGAACAAAAGAACCAAAACATAAACATATGGCATTGACAAGGAGGTGATTAAAGTCTATCATCAGGTCTATCCATCCAACAAAAAAAAATTGTGAAAATGTAACGGCAAAAGCTCTACAATTTGGAACAAGTAAAAATATACACAAGTGGAAGTGGCTAGACTGACCCAACTCTTCTACTGCTAAACACCTCACAAAGATGACAACAATATTCAATGTGGGCCAAAGGAAATTGAGGTCAAAGATCCAAGCGTGCACTATTTCTATTTGGCACTATTTCTGATGCATCTGTCTATTAAAATAAAACCCTTGACATAAGAAGGAAACGTACCGAGGAGAATAACAAAGCAGATAAACTCTCAAGCTAGCATCGATCAGGAAATAGTTAATATTGTATGCATAGTTACGAGGAACACTTCACAGGTCGTTAGTCCCGGAACACGGGTCGCTAATATTTACACAAATTTAGTCTAGTTTTGACTTTGGAATGCGGATCGAAGGCGTAGCGCAGCGTTCCCGGTAACTATGAATGTATGCATAGTACAATCTTATACAGACACTTCATCCCACCTAGCACTAGGTCATGCCAAGGGAGCTAGAGCCAAATCTGCCTACTAATAAGTCCTCAAAAATACTCAAGCAACCTTTTTCGACTTTTCACCCACTAGCTTACAATTTTGCTTGCATGTCATGTACAAATTCTGATGTCATAAGAATCATATGCAAATAATGAAACTCTTTTACACGATATATGCCAAATCATATTTTGTGTGTGAACCGAATCAAAGAGACCATCAACTAGATAAGTCTAAATGGATACATCCAGTCTCTAATCTTTTCTTCCCTTTCCCACCTCAAAGGCTGACTTGAAAAAAGTAAATATACAGTAAATATTTCCAAGTAATCTTATCTGCATCATATATAATTGGATATAAAAAAAATGATTCTTTCTATTAAAGAATTTGATAATTGAATGATTACGAATCATTAGATTCCCATTCAGCGAAGGACACCCGGATTAATATACTAAATGGGCAGAAGCCGCAGAAGCCACTTAAAGAAATTAGTAAAGAAAGATGTCATTGATCAAAGGTTGACTGAAATCAACTCAACCGGAGAAAAGTGAAGGAAATCACTAGTGTTTAAGTAATTTTTCAATATCCTTCAGGACCATTCTTTGAAAAGCGTCAATCTGTCTAATATTGATGCAGTACTCTGTGTTGATCAATATCAATGGTTTCAGACATTCAGTACTTTGTTTTAATCAATGGGAATATTCAGTTTTTGGAAAAGAGCCAAGGACTACTTGGAAAAGTTATCCCTAGAAAGCACAAAAATGAGTATCAGCAAATATCCCAGGAAAGGAAAAAAATCAGAGAGAAAAGGAATGATATCACCGAAACAGACTACCCAAAAATAAGCAATTTAGATCTGCAAATTCGCAGAATTATTTGGTAGGGATTGTAAGAAGGATGAGTAGTTGAATGGTAGAAACACAGATCAGACGACGAAATGAAAAACTGAATTGGTGAGTAGATCATGCATGGCGGGGGAGGATGCAGAAAATTGAAACATAACTCGATGAAAACATAAACAAAAAGTGGAATCTGGGAAATACCTGAAGAATCGGGAGTGTAGGACGTAGAAGAATGAGATTCCGATGAGATAATCCGATTGAGAGAAGAGAGAGAGAGAGAGAGAGAGAGAGAGAGAGAGAGAGAGGAGAGTGAAGAAATTGATTTAGGAGAGCAACGTTTATATATAGAAGTGGAGTAGAATAAGGAATGATGAATGGGATACTACTGATGTTGTAAAATGTGGGCACACCACACCACACCCCACCCCACTTTAATTTCTATTTCTCCGACTCCGGGTTGTGTGCTAATTATTTGTCAACGTACTTCTTGGGTCTCTAAAACTCATTCATTGTCATTGGTCTTACCTTTCAAAATTATAATTGGTCCAAAATTAAAACAAAAGGGTTTCCAAATTATACTCTAGTAACCTCAATAGTGTCTGTCACACACTTATGCTATCTCATAACTAAATTTAAGTGCTAATATGTGATAAAATGATAATGAAATTAGATTGTCGGATATTTCAATGGTGAGAATGAGATGAGTTTGATGGTGAGTTTAACACACAAATCTATGTAATATATAAAGCCAAATGGGCTTATGGTGCGCAAATTTCACTTTCCCATTTTACCCTTTGTCATTGATAAATTATAAGGATAGAATAGTAATTAGAATGTTTTTTATTTGCACCAAAATAATTATTAAAAGAAATTGTTACAATCAAGATTTGAACCTCTAATGTAAAGGAAAATCTTCCAATTTCTATACCAATAGACCACCATATTTTAAGTTAGTATTTTTTTATATATGTTTTCTATTTCCCTCTATCACATTGGAACCGTCATTTACTTCATTTTACTTTTTTTGGGTTTCTATTTACCCTAATTTACATTATATTATTATTTTTTAATTTCTTTTAGGTTTTTTCTCTTACATAATTTTATTTTTTGATGTTTTGTGCAAAGTATAATATTAACTTTAATCGTCTTTGTTTCTTTAGAAAAGATTCAATTTCATTTAACGATTGTCATTACATATCAGAGTTTGAGTATTACTGATAATCTTTTCGTTCCTTTATTTTATTATGTTGTCTTATAAGACAAGATTCTTACTTAAGTAAGAAATATTTGCTTTATCATAACTTTATTCTAAGTTGCATAATTGCACTCATTTAACAATCAGTAAATCCAATGCGACAAATAAATAATAGAAACGTAATGATCTGTTAAGGTATTCGATAATAGCTGCCACATAGAAATTAAAATCATATTAAAGTAAAATAAATAAATAAACTATCATGAGGAAGATCATATCTATAATGCATAAATGTTCATATTGAGAGTAAACGAACAATAATGAATAATATTGCTTCCGTCTCACACTCTCACTATATTTTTATTGTGAATATGTTCGCTCCAACTTATTTTGACTGAGCTTGTTACAAGTTAAACTTATCTAAACTTATTATATTGAACCAACTTGAACTTAGCGGTTTGATCTTATTTGAATTCATTTGAAATAGTTGTTTTTGAAAATTTATCTTGAACTTATTTAACTTATTTTTAGAAACAACTGAAAGGAAGATAATTTTAACTGCACTGACTCGCCAATATCCATCATGAGCCAAAGTCGAATTATTATTGAGGATTTTTATTTTTAAGCAAAACAAGTTTTGATTCGCACGCGGCACGCGTGCATCGATTTTTAAATTTATTTATTTTGTGTGTGTATATATATACACACAAAAATAAATAAATATAACAATCAATGCACGCAATGCGTGTGAATCAAAACTTGTATTATTAAATAAAGAGATCAATTTTGACTCGTTTACTTTTTTTTAATTAATGGGTCAAGCCCATGCTCATCATTGGAAAACTAGCTAAATAAATAGATCAATTTTTACTATCTTGATAGGAATCAGCGGATTCTACCTCATCCAATTAGTCAAACTCAATCTCACTATTACAAGTGCTCTTATACTCCGTTTCAAACTAATTTTCGACTAATAAATATTATATGGTTTTTAATGTTATTTTTTATTGAGAATTTTCTATAATATATTTTATTAAAAAATATAATGTGATATTTTATGATAGTATTTTTTGTTATAAATTTAATTATAGTACTTTTATATAATGGAATATGGTATATATTGAGAAATTAATGCTCAAAATTTTTAAAGTTTGTCTGACACATAAATCAACGTGACAATTAGTATGGAACAGATGGAGTATTTAATCTTTCAAAAAGTATTCATATTAAGGATGGGCAAAAGTATTGGGTATCCAATTTCGGTCCTAGTCATGAATGAGACTTGGTCTTATTGAAATTCGGGCTTTATGAATGACTATGCTTATCAGGTCTTAATGGCTAACAGGGTTTAACCTAAAGTTTAGTTACCTATATAAGACAAGACTAATTAGGTCTTAACAGCTAATTAGGTTAAACATACAAACGTATGTGATAATCTTTAGTCTCCCTTCTTGTAGTCTCTCTCTAATTTTCCACATCTAACAATTCATTTATGTGCTAGGTATTTAGGGTGTGAAGCCACCAATGCATCTAGTAGCTATCAGGAACTACTCAAATTGTTTATGGGCAATATATGTCCCAAAATTGTGATCTTGATAATGTGCGTGGACTCAATACTTCGTAGGACTTGACACAAGGTGTTAATTTGTACATGAGCGTGTATTGTTGCAATAGAATATTAAGGGTTTGTTATTTTAAGACATTTGTGAACCTATCTATGCACTAAGCCTAGCAAAAATTCGAGTCTGGGTCATTCCGAGTTCGATCAAATTAGTCATTCGGTCAAAAACCTATTACCTGGATTCTGTTCGATAAACAATTTGGACATTGAGACCACACCCGGATGTCCGGTTTGTATGTATAGGCAAGGTCATACTTTTGGTGTTGGAATGATCGAACCTTGTCCAATTATATGATGCCTGAATTGTCTAATGTTCGGATTGTATATAAAGATAATTAAAGTCAACTCAAGTTCGCTCATAAACCGAGTCGGACATAGTCCAATTGTTCAAAACGAACGAACCCCAAATTTCCCTCAAAATTCGACAACCTGAACCCGGTTTTCCATACCCGGACTCATCTCGATTTTAAACTGGATTATGATTGATTGACTGATTTTTAAATTTGGACGAACTTTTCGTTATCATAACAGGTTTTTTTCGGGTCAAACAAAATTAGGTTGTTGGGTAGGTCAAAATGTTGCCAACCCTAGCTTGCACCAACCTCCATCAATCTGCACCAATCAGCTTTAATCTGGACTCACTTGCACCTACCTGCACTCACCCATGGTTAGTTTAAAAATTAATTATATTCATAAATTTTAAAATTTTATATTTATATCTCAATAAGTTCACTTTTTACACACTTTAAAGAATTAAAAAATTCTTGTAAGTTTATAAATTAAAAATAATTTAATATGATTATTTCACTATAATATAATATATTTTGGGGTATTGGACAATCATGTATTGTACTATTTTTTTGGAGCCTAATACAATGTAATATAGAGATGAGTGACGTCTGTGCATTGAGAACGAGTTACAATGACAATGGCTCATCAGAAATTCTCCATGTCAATCAAAGGGAAATCATTTGACAAGTTTTTCGAAGGTTTAGCTGAATCTATGCTAAGTAACCCCAAAACTCATGGGTTTAACTTAAGTCTGACTTTTAAAAAAATAAAGAAAGAGGAAATGACTTAAGCCAAACATGTGGATTTTAGGGTTACTCGACATAGATTTCAAAAACTTGCCAAATGATTTTCCTTCGATTGACACTGAAGATCTCTGATGACTCATTGTCACCGGAAGTCGGGAACTCATTCTCAATGCACATGCGCCACCTACCCCCATATTACAATGTATTAGAGTTCAAAACAATAATGCAGTACATGATTGTCCGATACCTCCAAAGTATAGTTATATTATAGTCCAATTTAATATATTAACAAACATCAATGTATTGGGAACTAGGTGTTCATGATTTGTAAGCTCCCCAATCTAGAATAAATAGTTAAGCTTAAATTCAAATTTCTATGTTTCCATTTCAATTTGAATTCAAGTAAATTTTATATATTTAAAATTCATTTATATGACTAGGAAAATATTATTTGACTAATTCCGCATATTCAAACACTATTGGATATTTAGCTCTATATACAGATAGAGGAATGTGCTACCATATTTAAGATTTTGAAAAACGTAGACCAACTCGTAATAAAGAAATCTTCACTTTTTATCACTTTCACTTAAAATAACGATTGAGAGGACAATTAGAGTGTTAAGCACTTGGAAGATATTGAAGAACAGAAAACACTTGGGTAGAAGGCTTGAAGAATGACCTCGATTCTCTCCACAGCTATGTCATTGGAGAAGGGGGGGGGTTGTGATCCCAAGACACACCTTTATAACATGGGTCTTCCTTTATGGTATGCTCCCGATACAAGAAAAAAAGGTATATCGAGCAATGGAGGGGAGAGACTCTGCCACATATTTGTAATTGACAATCTAAAAGTCATCACATTTGAAGAATCTCAACGCTGCTCTGAGGACCTCAGCATATCCAGCAGTGAGGACCTCCAGTCTCGGCAGCAGTATCAACTTAAAGATTTTGTTTGAAAGATCTCAGTCAAAATTAAATCAGGGAAGTTATCCATATTCTATATCTATTTTATTCCTTCCAATTCTGCGTTCATATTGTAATAAGATTATATCTCTTTTTCAGGAAAGGAAAGAAATCGCTTGGAATTGGATAACATGAAAAGATTGAAGATTGACTCAAGCAATGAAATAATCTTCAATCAAGGAAGTAGAACGTTGCTGCCCATAGGGGTGTGCACCGTTCCAAACCCGGACCGGACCGAATTAGCTCGACCCGGAGACTGAATTTTAACTAAACAATAGACTGAGACCGGTCCGGTTTCACCTTAGACTCGGACCGGACCGAGAAAACGGGCGACCTGACCCGATCCGGACCGATTGGACCATTTTCTTTATGTATCAAATAACTTTTAGTTAGAATAGTCAAATTCTTAACTAACTAGTAGCTGCCACCTTGATTAGGGAATTAGTGTTTAATTAAACTCCTTAGTACTAGTCCGCATAATTAGTTTACTGTCAGAAATTCCATAATACATTAGTAACAAATTAATATAAACTACTTTTTTATAAAAAAAAAAAAATTTGGTGGTGGCTGCCATCGATTAGAAAATTTGTGTTGAAGATTAATTTGCTTAAACTTCAACGCCTTTTATAATTAGCCACATTGATTAGGAATGTCATTTCCATAAGTTGAAATTTAGAAAATTAATTGTAATAATATCATGGATCACTACTAAAAACTTGCCATATTGCGATGGATTTTATCAAAGTCTGTCGCAATTTCTTCGCAATATGGCAAGTTTTTAGTAATGAATGTTTTATATTTACTAGTACATAGTAATGGTCTATAACTAGGAAATTTTTATTTTTGAAAGGATCTTATGCGTTGATTCAAAGGCAACTAGGCGATAATAATTATGTTTAATTATGGTGAGTGTATAATTTGAAAAATGTAAAAAAATAACTATATTTATGGACAAAATATCTATTGGATTTGATTTTAGTGAAATTATATATATGTAGAAAAGTATAAACCGGATTAACCGGTCCAACCCGGGTTTTTGGAGTTTAGACCGGGACCGACCCGGAAACCCAAAATTATAAAAATTATGAACCGGAGACCGGACCGAACATAACCGGATTGGTCCGGGCCATGTCCGATCCGGTTTGGGTCACGGGTTTTTTTCGGCCCGGACCAGAATATGCACACCCCTAGCTGTCCAAGCATAAATACAACCAGAACTTCATGAGAGGATTAAGGATTTCCAAGCAAGAAAATTGATTGTAAGAATTTTGGCTAGAAAATTCTGAGTTGTAGGAATATTGTGAGAAAATATTCTGAGTCGTAGCCACTGGGAAGTAGTTGTGAGTTTGTAGCCAATGAGTGAAACCTGGTGAGGGTCTCAAGGGCTGTGTTTCTAGAGTGAGAGAGTGTTCTCGTTTTAGGAGTGTTAATTTCTTTAATCGCCTAATCTGTGAGGCCTCTTCATAAGCTCGAATAAAGCCTCATTAGAAAGGCTCCACTGACAGAACCTCTTCCTAAGAGTTCTGCCCCTTTAAGCAACGTTGAGGACTTCACAATCCTTGATCTTGCTGAGTTTGTAACCTCCTCTCTTTCCTTGCACTTTAAGATTATCAATAAAGAAGTATTATTCAGTTATAAAAGTGCTATTAACGTCATTGTGTTGATTAAGTGCAGAAAGTCTTATACAACCCTATTCACCCCCCTTAGGGTTATTTCAACATTTATTCGTGGATTGTGCCCTCAATACCGAGGTAAGGCACCTCTTGGGGACCTATGTTACTACTCCTACTGATAGCGTGGAATAGTGGACCCATAACATCCTGAAGCGTGGGGGGCCAACAAAAAGAAGCAACTAACAAGGGCTATTTTCTACGTCTATATCTGCCATATTTGGAAAGCAAGGAATCATCTAGCACATAATGATATTTGCCCAATTGCAACTAGGCTGAACAAGGCGATTATGGAAGATGTTCAAATCAGAAGTCACTCGATTTGACGAAATAGAAAAAACTACACTAGAATAGTTCAGATTATCATAAATAGGTAGTTGGTTTGGGCTCTGGTCCCACTGTATATACACTTCTGTTCCAATATAGTTCGTTATAACTTTTTGGGTAATTTACCATGAAGGACGGCCCACTGAGCATATTGACCCTTTAGTCTGCTCAGGACCATGAAGTCCTTATTTTTATTAATTAGTAGGGCCATTCTCAGCTGATTCACCACTCACCCACCTCCCTCATTCTCTCTCTTCAAAACAGGGGATGACAAAATGGGAAAACAGGGGAAGTTGAAGCTTCTCGACGCTCTTATGCTGTACTACCAAACCCATAAACTCCAGTGCTTTAATTTACTACCTGAATCAACTGTTGTAACTACAAAAAGAACAGATTTTATGCTTCCAAAACAACCATTCATGTCCTAAGACAACACCCATCTTGGTAAGCTCAATGTTTTTGCTGTTTTTGACAACAACAGCAACAGCAACAACGACAACAACAACAACAACCCAGAAAAAGGGAAGGTAGATAAGAATACCTTGGTAAGAAGAAGTTTTGAGAAGCCTCTCAATGGGTTTTCTATCAATCAAACTATCATCAACAGCAAGAACATGAAGTTGGGGCTCAGCTGCCATACCCATTTTGAGCAACCAACAACAAATCAAACAACTTCCCTACCCAGATGCAAAAGTTGCCCAAATCCCAAGTTTTTTTTCTCAGTGTTTTTCTCTTTCTATCTCTAGGATATGCTCCTCATTACTACTACTCTTCTTCTTCTTTTTCTTCTTTTTAGTGGAGGTGGGTTTGATGGGTATTGAAATGTGGGGGAGAGAAGAAAAGAAAAGAAATGGGGTATGAGAGCAGTTTGCTGTTGATATATAAAAAAAAATACAAATCCCAGAAAGTAAGATCAGACCAGATTTAGTACCGACGGTGATGTTGGGTGTCGGGTAGCAGGTGCGAAATAGAGCAAGGAGCAGGGGGTTTTCGGTGGTGGTTCTTGGGCGCCGACGGTGTGGTGGTCGGAAAAGGTGGAGGTGGTGGTTGCCGGTAAATGCGGGTGGAAGGAGGTGGTGGCTCTGCTGGGAGTTTAGAAGCTGGAGGGTCTCTGGTTTTCATCAAGTGGGTAAGCTTGATTCTGGAGCTAGGCTTGTCCCAAAGTTGGACTCTAAGGCCATTTTGAAAGTGGGCTCAAGAGGGTATGAATGAGACGGTTGGTTCCAAGGGTGATGGTGGCGAATTGACCAGGATACATGGTCACCGTTACAATGGCAAGAAATCGAAGAAGAAGAAGCCCAAACCCCATCAAAATCCAAACTTTCCATCACTGGGTTTCTAACTTGGTACGCCATGAGTGTTGGGGTTGGCATTGTGAGGGATGCCATGAAAGAGAGATTCGAAGGTGGGAGGCGGTGGCGGTGGCGATGGCGGCGGCGGCGGCGGCAGCTGAGGCGGAGGACGTGCTCCCTTTCACCTTATCCTGTTTTTGTAGAGAGAGAAAATGAGGGAAATTGTGGGTGATGAGTCAGCGCATGGGCCCCACTGCTAATTATAAATTTGGATTACACTGTCCTCCACATCCGTTTAGGTTAATAAGCCTTCTGGGCCATCCTTTATAGGAAATTACCCTAACTTTTTTTTGCAAGTACACACACACACACACACACACAGATAGATACATACATATATATACATGCAGGTCCGACCCTGATATTTTCGGGGCCCTAGGCAATATA
Source organism: Portulaca oleracea (assembly GCA_029582165.1). Classification (NCBI taxonomy): domain Eukaryota; kingdom Viridiplantae; phylum Streptophyta; class Magnoliopsida; order Caryophyllales; family Portulacaceae; genus Portulaca; species Portulaca oleracea. The sequence goes on along the minus strand of CM055883.1, from coordinate 13,393,346 downwards.
TAGACCAATTTTTAGACCGGGGCCCTTTTAAAAAAAATGTGTTACATTTGACAATACCAAAAAAGTGTCAAACAGTATCGGTTAATAAGGTGAATATAATAATTTAAGATAATAAATTAACTAAATTCACTGCCACTAATTGAATATTTTGAAATGAAGATATAGTATATATAAACTATGACAAGAGCGACGTATAAAGATGGTAATAAATACCAAATTAGAATAACATTTAGGAAATTAGGCTATGGAAGCCACACATAATTTACATAATAATAGAAGATCGAGTTTTTGGTTATAAGAGAAATAATAACGGTCTAAAACTAAAGAAAGGGTCGAATTGAAGATATCTTATTCTGATTAGACGGGATTAGTCGTCAAAGTCAATTGGCTTTCACATGCTATGTATTTTTCTTTTGATAAATTAATCTCCTCAATATTCTAATGACTAATTATTATTGCAATTTCATCTACTTACTCAAACTTACTATGAAAGCCAAAATTTACAATGAATCAATTAATTAATATGTCTTTCACGATTTCACTCTTGTACTTGCCCAATATTTACAAGCAAAAAACTTGCTAGGTTAAAATATACATATTCAATCAAAAGTTAATCAATTAACGATTTAATAGGTTGATTCAGTTCCTCGGTTGCTCCTATAATAACCAAAATTTACCATGAAAAAGTCAAGAAACTAACTATCAATTCAACTCTCAGCAAATGAAGATCAAGTTTTCCTTCCCTCTTGCCTTTTCCTTTCCTTGCATAATCTCACGAGCAACTCTCTACAAGCAAGACTTCCCAAATGTTTGTCTTTTCCTTTCCTTGCGTTGCTTCCATTTTTTGTGTGGTCTCATGAATTCATGTGTTTCTCCACATAGGCATGCTCTGCTTTCTTTGGTGCCTTCAAAATCTACATCCTCTGTTTTTCTACCTGGGATTCTTCATCTTCAACTTCTTGTTCTTGGGCAGGCATCAGTTGCTCACTTGAAGAAGGGTTATTTCTGTTTCCCTGACAAGCATTTTTCATAACCTCTCTTCTGTCCCTCCTCAGATAGAGAAACAATAATCTTTTGGGTGAATCCCATTAGAACAAGGTCAACTCTCATCCCTGTAGTTTAGGGTTATTTCAATGGATTGGCCAGGTTAACTTCCGATTCAGTTATGTGGAAATTTCAACGGAATTAACCCTAATTTCAATTTAGGCGGAAGACGAGAAGGGCAAAGGCATGTGTCACTAAATCGGTTAGGGTGAGCAGTGGGCCGTGGGCCCATTGAGTATATGGTAGTAAGACCATTTTTACGGAATGCAGAATGCGATTTCTCACAGACAGTAGATAGTGAGGCCCTGTAAAATTTTCGGTTGGGCCATTGGGGCCCCTAGAAACCAAAGCAAAATTTTTTAAAACCCCTGGGCCCTGGGCGGTCGCCCCTTGGGCCTACCCCCAGGGCAGGGCCTATATACATGAGCATCTTATAATTTCATTATGTGATCATGTAAAACTTAAGAGTGAACCTTTCTTAGTTATGTTAAAGTTCAAGTAAGTATGTAGCGAATTAATTAAAAAGTATGTTATAATTTTATTACGTTAGTGTCACATTTATATAATTTTGTGAGCATGTATAAATTAGTATCTTTGTAATTTAACTACTTAAACATGTTATTTTCCATTCTTAAAATGTGAGCATATTATAATTTAGTTATGGATGTAAAAATTAGTGTGTTAGTAAAGTTATTTTGTGCAGCAAGTTATAATTTAGTTATGGACATTCTTTAAGTTTATTATTTGAAAACTTTTCATAAACATAATATGAGTCACAAAACACCTTAAAACCCAAACAACTCTCAAGCCTCTTCCAAAACTCGCATTACTCCCAATTGTTCTCCCACACCCTAACACACTTTCAAACTTCCTCTCAAAATCAATCCTACTCTCAAACTTCCTCCCAAAATCTACACTCCTCTCAAACTTTCCCCTCAATACCAACAAATCCCTATAGCTATCGCCCGCAATTGTGCCCCTCGACGTGGTCGCAACAAAGATGAAGTCAACTATATATATATATATATATTGGAAAAAGATTATTATTCCAAAAGACAAAACCAATTTACAAAGTAACTGGACATACCCAGTAGCCAGACATGCCCAAAGATTCTAAACTGCACCAAAATACATCGAAGCAAGATACATCAAAGAGGCGAAAAGCATTAAGCCAATCAAAAACGAACATCATTACAAATAACTTGGATCAAGATCACATCACAAGGGGACCTATCTTGATGCAAACGTAGATTTCTCTCATGCCAAAACCAAAGCAGAGAAAATCAAAGCAGACTTCTTCCTCTGTTTACAACCATTGCTAAGCAACCAATCTCTCCAATTTCCAACCTCATGCCAGAAAGGTGAAAGTTCGAAAACACAGAAAGAGCAATATTGATGGAAAGAGGGCATTCAAAGAAGATATGATCATTTGACTCCCAATTCTTACCACATAAAGCACAACAGTTAACCCACTGAACACCAAATAACTGCAGTCTGTCTTGGGTTGTCAATCTTCTATTCATAAGCATCCAGAAAGTGAAGCCAAATTTAGGTATGCTCCATTTGTGCCAAATAAGAGAGTGTCAGGGAACAATCTCTTTATGAGATTTTAAAGAGTCATAACCTTTATGGATTCGGTACTTGTCATTCGCTTCTTTCAAACACTTGAATAAAGGTTCAAGATCATCACAGATTTTCAATAATCTCTTCCAGTACCAACTCACATTTTGCTTGACTTCACAGTTCCAGATATCTTGCTTTTTGATATATATATATATATATATATATATATATATATATATATATATATAGGTTATATATATATATAGGGGGGGGGGGGGAGAGAGAGAGAGAGAGAGAGAGAGAGAGAGAGAGAGAGAGAGAGAGAGAGAGAGAGAGAGAGAGAGAGAGAGAGAGAGGATTATTGGATAATAATAATACCAACTTTGAGGGTATTGGCTGATAATAATACGAACAATTTTGTTGAACACTAGCAGTACCGACTATGGACCTATTTTCCACTAATAGTACGTCGTCGAGCTGGTAAGTGTTTGACTCGATGAAAAGATGGAGGCCGGAGCAAGTGGAAAAAATGTTGATTGTCAGTCATTTTTGTCAATTAAGCACCAATATTGACCAATTTAGCTAAAAACAATTAAAGTTTTATTTTTACATTATTGTTTTATTGAGTTGGTTAATGTTGCTTAGTGGCGAAAAAATGTGGTAGTTAACGTTTTTTCAACTTGTTGCACTATTACATATCATCTTTCTCCTAAGTCAGAAACCCACTAACTCAGTGTTGTGCTATTACTGGAAAATAGGTCAATAGTTGGTACTACTAGTGTCCAACAAAATTGTTAGTATTATTATCAGCCAATCCCCCCAAAATTGGTATTATTGTTATCCAATAACCCATATATATATATATATATATATATATATATATATATATATATATATATATATTCCCATATATATATATATATATATATATATTCCCATATATATAGGAAAATTGGATTACAATAATCTCATATTTTGCAAATTGGATGACGATAATCTCTACTTTCAGTTTGTATTCTGGTTGTCAAAAAAAAATGGATTGTAGTGGGCCATCATCGAGAATATGCCCTCAATATCATAGATTTTGTGTCGCATTTGATTCAAAACTTTGCATAACACTTTACCATGATTTTTAATTAATTTACGGCGTTTCTCCCAATTTTTTTCAATTTTTTTTTCATTTTTTTACTATTTTTTTCACTTTTATTCCATTTAGAAAATCATAATAATTACTCGGAGTCTCAAAAAAATAATTTAAAAATATTTTAGAAACTACAATTCATTACCTTTCTAGAAGCAGGAACGAAGAAAATAAAAACAATATGGGGTAGGAATGAAAAAATTAAAAAGAATGTGGAGATGGATTTGGTACCACTACAATACAATTTTATTTATTTTTTGGACCACCAGAATCCAATTTTCCTATATATATATATATAGGAAAATTGGATTCTGATAATCCCTACTTTTGCAAATTGGATGACGGTGGTCCCTACTTTCACTTTGTATTCTGGTGGTCCAAAAAAAAATATATAATTGGATTTGAGTGGGACGCTGTCGAGTTGAGTGGTGGTGACTCGGTGGTTTTCTGACATGACACATTGGCCATGTGTTTGACCGGGTTGACTTTAATGTGCCATGTTAGAAGACCACCGAGTCACCACCACTCAACTCGACGTCATCCCACTCAAATCCAATTATATTTTGTTTTGGACCACCAGAATACAAAGTGAAAGTATGAACCACCATCATCCAATTAGCAAAAGTAGGGATTATTAGAATCCAATTTTCCTATATATACATATATATATATATATATATAAATATATATATATATATATATATAAATATATATATATATATTGGGCATTTCCCAAGCGGCTTTTATAGAGGGCAGATCTATTCTTCACAATATTCTAATAGTCGAAGACTTGGTAAGGTTCTTTAATCGGAAAGGGCTTCGCCAAGTTGTTTATTGAAGGTAGACATTCAGAAGGCGTATGACACAGTGGACTGGGATTTTATGAGGAACCTCCTACTTGCTTTAAATTTTCCTTGGAAGCTTGTGGATCTTATTATGATTTGTATGATTGTATCTCTTCTGCGAATTTTTCTGTTGGTTTCAATGGCTCATCCTATGGCTTCTTCAAAATTGGACGGAGATTGAGGCAAGAAGATCCAATCTCTCCTCTATTATTCATCTTGGTCATGGATTATTTTGACAGAACATGTAACGCCCCCAGGTTACTAACCACAGGATTAAGCTAATGATACACCTAACCCAATGATTAGCAGCGGATAAACACCTGGGAGTATTACCGCCGTCCACAGAGGTGGACAAGGCTAAGACTAAACCCAACAACAACCAAAACATAACCTAACTGCGAACCTGCATCATCAAGACATAACTTAACCTAAACCACCTCAAAACAACATAACACAACCAATAAAATTTATACAGCCAAAATATCACAAATTTCTCTTAAATGTCATAAAGGGTCTTTAACCACCTTCAATCTCCTTAAGAAGCTCTAGGGTTTCGTCCTTCCGAGGCTTTTCCTTCTCCTTTGCTGAGATTCCTAAAACGAAAACATAAAACTTCGAAAAGTGAGTTAAACTCAGTACGTATACCCCTAACAACGTAAGAATCTTTGCATAATTCGTTTTAGTTGTTTAGCGCGGTTCCAAAACATTAAAAACAATATAAATAACCAACAAACATTAAAAGATGGCATAACTTACACCGCTTGACCATATTTAACTTGTACATGGGAAATGTAACTTAACCTATACTTAAATCACAACTTAAATGAAAATACTTTTGAGTTCTTCCTTGTAAAAGCAACATACATCACCATAGCCTTAGAAACAATATAGCATTAAAGTAACATAACATAGTTTCAAAAGGACTTAAATCATACACGACTTAACATATAACGCACACACAAAGCCATAGCATAAACTTGATCTTAAACCCTTATGAACCAAGACTTAAAAAATTTGGCATGTAAGTCATAAGGCTTTTCTTTAGTTCAAAAAACTTGAGTAACTTAAGAAGCTTTAAACTTGGTTATCCTGATATTATCCTGAAGGTCCCCTACTTGCGATCATCGGCTAAGCCTCCGTATGCGCATACCCGGACCGATCGAGAGATCCGGATGGTGGACAATGTCCTATACTGGCCAGATTGCCATGGGGTGCACTTTAGGCACTATATTTGTATTTTTCCCTGATGTGCACAAGGCACGATTATCCTGGTGTGCCCTATGGCACGATTAAGCATGGGGTGCTCTATAGCACGATTATACACATGGGCGGAGCCTTTATTAAAATCTTTAGAAACTTGGAACCTTGACCTCGGGTTTTTAATAAAACGGGATCTTTATCCACCTTGTAATCATAACTTAAACCCATCCTTTGAATAAAAAATTGTACTTATGAAGAAATTTATTCACGGAATACCGTTAACATCCAAAGAATGGAAATATTGTAAAAGTTTCTCAGATAGAGGGTACGTAATATAGACACTTAGAAATAACTGTAAAACTATCATGATAAAACGACCTTAAATATTTAGGAATCCATGAGAACTTGTATATAATTTGCACATAACTCATGATACTTTACATATAAACATGAATAATAGAATATAAATTTAGAACTTAACATAAAGGATTAATTCATAATATTACGCATAGGAGGTAAGGCAATATAGGTACCTGAAGACTTCAGAACACGTACGTGACGAGTAGGGACTTGAACGGTGGTGCAACGATCTTCTTGAAGGGACTTAAAAGAAAATAAATCATGAATTAGGTCCTAACTTAGGTAGTATCATGTATGAATAACTTAATGAATTTTTCTAGGAATATTTATAATGAACTCGATTTCTAAGGCGTACTCGTAAGGTCATGTCTTATCCCACAAATGTCGGATCATGGCATAAGAGAACTTTTTGGAAAGCTTAGAACATACACTCCAACTTTGTAGTTGACCATGAAAGCTAGAAACGTGGTTAAGGTGGATAAAAACTAACATCTTTACAAGCTGTCCAGAATAATAACCATTAAACTTCAATTATTTTGAAAATCGTAACTCGAGCTTTACTTATCGGTTCTGAACAGGTAAGCTGTCTATGGAAAGCTCGTAATGCGTACTTCAACTTTCATTTTAACCACAAGTTGATTTGAGCATGGGAAAGGGTCGGATTTTTGCCCAGAATACAGGCAGTCACAATAATGTAGTTCCTGGAGAAACTTAGATTTTCGTCCTTCAATTAGAAGCTCATAACTCTCTCTCCCGATATCCTATGGATGCATACCATACCACTATGGAAAGCTTAGAATGTCCTCTAAAATTTCTATGTTCAACCATTAAACCATAGAAACTTCCAACCATCCGGAAAAACAGTCATCTTTAAGCTGACGTCAGAACTCTCAGTTTTGTGCGGTTTTACAAATTTGACCATAACTCCTAATATACTTAACGAAACGACGAACCGTAAAAACCGGGTTTTAGCTAACACTTTAAGCTACCTATTCCTGCCATAAAATAGCCCAAAATCACATTCCTCATTTTCTAGAAAATCCAATTTCCAACCAAATTGCACCCTCTCTTGAAATTCATTAACATGCACACTCAAACCTTTGTAATTTAGCCTACATCCTTCTTGAAACATAATCTAAAACTCATAATTACAATATTCAGACTTAAAAGACCCATAAAATCACCACTTAAATCCATTTTAATTGCATGCAACACCACTACATACTCTATTTCAACAATTCATCACCAAACTCAACATACACCACCACAAAACTTTCATTCTTATCAATCTACCGTTAATCTATAAACATGCACTTGAATCTAACCAATTTCCTTACTTTCACCGAGGATTTCTCCTTCCAATTCACATGAATGCCCATTATTTGCAATGAATTCACAAAGAAAACATTAAGGTAACAAGAACTTCAACATACTTACTAAATTCCTCTCTTTGAATTATTCCACACTGATCTTTACTTGAAAACTTTAACACTCTTGCTTTGATTCTGGAAAAACATAATAATACAAGAGAAAAAAAACTTAGAATACCATTTGATTCATCTTAAAAGAAAAAGAAAGAAGAAAGGAGTGATATACCACTTGAAAATGGGAGGAAGAAGAAGGGATGACATGATGGTGAGGTGGTGGTGCGTCACTGGCCAGGAATCCGGTGGCGGGCCACAGGCGATGAGCAGAGGAGGTAGGGGGTCATGGTGAGAGAGGGAGCAAGTGTTTGAGTTTTATGAGTGAATGAGCAAGAATATTACTCCCTCCTTACTAATATGTACCTATATATATCTTCCATCAAAATAATAAGGCCCAACATCTAAGCTCCCTCCTCTTTCTTCTTGGGCTGGTCGGTCACTTGGCCCAATTGACTCAAAATTTGTCAATTTTATTTCCTCTTCATTTATACATACCCCCAAATTCCTAAATTACCTAAGTTTATTAAACCATAAAAATAACACCGGTAACCCAACTAAAAAAAAAACATTCATACACCTCCATGAGAGTTCTCATAATTACATCCTAAATTGGCTTGGATAAAGGAGGACCCGATATATCCGTCTCGGGAAAAGAATTCGTAAATGTTTTTTATCACCAAAAAAAAAAATCGGAGGAGATTCAACCATAAAAGAAATTTAGAACTGAATCATGGATGATTGTTGCACTGTTCAAGTCCTGCAAAACACACACTTAGTTAGGAAAATAAAAATTTTGGAACACGCGCTTTAATTATTCGTGATTTATCGTTAACCTTGATTATTTACACTAATAAGTACGTATTAAGGGGATATTTTCTTCGGGTTGTTACTGAACAATAAGGTGTGCAATTAATTCAACAAATTTCAGGTATCACCAATTTTGCTCTCCCCTAAAATTGACACATCTTTGTTTTGCGGATGATCCTCTTATGTTTTTCCAATGGGGATCCAGTGTTTCTATTTTGTTTAGTGCTCTTGAGACATTTTCGGCTGCTATCGGCCTCCATCTAAATAAATCGAAATCAGACATCATTTTTGCAAATGTAAATGCTGCTGACAAAAAACAGATTCTGGAGAGTCTGAATTTTAAGGAGGGTTCTCTTCCTTTTAGATATTTGGGTGTTCCCATAAAACCTCATCGTCTAATTAGACATGATTGTATGGTTTTAATTGAGAAAATGACCAAGAGAATTCATGGATGTGCTGTGAAGAAGCTAACCTATGTGGGCAGACTTGAGCTTATCAACAACATATTAATGTCTCTTCATGCATATTGGTCTCAAATATTCATTATACCAAAGGAGGTCATTACTCACATTGAGAAAATATGTAGGGTTTTTTATGGGGTTCAGATTCTAGAATTCCCCAGTAGCGTGGAGTACATGCTGTTTGTATAAGTGTGAAGGAGGTTTAAACATAAGAGATGCTCAAGCTTGTAATGTTGCAGCACTTGGAAAATTGTTATGGCAGCTGTTGGGTGATAAAAAATCTTTGTGGTTATGCTGGGTACACCACATCTATATGAAGAAATAATCAATTTTGACTTGTGAAGTGAAACAGAATGCCAGTTGGTACTGGCGTAGACTATTAAAAGCAAGAGATATTCTCCTTCCTCTGCTGGAAAAATTGTTATCTGAAGGAAATGAGTACAAGATTAAGCAGGGGTATGGTTTTGTGAAAGAACATGGTCAGAAGGTTTGTTGTCACAACTTAATCTGGAGTAACAATCAGATACCAAAATGTGCTTTCATGACATGATTGGCAGTAAAAGGTAGACTTGTTACTGTGGATAGAATTCAGAAATTTGGGATTCACCTAGCCAACAGGTGTTTCCTTTGTCAAAGGTATGAGGAAACCAATACACACTTGTTTTTTGAATGCAATTTTACTAAGCATATGTGTGAAGAAATTTGGTCCTAGTTTTGGCTCCCTTCCCAACTGGGTTGATTGGTTGAGTCAAAACTGGGAAGCATCAGAGTTTTGTTCCAAGAAGAGGAAAATGGTATTTTCCACCATTATCCATCACATTTGGGGAGAGCGAAACAGAAGGATCCATATGAATCAGTCTCGTGACTCTCCAGTTGTGTGTCTTCTCATCAAATCTGATATAAAATTAAGGCTCTACTAGAGTCTGTTTTGTTCCTAGTGTTTTAAATATTTTGTTTGATATGCTGGTTTGACCTCGGGTTTGGTCTATTGTACGACCCCTCGGGTATGCCCGAGTATCATGTACTCGATTTTGTCAATGATAAATCTTACCGATTTGTCCAATATATATATATATATATATATATATATATATATATATATATATATTATATATCACTACAACAGAATAGGCATGCGGCGACCATTACTATCGGTCGCAATTGGCCTCTATCGGTCGCGGGAGAGGGCGAGCGACCGATATCAGCGACCGATACGTATCGGTCGTTGCATATCCGTCGTTTGTTAAACCGGACGACTGATACATATCGGTCGCCAACTTGCGTCCGATACACCAACCAGCGACTGATACAGTATCGGTCGCAATATGTCGCTCGCAAACTAGCGACCAATACAGTATCCGTCGCCGGGTAACAATCAGTAATAGTGACCATTAATCAGCGACTGATACGTATCGGTTGCAGAATTAATTTTTTTTTTTAAATTAAGGATTGTGATCGACTAGGTTATAATCACGCTGTGTTTGTCGATATGTTCATGAATTATCGGCCGCTGCTATTATTATGTATGAAACTTATGCATAAATGTTCAATATTATATATGTTTAATTATGTTATGTTTGGAACTGACAGGTGGATAAATATGCAGCTGAATATATATATATATAAATAGAAATTGAATTCTAATAATCCCTACTTTTGCAAATTGGATGGCAATAATCCCTACTTTCAATTTATATTATGGTGGTCCAAAAAAAAAAATTGTATTGTAGTGGGACATAATCGAGAGTATACCCTAAATATCATAGATTTTGTGTTGCATTTGATTCAAAACTTTGTATAACACTTTACCACGATTTTTAATGAATTTACAGCATTTCTCCCAATTTTTTTCAATTTGTTTTCAATTTTTTTATGATTTTTTCAATTTTATTCCTTTTAAAAATCATAATAATTGTTCGGAATCTCAAAAAAATAATTTAAAAAATGTTTTTGGAACTACACTTCATTACCTTATCTGGGGGCAGGAACGAAAAAAACAAAAATAATATGGGGTAGGCATGAAAAAATAAAAAAGAATGTGGTGATGGATTTGGTACCACTACAATACAATTTTTTTTTGGACCACTAGAATACAAATTTAAAGTAGGGATTATTGCCATCCAATTTGCAAAAGTAGGGATTATTAGAATCCAATTTCCCTATATATATATATATATATATATATATATATATATATATATATATATATATATATATTCAGCTGCATATTTATCCACCTGTCAGTTCCATACATAACATAATTAAACATATAATATTGAACATTCATGCATAAGTTTCATATATAATCTAAGTTTCATACGTACATACATTAAATATTCATACATATACTAACTTAATAACCGTACATATATATAATAACTAAAAATTCATAAGTTCAAGGTTGGGGAGGGAATTGCGGGGATCCTGATAAGTTTAGATATTGAGACGGGGAAGAAGAACTACCGGCTTGTTGTTGATGTTGGAAAACTTGTGTCAGTTGGCTTTGAATATGTGAGAGGGCAGATGAGTGGGCAGCAAGTTGATCCCGCATAATAGCATCGGCGGACGGAGTTACGCCGGCATGCCTCAAAGAAGAACTACCCTGGGCGGGGAGTGGAGTATCGTAGAACATCGAGGTCGCACTCCCAAGACCATAGACAGCTTGGTCTTTGGGTTTGTACCCCTCTGCTATTTGGAGGTACAACACCCTAGCTACCTGGGAGTTCTCCATTATGCCACACTCCTCACTTTTTTGGCGAAAATTTTCCTGTAAGCATTCATACATAAGTAGCAAACACAATTCAAAACGGGCATAAAACATGCACGGTCGCATGTCGGAGTTCAAATACAATCCAAAACACACATAAAAGTTCAACGGCCACACGACGGAGTTCAAATACAATCCAAACACACATAAAACATGCACAGTCACACACCAGAGTTCAAATTCAATCCAAAACACACGTTAAACATGCACGGCCACACGTCAGAGTGCAAATTCAATCCAAACACAACTTTAAGGTTCAACGGCCACATGCCGGAGTTCAAATACAATCCAAACACACATAAAACATGAACGGCCACACGCCGGAGTTCAAATACAATCCAAAACACACATTAAACAAGCACGGCCACAAGCCGGAGTTCAAATTCAATCCAAAACACACATTAAAAATCAACAATTTAACTACAAAAATAAATTAGGGGACTCACATTGGTGATTGTCGGATATGTTGCATCGGTGGTTGCCGGAGTTGAATGCCCAGTGGTCGCCGGTTTCCGGAGCGTCGGCCGGAATCAGAGTGGTGGGCGGAATCGTAGGTGGTGGGCGGTAGCTTGAGTCGGCAACAACAACGATCGATGGAGACAGAGAGAGAGAGAGCGTCGAGCATATCATGAAAAGCATTCTGGCCGTTGTCATTAAAAGGGGTCGGCGACCGATAGAGAGTAATCGAAATAAATGTTACCGTTGCTTTTATTTATTGCACCCAGCGACCGGTACGGTATCGGTCGCTGGCTTTGCGACCGTTAGCTTCCATTTTGCGACCGATACTGTATCGGTCGCCTAGGTCGGTCACCGCAAGCGTTTCATGTTGTAGTGTGTGTGTATGTGTGTGTATATATATAACTATTTTAAAACATCTCTATTACATAATGTACTTATCGCATGCACATTTTCTTGGCGGTTGTGCTTAGTTGTGTCAAACTTAGATTGAGGTTTGATTTAAAATGGTCATGGTTAGGGGTGGAAACGGTGCGGTGCGGTGCGGTTTCGGTGCGTCGAAGCGGTGCGCCGGATGAAACGGTGCGTGAAAACCATAAACCGGAACAGAACCGAATCACCCGGTTTTTAAAAACCGGTGCACCGGCTTTAACGGTGCGGTTTCACCGGTGAACCGGAACCGCATAAAATTCTATCAAACATAAAAAAATCTCTATTTAATAAAAAAAATTCTTTATTTAATAAAAAAAAAGTGAGAACCAAATTTACTAGCCCTGTAGCCCATAAGCCCAACCCAATAACACACTAACACCTAATGTTCTTTTTTTTTTAACTAGTTAATTTATATTATTTTTGTATTAATTTTTGGGTAGAATTTTTTTTAACCAAAATTTATATATACATGTATTTAATTTTATTAACAGTGCGGTGCCGGTTCCCCGTCGGTGTGAATATCCCAAACCGGAACCGCCCCGTTTAGTATCCGGTTTTTCCGGTGCGGTGCACCGGATTTTCAAACCGGTGCGGTGTGCCCGTTCCCGGTTTTTTTTATCCGGTTTCCAGTTCGATGTGCCGGTTCCGGATTTTTCTTCCACCCCTAGTCATGGTGGTTCTCGGCAGTGGCTGAGTGCCGAAGTGGTGGTGGTGTTGGTGGCGGTTAGACTTGGTGGTGGTGGTGGTGGTGGTTGAGTGGTGGACAAATGAAGAAGAAAAAGAAGGGTTTGCTTATGGTTTTGATGTATGAAAAAAGTGGTCTCATTCCATCAATTTTTATAAATGTATGACACCTTTCAACAATGTTTTGATAAAAATATAGGGATATTTTTGTCTTTTCATGTATACATCATCAGAACTCAACCAAGATGGTAAGAAAATCACCCAAAAACATGTTCTTTGAAGATGTGGTCCCCGTCGAATGCATTAAAAAAAGTGGTCCCCTTCTAGTCAGTTGTAAAAAATGTATGACATCTCGCAACATTTTTTTTTTTCGATTTATTACACTATTTGGATTTATATATGGTTTATTCTACTTCATATTCCTTGATACTTTTATCAATTATTATCATATACTACCTCATTCCCTAAATGATTGCCAAATTGCCTAACTCCTTTGTCCTTTTTTATTTGTCAATTTTATAATTGAAATGTTCATTTTACTTTTCATTAATGAATATAATATATGTTTAATTTTGTTTTTCCTTCTCTGTGTTAGGCCTTGTTAGGAACCTATTTGGAAAAGTCTCAACTTTTTACTCATTTTCTTACATGCAATGACTTTTGAAAAGTAGTTACCGTGACATTCTTTTAGAGACGGAGAGTAGTATTATTTGTGTTTGTATTCGTTCACCAAAACTGACACATGTTTGTAAGAAAGGACAAAAAACTACTTCATCCTTTCTATATTAATTGTTGTCTTTGAAAATCATGCAGTCAAACCTGAAAATTTTGCTCATAAGTTTCTTCATATATACAATATATAAAATTATTACCATTAGATTCATAACGAAAAATATTATCTGAAAAGTATAATATTGCAATTGTTAATAAAATATTATACAAAAATTTAACAATTTAAAAATGATATTGAAGATTGTAACAGTCAATAAAAGGACAATTAATATGAAATAGAGGGAGCAGTTAATAAAAAAAATGGAGGCTCAGAAGACGGTGAAATTGGAAATGGAGCCTATGATTCAATATGGAGTGATGATATTCATTATTATTTTTAACTCCAATCTTTTTGGTAGTTACTATTAATTATCAATTATAAGAAGTTTTAATTGTGTTGACTACGACAAAAATTAAAATTGACACCCTAACGAATGAACCCCATCCGTTAGACATATTTTAGACATCTTTTTGTAAATTTTAAAAATATATATAAATGTGTGATTTTATACCATTTATATGTATTATTATAGTTAGAGAAGTCAATCATGTATTTTTTTTAAAAAAAAATTAATTTACAATTATATATGTGTTTTGCCCCAAGATATTTATCATTTTAAAAAAAAGGGTCTTGTGAAAAATTCATGGGTAAAAAACAGTTGGGTAAAAGTTAAGTTTTGATAACTTTTGGTAATTTTTGGTAGCTTTTGGTAAATTTTGGTAAACTTTGGCAAATTTATGTTAATATATCAAAATTATTTTTTTTTTGTTTTTTAACTTTGATAATTTTTAGTAAGTTTGGTAAATTTAGGTAAAAACCGGTAAATTTTGATAAATTAAACATACCCTACAATTTGATGAGTTCTCGGATAAAATGCCACTAAATTATGTAAAAATGACAAATTTGCCACCTGAAAAAATGTAATGAAACTGCCATTAATTTATGTTTATAACGACAAAAATGTCACTTTACCTGCTAGAATGACTGGGTGACCTATTGCAGGTAAACACCCTTTAACTAATTACTAATTATATTTACTACAGTAATTACCTAATTAACTAAAAAAAACCCTAAAAACTAATCACCCCTCTAACTCCCCTCTAATCCCTCCTCTCATACCTTTTCTTTGTTCCTTTTCTGGTTCTGCTCCACCATCCTCAGTCCCATTCTCACTCCACGAAACATAGAGAAGAAAACAGAGGAAATTTGGGCAGAAGACAACAATGGTCTCGGGTGGCAGCAAGGGTGGTAGCTGGGTGTCAGAGATCCGAAAATGGTCGCAAAACCAGCTGAAGGTGATGGTAACCCAAGGTGGCGCTGGACAACAGAACAAGGGCATGAAACAAGGGATAGGTGAGGTGGTGTGTGGGAGTTTTGGGGGCGGTTTCGGGCAGTATTAATGGTGTTTTTCGGCAGATTTTTGGATGTTGGTTGATGAATTATTGATATTAATGGAGATTTTGGTGTGATTTTTGGTGAAAGTTTGGTTTGAATATGGAGCGTGGCGCGGTGGGAGAGATTGTAGACTTAGCTTGAGTTGTTGTTGTAGAAGAGATGAGAGAAATCCATAAGCATTAGAATAAGGAGAGAAAGATGAACATCTCAATCACCCTTGCTTGAACTACTCAACAATGGACTTGAACTTGATTTAATAACAAGAATAATAACCAAAATCAACCAATATCGATAACCTTGAACACCAAAGGAATTGGATATGACCTTGGATAAAGGAGATTCCACCACCAAGGCCTAACACCCCACCATGACCATCATAAAGGAAGAATCCACCAAATGATCAATAAAGGAATGACTAGAAACACCACCATTAATCAATGGATAAAGTAATCTAGGTTTTGAGAGAAAACTTAGGGAAACCCTAACCAATGCATAAGCATGTTCATAATTCATCAAAAGCTTCCTGGAAAAAATGAGATAACAAGCTATTTATAATAAACTAGGAATTAGGCTAAAACAGGGCAAAAATGACGGAAAAACGCGTCCGACCAGAAGAGCGGCTCGGGCGAGCAGATGGGTGGCTCTCGGCGGTGGCCCTCGACCGCCTTTGGCCTGTTGGCCAAGATGGGTCGCGGTAGCGACGAATCTTGGCAGGCGAGCCGGCTTGCTGGCCGGCCGTCTGTCCGCCTGGGCAGAAAGGTGGCTCGGGCGAGCCACAGGGTGGCTCGGGCGAGCAGGTCTTCTGTCCGCCTTGGGCGCCCGTGACAAACAGGGCAGAATGGTGGCTCGGGCGAGCCACAGGTTGGCTCGGGCGAGCCACGCTTCTGGGCAGTTTTCCCTGCCGACTTCAAATGCGCATAACTTCTTCATCCGAACTCCATTTTAGGCCCGTAAGATATCGTTGGAAAGCTCTCAGTGTGTACTATAAGCTCCCAAAATTTGAGCCTCATCGGAGTTGTATTGAAAGAGTTATGACCCGAAATGTGAAGGCGCGCGCATTTCCAACCTCTGATCGCCTTCCCCCTTGCAAGTTATTAACTTGGTTACTTCCGAGACTTGATACCAACACACCCTTCATTCCCGGGATGACCCAATCCGGTCCCAAGGCCTCCGAGGTCGTTGACAAGTCCCGAGCCTCTCCTTACTCCAACAAGGATGGCTCGCCAAGGCCACGTTAGTGTGATGCTCACCACCCCGCCTTTTGTAAAGGTGTATCGATTCCTGAAAACGAGTGGGTGAGCGGTTTTAGTCCGGTGATGATGGATCGGGATTTCATCGATCTTATCTTTAACCGCAATCCCGGCTATGAAAGCTTGGCACCGATCCCGATACTGAACCCGATACGGTTCAGAATATGAGGGGAAAATGGTGAGTGAATTGGTTGTATTTGTGGTTTGGTTTGTTGGTGGGTGGAGATGGTGAGGGTGTTGGTGGCTGTTTGGTCTGGAGGGTGACGCACAGTGGTGATAGTGGCGGCAGAGGAGGAGCTTTGGGTCTCTTTGAGGGCAGTTCAATTGAGTATTAGGTCTTCTTCTGTGAGAAATTGTTTGAGCAAGAGCTTGTAGGTTGGAGATTTTGCAATTTGGTGAAGTGAGTGCTTGCCTATGACCTCCACTTTTTAAGTTTCTTGAGAACTTGTAAACAGAGAGAGAAAGAGAAGAGACAAGAGCAAAAAAGATGAAGATTGAAGAGGAGATGAATATGATTGTTGGATGAAGATGACGGTGAGAGTGAGAGATGAAGATGAGAGTTGAAGAGGAGAGAGAGGAAAATGGTGGATCAAAGGTTAATTAAATAAGACCCATTTAAGTAAAAAAAAAAAATCAACCGGCAAAAACAAGTCACCAGCATGTAAAAGGACATTTTTGCCGTCATAAACATAGATTAGTGACAGTTTCATAACATTTTTTTTCAAAAAATTACTCGGAGGTATCCTAATATTTGGGGAAACTACTTTTCGGTACCCTTACTTTTCAAAACTCATTATGAGGTACCCTTAATTTTTGAGTTAATAATTATCTGGTGCTTTTTCGACCATCGATTTTATTAAGTGACCAAAATACCCTTATTTTTCTTCTTCAGGGGTATTTCTTCAAACATGGAAGAACAAGGGTATTTCGGTCACTTAACTAAATTGATGACTGAAAAAGCGCGTAATAATTACTAACCCAAAAACTAAGGATAACCCAAAAAGTTGGAGTACCTGAAAAACATTTCACCAAAAGTTAGGGTACCTCCGAGTAATTTTTTGTATTTTTTCGAGTGATAAATTTACCATTTTTACATAGTTTAATGACATTTTTATCCAATAACTCGCAATTTGATAGACCATTAGGGGCTGTTTGGTATGGGGGAGTAGGGGGTTGGGAATGGGAATAAAGAGATTGAGAATAGAATTACTATGTTTATTTCATGATAATTAAAAAAAAAGGGAATGAGAATGAGAATAGAAGGGGTCTATTCCCTAGAATCTATTACCATGGGGATGTGGTAATAGAGATTGAAAATTCGTTAGTCACTATTAAATACCACAACTACCCCTATTTAAAAAAAAATAAAAACTCATATTTATTCATTTCTTTTGC
The DNA here is from genome assembly GCA_029582165.1 of Portulaca oleracea. NCBI lineage: Eukaryota > Viridiplantae > Streptophyta > Magnoliopsida > Caryophyllales > Portulacaceae > Portulaca > Portulaca oleracea. The sequence goes on along the minus strand of CM055883.1, from coordinate 13,375,350 downwards.
TTATATTAAAGAAAAACTCACATTTATTGTCAATTTTGCTGGCTATCGTCACCTAAACATAGTATTACTTTTGCTTATAATCCCTTATATTAGTTAAATATTATTGTTATTAAGTATCTTTCGGTTGAGATATTACTAATGCAGTAGGGTTTACGTCTTTTCTTTCTATTAATTAAATATTTATCATAAATTAATATATTAGTAAACTAGTTGAGTTATTGAATATTACGACAGTCGTCAACAATTGGTCTATCATGTAAATTTAGTGAATTATTGATACTTTGAACGTTTATATATTTGTTTTTAATTTTTAGTTCATATTTGATGCTTAATTAATTTTTATTAAAATCTTTACGAACTTAATTTTTCTAAAAAAATTTCATATGGTAATTGATTTTCTAGAAGTAAATGTGTGTTATTTATGATTTTCTATCCATTTCAATTTATTAAAACATTCGTAAATCAATAAAAAGGTATTTTAGTCAATGCGTGTTTATTTTCAATCCTACTCCCAATTTGAATTATCACAAAACAAACAAGAAGGTTGGTAATTCATAAAAACATGTTATTATGAATTCCCATTCCCATTTTCAATGTCATTATGAACTTCCATTCCCATTCTCATTCTCATTCTCATTTCCATTCCCATTCCCATTCCCATTCACACATAATTACCCCATTGCATGTCAAACGACCCCTTAGAAGACTGTGAAATTGGAAATAGAGACCCTTACGCCTGATCCAAACCCGCTTGCTTTTGGTCGCCCCCCTTTTTACTATTGTCGCCCACTTTTCGCATAATATTTCCAACTCACGCTCTTGAACCTCATAACATCACTCTCTCTACTTTATCTCTCTAAAAATACACGTATTGGATAATTTTGTGGTTTTATGTTTTTTAGTTTTGAAAAATGAAGAAAAAACAAAAAAAAATTAAAAAAAAAATTCTGGGACGGCTGCCGCCGCCGGTGCGGCACTCAGATCCCGGCAAGGCCGCGGCCTTGCCGCGATCCGGTGTCGCGGCTTTTCCCCGAATTTTTTTTTTTTTTTGCGTTTTTTGTAAAAATATTATTTTTATTAATATTATTATAGTTATTAATAATTATATTTTTATTTTTATTAATAATATTATTGTTAATAATTAACATAATAATTATAATTAACAACATTAATTATATTAATAATAATATTATAAATAAATAAATAATAATATTAACAATAATAATTAGCATAATTAACACTTCTAAACAACTTATTTATAATAATATGTTTTGACAAAATTTTAACATAATTAACATAACAATTATAATTAACGACATTGATTACCTTAATAATATTAACATAAATAAATAAATAATATTTTTTACATAAACAATAATATTAACATTTTATAAAAATCTTTTAAAAAAAATAAAAACAAAAAATTTTCCGGAAAATGGCTGGCTGCCGCGCCCAGATTCCGGCGCCATGCGCTGCGCGTAAAAGCGTGCGGCACGCGTAGTTGCCGCTGCGCTTTGCGGCACCGCTGCGACGCCGCCGGGATCTGGGCTCGGCAGCCGGCCGTTTTCCGGAAAATTTTTTGTTTTTATTTTTTTTTTAAATTTAAATTTACAAACTAACCTCACTTGAATTACCATCTTCTATTGATATTTTAGGTTAAATTTCAACAATATATCAAAAATTTAGAGAGATAATGTTAGGGAGATTGAGGGGAGAGTGAGAGGAGAGGGAAGAGAGTTCAAATATATGAGGGGCAAAAACGTCTTTTGAATGAGTGACAATAGTAAAAGGGGGGCGACGAAAAGCAATGCCCTATTAGAACGGTTGACGTGTCGTGGTATGGGGCACGCAAATTCTATGCTACACAAGATTATGCAGTTTAAGCGTCGAGGGCCTGAACTAGGCCTCGGCTTCACCATTACATTCCAGGTTCCTACTTCCTACACAGATAGAGAAGATAGATGGTGGCACTAAATTTGTCCGTTAATGGAGTCTCCCGCTTCTCTTTTCTTCAATTCCTCCCAATTCGCTTCTACACAACACCAACTCCTCATTCCAGAATCAGAATGTGCTCACGCTCACAATCATCTCCCACCACAACCCAGGTACCATCACCTTCCATTTTGATTTTCCAACTTAATTCAAACAATAATTCATGTCTTCTTCCTCATGCATTTCCTTCATTCTTCTCAGTTTAAGTTCAATTTAAAGTGTACATTACTTCATAATTGCATTGTATGCTTGCCTTCATATGTTACCATGGTGTTTCTATAGAAATGGGAATGGAATCATGAAATCTTGAATACTTTGACAAAAATTGACTGTCGATGAAATGATGACTACATTTGATTTCTTCATGCTGTTAAGTTTTGAGTAAATGATAGTGATTAAGCATGAGATTGAGTGATGTGGTTGTGTGACTCGTAGCTTTTGAGTTTTGTAGAGGATAATGGAAAGCATATCAGTTGGTTCAGAAGTTGGTGGTGCTGGTGGAGCATCCTCATACAATGCTTTAAAGCGATTAGACCAGCTGTGGACTAATATTTGCTCTGCTCAAACAGGTTTTATTTCATGTTCACTTCATGTTTTGTGTTCATGTGGCCGGACTCGGTACTGCTAAGGCATGATTTTTAGGTGTTGATTATTAATGTCATTTTTGCAGTTGTTGAAGATCCCCCACAAATTGTTACCACTACACCAGGTTACTTTCAGCATACTGAAGCAACCAAGAAGTTGGAGACATTTGATGTACTGGTATGTGGAGGTACTTTGGGCATCTTCATTGCCACAGCATTGAGTGCCAAAGGTCTTAAAGTTGGAGTTGTGGAAAGGAATTCGATAAAAGGGGTATACCTCATGTTCCTGGGTGAGTGATTTTATGATGGCTATTAGTTTGTTCTACAAGATAGATTAATGGGTCATTTTTTTCTTTTTTCCAGAGGGAACAAGAATGGAATATCTCTATGAAAGAGCTGCTGGAACTTGTAAAAGTTGGCATTGTGGGGCATGATGATATTGAAAAGGCTATTGCGGCTGAATTTAATCCTGTAAAGTTCTACTGGAAGCATTTCGTTTGTATTGATTTATTCTTTCATGTATTGCTCTGCTGGTGTCACCAATGACAAATAAATTAACTTTTCCTGATCCATGGCATGGAATGGAACCATGGGAACAGACCAATCCGATCATTACCACAGTATAATCTGTATTTTTCAAAACTTAGTAGTGGATTGGGCCAAGAAATGCGAGTCATCCGGTTGCAAATATGAAAATCAGGTCGTGGTTTTAGAACCAGGCCATATGCTGTAAAGCCTTGTTCAATCCACCCCCCCCCCCCCCCCCCTCCACCCCCTGCGCGGAAAAGAACCCCTAAATCATATTCTAGCGGTGCAGACTTGCATATAACAGATTTGAGATTCTAGCTGTTATGGTTTATTGATTTGATTTTATTTCGTTGATGAAATATTTGCAGAACAGATGTGGATTTGAAGAGAAGGGGGACATTTGGGTTCAGGACATCCTAAATCTTGGCATTTCGTAAGTGCAAGCTCTCCTTGTTGCATTGGAACTTTTTTTCCTTTTTTCCCCCAATAGGTAATACAAGGAGTTTTAACTTATGGAACCATGTTTGGTAGCCAATGAGGCTAGATTTTTAGACCTCAGTAAAATCCATGCTACAAACTGCTGATACAAAACACCTGACAATAGACAGAAAGTTCCTCAGTAAGGATCACCAGTCACCACAAGCCATACTCATCAGTTTTAGTCATGTGTCTAATCTTTGGATATTAGTTCCCTTTCTCAATGGCATCCCGATATGTTTTGTCTTCTTGTTTTCTCCCACACCAAGTTGCAACATGTAATTCTTTACTAGTTTCTTGACTGGAAATGATATCTCTAATTGAACATAACTGGATCAAGTACCTCCATAAACAATCGCGCTGAGCTTTCTTCTCCCTCCCAGTCACTCTCTTTCATCCCTTGTGCTCTGTCTCCTAATCCACATTCATAAAACCATTCTAACTTCAAGGATCTTATCTGTCCATATCTCTTCCCTGTTCCTTGTATGCTTCCTGGCTCCCCTTTTGTTTTTTTTGGTCCCAGACTCCCATTACACTTGTGATTAACTTGTGACCAAAATATTCTAATATAATTGCTATCTCATCTGATTACACTGGGGACCAATTGATTGTTGATTACATTTTCTGGTGTTTATGTTGCGTCTAAGAAACTGCAACATAAAAACATCTAAGTTAGTAGTAGCTGCGATGTCATTATTTTCCAACATCATCATGGAAATTGTTTGGATTAGTCTTTGTAACTAGGAGTTCTGCTTGTGACATGTAACGTTGCTCTTTGTTTACACCAACTGATCCTTATCATGGCCACTTCCAGTCTAAAGCTCAAAAGATTGTATACATGTATTCTAGGAAGTTACATTACATGCATTGAATAAAATTTCAGTGGTGACCACTACTCATTTGTGGCAGTGGGGTGAAAATTGAGCCTCTCACAGACATTACATTATTATTATTATTATTTTTTTTTTGGGGGGGGGGGGTGTTGCTGTTGCTGTGTGAAGCAATGAATTTTGTAATTCAATTTCAAAACGGTAAATTAAGGGGCTATAGCCATTCTTGAAAGTTTGTCCATGGAATTTCGTGCTACTATTCCCCCCCCCCCCTCTTTTTTTCCCCCCTATTAGGAGAAATGAAAAGTTCAAACATTTCTAAAGACAAAATGAGTGTAAAAAGTTTCTCAATGTAAAATCTAGCAGCTCCAGCAACGGATGTGGTGGGCAATACAAAAAAGGCCTATTATGAGCTTTGTAGTTTGATTTTAAACAAATAGTTAAATACAGCCAAATAGATAACGGTAAGGCGAATTTCCTTTGATGTAATGTCTCTGATTTGGTTCCACACTTATGTCCATGTTGGGGGTTAAGAAGGCGTTGAAGTGTCAATTTCTGATACACAGTAGGTGGAAAATAATGTAGGTGTTTGCTCTGGTGTTAAACATAAGAATAAGATATCAATCTGCAGTTCGGTGTTATTTTACTTTCTTTATAGCTGGCCATCTTGATGTTCTTTTTGACAACCAATATTGCAGTTCTTGGATGGCATTGCCATTGCACATCCTGAAAGTTTCACGGTTATGCCACCTACATTTCTTTCTAAATCCAAAAGTGCCATCTATTTTTATTATCAGTCCAAAAAATAGCATTTTTGGAGTTGAAGTTAATGGCATTTTAATCTCCAAATACACCTTAGTGGAATTTTTGGAAGTCATAACAAAAATATTGCACTTTTGAATGAAAAGAGTTTCAGTGGCAGAAGCAAACTTTTAGGAAGGTTCTGCGGCATTCTTTGAGAACTTGATAGTAATGCTGCAGACAAACACAAGAATTTGCATTATATGCTGCCCTGCCCCCATTTTTTTGGGAACAAATTTTAAACTAGTTACATGAATTTAAAAATGAGGCTGTTGCACGAGGTCGGTTGCATTTGGGAAGTTTTGAGTTTGAATGTTCTGGAATGATGAACAGTATCTAGTATCAAATGTAACTTCTGTTTGACAGCTGTCTTGAAATGAAGATGCATTTGTATTTTCAATTACATTATGGATTTTATAGTCTTCATATTTGGTGCTAACCTTGTTACATCATGCTAATAAGAAGATTGTTAGGGCAGCCTTTCTGAGAAACCGTAGCATTGCTTGGTGAATTCTCCCCCCCCCCCCCCTTTTCCCAATAAGAAAATAAAATGCACGAGGAACATGATATAGTGCTCGATTTAGTGCGATTTTGATCACTAAATGTATGCTCATTCCGATTTCACTATTTCAGAAGGGAAGTATAAACATTACACTTGGTTTTCAAATGATAGATAAGGTACATAGTAAAGTGGTTTGCTTCAATGAGCTTTGTTTTATCCACCATCTTAATTTAAGGTATTGTGGCTTCACAATGAATTTTGAGTCATTAAATAGAAGACTCTGGTTTATGTAACCAGATGTCACAAAGGTCATAGAAGATATTAATGTAATGCCAACTAAGATTAATTTTATTGCTTGTCTACACTCTGAAGCAAGTTTAATGCTTTCATAGTTGAAAACCCCTCATAAATTGATGATACAGAAAACTTTAGCCCTTTTTTCTTATTGCTCAAATGCATTGATGTGGATGTTGTTTACATTGCAAATTAAGGCTTTCTGAATTAAGAAATTTGATTGAGATTTGCAGCGGTGGTTTATAATTTTTCAGAGGCTAAGCCTGAACAATGTTACTCAATATAAAAGAACATCTTTCTTCCAAATAATCTTAGTAGAAAAGATTTTGGCTTTTGTTATCTAATAGAAAGGGAGGAATAAGAAAGAGATTTGCAATGTCGGAAGTTCATTTCATCTTCTGATTCTCTCCTATCTTCTCCGACTTACTCAATCCAGGCCAGTTAAGCTTGTGGAGATCATGAAGGAACGCTTCAGTTCCCTTGGTGGTGCGATATTGGAGGGCTTTAATGTTTCTAGTATATCTGTTTATGATGATACAGCGGTAAGCTAGTATACCAGATTCTTCTTCTTCTTCTTCTTGTTTGTTGTTGTTGTTCATTTGGATTTTCTCCATTTTTTGGGAACCTTGGGGGATTTATTAATTTATTTGTTTATTTATTTATTTATTTTTTTGGTGGGGGGGGGGGGGGGAGCTTGAGGATTTGGGGTCAATGTGCTTGTATAGTGTTCCCTCAAAAAGTACTTGTAACATCAGAAAAGGTGTCCTACTGTTGAAGTTTCTCTCATTACTTTCGAATTGTTATTTGCCCGGAAAATGGCTGACGAAGTTGTTCCAATTTAGGTTTTACAATTATCAGAGGGGAAGACTGTGTTATCAAGGTTGATCATTGATGCTATGGGGAATTTTTCTCCAATTGTAAGACAGGTTTGTTTTCTTCCTCCCTCAATTTTGCATAGTCTTCTAGTGCATGGATGCTCATATTTCTCTCAAACGTGACTTATCCTTTGTGAATGGTTATGTCACAATGTATATGGATGTTATCTTGTTAAAGTTGAATGGCTTTATGTGGAATTCACAAAATAAAATGCCGCTTAGCTTTTCCTAAAATGCACTTCAACCACTTTTTTTTTTTGTTATTATTCAAATGTTTCGCTAATTATGTTATGACTCCAAAAGAATGCCTTGGAGTCATAACATAAATTACTGGCAAATTTACGTAAACAAACAGTTCAGTTACAAAAGTTTCATTTTTTTTTTTTGAAAAAATCTAGTGGCATTTTGTTTTGAGAACTCATTGTTTTGGACTTCTGTCTTCAATATTTATTCTTGTGGTACATCTAATTTTGTGGACGAGGGTCCAAAAAGCATGTACTATTGAGTTGCAATGCTGGAATTCATTCCCAAGGTAGAAATATTAGCAGTAACTAGCAAAAGAAAAATCTATTGTGTGAAGCTAAGATAGAATTAGGACCTTCTCCATGGTTGTCCTAAGAGCATGTACAATGGAGTTTTAATGGTGGAATACATTCCACATTAAATGAGTCCACACCCCTCTCCTACATGTCACACTCTATCTCTTGTCTTTGTTCCAATTCTTTCCATTTGGAATATATATAGCTTCTAAATGCAAAGAAATATGAATAATAGATGAGAGAGAGTATAACATGTAGGAAGAGGGGATGTGAGATCCGTTTTTGTGGAATGCATTCATATGCTCTAAAGGCCAGGCTGGTGATGCTAGCATGGTCATTGTCCTGATTGTTAGCACTTGAACAAGAAATTTGTACAACACTGAGATTGATCCTTGTGGGCCGTTCATTAACTCTGTGACCACAAAGCCTTGATTCCAAAAATTAAAATAAATTGCAGAAATCTTGCATTATGCAGAAAGCTAGAAAGTAAAGTAAATTTTTCCAGTGCAAGAGACGAATCCATGAACTAGTTAACAGAAATTGAAATGTTTTAACATATATATTTGAAAAAGAATTTACTGTCAATCATAAATTAAGCTATAAGTACAAGTAAATAAGGTACTTTAATTTGAAAGTTGAAACTAGATTGCATTCACAAGTCACAAATAATAAAGCATGACAGCATGTCCAAATAGCATAATTAGGGGATGTTCCCAATGGCATAAGGGGATGCCTCGAATGATATGAGGGCCCTGATGACAAAAGGGGATGTCCACTCGAAAATCACGGATTAGAGATTGTGTTCGCAAAAAATAAAGTATGTCCCTACTCCCTAATGAGATAAGGGCATTCCCCAATAACACTAGGGGATGTCCTCAACGTCATTGAGCCATGTCCCCAATGACATAGGCAAAGTATTAGAGCTTACGTTGACAAAAAAAAAAGAAAAAAGGGAATGCCCCAAACGACATAAGCTCATGTCCACTTGGAAACCAAGAAATAGGTATGCCATTCTCTTATTTTTGTCCCCTTGTTAGAGTTTCAAATTACAAATGGAAAATTTACAAAACCCATATTAAAAGATTTGCATGCAAATATTTTAGCATATTCGAATGCTAATTTGAGGCGCTTCCTCTTTATTGACAGTACAGTTAACATTTTATCCTTCAGATAAGGCGTGGAAGGAAGCCCGATGGTGTTTGCCTTGTTGTTGGTTCTTGTGCTCACGGCTTTAGGAATATCTCTACGAGCGATGTCATCTACAGTAATTCAGAAACCACGAAAATTGGTCAGTCAGATGTGCAATTATTTTGGGAGGTGAAATGGCTTTGAGAATATCATTCATGACAGCGGGAATATTTTTCCTACATGGTTTGATGAGTCGTTTCTGCTGAATTTATCCAACAGGCATTTCCTGCTGGTTCTGGTCCCATGGATCGAACAACTTACATGTTCACATATGTTGATCCTCAGCCAACATGCCCTACCTTGGAAGATCTCCTAGAAGCCTACTGGGAACTTATGCCAAAATATCAGGTAAACTGAATTTCTTCTTTTTTTTCCCCATTAGTTTTATTCTTAGTTTTTGAGAAGGCACTCTTTAGGTTATGGATATATTCGATAGCGAGCAAGAAGGGAGAAAAGGAACTGAAGGAATGAAAAGACATATGAGCATTCTGCGCTGAGAAACTTGTATCTCCTTGCTGAGGAATAATATTTGTATTCAGTTTTCAGTAAAGGTTCCCTTATCCAAACAAATGATGAAAAGGTTAATAAGATAAATTTCTTATTTATAGACATCTAAACCTGCCTAATATCAAACATAATAGAATTAGGAATCTATAATATACTCCCTCCGTTCTTTTTTATCTGTCATTTACGGTTGTTAGTGTCAATTTTTAATCAATAATTTCTAATATAAGATTTTTATAAAATATTATAATATTATATTTTTTAAAAATTATTTTTCGTTACGAATCTAATGATCAATTTTATATGATGAATCATTATATAAATTAAGATATTAAATGTCAAAGTTTTTAACACAATTTCCAAGACGACAGATAAATAAAAATGGAGGTAGTACCTAATAAGAATCCTTAATGCTAGTCTTAGTAAATATAAGAAAGAATAAAATGTAATCAAAACACAACTCTAAATAAAGAAGGGAAAATTGAAGACATAGCCCTGCCAAAAGAGTTGCAGGGGGGCCAATTTTAGTTTGGATTTGGAAAGGCCTAACATGGACTTATGAATTCGCTGTATGAATTCACTATGAGAAAGGGAATGGGAATTCATAATAGGAATGAGAATGAGAATTCATAATGAGAATGGGAATGATATTGTGCTTATGAATTTCCAAGTTTCTTAATTGTTTTGCTGTAATTCAAAATGGGAATTAGTGGGATTGGGAATAAATGCATATTTACTAAAATTCATTGATTAATTAACTAGGCCGAGGTAGTATTGGAAATATTAATTAAGCATGAGGATAATATTGGTATTTAACTTTTGACTTATGGATTTCTAGTATGAATTACCGCCCCTCCTCTTGGAAATAGATTAGTGGAAGTTGGGGGGTTTCTATTCCCATTCCTAATGCCTCAATTTTTATAATTCCCACAAAACAAACATGGAAATTGTATTACCAATTTACCATTCCCATTTCCACCTCCCAACTTCCTTATGCCAAACAACTTGTAGGTGAATTTCAATTGTGTTTGGATAATATCATTTTTTTTCCCTGGAAAAAAGATTGCCCATGACCACCACTGGAGATTCTCTAGATTCTGACTACAATCCTTGCCAGAAGCTACCTTGTAACCGCCAAACATCACCACCTTCGAAACTAAACCCAAGATTCCCATCTCTACACTCATTTAGGGACAGAGGTAGTATCCAAATAATTATTCATAACTACATTTTAAGATTTCCATTATTTCTCCGCGGCTTGAAACCTCTCGCCTTCTTGGAGCTAGAATGAAGGTACTCATAAGCACATCAAAAGCGGAACGCAAAATGTTAAAGATCATCTTCTCGAACATAGAAGGCATTAGTAATGGGTGACCTTTCCACACGATTGGGTAATAGTCTTTTCTAAAGAATATTTTCAAAATGTTTTGGGTTTTCACATATTTATCACCATTAGCCAACTTCTAAATGATGCATTAGAAGCAAGTTTACAATTTTCATTACTCTTTGCAATTTTCTGTTGATTCTCAGTGTGGGTCTATTTGTCATCATACATTGTGGCCCCTTACATTCAACATCTTGGTTAGTTTCTTAGATTAGAGGGCTAACATTTAATTCCTTTAATCATATAGGAATTTGATGGTGGATCAAGAGCTAATTTAATCCTTTTTCTATTATGCATGTAAACATAAGTGTTCCTTTTCAAAGTAGCATTCTTATCATCATTTCAAGACTACCTAACAAAATATGGCAACATCGATAGGTAAGTCGTTACACCTAGCCTAAACGGACACCTAATAGGAGAGGGACTTCACTTTTTAGAAAAGTGTTCATGATGTCTTATCAAACCTAGGCAACTTAGAAGTGGAGTTAGGTACAAGCTCAAGTAATTTTATAATTTTTACTTTATTGGTTATTCTGGTTTCCACCCATTACACCAAAGTAACAAATAAATAGGGGCGGAGGGAGTGCATGTGCATGAGAACATGACGCGCGATGCTTTTGTATATGAGTGGCGCCTCCTTGTGTCTATTAATGCAATTTTTTGATTGCTCATTGTTTTTTCTAATTTCTAAAACTACCATGGGCCTTTCTTTTTTCTTTGCTCTCTCTTCCATGGATGTGTCCATATAATGAAAAGGGAATAATAATATAGTGAATAGATCTACGCTAAGATTTAGGATAAATCTTTGTCTCCTTATTTTGGTTTATACAATTGATAATAATCAGAAGCCACAATGTTTGCCTCAATTAGCTTACTCCAAGTTTGAAAATTCTTTCCTTCGGTTATGTTGTTTGTTTACATGATGATGTTTCTTTTTCTTCCTTTATAGGGAGTTCCCCTTGATGATCTCAAGATTATGAGAGTTATATTTGGCATATTCCCAACATATCGTGACAGGTACCCTAAAATTGCAAGGTCTTCTTATGCTTCATCTTTTGTAGTGTCCCACATATTTGAGTAGATGTTATTTATGTTCAATGTTAGATTTCATGGAATTGGGAGTTTAATTTGCCTTTATTTTCATTCTCAAAGAAACTAAGGTGGATTTTACAGTGAAGGCAAGTTATTCTATAGAATACACATGCAATGTGTTGCACTTATAAATTATAATGCTTGAGGTTTGTTCTCGTGCTTAATTTATTAGGCTTAAGGTTTGTGCTCAACTGTCAACTCTAGCCTTTTTTGTTGATAATCTATGAGATTGTAACCACTTGTAGCACCACTATAGAATATACAACTCTAGCCTTTTATGTTGATAATCTAAGAGTTTGGTGCACAAAACTTGTTACCAAGGCTCAACATCAAACCGAGTTTCTGCCTCAAGGACTCGGTGGCATAATGCTAACACAAAATACCTCAAAGGTTCATACTACTCACATCCATGAAAGTTGTTCATAGTATTGTCCTCCAATACCCCCAAAGTTTGTATTATTTTGAATCTTCCCTTTTAAAATTGACGCTATAATCAGGTCTGGGTACACTTAATTCACCTAAACTATGCAAAACTATATTTTGTAATTTGTACATGGATAACACTTGAGCTTTAACAGAATCGTCATGGTAACTATTACTAACTAATATCATGCTTTATAAGGAAGTAGCTATGTGGCCTTAAATTAAAACCATAGAACATTGAAGATTTATCGAAATGGGTAATCTTGATTCTTGACATACCATTTTGCTTAGCAAATGGTGCAAAGTGTCTGTCTGCTCCTATTACTGTGAACACTGGTATCTACCGATCACAAGGTTTTGTCTTAAATTCAAAACTGTACACATTTCTAGTACAGCCCAAGATATGATGTTACGTTTATTTCATTGCAAAATCAGCACAATTGCTGTTATGATATTAGAAATCTTTGACCATAACCAATTTAGATAATCTGCTCTTCCCTTCCCTTGAACTGCATATCAGGCTGTGACAGTCAAATCCCTTGACATGCTCCCTCCCTCTACTTGGGCTGCACTTTGTGATGAAAATCTTCTGAGTGGTAATAGTAGATATTAATCAAGCCTAATGCTTCTTATTCTTCTCTTGGCAATGACATCGGAATATATAAGTCCTCTGCCAGCAGCTTTTGACCGCATTTTACAGGTTTTTCACACTGTAACTCTCATGCTTTTGCGGATTATGGGTTGCAAGCTTTGCTAAATCATATTATGCAGTTTGGTGATGCTAGTGGCATTCAATCCCCTGTTTCATTTGGCGGTTTTGGGAGCTTGACAAGGCATCTTGAACGATTATCCACTGGTAAAATCTAATGTTTTGCTCATATGCTTTTGGTTATTCCATGCACTTAGTTTTGGCATCGAATGGCTGTTGATATTCAAATCAAGACAGACGTTGTGATGTGTTATGTTGGAAAGCTTCCCTTGAGTGACAATAGGGATGGAAATGAGCTGAGTTAGCTTTCAAGGTTTCCTAGCTAGCTATGACAGAGCAAAACATGATAAGCTGGCCCTAAAATGTTAATGCTTGTTCGTGAGCTATCTCAGTTGGAGACTATTTAAAGGCATAAACACTTTTAATTTGCCCCCATTGAGGTTTGGCGTAAACAGGCAATACAGCTGCCTAAAGTGCAAGATGACTCAGCTGATCTGCACCCTTTGGAAGAGTCTTATTAGCCTTTGTGAAAATGACAAAAAAGGACAAGTCAGTATTGCCGAAGCAACTTGGGAGTTGGGAGGCCATCTAAATAATGGATTGCTGGATTAGCGTAGTGTTGGAACAACTATGTTCTAGCAGGGATGTCCAACTTTAATTCACAAATTGTGATTTTCAAAAAACCATTTCTTACCTACATGCACAACTTAAAATCGATAAGTAACGTGGGAGAACATGCTTTGAATTTGGTTTCTTATTAATATGGAAGAAAAGTACAGTATCTAATATATCTTTGCCATGTGAAATCAGGGATTTTTGAAGCATGTGAGGGCAGTTTTCTTGATTCAGATAGCTTATCTCTGATGAATCCATATCTGGTGAGTGCTACCTTGTTATCTTAGAAGATCCTGAGATGTCTGCAGTTTTATTTAACTTGAGTATGCATTTGCAGCCAAACCTAAGTGCATCATGGCTATTCCAGAGGGCAATGTCAGCTAAAGGACTGCCTGATGTTCCACCTTCATTCATTAATGAATTGCTTTACGCCAATTTCAACAGTATGGAGGTAAAGTTTACATTCTCTTCGAATTCGCCCTATCTTCATGCTGCTCCCTCTATACATAACCTAAGAAAAAAAGAAAGAATGAAAGAAATGATAAGCTAAAAGAGAAAATGAAGAAAATTATTTTGCTCTCTTTCACATCCTCCCCGTCATCTAGAGCATTTAGGCAGACAATGGTTTTTATGCGTATGTTCCAAATGTAAAAAGCACACACACAGAAAGGAAGCACACACACAACAAGGGTCTGGGTGGGTTTCGCATAATTCCTTTGATTTTTTATACAACCTTGATGCTGGACACATTCCTGCAGAAATTGGGAGATCCAGTCCTGAGGCCGTTTCTTCAGGTAATTTTCTGTTTTATTGCTCCCATGTCCTCTTTCTTGCTTTCAAGTATAGTTCTTACTATGAGGGCTATTTGTGGCAGGATGTCATTCAGTTCGGTCCTCTTGTCAAGACGTTGGGCCTTGTTATGCTTACTAAACCTCAACTCATTCCTGTTATATTCAAGCAGGTAAAATCTGTGGTATCCTTTCTCTGTGTACCGTTTGACTTTTCTATAGGGTTTAAATTTCTATTCCCAAAATCTCTTGAACCTCTTGTGCCAACCCTGACAATTCAGGAGTTGCTGCCGGAATACCATGACCACCTAAACTTGTGCTTAACTTTAGGGCAACTTGATCTCCATAAGGGTTTGTTTTTCTATTTTAACTTATGGTAAGTAATTATTACTCGTTATCACTCACCGACTCATGAGAGGTGGGATTTGGGACAAGGAGTGATTCAAACATTACATTTTGACAAGAGGGATGGCCATTGAGAGATGGGATTTGGAACAAAAAGTATAAGGGCTTGGCTGATTAATCAATTAAGATGTGTTTTAAATGTGATATTTCATTTCAAATTTGAAAACAAGAGGCTGGAAATCCATAAAGAAACTCGATTCAAAATGAATCCTCAGTTCCAGTTGTAGATTTCTATTTATTAATTTTTGCACACGAAACAGTAGGTGCTAATTGTACTCGAGTCTGTTGACTTGTTTCCTGGTTTCAGGTAGGGTTTCCGGTACTGATTGACTGGTCTGGCCATTTTTTCATGCTTGGTTACTATACATTCCTCTCCATATATATGGGTCCTCTTATTAGGTATGTTTTCCTACTTTGCTTCTGGTGAGCTCATTTGTAAATTAGAAACTTTGATTGTAATGCTATATGTTTTTTTTTATCAGGCCTTTGATTAATACATTCCCATCCAAGTTGAAGTTCCAATGGAATCGCTATCTTGAAGCATGGAAATATGGGGCTGGTTTGGATTACAAACTATGAAAGAAAATATTCGGCGCAGGATACCAACAAGAGTATCAGAGAACATGCAAGTTTGCAGAATTAAGCTTTTAATTTTCACAAATATGTAAATTAGAAACTTGTGATTATTGTATAACAATTTGTTTTGCCAATTTGGTCATTGAAACTATGAAATTCTGGCATGATGAACCTCAATGAAAAGCCCAATGTTATTCAATTATACTAAAACTAGCAAATATCCGGGCGTTGCCTCGAAAAAAAATAAATACCCAAGTGTTCATATATAAATACATTTAAAAAAAATTTGAAGTATTGCGAAATTCAGTTGATATATTTAGTTGAAATTCATAAGATTTAACTAGGGAGAAGCTTTTATTTGATCAAGTAAAATAAAACTACAATAAAAATATAAGTTCAATAATAGTTAAGATGTGGACATATAAAAAAAACAATCGTTAAGATAAAAGGGAATATTATAAATGAGATGCCAAATGATTGGAGGATGGTTATATGTGGTAAAAATGCTGGAAAATCACAATAAGATTATGAAATATGAATATGCGAAATTAAGTGGATGCCGTCGTAGAATTTATGACACTAATGACAATTCTGATGCTTCAACAAATAACTTCTTCTTTCCAATTAACTGATGTGATTAACTCAATCACGGGTTATATTAACCATTAAAATGAAATTTATGGACAAAAGTCCATGATTGTTGTAAGTACTCGGGTAATATGGCACATAACGTACATAGTGTTTCTTGCAATATGGGATGGAAGGTAGGGATATAATTATTTCAAACATAGACATGGTCAATCAAACGGAAGGAAATTGTATTACTAAATTCACCATAGAAGCAACCTAAATCACTCCAAAAAAAGACGTTATGTATTAGATATTGTGTAATTTTAATTTGGGACAGTGGCTATGTAAAAAAAAAAAAACTGGCGCCGACATTTGTAAAATTTGGGAAAATTTGTATTGTTTGTGTGGGTTGTTTATGGAAATAAATCAAGTAATAAGTGCCAAAAATTATGAATCTGGGATTAAAAATTACCTAGTTCATTTCCGTCAGCGGTGAATTAGGACCGGGACTGGCACCAAGAGCAAAATTTTGCTCACGGTTACATCTGGGATCAGGACCTCCAAAAATTACTGAGATCCTAGTCTCGCTAACTCTACCTCACCCTCGGCATCCCATGAGTATAATAACCACAAAGTTATGGAAAGTTTGTTTGAAAATGATAATATTACTGGAGACCTTCATAGTTTATAAAAGGACAAATAATATGGAAAGGAGAGCGTACTGCATGAAATATATTCCCTCTGTTCCATATCGATTGTCAGTTAATTGAATATTACGGGCTTTAATATCATTATGTAATTGATATTTTTTATATAATATCTTATTAACAAATGTAATATTATACGTTTTGGATAAATATTTATCATTACAAACTTAATGGTATTAATTGTATATAAAAAATCATTATATATATTGAAAAATTTATGGTCAAAAATTAAGAATTTGACTATACAATCTCCAAATACAACAATTAGTATGAAATAGAGGGAGTAATTACCTATGCACACCATCATAATGACAATATACGACAATTAAGATGAGGGTCGGAAGTTAACAATGAAATTTGTTGGTAAGGTCGCATGGAAGTTAACAATTAAGGAGATGTAAACAGTGTAGATTTGCAGTTAATTTTTTAACATATGCATGATTAATAGTCAACATTTTCTTTTTAATTGTCCAACTATAATAGTAAGATATCATACTAAATTGGATATATTTTGAATGTTGGTACATCTATAATGTAATTTTACTCCGTCAATATGTAACTATCATTTAAAAAATGAAAATAAATTTCTACATTTGTAGTATCTATATAATTTAATGCCTATAATGTAACTGCAATGTAATTTGACTCCCTTAATGTGATTATCAATGTTCTTAAACATAGGCATAATAATGAAGTATTCATAAATTACATTTACCCTACCTGGCATTTGTGGTAATAATTTTTGCACACCCGACATTTGTGAAATAATTTTCACCTTACGTGACATTAAGTGTTCATAAATTTAAACCTCCTAAGATATTTTATAATTGATTTTTGTTAAATTTTCCGGCAAACATTAAAAAGATAAATATGAATTGACTTTTTTACCCTTGATATTAATTCATATGACTTTCAATTAAATATGAATTGACATTTTTACCCTTAATATTAATTCATATGAAATTAATAAGGGAGTGTTGAAGAAGAGGAGTGTGAGAGGAATCGACTATTGATGTTTTCTATTTGAAATTTCGACACACTTTTTTCCAGACAAAACAATGAAAGAGTCATTCAAGTCATTTCTTTCTCAATATTATGGGCAACATGGTACATTTACATAGTCATATAGTGACATTATTGTATTTTTCTCATTTCCGATGAGAAGTAACCATATTTTGCCACTAAAAATTACTTTCACTTTGTTGGGGAGATTCAAGGAGGGAGCTCACTTCAACCAAGGCCTATGGTACACAAGTTAAATAAGGTTCCATCTTAAAACCAATTGGTGTTAAGAGGAGTAGTCCACTTGACTTATATATCGTGCGCTTTCTCTTTACTTTTTCGATGTGAGACATTTACTCATGGGTGAATCCCAACACACTTAATGTCAGGTAAGGTGAAAATTATTTCACAAATGTCAGGTGTGCAAAAATTATTACCATAAATGTCAGGCAGGGTAAATGTAATTTACTCCATAATAATGGTCAACCCCTCAATCAAACTCAAACCAATAAGTTGTAAATTAAATATGCATGTCATAGTGATTGAAATCAAAATTTATTTTGACTACACTTATAATAGGAAAATACAGCAATTTATTATGTACTTCTAGAGCATGTGTTTCAAATATTACAATTGTTCACTTTTTTTGCTATGATTGTTCAGTTTTTTTTTTATTATGATCATTCACTCGCAATATTTTGGAGCATATACTCCAGGTACATATAATATAGATTGGGGAAATACTTATTATTTAGAAATAAATTTTCTTTTAAAAATTAAAATTTAAAATATTCAAGAAATATTATTATTTTTTATAGAATCAAGAAATGTTATATTCATAGATCAAGTGGTCATTGATAATTACAAAAAAAAGTTAATGGTATAATTAAGAAACCAATTAAGTCATATGTATGTTGTATTTTTTATGGGAACATATGTACTTGCTCTATTTTTTTATTTTTCATTTAACTTTTTTAGATATATCAATAATCAATAGTTTCTCAAATAATACATTTTAAAAAATACATTATAGAGTGGGAATTTTTTTTCCCGACCCAAAAAATCATAATTGTATGACCCAAAAAAAAACCGGGTCCATACTTAGATTTATCGTCCGAATTTTGATATTGGCTAAGTTGACTAAATATTATGACATAATTTTTCTTTTTTTTCTATTGTCCGACTCCGATTCTGGCCCGAATCTTCGTCCGAATTGTTCGAAAAAAGGGGTTTGCACATGAATTTCTCGTCCAAATTTTGACATTGACTGAATTTGACGAACCCGATGTTAATCGGACCTGAATTTTTGCAACATATGTACTTCCTCTATTTTTATTTGTCATTTAACCTTTTTAGATGCATCTATAATTAATAGTTTCTCAAATAATATGCTTTTAAAAAATACATTATAGAGTTGGAAAAAATTTTCCCGACCCAAAATATCAGAATTGTATGACCCAAAAAATCAGTTCCATACATAGATTGGTCGTCCAAATTTCGATATTGGCTGATTTGACCAGTAATTCGGACATAATTTTTCTCTTTTTTTTATTGTCCGAATCCGATTCAGACCTGAATCTTCATCTGAATTGCCCGATAAAAACCGGGTCTGCACATGAATTTCTCATCCGAATTTTGACATTGGCTGAATTTGATTGACCCGAATTTAATCGAACCCGAATTTTTACTAGCGCTAATACATTATTATATTTTTTTAATAATATTTTTTATTATGATCCTAATTAATGACATCAATTTTATATTATGAATATTATTATATAAATTAAGATACAAATAATTAAAAATTTCAACACAAAAGTGTTTGTGACAGTTAAATAAAAATAGAAGAATTAATTGTTGACACATTGCCACGCAACATAAAGCCAAACTCCTGCATTCCACAGGTGCAACCTGAGGCCGTTTCAGATACTCAATGGCCATCTTACAATCTGTCAAGATAGATATTCTACTACCACTCTTGTAATCCGCTTGACATAACGCCATAAAGATGGCATACAATTCAATTTGTATAACCGGCTCGGACCATGATCTTTCCACTCCTCACCTCTTTATGCTCCCTCCTCCCAAAGAACCCAAAGCAACAGTTGCTCTCCCATTAGCTCCATTTCTAGCACCATCCACAATAAACGTTACCTCCCCCAACATAACGTTGTCCTCCCCCCACACAAATTCGTCTGTAGGATCTCCAGTAGTAATCTCTTACTTTATCCCCAACCCAGCATTCCTTTACTGGTAACCCAACGGACCTCCTCCTCCAAAGATAGCTTCATCATCCTCTCAAGCATCCATCCAGTCTGCTCTTCCCGAGCTATACATATCTCATTCCTAGCCTTCTAGATTGCCCACAATACACCAACGAAACTCCTTATTCTACACCCCTCATTATATTTATCTTTTGCTAAGAAAATAATCCAACCTTTTAACCAATCAAACTACTGCACATATTGGTTAACTGAAGAGTTAATCCCCAGAGTAGACCCTTTCCACGCTTTCATAGCCAATTGACACCAACAGAATAGGTGACTGATTGATTAAACCCTTTCCTCACACCAACACATACCCTCCGTCGCCAAACCCCTCTTTCTCCTGTTCTCCCCAGTAGGAAGAGCATCCCAAGCACATTTCCACAGAAACACTTTCAATTTATGTGGCATATCAGAGTGCCAAATCTTCTTCCAAAATTTGGATTCAACTGCTGACGAGGCTTAACCTTATAGATTGAAGATGTTTTACCTATAGATTGAAGATGCTTTACCTAGCCAGACAAGTTTGTCCTTCAAATTAGTCTGAGGAGGAAACATCTTCAAGATAGTGGAGCAAGTATCCAGAGAAAAACACTGCCTGATCTCGTCCCTGTCCCACTAACACCTACCATTCACCATTTTCGTCAGCGAATGAACCTTCTTATCAACTAAACCGTCAACCGACATATAACTCCGTAACTGTAGGTTGTTATAAGGAATCCACCGATTGTCCGTAACACTAATTCTCCTTTTATTCCCAATACTCCATCAAAATTTGTGTCTGCTTTGCGCAACTACTTGAGACATACCTCTCCACGCAGGAGACGATCTGGAAGGAACCGACCTTATAGCTCTGGGAGTTCTCAATTAGTGACATCTTGCCATACTTTGCTTTCCATATTTTTGCAATTAGCATATCTGGCGCATTGTAGATTCTCCATGCCTATTTAAGCAGAATAGCTTGGTTCATGCATCCTACATGTCTAACTCCTAGCCCTCTTGCCCCTTTTAGTGTGAACACAATCATCTGTTTCTTCCAATGAATACACCTTGACCCATCTTGCTTCCCCCACACAAAATTTAGAACTAGTGCCTTCACTTTGTCAACCACCTTCTTGGGAATTAAGTACACACTAAAGACGTGCTGAAGTAGCGAAACCAGCACCGCATTAGCGAGCACAATTCTTTCTGCCAGGGATAAAAGTTTAGTCTTCCAAGAATCTAGACGCCTTTTTACATCCTCAATCATGAATCGAAAGAAATATGTCCTCCTTCTTGGTTCTAAGATTAATACCCCAAAATATGTCTGAAAATACCCCCCTCAAGGTATCCAAAAATCACTTTTAGCCCCTCTTTATCCTCCTGTGTTGCTCCCTTAGAGGAACAAATTGAAGACTTCTGGATATTCACTACTTGGCCCGAAACATAGTTGTATTTGTCAATCACATTCTTTAAGGCCAAGCAGGATGACGCCTCCAATTCTGTAAAAAATATGAAATCATCGGCAAAAAACATATGCGATACTTGCGGAGCTCCTCTTGCAACCATGACCCCTTTCACCTTACCAGCGTCCACCTCATGCTGGATGGTTGCCGAAAGGACTTCCATACAAAGGATAAACAGATAAGGTGAAAGGGGGTCACCCTGCCGCAACCCTGCAGTAGGGATGATCTGTTGAGAAGCAATTCCATTAACCATGATAGAGTATCGAGCCGTTGTCATACATCTCATGATTAACTGGATCCACTTCTCCGGAAACTACATCCTCCTTAAAGCCGCTTCGATAAATTCCACCTAATCCTGTCATACGCCTTACTTATATCCACCTTCAATGCCGCAAACTGTTTCCCTTTCCTTTTATTGACCATCATTTGAAGGATCTCATGTACCACCAGAATATTGTCTTCCTTAAATATTCCCATAATAAACGCCGCCTGTGACTCCGACACTAGCGAGATCATGACTAGTCACAGTCTTTCCACCATACATTTAGCGATAATTCTATACAACACATTACAAAGACTAATCAGCCGGAATTCCCGGACAGTTTGGGCCTCCGGCTTCTTCTTCAAGAGCACAATATTAGTATTATTCAGCTCCCCCAACAGATGACCTTCATTTATTGCCTGAAGAACGACCTCCACTACTTTGTCTTCTATCACTGGCCAACAGTGGCGGAAAAATAAGGAGGAATCCCGTCCGGTCCTGGATTCTTATTTGCTTTTAAATTCCTTACCACCTTCTCCACCTCAACCTAGAAAAAGGCTTTAGAAGCCAGGCCTTTTCCTCATCTGAAAGGGCCTTCCTAACAATACCTATAACCTGGCCCATAGTTCTCAACCAGACTGAAGGAAATATTGTGTTGGGCCGGAAGATATTTTTGAAATTCCCTTTCAAATTCAGCCATAAAGTCCTCCTGTTTGAACGAGACTGACCCAGATGCCAAACGCAAACTATGGATTCTATTAAATACTTGGCGCCTTTTGAATTTCTAGAAGAAAAAAGTAGTGCATTGGTCCCCCAACCCAATCCATCGTACCTTGTTTTTATGCATCCAAAATTGATGCACCTCCTTCAACATCTCCTCCACATTTTCCCCATGCTGGAGCATTGCCGCTATGGCCGACTGTGACATGTCAAAGGTGGTTAATTGGTTTTGCAAAGATTGTAGCTCAAGGGCACTAGAAACTCCCAATGTATGCTCCCTCTTCCACTCAAGCAACATCATTTTTCCCATTTGTCGAATCATACCCAACCATTTAACACATCTGAACATCATATCGCACTCCCCTTGCACTCCGGCCTCTTGAATAATCTGTTGTACACCTTGTTGGAAAACGACCATCTTAGTGACCCAGGGGTCAAGTCTAAACGGTTTCTTCTTTGGAAGATCTTTTGCACTTATGTGGAGAGCGATTAAGAATGGTCTGAAAACACAATAGGGTAATTATGCATACACCAATTTGGATAAAAATCTAACCACTTTGGGGACGCATATGCCAATCGTTCCCATATTTGTTGGTCATCCCTTCTCTTATTCATCCAAGTATAGTTTGTACCAATGAACGACACATCTATTATCCCTAGTTCCTCCTTCTACTTAAGGAATACTTGCTCCCCCTTATCTGGTTTGATCCATTTGCATTATTATGCCTACCATTGTGTGTTGAAAAGGGAAATATTGTCTCATGAAAAATTACATCACAACTAATGAGCATTTCACGAGTTTCCAAGTCATAGACTTTCAACCCTTTCTTACTAAAATGGTAACCCATAAACATACATCGCCGGCTTCTAGATGCGAACTTGTCCTTATTCCTTGTCTTGGAGTGAGCATAGCAAAGACACCCAAATATAACATGATCATATGAAGGTTTTTGTTTGAAAAGAACTTCAAAGGGGTTTTTTTCCATTTAATAACTTGTTGGGAGTTCTATTGATTAAATATGTTGCAGCAAGGACATTGAATAACTACATAGGGTCACAAAGTTGTTGTCATATCCGACCTATCACCCCCACTCACCATGAGTTTCTTGTGTTGCTCCTCCTGGCTTACAATATTGAATATTTTCTCTAAGGGAGGCAGTAGTCCTGTAGCTAAGATTTACCCATGGATTTGTGAGTATACTTCATCATTGAGACCAAGTAATAACTTGTATGGTTTTTCAGCTTCAAAAATGTTCACCATGTTGAACCCTATATCACACTTGCAACCTTTACAAGTGCATCCAGTACAAGAATACTTTGGGGCATCTATATGATTGTCTAGCTCATTCCAATTAAAAGCCTCTCAATTTGGAGTAAAATTCGTCAACACTCATGCCTCCTTGCTTACACTCAGGAATATGAGATTTTAATTGATAAATCTTTGATGCACTAACAATTCCATACCTCTTTTGAAGATCATCCCACATCACCTTGGCAGAGTTGATGTATGCTACACTTGGTTGTAGCGTCTTTTCAATCACATTGAGATGCCACGATCACACTGTTGAATTCACCATGTCCCAAGCATGGTATTCAGTGAAATCATCTCTTGTGATTTCGATTTCTTGAAAGTTTCATCAATGAAACCAAGCTTGTTTTTCATTTTTAAAGCAATTCACACTGCATTTTCCCACAGACCGTAGTTATCATCGTCAAATATATATCTTCGCCATGATCAAAAGTCTTGAACCATCAGATCGATGGGTGGACTACTAAACCTCTTTTAATCTAGATCACTCAAGAATGTCATCTCAAAATCCATTGGGTGAACTAGCTACTAAATTATGTTTTGCCAACTTCTTCTGTTTCATGTCAAAAAAATGGTGAAATTTTTCGTTGGATAAGAAAGACAAGATGCATAAAATCAGTGTTTGTCAAGTAAGTAGAGAATTGAAAGATTGAAAACTTGGTCTTTGAACCTCCGCAAAGGGGGAGTACACAAAAACACTATACCCTACTTAACAAAGATCAAAATAGGGTTTACCTAATTAGCTAGGCTTTACATGGTTGTACCATTATTGGTGGTGGGATAACAATTTTATCTACACTTGCATCCTTTTCAAACCCTTGTATCTCTATCTCCCCTTTATCTGTACAAATACTACATCCTTCTTTCTTAGTAGCCTCCTGATGATTATCATGTATGATAATAGCCACATGATCATGATTAATTCTTCCTCTTTCGCCCTCGCCCTCACCTTCATCGAGCACCGGATTTACGCTCCCTCGGTGAAGGAGGGCTGGTGGGGCCGGTTTGCTCTCTGGTGAGACGGTGGGCTCCACCACCACTTTGAATGAGGCTAGCTTAGCCAGTTCATATACCGCTTCGGATGTCTTTTCGACAGAGTCAGTGAGATTGATTAGAATTGATGCGATGGTTGCATCGGGGATTAGGGCAAGGAGATCTTCTCGTCCATTAATAGACTTTGATTTCAACATGGATTCGAGTTCTTTCGCTGCTGCTTTTGCATTCTCTATGTGAATGCCTACGTGATTAGGTTGAGTCATGGTCTTAATTGATAAGGCCATTGCCTTTAGTGCCTTGCTTGATTCCATGCTCATCTTCGTGCATGAATCTTGAATGTTGCTTCGGAACTCAATGGATGACTGCAAGATTATTAATATACTCAAATGTTATATTTCGTCAATAGACATATTACCTTGTCAATAATTTTATATTTTAACAAGAAACCAGATTTAGGAATTTGATACATGGATTTAAATGAATTGATTAGCTATTTTGGTCACGTACATTGTATTTATGTCCGCGTCTAAGATGTCACCTTTTTTAACACGTGGGTCATGATATATCTAGCTTGGATCACAAAAACAAATAATATTTTTGAAAAGGGAAAAAAAAAGTTCCATTTTTTCCTCATTAAATCAATTGTTGTATATATGCTACACTTTGAAATTGTCTATCTAAGTCCTTCAACATGTTAAATTTTACAAAACAATTCATCAATATTTATAAAATTCATCATAAATATGTTAAAATTATAGCAAAATTTATGGATATTTTTTGAATTTATCAATTTGTTTACACCAATTCATCACATAAAAATTAACCTACTTGATTACATGGTAGACCTTGATAGGTTATCCATATAGTTATGAAATGTGTAAATGTACCTTGGCATTAGAATTGATACAAGCAGTAAGAGCTTCAATTTGATAAGCACATTGGCGAGCAAGAGCTCCAATCTTAAGGTACTGTTTCCATGGATGCTGTTGCCTAAACCTACCATGGCATGGCTCCCATTTTGCGAAATTTGCCTGAATGAATTTACACACAGAAAATTATTTAATCCAAAAAAGGTAAAGTACCCAGTACTTATAATGCCAACTGAGATGATCACATTTCAAGCACTAACGCAAGAAGAAGTCGAGTTAGTTTAAAAAAATATACCAAGTTTTCTTCATTAGTTTTGGAAGTGAGGACACTTTTATGTGACTGGAGGAAAGACTTGGTGTTGGTGGTGTCCATGTCGCTGTCAGGCATCTCCTTAGAATATTCCTCTCCAAATCCTGTCAATTCCATTCAATATTTCATCACTTAATTTTTACTTTACATATTTACATGCTTAACTAAAAGAACAAGTTGTAATAACTAAAGAAAATAATGGTACAATATTCAATAAAAAAAAAGGGTGTTTAAGAATTTAAATTAGCCCTTGTAGTTTGAGACCTGGTTATTAATTATGAGAATGTTAGCAATTAATCAGATGGTACAGAAGAAAGTTGTTTAAAATTTTGAAGTAGTGCATGCATGGTATATTTACAGGAGATGAAAGAGAAAGAGTATATGACATACGTACACCTAACACCACCAAGGAAAATGCAGAATCTATATATGATTAGAAGAAAAATAATATTATATACCTTCCAAGAAGATTGCAAGCTTTTGGATATTATTGGCAATGAGAGAGTGAAGATCGTGACCAGCCCAAACAGGGCATACGAAAATGGAGACAATCATGCAAGATGCACCTCCAATTAAAATGGTAACCAGCCTTTGGTAAGCCAATGTTAGGATCATGTCTGCTCTGTACCCTGAAACTGCTACCAAACTGAATGTCAATATGAATATCAGCACTCCATAGTCGTATCTTCTCTTTATCCTTGGGATGAACCGCGTGAATGTTGACACTGCCGCTGCAAGTTATTTGTTTACATCAAAATTATAAGTTATGAAAATCATAAGGCTCTTTAATCAAGATTATTATTAATCAATACAATTAGATTATTATTATTTATATTTTTCCACATACCCAATGAATATCATACTCTTATAATACTGGATAAATATATATAATTACTAGAGAAATATAATTTAAAACCATGAAATTAAAATATAAATTGTAGACTATTCAAAATGATCATTAATCATTTTGATTCAAGACACGTATCATTGTCCGTTCCAATATAATAATCTTCAACAATCAATCTCCCCATGATGACATGAGTCTTGGCGCAATAGTTATAAAGCGTTTTTATTTTTGTCAAATTAATGTTGGGTGATAATACGAGTCTCGCCCGCCAAGACACTTTTTATGTGTCTTATCCGTCACTAAATTGTATTTCTTATAATTTTTGACACTATATTTTGAATGATAAGTACTAGTCATCAATTATGAGAAGTTTGGGATGCGTAGACTGCGTCAATAAACACAAATGATACCCTAATCAAATCAACCTCTTCGGTTAGGCTTATTTTAAGTGTTTTTTTAAATATAAAGAAATAATGAATAAAAGTATAACTTTGTGCAATTTATATATGATATTATAGTTATAGAATTCAAATATATCATTTGATTTCATTTTAATTAATATACAATAATATAATTTTAATAATAGGACATGACATTTAAAAAGTGTCTTGTCCCAATACTCATATCATTTTTGAGCATTAAATAATGATATGCATGAGAGTAAATGTGTTACAAGTTTAATTACCTAGCAAGAAGACCAAGAAGCCAAGAACAATGGGCTCTCCTTCCTTTCCAAATAAAAGTGCCAAATGCTGAGCACCAACTCCTAGTGCACCAGCAGTTAAAGTCGCAAACCCCCTGTTCAAACCCTTGCTTATGGTTGCACCTAAAACATACACAACAAATTTAATTACTTAATTTCGACTCAACAAATTTCACTTGCATTTTGTTATTTGCAATATATATTACATTCACCTAGAATACGTGCTCCAAAATACTGCAAGTGAACAATCATAATAACAAAAGTGAACAATCGTGTTATTTAGAGCACATGTTCTAGGCGGACCTAATAAATTGCACTAAAACACGGACTTATATGTACGTTGTTACGCTTATATATGCATGCATGCATGCATGTAACTTACCAACGCTGAACTCGAAGACGACAACGACGGTCAAAACAGCCCACATCCCGGAAACACCAAAGCCATCATAGAGAGGCCTAACATAGTAGACTAAGGACACCAATGTGAGAGCCAGAGCCATTTTCAAGGAGTGAATAACCCTTCTTGGGTCATCTTTTGCTAACTTGTTCATATTTTCAGCTATCTCCTTCACCTTTCCAAATGATGTTTCAAGGTTTCTCCATGCTTTTGTGAGAAACCATTTTTTCTGCTCTTTCATTGTATCCATTTCCACCACCAGAAAAACAACTTTCCTTAGCCCTAAGGAAGGAAGGCTAACTCACAAATGTGTTAGTGAAAAAAAGGATATATAGCAAGTTTGATCGAGGGAGATAAACCTAGTTAATTAGAAAATGTTACTTAACTCTTAAGACAAGTGTTGTTACCTTCTCCATATAGACTAAAAGGGGGTGGATGTAGAAAAGAGAGTGACTCGAGAGTTATACTTATAATAAGATTGAACACATCAAAGGACAAAGGTCGTTTGGGACAAAATTGAGTGAGCTTCAAATGTGGGCTGACAAAAGTTTCTGCCTAGGCTCTGCCACAACTTCATTTGGGATCTGGTCCACCAATTCTGCCTTTTTATTTTAACTCATTATCCTTTTTTTTTTCTTTTTTGGATGAATATGCATAACTTAGAGAAAACCACTCTACCTAGCTTTTCGTATATTCAACAGAATCTTCCTTAGAAATAGGTTCCCTACTTGCACAAGTGAAATTGACTACTGCATCTAATCTCCTCTAATCATTCATGGAGGATAATTTTCTAGTGCATGTGGTTGGATTTGTTCATGCTAAAAGTTAATCAAGCTAAACAATTTCAAGGATTATTAACATGGGCATAAGAAAGTCTTAGCAGATTTTCGGAGCCTAATTGATAGGCTCAATAAGGATGACATGGATGGAAGTATAAGCAACACGGTACAAGTAGGGATGGCAATGGGTCAGGTCTAGCTGGACCTAGACCCGGACTCGTCAAATTTTTTTGGACCCAGACCCGACCCAGGACCTAGCGGGTTCCAAAAACTCGAATCCATACCCATCGGGTCCATGGCGGGTCCTTAATGGATCCAACACTCTTATATATTTTTTTTACTAGATTTATCAATTTCTTGGGTTAACTTTATACGTGTACAATTTTATAATAATAAATACTCTATTTAAATACACATATTTTCAACACAATAAAAACATCTAGTTCAGTGTACGAGGTTATAAGCGAAATTCAACATAAAAGTATTACAAAAGTCATAAACACATCAACTTTAAAGATATAACTATACAACTTAAAATGTAAAAAAAAAAAGCACATACACACACAGTGTTCATGATTATCGCACTATACAACTCTAAAAATTCAAATACATTAGGGTTTTCATTATATATATATATATATATATATATATATATATATATATATATGATAATTGGATTCTAATAATCTCTACTTTCATCAATTGGATAATGGTGGACCGTACTATCACTTTATATTCTGGTGGTCCAAAAAAAAAAATTTGGATTGTAGTGGTACCAAATCCACCTCCACATCCTTCTTATTTTTTTCATTCCTACACTATTGTTTTTGTTTTTTTCGTTCCTGCCCCTAAAAAGTTAATGAATTGTAGTTTCTAAAACATTTTTTAAATTATTTTTTTGAGACTCCGAATAATTATTATGATTTTTTTAAAAATAATAAAAGTGAAAAAATCGTAAAAAATGAAAAAAATTGGGAGAAACACTGTAAATTCATTAAAAATAATTGTAGAGTGATATACTAAGTTTTGAATCAAATGCAAAACAAAATCTATGATTCCCTCGAAAATATCCCACTACAATGCAATTTTTTTTTGGACCACCAGAATACAAAGTGAAAGTACGGTCCACCATTGTCCAATTGGTGAAAGTAGGGATTATTAGAATCCAACTATCCTATATATATATATGTTTACTTATTATTATTATTATTATTATTATTATTAAAAGTATGTAAGAAAATGTTTGTCCCAAATGTTGTTTTCCATTTATACCCCTATTAATATTATATGTTTACTTATTATTATTATTATTATTATTATTATTATTATTATTATTATTATATTTTTACTATTGTTGTTGTTGTTATGATTATTATTATTGTTGTAAATTTTAGCCTTTGGGTGCTTTTGAAAATCTTAAAAATTATTATATAATTATTACAATTATTACTATTATAATTATATAATTATTACTATTCAACCATTCTCTATAAAAGAGCTTAATTCATACTATGTCACAAATAGTGATTTCCAAAAATGCTCTTGTTTTATATTTTTATTTTCTATGACACCCTTGTTTAGATTATTATTATTATTATTATTATTATTATTATTATTATTATTATTATTATTATTATTATTGTTGTTGTTATTATAATTACTATTATTATTATTACTACTGTTATTATTATTACTATTGTTATTATCATTATTATTATTATCATTATCATTATTATAATAATAATAATAATTATTATTATTATTATTATTATTATTATTATTATTATTATTATTACCAATCCATATTTATCATCCTACCTCATCAAAAGCTACATATTTCACTTTTGTTTTTTTTCTTGTTGTTGTTAGAAATACTATTATTTGCAAATTTGAAGTTTTCAATATCGAACTCATATCCTGAGATCCAATACAAACAATCAGTCGAAGGAGCGGAGCTACTACCTTATTTTAATATATTCCCTCTTTTAAATTTGAATATGATATCCTAATTACATTGTGACGCCTAAATATTAAGTAATCATATCGATATTATTATATGTGAATCCTTTAAACTTAATTGTGTTTTATAAAGATGAAATTTTGTTATATGGTGCCAACCATATTAATGTCGGTACGATTTTAACTCTATCCAATCAAAAAGAACATGTTTAGCTAATCATTTATGATTTTACTGCTAATTTAACTTTTGATACTATATCGAAATTGCCGATATAAGTACATGAAGGTAGAAATAGGCAAAGTGAATTATTTATTGTTCTTACATCGGAAATTATTGAACCTTAGATATGAATGTATATTAATTGTCAATAACATTAATTTTTCCATTGATAGATCAATATTACTTAAGCTTATAACTATTTAATTTCATTGTATACAGGAATGCAATCTTTTAGATTTACAGAAGTTAGTTTGTATGTTATGTAATTTGATTACAAGGTAAAGTTAAACCATATAATTATGTTTTGCCCTATTTGCAACATACCTTCAGTGTGTATCATAAATCATTAGTCATTAAATAACAATGCATTTAATGTGATACTTGTATTTATATGAAATATTTTATGAAAAGTCCAAACAAAATATTCATTTTATACCACTTAATTATATTAATTATATTTAATTAGTTTTGATTTCTATTGTATATTTTCATTAATAATAATTGGCCATCAAATCAAATTAAAATTATATTTAATTTTAATTAAATGAACTTAAATTAAATTATAATTAAATTAAATTTAAATAAATTTTTGTATTATGTAGATATTTTTTATTGAATATTAATATATTAAAATTGATATTTATAATTGTCGGGTCAGCGTATGCGAAGCACGAGCCACAACCAGACTAGTGTATATATATATATATATATATATATATATATATATATATATATATATATATATATATATATATATAATTTGACGAGTCTATGTGTCGAGTCCACAAGTCCAGAAGTAGACCCGAACTCGTCACATTTTTAGTGGACCCAGACCCAATGGATCCAGTTCTTTTGGACCCTGGCCTGCTTAAATGGATCGGGGCCAGGCGAGTCTGGGTCGGGTCCAAGACCACTGTCATCCCTAGCTTGGTACGTGAGACAAGGCAGAATGCGAGGAAAACAGACAAGGCAATGACATGGCCTATGTTGGTGCTAACTTGAAAGAACACTGGGGGTGGGGGGGTGTGAACAGGGTTATAGTGCACACTTTAGGATAAGGATATTAGTTATTTATCTGGACCTTGGTCAACATTCAACACACAATGTGAACAAAGAGTTTTCTTCTTATTGAATTTAATTGCTAACTTGGTTACAATGTAAAAAGAACAAAACCTCAATAGCTCAAGGACTGAGGATCTTGAGGCAGCATAGAGAAAGAAGATCACCAAATCTAGATGGAGGTAATTAACAGTACAACTACAATCACCAATTACTTTAATTTGATGATCCTTAACCTCACAGAGGAACAATTAATGAAGTTTCCTCTGTTACAAACAAATTCTTTCCCTCACTAGAACACTTTAATTTTCTGGTTACACACGGATACTCACTAAAAACTATTGACTACAACTCAGAAATCACAACACAGATTTCCTAAGCACTTATCCACTTGAAATCACAACACAGAACACTGGTGACTGTGATTTGGTTTTGCTCGGTTTTTTTGTATGGGCGGTTTGATGTATCATCTCCACATTTGGTTAAATGATAGTTTGATCATTTTCCACTTTATTTTTCTTGAATATTTTCCAAGGATTATCCACTTGAAAGAGTGATTGATCCTATCCAAACCCACCCTATAAGTTACTCCTTCATGGCTTATAAATAGGGTTGTGATGATGCCATTTGCCATGCATATGGATATGGATATGAGGACCCATCAATCATTATGTACATTTAGATGAGAACCACATCTCCTTACAGTTTGATAGCAACAAATTCTAAAGTTAATTTGAGAGTTAATGCTTTATCTTACTGATTATGACCCTGTTCTTTTATGCAGTTGGCAAACTGCGGTGCCACAGCCTACCGCAGTTTGTCACAATCCACCACAAAATACCATTCTACCACAATTCTACACAACCCACCACAAATTACTTTTTCACAATTACCAATACAATATTTAATATTTATATATATATACAAAAAACTCACCACAATTTCACCACAATCCGCCACAATTTCACCACACCATACCGCAGAATACCGCATAAAAGAACAGGCACAATTGGTATAAAGTGAAAGAGAGAAGGCTGTTCTCAACTCATTTGAGTACCTGGTTAATTTCCATCCAATAAGTGTTTTTGCACCAACAATTTATAATCTGAATTGGGAAAATTATTTACATCTAATCTCCTTAAATCTCCATAAATAACATTCTAATCTCTTAGAATGTTATTTATAACCAGAATGGGAGTGGCCTAGAGGAGGAAAAGAAAATAAGTAATGATACGTGTCTTTGGACAAGACACTGTTTACGTGTCTTGCTCTTTACGAAATTAATATTTAATTATTATTTTTAATTCTAATTTTTTTTTACAAATATTATTAATTATCAATTATAAGAAGTTTGGAATGCGTTGGCTACACCAATAATTAAAATTGACACCCTAACGAATGAACTTCATCCATTGGGCTTATGCTAGATGTTTTTTTGTAAATTTTAAAAAATATAGATAAAAGTGTGATTTTATACCATTTATATATATTATTATAGCTATGAAAATCAATCATGTAATTTTTTTTTTTCAATTTAGTATACAATTATATATATTTTATACAATGACAAGCCACTTAACATGTGTCTTGTCCACGACATTTATATTTTCAAAAGAAAATATGGATAATGGTTTCGTTGTAGTGTTATGGAGTTATGGCAATTAAGTTGGAGTACGTCTTCCACTGCTTTTCATATATCTTCTGTTCCTAAAGTACGGTAAGTAAATGAGAAGAATCCAAGAAACCTGAGGTGGTGGTGGTGATGGTGGTGGTGGGTGGCATGCAGTAAGTATAAGTAGGTAACAACTTGCGATCTAAAAGTAAGTCACTGTAAACTGTAAAGTGTAAAACATGGACTGTATTCCACTATTTGTAATTGCCACGCCTCTATCACCATTAATGGAGTCCTAGTTGTGGTATTTTTCGGATTGTATAAGAATAAGGTAATTGGATAACTATACTTTTAAAACTAAGTTCCTACAAGGGCGTGTTTTTCTTCCTTTGGGTCACTGCGGCGGCGCCTAGTCTTAGGTGCTACTTCATTTTCATGATTCAGACTTGATAAACTTTCCTAGGATACATTTTTGACACATATCATCATCATTAAACTTCACCTTCAAATAAAAGTACTATCTGCATGTACTAAGGTCTT
This sequence comes from Portulaca oleracea, assembly GCA_029582165.1. Classification (NCBI taxonomy): domain Eukaryota; kingdom Viridiplantae; phylum Streptophyta; class Magnoliopsida; order Caryophyllales; family Portulacaceae; genus Portulaca; species Portulaca oleracea. The sequence goes on along the minus strand of CM055883.1, from coordinate 13,341,671 downwards.
GTCTACTGAAATCAGCATAAAGACTGTCCGGTGCACAAAGCGTCTGTGTTAGTGAAGTCTGGAGGTGAGTCCTACCACAGATGTATAATATAGTCATGTAGGCAAATTTTTATCTTGTATTTTTGTAAGAGGTTGTTTTCAAGATTGAACCTGTGACTTTAGATCACACGAAAACAACTAGCATGTTCCACAAACTTAGCAATATAGATAACGGATAGCGGTTTATGTAGTGGATAGAGTTTTAGGTAGCAGATAGTGGTTTAAGTAACAGATAGTAAAGAACTGTTTAAATGAACGTTTTGTCCGGTAAATTTAGTAAAGAGTTGGTTGGTTTATGTAAATTGACATCAAAGAATATGAATGTTTTTCAAATATTAAATTTGTCAAGGGTATTTTTTGACCAAAAAATATATGAAATGCTAGCCCAAACGATAAATGTTAACTTTATCAACGTTTTTGATGCCACTTAAAACGCTAGCTTATGAACATTAATATTTATGCAATTAGAATTTCAATTTGATCAAAACACTAAATGTTATCCTAAACCTAATGCCAAACACAATCAAAATAATGATCTACTGAATTTTTGCAAGTTCAACTTATCATTTTAAGTCCTATGGTTAAACTGCGTTAAAAGAAATATTTACCCTTCATCGTTACAAACTGCGTTTAGAATCAAACAAGTTTTGAATCGCACGCATTGCGTGCATCGATTGTTATATTTATTTAGTTTTGTGTGTATATATTATACACACAAAATAAATAAATTTAAAAATCGATGCATGCGTGCGAACCAAAACTTGTTTTGCTTAAAAATAAAAATCCTCAATAATAATTCGATTTTGTCTCATGATGGATATTGGCGAGTCAGTGCAGTTAAAATTATCTTCCTTTCAGTTGTTTCTGAAAATAAGTTAAATAAGTTCAAGATAAATTTTCAAAAACAACTTTTTCAAATAAATTCAATTAAGATCAAACAGATAAGTTCAAGTTGGTTCAGTATAATAAGTTTAGATAAGTTTAACTTGTAATAAGCTCAGTCAAAATAAGTTGGAGTAAACATATTCACAATAAAAATATAGTTAGATTCTGAGACGGAAGCAATATTATTCATTATTGTTCGTTTACTCTCAATATGAACAATTATGCATTATAGATATGATCTTCCTCATGATAGTTTTTTTTCTTTAACTTTTATATGATTTTAATTTCTATGTGGCAAATATTATCGAATACTTTAACAGATCATTACGTTCCTATTATTTATTTGTCACATTGGATTTACTGATTGTTAAATGAGTGCAATTATGCAACTTAGAATAAAGTTATGATAAAGCAAATATTTCTTAGTTAAGTAAGAATCTTGTCTTATAAGACAACATAATACATAAGAAATTTTCCCAAAACTAAAATAAAGAAACAAAAAGATAATTAGTGATACTTCAACTCTGATATGTAATGACAATCTTTAAATGAAATTGAATCTTTTCTAAAGAAACAAAGATGATTAAAGTTTATATTATATTTTGCACAAAACATCAAAAAATAAAATATTATAAGATAACAATACAGGAACCTAAAAGAGATTGAAAAAAAATAATATAATGTAAATTAGGGTAAATAGAAACCCAAAATAAAATAAAATGGAGTAAATGATGGTTCCAATGTGATAGAGAGAAATAGATACATATATAAAAAAAATATTAACTTAAAATATGGTGGTCTAGTGGTATAGAAATTGAAGGGCTTTCCTTTGCACTAGAAGTTCAAATCTTGGTTGTAACAATTTCTTTAATAATTATTTTGGTGCAAATAAAAAAACATTGTAATTACTATTCTATCTTTATAATTTATCAATGGCAAGGGGTAAAATGGAAAAGTGAAATTTGCATCATAAGCCCCTTTGGCTTTATATATTACATAGATTGGTATAAATATCTTGATTAAAAATTAGAAATTGAGGATATAAATTATTTAAAGTTCAAAACTATTTTTCTGGACATATATTTTTTAAAAAAAAAAGGTAAGTAAAAAAGGTAGGTGAGAGAGGTGTTAGCGATTTCTTCTTACAAAAAATCTACTCATCCTAACAGCGTACAAAATATCATTGAACTCCCTATAGCATGCTTTCTTGAGATTTTATTTTTTATAATATCTTTAAGTGATTTTCTTAAATGATATGCAAAAGACGATTTCTGTACCTTACATTTTGTTGAAACTATAATTTTTAGGCCTTTATGTTTTGTTAGGTGAAAAATCCGAGTATTTAAACATAATTTTTAGCAAAATTACTTAGACTTGGACTAATGAAATATCCCACTTCCTACTAAAATACCGTCCGTAACATGTTCAAATAATCGAATTTATCTCATAACAATTGCTAATCTTTAAACATATAGACTCAAACATATATTTTAGAATTGAAACATGTAAATCTAAAAATAATTTCCACATAACTGCTGAGCCTTTTTACAAAAAATAAAAAATAAGAATAATGATCTTTCCTATAGACACAAATGTTAGAATGCTATCCACCCAATCAAAGCAATATATGAACTTTCACACTTCAATTTCTCCCTCATCATTGTATGATAAATGATTTTATGCTGCAACCATGTTGTTTTAATGGGTACATAGAAATTAGATAACTAATATCGGGTGGATTTAAGTAGGTTGGATAAATTTATGTAAACGAATGTAGAAATAGCTATCCAATTCTTTAAGAAATATAAAATTATGTAAACTTAGGTAGATTAAGTAAAAAATAAATAAAATTAGCTGGAAGTAAATAGAAAAATATTGTAGTCGATCAGTTTAACCTTGCAAAGGATAAGATTGTACTACCTTCCTTGCTTAATACTTATCAAAATAATTGATTTTTTTTGTCCCTTTCTTATGGTCACTTTCAAATTTTCAATATATAAACTAAGCATGTCAAATTGCTATATTTTTCACAAATTTCATATATTTAATTAGGGGTATTATTTTTGCAACAATATGGATGCACCTTGGTTTTTTAACATGATTAATCTTAATTACAAATTAAATATATTAGGAATAGTATGTGTTTTCAATTAATTAATGATTATCAGTATTCAGTATTGAAACAATACTTAAAGAGCATTTGACCAAAGACATGTACCTCTCAACTAAACTATATTACGTACACCATGTTTATAGGACCATCTTAGTATATAATACCATCTCACATAAATTTATAATATAAGTTGATAGGGTTTTGTAATAAAAAAATTGATATAATTATGAATCAAATATTAATGTATATACTATGTTGAGGTATTTTAAGAGCATAAAGAGTTTTATAAATTACGAAATCATAAGTCAATCTTAAGATACGTGGACTGCAAAGGTGAATACAAGTCTATACACACTCATGGAGCCAACAAGTAGGTGAGTAGAGGAAACAACTTTTATTTTCAAGGCCAACATGGGTCATATTATATTCAACATGAGCCATGTTGAAACAATACGAGATTCATTCGGTTGAAATGAGACATTCTTTATTGAAGTGCAGTCGACACGTAATTTTATTCCCGAATTTGACTGCCTTGGATCATGTCACCTGATCATAATGTTTGCGGTTTAACCTTGACCTGATTAGAAGTTGACTTCATGATTTATGCTCGTGAATAATGTTATGGATCAATTAGGAGTTGACTTCATAATTTATGCTCGTGAATAATGTCATTGTCATGGATGAATCTTGAAAGAAATTTATCTGCAATTGAGCTCCTTGCACCAGCCAATAGTGGGCTGCTTTGTCTTGCTCATTTACTTCATCTTCTTTTATTTCTAGAATGCTATAAGCTTATAACACATTCTTGTATATATTGATCGTAATTAATTTCATTGAGAAAAGTTGAGAGATTTTATCTTATTTACCGACAAATAAAATTTTATCTGTAATTTTTGCTACAGTATGGTAAATAAATAATCTTAACATAAGCATAATTGAGTTTCGAGTATGCGCTACTGAAATAAAATTAGCATTCAATTTGTGTGGCCATTTGTGGTAGAGTTTCCCACATATCCTGATATCCTCCAACGCAAAGTTTTCTAACTTAAAAGTATGAATATTTTATTTGCTAAATTTCACGTGATTGAAGAATATTTTATCTAATTCGATTTTATAGTTTTTCAGCCTGAGCTACTACTTAGCCTTGCCCACAGGATTAAGACCGGCAGTTTACATCCAAATGCCAGTACATCATGTTGTTTATTCCTTGCATCTCGCAATATTCTCAACTTTCTACGGTAGTTGTCCATTTAGGGTCTGTTTAGCGATGCAAATTATTGTATGCTCCTAGAGCATGTGCTTCATGAAATGACATGGCAGCCATATCAGATTTTTTAAAAAAAAAAATCAGTAACTACTTGTCGGTTACCAGCGTCAGTTAAACTGAATTGTTCACTGAAGATAACATCATTGTTCACCATACGTTGTTCACTAAATTGAGTTGGATTGTTCACTGACATTAATGTGATTGTTCATTCACTTCAGTTGCATTGTTCACTTACTTCAACTGCGTTGTTCATTTACTTCAACTATATTGTTTACTGAACTTGTTCCACATAGTTTACTCTAAAAAAAATTTAGATTCTTCATCATAACTTGTTTGCTCACTTGAAAGATTAAGATCGTTCACTCATGAAATCAATTTATAATATATAATCTTTTTATGTGGCAAAATTTCTATGATTAGAACTTATCGAATAACATGTACTTTAACTTGCAGGAGTGAATGGCTAAACAATGAATTAGTAAATAATGACATGGCCAACAATGGAAATATTTTCAATGAACAACCACTAGTTACATGATGAACAATTGTAACATATTTAGTGAACAATCTCAACATATCTAGTGAACAATCTCGATATACAGGGTGAACAATCTCAACATATGTAGTGAACTATCCTATCTGGTTATGAGTGAACAAAGACTCTTTTATAGATGAACAATGTCATATGCCACGTAGGATCCGGAACACATGCTCCAGGAGCATTTAATACATATTGGTTTAGCGAGGATGAAAATCAATTTTTGGAAATGATTTTTCCATTTTACGGTGTTTGGTGAATAGAAAATGGAGAAAACCATTATTTTAAGAAAAATCATTTTTTTGTCCTCCCTTTGTAAATTATTTTTTGAGTCCAACTCTGTGAATACTCTTTTATTTTTTGGCTTAAGATAATCATGCAGTTCACTACAATCCAATTTATTTTTTATTTTTTTTTGCCCACCAGAATCCATATTGATAGTAGGGATTATTATATTGTCCAATTCGTAAAAGTCGGGATTATTAGAATCCAATTTTCCTATATATATATAAATCTCAGCCATTGATTTTACATCTAACGGTGTGTGATCAAAGATATAAAGAGGTGTGGTCATGAATTTCATGGCCAAACTTCCTAATATCTATGACCACACTCTCTAAAATACATGATCACACTTCCTTATATCCATGACCACACACCATCAGATGTTAAATTAATGGCCGAGATTTACTCTTCTCACCTTCCTACCTAAACTCTCTTCCTACCGTATCCATTCTCATATATATATATATATATATATATATATATATATATATATATATATATATATATATGGAACTGATCATATGAGCATGGCTATTTGGTGAACATGATTGGATATTTAACGGGCATTAAGTGGTGTTTTTGTGGACATCAAGTATAAAAGGTGGTTATCAAGTATTGTTTCCATGGACATCAAGTATGCAAAGGGAAATAAAGATTTTGCTTGGCGGGGATCAAATGTTTATATCCAACATTAATACTTAATTTCCACGAACACAATACGTGATGTCCACCTTTCATAATTGATGTCCACGACAATAATACTTGATGTCCACCAGAAATCTAATCATGCTCACATGCTTACAAAAGACCTATGGTCATATAATTAGTTTTCATATATATATGATAGTAACATTATATAGTAATTCACTAAATATTAAAAAATCACTATCAAAATTTATTTTTTTTATCGGGTATAAGTTTCAAGATGAGGAATAATAATGGATAGGATGAATATATAATTCATTATATATATTAAAAAATTAGTATCAAAATTTTAAATTTTTTTTTTATCGGGTATAAGTTTCAAGATGAGGAATAATAATGGATAGGGTGAATATGTGTGTAGAATTTGTAATATTTCACTATTCATAGACTTTCAAAAAATAAATACTCCGTAAATAATATACTAGTTGGTTCATGAATAGTGATGTATGTAGGCTAATGCACGTACCTGTACTTACCTTTCTGAATTAAGATTTAAGAGGCTATGTACTTGGGCATATTATTAGTGTTGTGTTAGTGCTATATCTATGTAGGCCATACATGTATGTTGAGGTGATCATTCAACATGAATTATGGCCAGGCCACCACTTGTTTAAAGAATAATATAAAAAAAATGCAGAGAATTTGGCCTTTGGGTGAAGTTATATATGACGACAAATTAAAATTCATCAATTCTATTTTATGTTGGGGTGGATGGCAATTTAATATTTTTCCAAAAAGTAAGTGATAACCTGACCCAATATAACATACTCTACTGATCACTGATCAGATCAGAGCCGTCCATGATCTATAACTTATATATTAGTATAAAATGCTTTGCTAGAATTATGGTTTTAAAAAGGATATTGATGAAAATATACCGATTTTTGGAGTATTGAATTGTAATATATCGACAATAATATCTCTGACCTTTATAATTATATGAGATTATTATACCAACATGATTAAAAGATCTTTGCGTCACTAGTGGCGACGCGGATGAGGAACAAAATTAGCCCTTGCCCAATACCCTGGTTAATCTCTTTGTTTTTCTCACTAACCCACGTTAAAAGATCGGCCCCAGCATAGTGACTAAGGGGGTGATGAATTGGCCTCCATACTGACGTGACATACAACCAACTAATGTCTGGTAATGTGGGTTGGTGAGAATTAAAAATGGAGGATTAACGGAGTTATTGGGTTATGGCAAGTTTTTTTTTCCTTCCACCAGCAACGTTAGTCGAAGACCGGTTCACCAATGCTTTTTACTAGTGGTATAATAATCTCACATAGGTATAAAAAGTCAAAGATATTACTGTCCAATTATAAAGATCGATATATTACAATTCAATACCCCAAAAATCAGTATATTACCATCCAAAAATCCTATTAAAAAGATAGCCTTCGCATTCATTATGTTACAATTGGTCATGTAAATGCCACTTTTTTGCACGTGTATATGTATATTACTCTTCCTATCTGATTATGACCAAATGTGAGGCGTGAAATCAGTGGCGGATTTTGGGGGGAGGGGGGGGGGGTAAGGGGGCCATGGCCCAGGCTATGGTTACAAATATCTATTAAATGTTGTGCAAATTAAACATGAGCACATCAGTGTCTTAGTGGTGTTGGCAAGCTTGTGTATAGGTGTTTGCCCATGTCCCTTTGGTCCCAGGTTCAATTCCTCTCACAAGTATGTTGTTTTCTGCTTCTAGGGATGGCAAAATTTTCCCCATCCCCGTCCCCATTTTCCCCGTTGGGGTGAATTCCCCGTCCCCATCCCCGAAAATGTTAAAATTACTAAATAACATTTATTCAAATTTAACATATATATATTAATGGGAAGGACAAAATAGTAATTTTCCAAATTATTTTCAGAAACCCTAAACCTAAATTCGAAGTTTGGAACTGCCGCTTCCCTTAGTTCGCTGAATTTTTTTGATTTTTGAATCTGAATCTCACCTTCTTAATTTCTCACTGCCTAAACTCTAAATATCATTCTCTCATTCTCTCGACTCACCTTTCCTCCCTCACACTCTCACATCCAGCCTCACTGCAGAGAGCCAGAGACACAGACTCGCCACTCGCTCCTCCCTTCACTCCTTGAGTTACGAATCTCACACCCTCACTCTACAATATCTCCTCGCCTTTTTTTTCTGGCCTTCACTCCCGAGTCGTCCCGACCGTGCTGGCATGTGCGTATGCTCGTGTGTTCATCGCTTGAATCGCTCGGGCGTTGCGGCCCGCCGTCCGTTCGTCATTGCTGACCGCCGCCGGCCAAGATCTCCCTCTCATTCTCTGGTGTGTGTGTGTGTGTGTGTGTGTGTGTGTGTGTGTGACAGTGTGTTCAAGTCTCAGTGTGTGACTGTGTGTGTTCAAATCTCTGATATTTGGTAGGTTAGATAGATTGACGAGAATTCTCTGATGTGTGTGTGTGTTCAAGTCTCAGAATGGTAATGGGTTTGTTGGTTTCTTTGTTAAGTGTGTGTTCATTTGTGAATCTATGGTTTCTTTGTTTAGTGTGTTCAAATCTCTGATATTTAGAAATATTGTTTGTTGGTTTGTTTCTTATAGTTCGTACCTTTATATTCTTTGTTCAGTGTGTGTGTGATAGTTAGATTTATATGGTTTCTTACTTTCTTTGTTCAGTGTATGTGTGACCGTGTGTTCTCTACTATAATACGTTGGCAGTGTATACTACATTTGAGGAGGATGTTGATGAAGAAGTTAGAGATACCATCGCTTAATGAGGAGGATGTTGGTGAAGAAGTTGGGATGTTGATGAAGATGTTTTTTTAGTTTACTTTATTCTTGTCATTAAACAATTTAAACTTGAAGAGGATGTATTATTATATTTTTTTCGGATGACACTTTTTAATGTATTATTATTTGATTTTGATGTATTATTACTTGAGCAAGTTAAATACGTTGTATTTTGAACATATTAAAAACCGCGTCCGATCAAAAACCGGATCCGATTAAAATTTAGTTAGATTTTTGATAGTTTTAAAAAATCCCCGCCGGATCCCCGTTGGGGATGGGGAATCTGCGGGGATGGGGATGGGGCAAAATTCATTCCCCGAAGCAGGGATGGGGACGGGGATGGGGATGAGTTTTGGGAGCGGGGATGGGGACGGGGGTATACCCCCCATCCCCGATCCGCCCCGTTGCCATCCCTATCTGCTTCTAATACCAAGCCATGTCCCTCTCTATTTGTCTTTTTTATATTTTTTTTGTTTCTATATTGTTTTTAACCAAATTATTTCTGTTTTTCTTATTCATTATTTTTAAATATATATATATATATATATATATATATATATATATATTTCTCTGTACTTTTATAAATATTGAATAACAATGTTTTCCTTTAGATTTTAATTATTTTTAGAAAAAGTTTTATATTTTCTCACATATTTTATAGAGTAGTGAAATTTAATTATAATCATTATCTTATCTAAAAAATAAATGAATAAATGTTCTCTTAAAAATAATGTCAATTGTATGGACTAGTCTCATAATATTTATTAATTAGAGTAATTTGTTTGTTTTGGCGCTCCAATAATAAGTTAATATTTCCCTTTTTATATTGTAATTTATGCACGAAATATTTGACATAAAAATTATCATATTGTGAGACATAGAGCTGGCAAAAATCGACTCGACCCGGAAACCGACTCAAACCCGCCCGAAAGTTAAGGTTAGGCTCGGAATTTCCAAAACTAAAACATAAAAAACCGAAACCCGACCCGTACCGAACCCGACCCGAAACCACCCGCCCGCCCGAATTGACAGGTCAAGTGAGACACGGCACACCCCAATAAACTATCCTGGCTTCGCCCCTGCATGAAATTCATTCATATACTTTTAAACGAAATTAAAATTAGAAAAGAAAAAAAAAAGGAGGAGGAGGAAATTTGTTGCTGACTCAGATCTTAGTCATCTAACGACTTTTATAAAGTTAATGAGAATATATACATATTTCTTACCAAAAAAAAAAATTGTAAACTATGCAGTAGAAAAGTTTTGTTGCCTTTTATGTTCTTTTTTTTTTAGAGCATTTTATGTTCTTTTGACATACTAGGTAGGATACCCGTGCGATGCACGGGTATAGAAGTATTGGATTTTATTATTTGTAAATTGCGTTACATATTTGTTTTAGGAACGACAAAAAATTATGTACAAATTGATGTATATTTGCCTAGCTATATACATCAAGGTCTAGCTACAAGGACCTTAATCCAGTTTGAAGCTACAAATGTCGTCTTGGGTTTATCAAGGTAGAAGGCGTAAAGGACCTTGAAGGTACTCTAAGCTTAGTCCTCACACTTCTAAGCTTATATGGAGTTACTCTCACATTTGGAGGACATCAATGAGCTTAAATCATTCTCAAGTTCTTATTGAAAAGTCATCTCTCGCGGCAGCAAAAGACTCCATCAAGTACAGTTCGATATTTTGCTCTATAATTCTAGATCCATGCGTCTATTGAGGAAATCATCAAAAGACAGATTGGAGATCTTTCAATAAGCTTTCCAATGGTTTTTGAATCATTGAAAACGGACAAGTATTGAAGGAGTTATAGCAATTTCTGTCAAGAGTTGTATTTTAGAGTTTATGATGTCATAAGTAGGATATATGATGTAATAGTTGATTCTTGGTTTCTTGAACCCTAGGTACACGTCCAAGGGGTCCTAGAGTAGTATAAATAGACCCCTAGGGTGCCATTGTATTCATTCATTGAATCATATATCAAAATACAATCAAACACATGATGTGTTGTTCTCTGTAGATTTGTGCTAGTCTCTTCGTTTCTCTTGAGGGAGGACGGAAACTATCCCCTTCTTCTATCCAAGATTGGCGTCCTTGGTGGTGATAGGAAGGATTTGAAGCATTTTTGAAGGTGGTGTGGCTGTATCCTCCAAGATTCTTCAAAGAGCCATTATCATTCTATCATTCTAGTGAGTTTTGTTTCATTCATTAGAAGTCTTTCAATTGCATTTTCATTGTTTCTATCTTTCATTTACACATCTAAAGTACTAAATCGTAAGGTAGATTCATCAATCCATTCGTTTTCAACATTCCTACATTCGTCCATTCATTCTACATTCATCAATCATTCGTTCGTTCATCATTTCCATTCGTTTGTTAATCATCTTTCATAGTTCTTTCCATCTTTTCATCCATTTCTATTCCATTTTTGGTTCTTTGGAACTTTGAGAAGGGAGATTCCTATCTTCGTTTTTAAAGATCCTTAGATATTGTGTAATGAGATCATCCCTTGGTCTCATTATGCATCAAAATTGGTATCAACAAATGTTTGAAACTATAAGAGTTGATATACAAAAGGAAGTTTTGCGCCTTGCATCTACACGGTGGTTTTCAACTCTTTCGTTCCAGAGACAACAAAATTGAGATTATGATTAATATCAAAGGAAAAGGAATATATGTATTAATAAGAGAAGACAAGTGACATATTGAGGTGGTAGAAGGAAGGGAAGGGCAAACTAACCCATAGTAAGTACAGTGTCACACCTACTGCACAGTCAAAAAATCCTTGGCGAAAAGCAAAATGGCGCAAGGTAGCCCGTAGAAGATAGATCCGAGTCGGCGAAAAGTAAAAGGGCAAAAGGCAACCCCATGGAAGCAAAAGGGAAAAAGGCAACACCCCATGACGATTCAGTGAAGAAAAGGTCTTTGATTGTTTAACGTGCCGAAATCTCAGGTCTGGGACTTTACTCTTGGGTAATTGACTTTACCATGTTATCTGTTGGGTCCGCTATGGAGAGGACGTCAAACCTGAGGGTCTCTTGCTGCTGATAGGCACAATAGTTAGCTTTGATGACAAATATGTGTTCTTTATTACTGGAATGGAGATCGAGACATTCTGTATTAACAATTCCATCCTGTAAGTATTCATTTAAGTCAAAGAATTACTAAATTCAATGTATCAATAACATGCATGTTGTTGATAGTGTATTATATAATGTATTGCCATTCTTCTATGAAATTTCTTAAGAAACTTACTTGCATGGGTGATATAAAAACATAGCGGAGGAAGAAAGAGAAGAAAACTGGACAAAAAGGAAGTTAGGGGGAATAAATGATCACTAAAATTGTGATAGCAGATAAAATGACTTTTTTCATCACAAAGAATATGCAGGTAGACTGATCAAAGCAAGTAGACCACTCAGAAAATATAACAATTTCCCAAATAATGGCGAATGGTGCAATATCCCTCAATCTTATACATCACAATCAACCAAGGGTGGAAGACACAATCCCCTTTTTTTGCCTTTGCCTTGTTTTCCTTTACCCGCTCAACTATAGGATACTCTGTTAGATATACCAGAACTTCTGAAACAAATAGGCTCTACTTCCAAACAATACTTTAGCTTTCAAAGCAACTAAGAATCTCAGATTTTATTTTGGGCTCAACCTAAATCTACAATTATGTCTCAACATATTTTATAGACTTTACATTAACCGCCAATGATCATTGCAGCTTAGCAAATCCCCCCCCCCCCCACCCCTGCATTTGTGATATATAAAAGATGCGAAGGGGCAGATGAATTCAAACCAGAAATTAAGCCAATTCCTGTTGTGGCCCATCTTCAATAATTAATCTTGGCACATTGATAATATTTAAACCCACATCATGACAGATGATCCTCTTTTTGATAATCTAATTAAGACATATGCATTTTAGATGGGTTATTATAGTTTTAGCTACTATCTTTGACTGTCAATATTAGTACGATAAGCAAAAATTAGCGCCTCTGTAATTTACTATCTACAAGGAACCTGATGTCAATAATTCGCTGCTCAACACAAAGTTTTTCCACGAGAAAAAGAAATGACTAACACAGAGCTGTTACATGCTAGAGTGCAGAAGCACTCTTAGCTACACTACGAGCTGTTTTCTTAAACTAAGGGCATATACATAATCCTATTTGTGTCAGCATACTTGTTTGACCAGAGTACAATGCGTGCGGGCTGCGGCTGCTTGCCAGATCCATAACAAAAATTGAAATTAACTAAGGTAGAAATGCACTTTCTGCCGTTGACATGTAAGCGACCACCAAGTTTAAAAGCATAAGTGACCAAGGTTCACATCATAATAAAGTTCTCACCATGCTCACTGTCCTATAAAGACCCGTGCTATGTCATTAGAGGGTTATTCACATTAATGAAACTGACTCAATCTTTATCCCTCTAATAAATATGGCTCTCGTTGACATGAACATCTAAATCAACCAGGTATCAACTTCCATCCTATTTCATGAGACCTAAACTACATCCTAAGTTGACTTTCACATAGGAGTTTTTTTTTTTGAGTAATTTTCACATGGAAATATCTTAACAGTACAAGATTCAATTACTATTTTCCCATTTAGCTGAAAGTTGTTAGTTTAGGGACATCACAACATCACATAATGATAAAAGTAGCGAGTCTTATCATAAAAACACGAATTGTTACATGAAATTTACAAGAGAATAATGAGAACAGGTGGCTAACAACCCCAGAAGTTAAAGCCCAACTGAGTTAAGTCAAGTAGTCATACACATACACATACACATACACATACAAGCCATAGTGACAGTGATAGTACACAACCACAACTCAACAAAATCACAATGTCACTATCAATATTTCCATGCATTGCCCATCACACATTCCTTTCTCCCTAACACCAACGGGTATAATGACACACATATCAAAAGCAAAATAGAAACCTCACAAATCCCCCTACTTTTGTCCAACAATGGCTAACTATACTGATTTCCAAGATAATACACAAGTGGGCTAACAAACAGAATCACCCGAGTCACAAACCTCATTGAACATTATTCCAGGGTTGTAAGCTATGCTTAATAATGTTATACTATTTTATTATAGATAATTTTTGTCTCACATATTAGGGTTACAATGTTTTTTAGTTGTTTAAGCCCCATTTTTCTCCAACATTTCTTTTTCATTGCCCACCTCACATCTTAGATAACCCCTACTTTTTTTAAACTAGTGATCCCAAAAAAAAAAAATTGTATTTTTTTGATATGAAATCTACCTTCATATTATTCTAATCTTTTTTCAGTCGTACCCCAGAAAGGTTATGAACTATATAACCAGAATTCTTAAAGCGAACATATAGGTTTCTTTTTTTATATGATGCCTATGAAGGTAACTGATACTTCACTTGGAAAATCTTAAATGTATCACAATGAGTCAGTTATTGAAAGGGAGAGTATAGGAAGAAGTCTTTTCAAATAGACATGTTATTTTTTGTGGTATTAAATTATTTTCCATTAGAAATTCATGACAAAGTTGCATCTTTCATGGCAGCATAATTGTTTACTATCACTTATGACTTATCAACATGCAGAATAGACTGTCAAGCAAAACATTACGCACCAGGGAAAAGAGAAAGGCAAATATTATATGAACTTCATAACTGAAACTTACTGATTGACTATTAAAATGCTAACCTTGAACAGAGACAACAGATATCAGACGACAATTGAAAGATGACCGGCAAAACTCCAAAGAACCCCTGTCACATTTTAGTTTGATGAATAATTTAGGAGATAAAATTAAATAATTCACCTTTTTTTAATAGAGCTTAACAATCAATAATTACAAGTAAATGCTAACCCTGAACAGAGACAACAAAGAGAAGAACAAACGTACTAAGAAATTACATAGCTGAAAGAAGAAATGCAAATAAACAGAAGCAGAAGTTCAATAGTGGAATAAAAAGGAAACAGACAGCTGTCAAACTAATGGACAAGACAACCTATGTAACAGTCTTCTCAAGGTTGTGACAACTATCATTTTCTCAAAAAAGACCGAAGTGAAAAATGTTAACAAAAAAAAAGGGGGGCTTGGGCCAGTCTTTTCGTGAGAAAAAAAGGGCGTAGACCGGGTCTTTTTGGGACAAAAAAAAGCAGATTGAAGGATGCATAGAACTGCACTGAATTGTTGATCTATCGTCCAAACTACCATCCAAATTATAAAATTAATTCTTGAATTAAAAACCAGTAATGCCTGATCATTAATACAGAACACAAGGAATCAAGTAATCAAATCCAACTAAGCACCTTAAACCTCCAAATCAATACCAATAGATTTTAGAGTCTCATAAAAATCAAAATGTAAATTTTCCCAAAAAAAAGTCTTGAGAGCCCACTGGCATTTGTACAGCAATTGAAGAACTAAGTTAGAAAAGCAACAACATACCCATTTGAGGAAACCTTCAATGGTGGCGTTCAAAGAGTTGCTTCTTTTTTCTAAGGAAAAAGTGCAAACCCAATTGAATAAAAGCAAAGACAACACAAGAATGTGAAACAGAAGAAGTAAAGATTATGGAGTTACCTAAGAATCTACAAGTCCTCGAGGATGCGAGCCAGCTTCACAAAGCTGTAATCAAAGCAGACATGGTGAAATAAACACCCAAAAGGCCAAACACAAAAGCAAGAACAACCCCAGAAGCCACTGAGATTTCCCATTGAGGAGGTGAGTTGATCTGTTGTTGAGTTATTTCACGCCTTAATCTCGGGTCCTTCATCAGAAAGAACTGCAATCAAGCCATGGTTTCATCAGGTGGAAATGGGGAATTTGGTTGGAGCATTTCATCGAGCACCTGGAGTGCATCATCGAGACATCCATTTCTCAACAGTTCCTCGATCAGTACGTTGCGAAAATCAACAACTCTCTTATAGGGTTCCAATTCATTGAAAACCAACATCAAATTATCCACCATTTTCGCCTCCCTAAACCCCCTGATCAAAAGAATCGTAGAAAATTTCGTCAATTGTACATCAAACTCTTTCGAAACGTTATAAAGCTCGAACAACTTATCCCCTGAATCAGCACAGAGAATCTGATGGTGAAATGACGAGATGTAGAGGGAGAGAAGGAAAGAGAAGGCATACATCCTTGAGATATCTCGGAAAGAACCCATCGAAGCCTGCGGCACGCAACAGGCCAACCCACCTGAGAAGGGTGCAGCAACCTCAACATCTTCTTCTCCAATTGTTGATTTTTCTGGGCATCTTCAATCAGTGAGAGAGTTAGAGAAGAGAAATTTGGAGACCAAGATGGAGATAGATCTGAGAGAGCTGAGAGTTGAAGAGGAATCTGAAAGGGTGAGAGACCCGAGCCTTTCAATCAGTAACTGACAAGCCCGAAATAGCCCATTGAAGCCCAATAGAAACCAAAGCGTGCTTATCACGTGTTTTCAAACAAAACTTTCGTCCGCCTCTTGAGAATAAGGCTCTTTTTAGTATGTATAGATATAGATATAGAAATTGAAGCCCAATAGAAACCGAAGCGTGCTTATCACGTGTTTTCAAACAAAACTTTCGTCCGTCTCTTGAGAATAAGGCTCTTTTTAGTATGTATAGATATAGATATAAATAATTATCACAATTTAATTCTCCCTAATTTTCCTGGTCTTTCTTTCCTTTCCATTTTTTTACCGTGGAAAAAATTGCTTTGTGTTTGTTGGTAGTTTTGGGGAAACATAATATTTTTTTTGGTAAATAATTGAGTGGGTAATTAATGTGGAGTAGTACGATAAAAGTAGAGAAATACCAGAGAGGAGATAAGATGAAATGTTGGGAGCAGGTTGATCCGGCCCATAGGTTGGCGAAACAAGTCAATGCTGGGAGAAGCGTCTCTACTTCGCGTACTGAAGCCTAAAGTCTCTTGTTTTTTGTTATGCTTTGTTTTGTTATTATATTGTTGTTGTTTGTGGTGTCTGTCTGGGGGGGAAGATAAGATGAAATGTAGGTAACAGAGAGCAATCCCCCAAAAAAACATCTTTTTTCCAATCCATTCTAATCCAATCTAAACCTTATACAATTCTCCAAAAAAAACATCATCTCTAAAAACAAAATTCCCCAAAAAATATTATAACTTATCCAATCCAATCCATCCAAACCTTATTTTATCCAATCCAAATAACATGGCCTTACTTTTGGACATATAAATTGATAAAGAGCCTTCTTAATCTTTATGCAGGGTGGAATCGATATACTTTAGTGCGGAAGTGATTATAATCGAATTTTTGAGTCTAGCCTCACGAATACTGTAATCTCCTCCTTGAGTTGACGCCTCAAAATGGTGTCTACCAATTACGGAGTCACCATTGTATTCACACCCCAAAACCTCTAACCTCTAATGGTGATTTTCGAGAAAGAACAGATCGATTAGACTCATTGTTGTGTGTCCATTTTGATATATACCACTTATATATGTGTGTGTGTTTATGTGTGTATAGGAAAATTGGATTCTAACGATCCCTACTTTCACCACTTATATAGCAATACCTACTGCTTGAAATTACAAAACAAACCATATATGTAATTTTTCCTTCTTTGGTTGAAAATATTAATGAAACTTGTTTTTTGTTTGATTTATTGATGAGAATGAGTTAATGAAAGAGTAGTAACTGAAAATGGATATGGAGAGGAGTACCATCATTATCTATTATCTACTAATAATATTAAAACACAACCCAACTCAACCACAAGTTGACATGTGTCAACCCCAAAAAAAGTTATTCAATAAAGACAATTTATTTAAGTAACTTTTCAACTTCTCAACTAATTACTACCCTTTTAATATGATACAACAATTACAAAAAAAAAAAAACATACAGACACTCTTACTACGAAGAAGAAGAAGAAGAAGAAGAAGAAGAAGAAGAAGAAGAAGAAGAAGAAGAAGAAGAAGAAGAAGAAGAAAGAAAGAAAGAAAGAAAGGAAAAAGAAAAAACAATAAAGAATTTGATAATTATTTAAAAAGAATGAATAACTAGCAAATAAATAAGAGTGGTAAAGTAGTAAAAGTGCATTAGTGATTTGGTTTGTTTAGTCAAAATAATAGGAGTATGCAATATGTTACAAGTTCTACCCTACATAGCTAAAAAAAATTTCATTTCTTTATTCCATTCCGCTACATTTTTTATATTTTTCAAACTTTTCTTTTGATGTAATTATTTTTCCAACTTGTATTAAAGAATTAAGAAAATAAAAATATTATATCAATAATTATTACATGAAGCACTCAATTTACACTCTTATTGGCCCCCACCATTTCTCTTTCATCATATTTTGGTGTAAATATCTTACTTATACGTATACTCTTTTGATCAATTTAACATTTTACACTCTCGATGCTCTCTATTGTGTTACTACAACTGCTTCTATTAATTCCTAATTATCCGCATCATAATTAATAGAGAATGGGATAAAATAATTGTGAAAAAAACTCTTCAAAATACACTTAAAATGGAGCCATAAAAGTTTGGTAATTTGACAATTAAAAAAGGGACTACAGAAGTACTAATTACCATTTAAGTTTTGAAAATAAATACTTTCTCCATTTCATATTATTTGTCCCTTAATTGACTGTTATAGTCTCCAATGTCATTCTTTGATTAATAATTTCTATATAATATTTTATTACCAATTGCAATCTTTTAATTCTAGGAGAATATTTTTCGTTATGAATCTAATGATAGTAATTTTATTTAACAAGTTATTGTATATATTGAGAAATTTATAGTCAAAAGTTTTTTTAATTTGATTGCACAATTTCCGAAGCCGTCAAATAATATGGAATACAAGGGAGTAAATAATAGTATGGTGAAAAAATAAAGGGAGACAACTATTTAGAATATTGGAAAAATATTCAGGGATGAAAAAAAGAAAGTGGAACATAGTTGAATGTTTTTTATTTTTATTTTTTTTGGTAATACGTAATAGGCTATTGGGGGAGGAATAATCAAACCTAGGACATCATTTTCTCGGGAATTCAAATATGATTATATGAATTGAAGGGTTGCTATTAGTTAGAATGCTATTGGAGTTAAATAGTTCAGCCAATTGTGTTGCCTTATCATTAAAAAGTTAAATCATTAAGTCGCTATTAATTACAATAATTAGATGATTTTTTTTTATTTTTCTTTATGTAATATGAAATCATAAAAGTCAAATGATAATAATTTATATGGCTATAAATAAAGAGAAAATTAAAAAAATTCAATTTATTAATTACTTTATGTTATAAAACAATAAATATATGAACACAATATAGAGAGAATAATAGAGAAGAACAATAGAGAAAAAAGAGTATGAGAGAGGAGAATCAGATGATTTATTCATAACCCACAAGGGGTATTTATACTAGTTACATAGCAAAAGTCCTATGCAGTATATACTTCATATGGAATAGAATCCTCCTATATTATGTCATCCTAACAGATAAAGATACCCAATAGATATCTGATTGATATATGGACATTCACAAATATATTATTTCATAACACTCTCCCTTGAATGTCCATTATCCAAAAGAGTATGCCTCATTAAAACCTTACTAGGAAAAACCCAATTGGGAGAAAACCCCGGTGAAGGAAAAAGAGTACACACTTCTCTATACCCAAATATATGTTGCCTCGTTAAAAACCTTTCTAAGGAAAACCCAGTGGAGCAAAACCTCAGATAAGGGAAAAAGAGTGCAACGCATATTACTCCCCCTGATGAGAACATCAATTAAGATCATTGAGTTGATGTAATTCAACTTCATGACTGACTTGATACATGAATCAACTTAATTCTCATTGAAATGAATTTGCTTAGCGTGCACATAACTAGTATGTGATCAAGTGTCATATGATTTAGGTAAATATCCATAGCTAATCAAACCAACTTTGAGTAGATGAGGATAATAAATATCTACATCGCTAGTACCATCGAGGCACTGGATTAGCAAGATACGTCAATGCTTCAATATCATTTAAATACGGTACTTCAGGACCAAAATACAGTACTTCAGGACTCAAATATGGTACTTCAGGGCCGCTAAATTTCTCATTCTCTTTTCGGGATTTGAAAGGGGGTTTGTTTTCATATCAAATGACTGTACCACAACTGGTACTTAAAAGGGAGTGATTTGCTCATGCAACATTATCTTAACACTTTGCTACTTAAATTAATTTATGTATGTAAGATCATTCTCAAAATGTACGTGCAACTTGTAAACCAAGGCAATAACAGATTTTACCAAAATCTTTCATTCCAAATACGCTTGTAAAGCAATCAACAACTTTTGAAGCTCTTCGGGAGTCCAAACCATCAATAACATTTACAAACAATCAGGATCCGGATCATTTAATCATTTCCTTTGATTATGCAATATGCGTCCATATTGCTTTAATCGCATAAATGTCTATCAACTAAATAACTAATATTCTCGAGAATTTTAATCCGTGCTTCCGGCACTTTGAACCCTTCAGGAGTTTCATATAAACATCATTATCAAAATTTTCATAAGCTATAGCGATATTTATAAGATGCATACTTAGCTTTTCATGTACTGCCAAATTTAAGGTATCGTGATGTAGTGACATGGACTAGATAGGAGTATATTCCTTCATAGTTGATACCAAGTCTTTGCGAAAGCACTTGTGCAACAAGTCGCTTCTTGTGCTTTATATCTCATAATCTCCATTTCTCATTCTTTTTCACACAAAGACTTAACCGTATCCCACAATTTTTACACCAATTTGGTGTATGGATAACAGGTCCTGATATTTTTGATTTTACAAGCGAATCTACTTCTTAAATGCATCTTTCCACTTGGCCAATCTCATCTTTGTTTGTGTTCATTAACAGACTTAAACTCATGATCCTCATGATTACTCACAGTAGTGAGCGCTATATTTTATAATCAAATGTTATATCGACGTCGACTTCATTTCGGTTCAACCTTATCCAATTCATGACATAATTAATTGAGATCTCATCATATTCAGGTGCCTGAGCTTGTGGTGCAACTTCCACATTTGTCATGATTGAGGACTCTTCTGGAGTCCAAATTTCCTCATTTCGGTTATCATTAATTATTCGCTCCTTTTCCTTTTTCGAGGACTATTGTCTTTGGAACCGATTGGTCTACCACGCTTCATATTGTTGAGACTCATTGATAATTCAATTTGTCCTATTGGGACATCAATTCCTACAGGAGCATTAGTAGTAGGGACATAGGGTCTAACAACTCTTTGTGGGTAAGTAGAATATCTGGCAGTAGTTCGCTCAAGTTTGCAGACGAATTATATTTGAACTTCCAGTTCACATTACATTGTATGAGGATCATAATAATTCGTTCCAACTTATTTCCTTGTCCAACAACTTGATTTCTCCCCTTAATGTTGGGAAACCTGTTGTCATCATAATCGGCAAATTGTAAACATTATATTTAAGTATGAATGAATATTCATACCCAGCATATATTCCCGATTCCTTCGGGGTCCCATTTTAGTGCGTTATCATGGAGCATACATCGCACATACTCAAATTCGTAGGTGGGAGATATTTGGTTCGTGGCCAGAAATCATTTGTAGGGGAGGAATAAACATTCATGATAACCTGTTAGCCCTATTTGGGTCAACGTTGGTGCATGCAACATGACATGTCCCTGAACAGTTGTAGTAAGCTCTGCTCTCAAAAGTAATAGGTTTGTCATTTATTATATTTTCATCATCTCATATATTAATGATTTTACAGGATCATTTTACATATAAACATTTTATATAGGATGCTTCACATCTATGTCCATTGGCATATAAAAACTATCAAAAGCCTTCACCATCACTATCAAGATGAATCTTCTTGATTGATGATTTGAAATGTGCTCATAAATTAATTGAGCAAACAATCTTGCAAGCACCAAGTTGCAAGTTGATAGTAAACATACAAGTGATGATCTCATTGATGTATCAAGTAAAGCCAAACTATATTTAAATGGTTTACATATGGGTCTATAGGACTTGATTCAAACTCCACTCGGAACCTATTTTACTTGCGGAAGCCCTAGCTCTCAAAGTAGGGGTTGAACAAGCTCTTCAAGCAGGGTGCAAGAAGGTCCAGATTGAGAGTGACAACTTGGTTCTTGTTCAGGCAATTAAAAGCGTGTTCAAAGTGTTGTGGCAGATTGATATGACTATTAGAGATATTAAGATGTATCTTCAAATGTTCGAGGATGTTTCGAATAAACATATTTTTAGGGAAGCCAATATGGCGGCAGACTGGCTAGCAAACAAAGGACACTCCACTCAAAACCTAGAAGTTTGGAGTCTTAGCCCGTCATCTGAGTTTTCTTTTATTTTATTTCATGATAACTTAGGAAGACGCCTTGAGAGAAGTGTCTCCTAAGTTCCTTTGTAATCCTCTTTTACCCGAATTCAAAAAAGAAATATGGGTCTATAGGACCAACACAAACATCACTTGTATAGAACCCAGGAATCTAAGGGATTCGATCCATATCTTTGCTAATAATGGTGTTATAATTAATTTTCTTTGATAGCTTGTATCTAATTAGAACTCATTTGATTAAGGATCTTCTGGCCTTTTAAAATATATTCATATAAGTTCTTCTTGAGAGGATTGATCCAACATGCTCCTACTATGATAAAGTCTTCATCAATAGTAAACTTCTGGTTTACTGGAGTATATACTTTAATTGGGTTAGTTGTGTAGAATAACACGGAAAATAATGATGATATCCTTGTTCAACACACATGTTGCTCAAAGCAATTTTCATGATATATTAATACTAATTGTCTCAACATGGTATTCATTCCCATGAATACCTTTGAAACTTAATTAATAAGTTCCTTTGACACTAACTTGGTGGAGAGAAATGCGTCCACAATATGAAAGTTAGTTCCACCTAGACCTGTCAATACGGGCGGGCGGGCGGATTACGGGTCGGTCGTATATCGGGTTCGGATAAGTACGGGTCGGGTGTATTTCGGGTTCGGGTAAATACGGGTCGGGTGTATTCCGGTTTCGGGCGGTTTGGGTCGGGTTTACGGGTCATGACCGCCCTTTTTCTCAGTCACTTACAATTAATAAAATTGATTATAATTGGTCAAAGACATCTGTGTAATGTACCATTCCATTCCAAGTTCGACCACCACGATATGTCATAGTTGTGTAGACATATTACTATACACCCAAGGGACAAATTTTGGCAATCTTCAAGTCTACAAGTATTATGTGGTTTACGTCAACAATTCATGAATAACATTACTTATGAAATATATAAGGTTTTGGGATGGTAATATACTAAACTTTTAGGGTATTGAACAATAATGCACTGAACTTTGACCTTTGACAATAATACACTATTTTACTGAAAGAGAGGAGAGCGGCGGGACTGCAGGAGTTAGAGAGTTCACTGAAAGAGTGAGTGAGTGACAGTGTTAGGGTTTTGTTTTGGTCATTTGTTATTTGATTATTTCATTTATATGTCTCTCTCTACGCATAATTTTCCAAAACCTGTGTTGTAAAAATCGGACCGGACCGGCCGGTCCGACCGGTTCAATCGTGAACCGCAAGTTGACCGTCCGGTTCGAGTTTAACTCGCCATCGTTCAAGCGGAAAAACCAGCAAAACCAGTTCAATCGGGTGAACCGGGTAAACCGCCCGGTTCACGATCAAACCGGAATTTTGATGAATTAATTTTAAAAATTCTGATTTTTGACCGGTTTAATCCGGTTTTTGACCGACTTTTGACCGGTTCAACCCGATTCTTAACCGGTTCAATCCGGTTTTGACCCATTCGTGTCATGTTCATGTCGGTTTAATTATTTTGGTAGCTTAATTATTCTTGAAGTATATGAAATTTTTTAATTCGTAACCAGTTCATGCCGGTTTTCGCCGGTTCGACCTTCACCCGGTTCAACCGGTCTAATCTGCCCAAAACGGTCTGTTCTATTGAACCATTGACCCACGAGGTAGGGGTGTCCAAAAGCGGTTAACCGCTATTACGGTTAACCGCTTTTGCGGTTTTGAGTTTTTCCAAACCTAAACCGTAACCGCCTAAACCTAAACCAAACCAAACCTAAACCGGCAGTTAATGCGGTTAACCATGGTTTGCTCCAATTTCCGGTTTTTTTTAGGTTAAGGTTTAGGTTTTTTTGGGTTTTTTTTAAAAAATTATATATAACCGGTTAACTGCGGTTAACCAATTTTCCAAAATTCGAAACCGAAACCGAAACCGCATATACCGGTTTGGTTAACCGAAACCATAAAAATACAAAACGCCAACCGATTAACCGGTTTAACCGGTTTGGTTTTACCGGTTTACGGTTTCGGTTTGCGGTTTAGGTTAACCATGGACACCGGTTTGGTGGCCGGTCCGGTTTTGACAACATACTCCAAAACCACCCAATATTTTACTTTTGGGCCTTAATTTTCATGAAATGAGCCCATTTTTTTGCACAAGGCCAAAGTAGACCAAACACTTAAAATTAAAGTGTCTGACCCAACGGGTCGACCCAAACCTGACCCGACCTAACCCGTTTTTTACCGGGTTCTTTGGGTTGGGTCATTTTCGGGTCCCGGGTCGAAATTTCGTGTTCAAAACCCATTTTTTGCGGGTCGGGTTTTCGGGTCGGGTCGAGAATTGCCAAGTCTAGTTCCACCAAGTAGCATTATATGCGCTCTTCGGGAGCCTTTAATCAAAGTAGAGTGTCATATATATAATGCTAATATCTTCTTCCCTCATCAATGGACAAGAAGTGATTTATTATCACTAAAAATGTGTGTTGTTCTGATGTCTACAGGACACATATATATCACCTTATTTATTCATGGTTCCAATCAAGTAAGTATCCATAAAATTCAGTTTAAGATAAATATTACATTTACCCTACCTGACATATGCGGTAATACTTTTTGCACACCCGACATTTGGGAAATAATTTTCACCATACCTGATATTTAGTGAAAGTGATTTTTAGTGTTAGAATCCGGTAACTTGTCATCGAAAATGGAAAAATACAATAATACCCCTATATCACTAAATGAAATTACGATACTGCCCTTTAATTTGAGAAGGAAAAGACGAGTTAATTACATTTACCCTACCTGACTTATGTGGTAATAATTTTTGCACACCCGACATTTGGGAAATAATTTTCACCCTACCTGACATTTAGTGAAAGTGATTTTTAGTGTTAGAATCCGGTAACTTGTCATCGGAAATGGAAAAATACAATAATACCCCTATATCACTATCTGAAATTACGATGCTGCCCTTTAATTTGAGAAGGAAAAGACTATGTTGGAGAGTAGAAGACAGACATGGTGGTTTGGGAGGGGTTCGGCTTTCATTTTCTGTATGGGAGGGGGTGTTGGGGAGAGGAATCAGTGGAGTGGTTGGGTTTTAAAATGCCATAACAATTAATACTAAGGGTACAAAAGTCATTTCACATTTAATTGAAAGTCAAAGGAAATAATAACAAGGGCATAAAGGTCACTTCATATTTATTTTTTTACAGTTCACCGGAAAAGTCACTAAAAAATCAATTATAACATACCTGAGGGGCTTTAAATTTATGACCATTTAAATGTCAGGTAAGGTGAAAATTATTTCTCAAATGTCGGGTGTGCAAAAATTATTACCACATAAGTCAGGTAGGGTAAATGTAATTAACCCAGGAAAAGACTATGTTGGAGAGTAGAAGACAGACATGGTGGTTTGGGAGAGGTTAGGTTTTCATTTTCTGTATGGAAGGGGGGGGCGGGGAGAGGAATCAGTGGAGTGGTTGAGTTTTAAAATGCTATAACAATTAATACTAAGGGTACAAAAGTTATTTCACATTTAATTGAAAGTCAAAGGAAATAGTAATAAGGGTATAAAGGTCACTTCATATTTATTTTTTTACAGTTCACCGGAAAAGTCAATAAAAATTCAATTATAACATACCTGATGGGCTTTAAATTTATGACCACTTAAATGTCAGGTAGGGTGAAAATTATTTTTCAAATGTCGGGTGTGCAAAAGTTATTACCACATAAGTCAGGTAGGGTAAATGTAATTAACCTGTGAAAGTGCTATAACCACTTATTCATTAAAAGAAACTTCACTTCAGAAGCACATACATAACTTCTGAAAGTTAAATACTCCATAGTTAATATGCATTAAACATGGATATCGATATCATTGATTACTTTTAAAACATGTCTATGAGCACAATGAATAATCACAAGAATATCATTAAATTCTCACAAAGATATATTCCATCCATATGCCCATATAGTATCACAATCAAATATCCAATACACTTTGTAATTTGTATCATGCTTAAGAAACAAAGTTCATGCATATTTTGTCAATCAATAACAATGCACTTTATGATTAGGCATTACGAAACAAGCAGTCATATTCATAATACTGGAAAATACTTAATAATTCAATATGATCAACCAATTTCAATAAATCATTGATATCATATAGTCTTAGACAGATGAGAGCATATTACTCGCAATTTGTATGCAGAACATTTTCAATAAGGTGCATACATCAAATCGTACGAATATCCATGAAATAATAACATCACATGAGGACTTATATTAATCCATAATTATGTACATATCAACATGATAATATTTCCATGAACTCAATAATCAATGTTATATTTGATCACCATGCATATAATCAATTTTCTAGCAAAAATGTCAAATTCATAATGCTTCGACCTAGTTTCCCCCAAATAGATCTTCACGATCAAATCAAGTTCACAGTTAGCATTTAAGTTACCAAAGTTAGGAAAATTTAATAGTCATGGACAGAGTCCAATGCCAATCAACAAAGGGGGTGAAGAATAATTAAAACACAACAATTGCTAAAGTCTTTGAACAATACCAAGAGGGAGATCTATGAAGTAACGACTTGAAATAACGTGCACAACATAAATAATAATATCACTTACTATCAAAAGTTTATAAAATAATATCTTGTACTTTTTGATTAAGCTTGATAAGGTTCAACAAGATATTATGACGTACAACATGTACGTGTCGTTTCCATTTCCTCGTTAATAATACATTTCTCACTTTTGTGTCATTCATGTTTTTCAATTTCGTGTTCCTACTCCTGGTAGGGATATCAACTTTTAAAACATTAACATGACTACTATCACGACTATGTCGACTATCACGGCTACTTGCTGGACCTTTGTTTTGCTCATGATTCTTGAGATTATATCCTGTCACATTCACTTCAAGGAATGAGACGAAACCATTTGGGGGTTCTAATGATCTCATAGGTCATTATTAATAAAATGATGTAAATTTTTCATCTAAACATTATACTCCACACTTGTAACAAAAATGCTCAATTTAATCGACGATATAAACCTTAATAACCTCAACTATACTATCATCGTCTTTCAACAATTCTTATGCCAATTAACAACTTTATACTCTAATTTAACAGAGTAAACTTCTAGTCACTAATAAAACTGAATAAAATTCTTAACATTAGAGTGAACTTTAGATTCACTAATGAAAATAAGACAAAATTGATATAACTTCTCGTTAACTAATAAAATTAAATAACAGTATCAATATTAGAGCGAACTTCTGATTCACTCATAAGATAAAATTTTCGACATATGAGTGAACTTCTTGTTCACTTAATGAAGTAAGGTAAAATTCTTACCATTCCGATGAACTTCCAGTTCACTGATAAGATTAGATGAAATATTCGTAACTAGAGTGAATTTCTGATTCACTAATGAAATCAAACAATACTGTCAAGTGTAAAGTGAACTTCTGGTCAACGATAAGATAAAATTTGCGATCTACGAGTGAACTTTTGGTTCACTTGATGAAATAATGTAAAATTCTTACTACTGGAGTGAACTTCTGGTTCACCAATGAAATTATACAATCTTTAACTATAACCATAATATCAAATAACAAAAGACTTTGACCATATAGAGGCGATGGAGTGAACTTCTGGTTAACTAATAAAATAAAATAAACTTCGTATTATTGGGACGAACTTCTGGTTCGTTAATGAAAACACATAAAATCTTATATCTAAAGACTATAAATTAGTACACAACAATCTGACAACAAAGTTGTTCATAAATATAAATTATACAAATTTAATATTAACAGAAGGAGAACTTTTAGTTCACCAAGAAGATTATACAAATTTCAATATCATAGTGAACTTCTGGCCACTAATGAAAAATAAATGTTTCATTATCGGGGTGAACTTCGGGTTCACTGCTAATATTTACACTCTTTCAAATGAGAATGACAATCTTAGTATTAGTGATGGGGGTGGACTTATGGTTCATCAATAAGAAAAAGAATATTGGAGTGAATACAATATGAATTGAATAAGTGATACGGAACGAAGAGACAAAAAGCATACGTGTAATTAATTACCTTACTTTCAATTGCTACTTAACATTGCCATTGCTGTAGAAGGATTTAGATTTTGATCTCATAAATTACTTCTAATTCTACATTCTTGATCCTTGCCTCTTCATCAAAACTCAAAAACCCTAAACCCTTATAAAATATAGAAAAAAAAATAGTAGAGTCTGGTGCTGATAACGTGTTATAAAACAATAAATATATGAACACAATATCGAGAGAATAATAGAGAAGAACAATAGAGACAAAAGAGAATTAGAGAGGAGAATCGGATGATTTATTCATAACCCACCAGAGGTATTTATACTAGTTACATAGCAAAAGTCATATGCAGTATATACTTCATATGGAATAAAATCCTCCTGTATTATATCATCCTAACAGATAAAGATACCCAATAGATATCTGATTGATATATGGACATTCACAAATATATTATTCCATAACACTTTACTAATATTGATCTTAAACCAAATATGCAAAATATAGTTTAAGATTCAAAATTTACAATTATAGAAATGATTGACACTAAGATATAATAAGGAAGAAAAAAAAACACTAATGACGATATTTGATCTGATTGCAGGAAAAATAAGAATGACTAATTAGAGAACATTAGGATTAAAATTCTTACAAATTGAGCATCATTGAAGAAAGATAGAAAATATACTTATAATTCTAAATCGAAAATCAACAAATAAAACAAAATAACTCGTGCATTGCACAGACATAAAGACTAGTTGAAATTAAATCGTTATTGAATAATTAATGGGTACACTCATGCCCTGTTCTTTGGATTGTTCTTTGGATTGGTAACAATTTTATATCCAATCCAATCTAATCCAATCCAAACCTTACACAATTCCCTAAAAAAACGGTTACAACTTTAATAATCCATAGCTTTACTTGATGACAAAACTATGGTTACAACTTGAATAATCCATGACAATTTTTTGGCGTAAAATTTCCAAGACTGCTAAGGAAAAAATATTTAGAAAAATAAATTTTAAAAAATCATGTCATATTAAGCTTGGCAGTCCCCACCTATTTTACAATTTGAGATCTCATCATCTTCCTAATCCATCATGATCAATTTGCTTCTTGGGCCATCTCTTAGAATCAATAAGACAATAACCCTATCTTTTTTTATTTTGGGTTTTTGGCATGATATCAAGCTCAGATCCACAATATACTCATGAGGAGCCAAGTTGAAAATTTTGTCGTAAAGGCCCCGGAGCTTGAAAGGCCCTAACACAATTCATCATGCTCTTACAGTCTCATGCACTGCAGTAGTTAATTTTGTTTCCTAGCTATATTTACTTCAACCTCTTTTTCGTTACACGACTCTGCGCATCGAATTGTAGCGCTAGGAATTAGGATCAGCGCCAATCGTAAGAGCTCGTGGATAAAAATCTTCGCGATATTAGACTGTAAACGAAAGATCCATGTAGTGCATAACTCACTTCCAAATTAATTATAGCACATACACAATTAACACCCACAAAAACCTGCCTCGAAACGAGATACCCTCAACCTACATTTGTATCAAAATTGTACGTCACATCACCGAGTGTCGTCGTTACAACAATTTGATTACACCAGCAAAACAGCATTTATGCAACCATCATTCTCCGGATCATTCGTTACTTGTGCATATTTTCCTGAAACAGTTGCCAAATATTGTTAAAAATAAAACCGACACAGATAAAGACATTCTCTAAAGCATCACTTCTCACTTACCCCATACAACTTTCCCGGCAGGTGTGACTAGACCAAGTTCACTCACATTGACCTGGAGTTGCACGAGAAAAACATTCATTTATATGACTTCGCAATAGAGTTAGAGAACGTTGTACAAGGAAAAGAGACGAGAATAAATCAAGATGTACCTCAATAATAGTTCCCTTGGTTATAACACCAAGGGAACTGTACATAGGACCATTTGGATTCTTCTTCACCCCGATTATCTCGAGATTGAAAGAACATTTTAGCTCTGGATGAGTAACATTAGCCTTTGTAAACCGCAACCCACTTGGACGGATAAATCGTTCGTACTTTGGTGGTTTTCTGGTGAACCCAGGACCAACAAATGTGGCTTTCGTAATCATCCTTTTCCATTGCTTAGCTGCAAAAGAGCATCTCAGTGAAGGCAGCAAACAAAGCCAGAAAGTTCACCACCATTTAGCACATGAGACCTTCAGAAATTAACCGAAGCCTCTAACAACTCACAAGACATGCAAAGAATAGAAAGCCACAATTTTTTGAAAATGCCTTCAGGATAAATACACACTTTCCAGGCACCTTTCAACAGACTTATGTGCTAAACAGTAATACAACCAATTTGACCCAAATTTAGCTCTAAATGATCTCGATCAAAGAATGATACATAATGACAAATTCATGGGGTAGTCAGGATCGGAATTAGCCCATGTAGGATCGTGGATCGGAATCTAGACAGTAGAATCGCATCGATGATTTTGGATCGTAAAATCGTAGGTTCGTAGATCAAGAGCGGGATTTTAATAACTATGATTAGAGAGCACTAGGAAAGCTCAAATGGGCTCCTTTTGGCAAAGCAATAATCTAGTGAATAGAAAAGCTTCCATTCAAACTAAATACTTACTCTTCCTTTTCCCACTTCTGATGACTCTAAACATTTCATCTTCAGCAACAGGTCTAACCTGATGACCAAAAAGGACGATGCCATTAGATAAACAATCACCAAAACAGAAAGGAACTCCCATAGCTCTCGTCCCGAGCACATACAGCAGACAAAGTCCAAGGGAGCACGAGAAATAAATATGCTAGACTGCAAATTGACATAGTATAGGAAATTTGATAAAGCAATTAAATTGCCAAGAATCAATAGAGCAATTAGGACTTTCACCTTGGGTAAAGGAACCTCCCATTTCCCAGCTTTCTCTTTCCTCTTCTGCTTGATTGTGTTGCTCAGGATCTGTTCCACAATACAGGAATTAAAGTGCAACCCTACGTATGCAGAATTTAAGCAACAGGAATAAATATTCTATTAATTTCTAACCCATCATTACTGGGAATCTCCATTTAGTTTAAGATGGGCGCAGAAGGCTCAGAAATTTACCCCAAAATTAGCAAATAATAACCCACAGGAATAGAGTATTTTTTAATGAGATGGTCAAAATCTGCCAACGACTTAATTAAAGGTGTAACATAAATATCACACCAAAATTGTTCCCAATTGCACATTGTCAAAGTCAATAATAAAGTATGCAGCAAACAACAAATTACAAATCATACAAGCAGAAGACCCATAACTCGCACAATTGAACAAACTAATGAATATCAAGGGTAACTCAGAAAAATAAGCTCAAATAATAAGCAAACCTTTGCCCTAGTTGTCTGCTCACGATCAAGCAAATAAGCTGGAACAGCTCCATCCTGAACATCATCATCAACTTTGCGCCTGCTTGATGATTCCTCGTGCATTTTCAATCTGTAGAGACATGAAAGTTATGTAAGTACAAGCCTATGAAAGACTTAGCACATAGAAATAAACAAATGTTGCAAAAACAGATGACCACGGGATCTCTTTTACGACTCAAAAGATAGAGCAATGACATGACTGCTACACAACATGTTCTATTGTTCTTGGAACAAAAAAAAAAAAGAAGAAGAAGAAGAAAAGCAGATTCACCAAATACTCTGTTAGAAGTTCACATAAGATGCCCCTAACAATGAAGGGAAAAAAAGATCAAGAACATTGAAGCACCTCCAGCTACGCAATAAAAGTACTAGTATAGAAAGGAGACACGATAAAAGTACTGGTATCGTCTAATTGTTTAGCATGGCTTTGAATAACCTAGACATCATTCAAAATCCATATTCCAGTCTTTCAGCCCATACAAATTACACCATGTCAGAATCATCATTCATCTGAGAGTAAGAAAAAATGTGTCCATTTCCAGAATTGCATTAGGGAGTGTTTGGTAGGAACCCCGGGGAAATTTTTCCCACCCATGGGAAGTTTTCCATGGGAAAGATTTCCCTGGGAAAAATTTCCCTTAGCCCCCTCCCAAGGGAAATTTTCCCTAGGAAATTGGAGAAAATGGTGGCCCATCATGAAAACTTTCCCGAAGTCAACCCACATCCAAACATGGGGAAAATAAGTCAACCCGGGAAAATTGACCATTACCCCGGGGTTATTGACCAACCAAAATCAAATGCACCCTTAGATGTATCAACTTAACAGCTCCATTATACTACCTCCACCCAAAATATTTGTCCACTATTCAAAAACTGGAAGTTTCTGGCTTAATATTCTAAAAGTGCCCTTAATTTATATTTGAAAGTAATTGTAACAAGAGAAACTTGAAATGAAATTTCTAAATTCAAAGATCAGGATAATTTTGACATGCTACCATTAAATGAGATTATTAGTTAATTTTTCTTTTTTTGATGGGAGAGATTATTAGTTAATTTTTCTTTAAAATGTGCAAGTAAAGAAAAGGACAAATAATTGCAGCAGATGGAGTATCACACTGCACAGGGTCATATGCACGTTAACATTGCCCAGCCATTACCACAATTGGAGAAAAAGGAACTCCATAATCACATCTATGAAATCAAAGGATTACAGCTTAACTATGATCAAGGATAAACAGTAATGGTCACTTTCCTTTTTAGAGGACAGTAGTAGCCCACATTCTTTGAGCCTCTAAGTTCATTCTTAAACAACAGCAGATGGACTTGACATTTAAATGACCAAAACAGTTCTCAGCCAATAAAGCGCCAAATGTTTAAGCTGTGGCAGTTGAAGACATCATTCTGCAAAGTGTAGGACACAGTCCACTATCAAAAACTACTAAAAACCACCTCTGTGCATCTGTAAAGTGTAAAAAGGAAAGTCTACTCCAGAATTTGGTGTTTCAACATCACATGTTCTTCTTAAGACCAGGAATCCCAATAATAGAGGCATGTTGATGAATAGCAGACAAGGAACCAGCACATCGCCTACAGCAGTGGCAGCCATTTGCATCCTCAGTTTATAGTTTGTGATTGGGGAACCTCAGACCAAAATATTTCCCAAGCTTGTCCAGGGAACTATCATCTGATCCATCATTGCTCTTAGACCAACTTCTATTAAAATACAGATAGGGCTAAAATCTGAATTGGCAACTAGTCTAGAACAGCTTCTAGCATCCGGAAGTTCAGAACAGACGAAAAATGTAAAACAAAGGTTACTTTTAATTCTCAAAGCTCAGAAAGTGATTTAAGGAGTCCAGAAGAAGCCAGAAATTAGAGCTCAACTTCAACTTCTCATACATCCACTTTGACTTCATGAGTAATCACAACCCATTTAATTAACAAACCTCAAAATTTCCTCTCATTTTTTTCAATCATTCTGTCATCCCAGTGATCCCACTTCCCTCATACTCCAATATCGATCATAAAGATGTGATGTACTTATCATTGTGTGTGTGTGTGTGTGTGTGTGAATCATGAGTATGAGCTTCACAGAGGTGACCAGGTACTCAATTCAATTTCATAAGCTTAAGGCAGAAAGATTGAATCTTGGGTTATTCCCAACAAGAACATGGATTTGTATGCAATTCCCTTCAATAACACTAACTGTAAAATGTACTACCAGCTAAGTAGCTATCCTACACTACATATGCAGAAATTCTCCCTTCTACAACCCTCA
Organism: Portulaca oleracea; assembly: GCA_029582165.1. Lineage (NCBI taxonomy): Eukaryota > Viridiplantae > Streptophyta > Magnoliopsida > Caryophyllales > Portulacaceae > Portulaca > Portulaca oleracea. The sequence goes on along the minus strand of CM055883.1, from coordinate 13,307,914 downwards.
ACAGAAATAAAGCAAAGAGTTAAGGCAGGATAATACCATGAAGGATTTTGTCCTAGCACTGAATTTACATTTAGACCTCCCAAAACCTATACTTCATTATTTCCCCAGAAGTAACTTCGTAAAAGTTGTTTCCAAAAGTTAAAGATACTGCAGACCACATTGAGAAGAACCTCACACCCAAAATCGTTACTCAGCTCCTCTATCAAGAGCGATCTGACACTTGACTGTACTGGAGCAACTTAAACAACCAGGACCCCTAATCGCAGTTCCCCACTGTAAAAACGGGCCTACATTGAGAATATTCAAACATACACTGCAGCCCCAAACCGCACTCTGCTAACAATTCCACAGAAGTACATAATGGAGAAAATAATACAAAAACTCAATTTCTGTCCATGCCTTCTCAAAACCCACATTAGGAAACCAACAACTATAACATTTGGTAAGATGCAATCCCTTCAATCATAATCCCACCATTCGATGAAATTCACTCTTAAATTTAAAGACAAACAAACCATGACTCACAAAACAAATCTGAAACATATCACACTACATCATTCACCACAGTTTCTAATTATGAGGAAAATCAAACAATATTCTCTACAATCAATGTACATAAACAAAAAGAGATATGAAGGAAGAAAACTGACGTTTTCTTCATCTGAGCCTTCTCTGCATATCGTTTCTTGGCCAACATCTTACCCTTGATACCCAGAGTCTGTTTTCAAGGCCATTTATCAACCAAGTTAGCAAATAGAGAACAACCCATTAATTCAAAAGAAGAAAACCCAGTCAGAGAAAAATCATACATTCTGGGCCTGCTTGGAGCGTTTCTTAACTTCACGAGCCTCCCTCTTGCGATCACGCTCATTCTTGTCCAGACGGACTCCATATCTCTTCCTGTGTAGGTCTATGTAATCACCTTGCGGCTGTCACCAATTGAATTCATACAAATCAGAACACAAAATTACTTAACAAAAGCATGAAACTATTAACTAAGCACCGAAACAGCAGATTTCAGCGACAATGTGGAAAAATAGAAGACAGAAGCGTACCATGGTGACGAAGTGGTTGAATCTTTATATTAAAATAGCCGAGGGAGTTTCACTAGATTTTCTTCCCACCCCAAATCCTGCTTTTAAGTGCAACCCACCTGAAACATATTAAAATTCAAAATCCAGTTCAATTTCAAAATAGCAGAGGGAGTTTTCACTAGAATTTCTTTTTTTGCATATTTGCAAAGGAGATGCATAGATTAGATTAGCAGTTTGAAATTGAATGTTTCTTAACGTTTAACTTCATAAATTTTTATCAACAAAATTCTCGGTGATATATATTCACACAGAAATGAGATTCTCTCCATTAATTACTAGCACATACATGCACTACCAAGAAGAATAAAACAATGTGGGTGGAGAAAATAAAAATGTCCGAGGCATTTCCTAGCAAAACTAACCAATTACATATAAGAGGTACCAAATCAGAGTGTAATCTATGAATTAAGGAACTAATCCTGGATGCTACACCTGGCAGTGTCTTTATAAGTTGAATTCTAGCAAGCTACCAATCAATACATAAAAGGAAACCAAGCCTTTCCTCATTCACTGTGATCCCAACTAACATCATTGGTGTCCTTCATACCAGTATTTATATAAGCATAAACTAATCCAATTGCATATTGAACATCAAAACACAACAATATGGGCCATTTTATTAATTGCAGCAAATCTACCATTTTTGCTCAGTTGATGATCATATTTGTTATTTGATTTATTCCAGTGGTTCAAGTCCAAGGAACAGATGGCCATAGAAACAATTGCAACATATCCGTAGGAAGCTGGGTCTATGATTCAAGTTACCCACTTTACCATTCAAATCCAGTAATATATTTGGTCACCATACGGTTTATAAGTCAGATAATTTAAAAGATGTTTACAGGGGCTCAACTAAATCAGCTCTACTTTGGATCTGTCACTCAATGCAAGTCAACGAGATAGTATTCGACAATTGGGACGATTCTAAAGAAAGAAAGACTGCACTTAAGATTCACAAAATAACTTTATGAGACTGATTGATCAAACAAAGAAGGTATGCATTATGCACATCTGCACAAGGCAGAGCACACTGCAACCATACTGATTGTCCATTGATCAAACAAAGAAGGTATGCATTATGCACATCTGCACAACGCAGAGCACACTGCAACCATACTGAAAGCTATTTATCGACTCAGAAAACCAAAGGGGAGAGGGAGAATCCAAAACATATACTGCTATAAAGCAGTAACTGCTATAACTGTTGCTGGATACCTTGTCCAATAGAAGTAATTTTGATGAAGCATATGTTATGTTTCAACTTATGGGGTCTAATAAGGGTCTCACTCCGGCAACTAACACATACTCCATATTTATTTGATCGTATCGTAAACAAGACAAACAATATCCGACCGGTTTTCAGATTACTTGATAGAATGAAAAGATACAATCTGGGACCAAATTTATTTACTTACAATTGCATCACTAAGAGATTGTCTGACAAGCAGAAGGTAAAAGACAGTTAATAGCTTTTGAATGAGATGATAAAGAAGACATCAATGCAGACACATGGACTTAGAACACAATTCTGGGTTTTCATTGTGATTATTGGGAGGTTAACATAGGTCTCAGGTTTAATTAGTATACACCATTTGGCTTTTCATTAGTTAGTTACTACACACCATCCTCACTATAGAGTCCTGGAATCTACAGCAAACGCATTCAACAAAACATAAATGATCAACCAAACCAAACCACACAGTAACAAGTATCACGAACTGATCTAGAAAAACACCCCAAATCATATGAAATGAAGGGGACTGCAACCCACATCAAAAGTTCATCTGGGCTGAGGGACATACAAAAAAACGTTCAGAAGACAAAATGGAAAACAAAGTTCCAACCTTGCTGAATTGCTAGAAAGCGTAAGCTAAAACAAGACCAGTCACCAGAGAGAGAGAGAAAGAGAGAGAGACTTGCCTGATGACCACAAACTCCGCCGTCAATTTCACCGGTACAGCTCCCAGGTTGAATGGGTAGAGATTTCGTCAATTTTGCCAACGACGACGAGGAGTTAGGGTTTAAGGGGAAGAGGTTTCGATAAGGGGCGAGGGTTGGCGTTTAGGGTTTGGTGTTCAGGGGGAAGTTTTACCACTTATCACTTATCACTTATCAGTGCCAGACTAGACTAGACTTGTAATGGTGGAGTTTTCGGATTAAATTGTCCAACTTGGTAAAATGGTCAAAGTTACCCTTAAAAAACATTTCATAATAAATTATATTTTAACCGATTAAAAGTATGTAAATTGCTCGTTTTACCTGATTTTATAGGTTTTTGGTGATTTATATAGTTTTGTGCAGGTTAATATTTTTTCTCTCTTTAATTATCTTTGATTAATTACAAAACAATTTTTACCCCACTAGTCTCCTTTATTTGTCGTTTCCCTCCATTAAAAAAACAACTCATTCTCCTTCCTTTCACTCCGTCCTCCCCTAGTTGGTTCTTCTTCCTCACTGAAGTGTCGTCAATGTCGACTCTGTTCTGAGGACGAATTTGGGTTGCTGGTTCATCTCCATTCTCAATACAAATAACTAAAGGCGTAAGTTACAAGTTAAGTTGTATGAGATTTCATTGAAACAGTAAAGTTAGAGTTTGTGTGAATGATGTTTCTGTTTGAGTTTGTACATGTTAGTATGTGTTGGATTTTAGTTAATGATTGTTTTTCTACTGATTATGCAAAATTTTGGGATTTTTAGGGTTTCTATGTTGGTGGCATGTTTTCGGGTTGAATGAGAGGGAGTTTACTTTGTTCGACATGTGTCTCTGACTTAATGATCAATGTGACTAATTTTGACTCTTTTTTTGTTTGTATTAGGGTTTGATCATAGGATTGTTGCATGTTTTCCATGGAGATGAGTTTGACAGTGAGGGGTATCTATAGGCTCATTCTTTTATGCGGTTGGTTCATCTGCGGTTCCGCAACACAACTTTCCATATTCCACCACAATTCACCGCAACTTTCTATTTTCCTTTTTATTAAAATTGAAAATGTTTCAAATAAAATAAAGGGAAATTGGATTCTAATAATCTCTACTATTGCAAATTGGATGGCAATAATCCCTACTTTCAATTTGTATTCTAGTGGTCCAAAAAAAAAGTTATATTGTAGTGGTACCAAATCCATCATCACATTCTTTTTATTTTTTCCATGCCTACCCCATATTGTTTTTGTTTTTTTGGTTCCTACCCCTAGATAGGTAATGAAGTGTAGTTACTAAAACATTTTTTAAATTATCTTTTTGAGATTCCGAGCAATTATTATGATTTTTTAAAAGGAATAAAATTGAAAAAATCATTAAAAATTGAAAAAAATTGGGAGAAAATCTGTAAATTCATTAAAAATCGTGGTAAAGTGTTATACAAAGTTTTGAATCAAATGCAACACAAAATCTATGATATTTAGGGTATACTCTCAATTTTATCCCACTACAATACAATTTTTTTTTTTGGGACCACCAGAATCCAAAATGATAGTAGGAATTATTGTCATCCAATTTGTGATAGTAGGGATTATTAGAATCCAATATCCCTAAAATAAAAAACGTTCACCTTATTTATTTTTATTCGACCATAACTTCCATTATTTCCACCACAACTTTCTTTATTTCCACCACAACTTTCCATTTTCCATCTTATTTTTTTTAAATTTAAAATTAAAATATATCAACCCAACTTCCATTATTTCCACCACAACTCTCCACAATCCACCGCACCGCATAAAAGAACGGAGCCTTAAGATATGTTGAATGTGAAATGTCTAAGGTTGATGTAGACCCTGATTATCTTAGTGTACGTAGATGACATGGTTGAGATTGTGGAGCAGTTCGGATATACAAAAGATAGGATTAAGAAGATTTATTTCAGTAAACCATGTTGCCCATTTGAGAAGGGATTAGTCCCCTTGAATGGAGATAAAGAAGTTAGGGAATTGGTTGCATTAGTGAGTGGATGTGATCATGTTAGGGTGTATGTTGATCATGGTTTCAATGATCTCGTGGATGTTGGTACCATTGATCTTGTGGATCAAGGGGAGGGAGGTGATCAAGGGGAGGAAGATGATGAAAATGAGGATAATCCTGATGACCCTGAATACTTTCAGGATGATGATGGGGACAGTGATGATGAAAATGGATTTGATGTGGATGGAGACATTGAGGAGGAAGTAGAAATAGTTGAAGGAAGCTATTCAGAGTGAGAGGAGACTGATGGAGGAGGAAAATCAGAATGTCAATGATGATGAAGGAGAAGTTGATTGGTGCTAACCAGACGAGAATTACCATTACTCTGAATGTCCTAGCAGTCCAGAGAGTGAAGATGAGGAAGGTAAAGGTAAAAACAAAATGTGTTGGATGAAGAAGATGATGCAATACCCTTGATATAACCTAAAAAATCCTCGTAGGCTTTTATGTGATATGACCTTCCCTGTGAAGAAGGATGTGGTGGAAGTTGTGACTGAATATAGGATTTTAGGTGGTTATAACTTGAGGGTGGTGAAGAGTGACAAAGGGAGGTACACACTATAATGTAAAGTTGAGGGTTGTTAGTCGAGGATGTATTCTTCACAGAAAAAAAACATTTCAAATCAAGACACTTGACAAGGAACATACTTGTACTTATTTCTTACAATATGCAAGCTGGTCATAGGAGCATGAGTGTCAAGTGGTTGTGTGAGCATTACAGGGAAATGTTTAGGATTAATCCATCTTGGAGGGCAAGAGACTTGCAATAGATGGTTAAGGTGGTTTTAAATTATACAGCAACTTTATGAATGTGTGCAACGCTAGGAGGAAAGCATTGGCCTCTATCATTGGTGACTACAAGGGTCAATTTGCTAAGATTAGGTACTACTTGTGGGAACTTCAAAACAAGAATCCAAAGACCATAATCCATCTAAAGACAATCTCTTCTCCTAATGGAGAACATGTCTTCAAGTTTATTTACATCTGTCCTGGGGCATTAAAGAAAGGGCTGGTTGAGGGTTGTAGGAAGATTCTAAGCTTGGATGCCTATTTTTTTAAGGGTCCCTGGGATGGGAAGATTTTTGGCGCTAATCCTAATTATTATCTCCAAATTGTTCCTAGCCGAACACGCTTAATTGTGGAGTTCCCAAGAGATGAGTTTCCTAAAAAGAATATATACATTGATGATATAAGTAGTCATTTTAAGCTACATTATACCCATGTACTTGGGTATTATAATCACCTCCACTTAATTAAGCATGCAATATCCTCATTGTGCCTTAATATCTCAGACTTACACATCTTCTTGACCTATGCTAATCTTGAATGACCCCTTCTAGTTGGTTGCCCATGTATCTGTCATCCTCTAGCATAAATCATAGTTGTGGGTTAGCTGTAATGCCTCTACCCTTCCCCAGTTGCAGCCATTACTGGTAAATGTTTTAGGGTTCAATGACTAGGCCCCCAGATCACCACGGGTCCTTTAATTTCAACGTGTTTCATCCTCACTCACATGCTGTCTAGAATGGCTTCCCAAATGTTGAGTTATCCTGAGGTCTCATAGCTGTATTGAGTTATCTTGAGGTCGATAGGTCGAGCGTCACTTACCACAAATGTTTAATTTGTAACCCTATGGCCCATCCTGTTCCTTGTACATTATCGATAACAATTTGAAGGAACGACGGTTAGCCCCATAAATCACCACGGATCCTATCAACATGCTTAGTCTACGTTCACATATTTCTTATAAAGGCTTCCCAAGAGATCACCCATCTCCAGACAACACCTAGTGAAGCACGCTTAATTGTGAATTTCTTAAGCGAGGGAATTCCTGAAAGTCCTGAAAGGAAGGTGTACCTTAATGATATAAAAATCATTTTATCCCTTTAAGCCGTCATTTGACCATATACCAGGGGTGTTACGCTCACCGTGACTTAAGCACACAATATTTTCATAGTGCCTTCATATTGGCCTACCTAAGTGTCACTTGACATGCAGTTCAATCTAGAATATTTCCACCGCTAGGTGATAGTTCACGGATCTCCAATCCACCGGGACAACTCACGTTCGCAAATCAACTTTGATACTATCTATAACGCCATGGCCCTCCTGGGTCGTGAACGTTACTGATAACAACTTTAAGTATCAATTATTGGCCAACAAATCACCATAGTCCTTTCAACGTACTTAGTCCTTGCTCACACATTGTTTGAGAAAATTTCCTATGAGGATGCTCATCCCGAAGTTGCTCCTAGCCTATACACATGCTTAACTGGGCAATTCTCTAGAGATGAACTTCACTAAAAGGAAGATATAACTTGGTGATATAAGTAGTCATTTCAATCTCTTTAAATCATGTTTAACCATATATTCAGGGTACTATAACAACATTCTCATACGTAGACACATTTTTTATTGTCATCATCAACGGAATGTTCCAACATGCTCATGGAGATAAAGAATACATTAACACATTAGAACACATTTGGGTGCCATAAACAAAAACACATTTGGAAACGCTCATACACGAACTGATCTAACATACCAAACCTGAAATACACCTAATCCATACTTACCAAAATGTAATATACATTCGATCTTTAGTCAACTTATTTGTCTGAATTGATAGCTCTAGTAATAGCTAATAATGAGAGCCATATCAAATAATTTAGAAGCATATTGTTCAATCAATGAGTTCTTGTAACCCTCACTAAAAAATAGAGAAAACAATTATATGTTTAAGGTAGTCGCATGAATGAGAGAAACAGAGGGGCAAAAAAGTATGTTAGAAACCTCAAGTTATAAATGTAAAAATTCGTTATACTTCATTTTTTTTATACACATTGGAGATAGAAATGGAGCAAAAAACGGGGGGAATAATAAGATTAACGGTTTTGCTAATTGTCGCCCTGGGGGCGATGGTTAACAAAGAATCTTATGTAACTTTTTAATTTTTAAAATCTTACATAATTTAAAATATATGATAAAAGATTATCTTTTCAATAAAATATGTGTATTATTTACTCAAATCTACAAAATCTTATCATTACCTAATTAATCTTTTTAGTTGATTTTATTTTTTAAAAATAAAGTCGTTGCTTCATTTGGTTAATTACATCATTTTCTTCATTTCCCTATCCTTCCTTTTTCATAACTTGAATCCCTTTCCTTTTCCTTCTGTTCCCAGTCTACCCAGTACTCCATGGCTCTATTAAGTTCTTCATCAACCTCCATAGTTAATCATCCTTGACCTCCAAAATACCACCTACTATATTTTTATCTTTGTTACAATGTTTATCGATTTATCCAACATATGAATATGTGTTGGCGGGTAGAATATCTCTAGGTTATGTCTTAGGTAGTTAGTTAGGTTGTTAGGATCTTTTTTGTTCTTTATTTTCTTTTCACTTTCTTCTTCTCTTTGGTTCCTTATATATTTTGGGATTCAGTTTTGTTTTTGCTCAGACTTTGCGAGGCTTCTTGTAAGCTTACACAAAAACACAATAAAGTTTTTCATGGTTTATTTTGCTGTGGTGTAAGAGAATATCAGATAGGAGTTGATCAAATTGACATGGTATCAGAGCCCACCATCTGGTGATATCCTTCTTCCTTCATTATTATCTTCTCCTTCTGCTTCTCTTATTTCTGTTCTTTTGCTTGCATATCCCTCTCTTTTTTTTCTGACATGGGTGAGGAGAAAGCTATAGTTCCAGTAGCAATAGGGCCTGACCATCCTTTGTATCTTCACCATTCTGATAATCCAAGTTTTTGTTTAACCAATGAAGTTTTAAATGGCATGAATTATGGTCAATGGAGTAGGTCTTGTGAGGTTTCTTTAAGAGCCAAGAACAAGTTAACCTTCACACAAGGTAAAGTTGAGAAACCAGGTGTTGATTCACCACTTTTACTCTTTTGGGAAAGATGTATCAGCATGGATATGAGTAACCTTAGCCAAGGAAACCTGTCCATTTCTGCATATTACACTAAATGTAAACAAATCTGGGATGAGTATGTTATGGTAGTTACCCCTTGTAGTTGTGAATCTAAATGTTCAGCTTCCAAGCTAATAGCCAAACAGCAACTATTTCAGTTCCTAATGGGTCTGAATGAGCAATACAAAAATGTAAGGGGGTAGTATTCTTATGATAACACCTCGGCCTAGTGTTAATCAAGCCTATAGCATTGTACTCCAAGAAGAGCAACAACAAAATATCAAGAAACCATCTCTTCCTGAGGAGGGTTCTATGGTTTTTAATACTTCAAGAAACCAAAACCCCAAAAGTGGTCAAAGTGGTTACCAACAACAATGTTCCAACTATTATCCAGGGAACTCTGCACCAAATGGACAATCTATTTATGCAGGATCACAGTCCACCTCAAGAACGCCCAACAGTAACTCTAATGCACAAAACAAGAGGCCTTATTGCTATTACTGCAAAAAGCCTGGACATCCTGCTGAGAAGTGTTTCAAACTAGCTAGGAAACAAGCTGAGAAGGCACAAAGATTTGCAGCAAATGTGCAAACTAATGCTGAAACTGCATCCAGTTCATCTGACAATCAAGAAGTACCAAGACACACACTCAACAATGAAGAATACACTCAACTGGTACAGCTTCTTGGCGAACAGAACATGCATCTTTCTGATCAAATAGAACCTCAGCAAACAGCTTTTCTTGCAGGTAAATCTTTGTGCTTAATCTCTGACAACAAATCTGTTCAATGGGTGATTGATAGTGGTGCAACTGATCATATTACTCCCAATTTACACCTCTTTTCTGCATATACTCCTGTTGCTACTTCATGTTTTATGACACTGACAAATGGTGATCAAGTGCCAGTAAAAAATATAGGACAAGTAACCCTTCAGTCTGGAATTACCCTTCAGAATGTTTTGCATGTGCCTTCATTTCATTTTAATTTGATATCTGCTCATAAATTGACTAGAGATCTTAGAACAAACCTAGTCTTTACACCTAGAAATTGTTATATCCAGGTCCCTATGAAGACCCAACACTTACCCCTTGGTAGACAAGAAGGAGGTCTCTACTATGCCAATAATTCTAATAAAACCAAGGGCACATCTATAAATCAAGAAAATGGCAAGGCTTTCCTTTCTACTTCAGAGATTTGGCATTGCAGATTAGGACATCCTTCTCCTGAGTATCTCACAAAGATTCCTGGGGTGACTAATATCCCTAGCACATCTATCTGTCAGATCTGCCCTCAGGCAAAACAGCACAAATCTCCTTTTCCATCGAGCATTAGTAGAGCTAAAAATAAATTTGAGTTACTACATGTAGACATATGGGGACCTTTTAGAGTACATACATGTGATGGATTTCACTCTTTCTTAACAATA